>ML677381.1:11236981-11269383 GCA_007922305.1 Dermatemys mawii | reverse complement strand
ACAAGCAAGGTGAAGGCCAGGAATCTAGGAAGCCCTAAATATTAGTTTTTAATCAAACAAAAAAATGTGCTATCTTCTTTTTTTCTATTCTTTGCTGTTTGCTTTCCATTCAGCACTGCTGTAGAGGTATAAACATCATGTTCTGTAGCAAGGCAGGGGACAATTCTCAATAACTGAGGCATTCCAACCAAGACTTAGGGCTTGTCTACATTGGCAAGTTTCAGCACAGTAAAGCAGCTTTTTGTGCTCAAACTGCAGACGTGTACACACTGCCAAGCCACTCTGTGCACAGAAACTCCTTAGTTACAGCACTGCAAAAAAACCCACCTTGATGAGAGTTGTAAGGTTATTTGTCCAGAGGCTCCAGTGCTCTATTGCCATGTAGACACTTGATTGCTTTCTGTGCTGTAATTGGCCTCTGGAGCTGTCCCATAATGCCTCAAGTGACTGCTCTGCTCATTGTTTTGAACTTGGCTGCCCTGGAGACATGCACCCTCCCCTTTCAAAGCACTGTTTCCGACAGCCCTTGCGTGCTGTGCTGATCTGCTCCAGGACACAAAGCAAACCATTAATGTAGAATGCTCCTGTTGTTGAACACAGAGGCAGGTGTCTGTGTATGTGAGGTTGGGGCTGATATCGGGATTTTTCCCCCACCCCTCACCTCAGGGCTTGTTGCTTCCTGTCACTGTCTGAACTTGCAACACAGCACGCTGGCACACTCTCTTTCCCCCAAAACACACTATCTCTCTCCCCCACTCCACACACACTCTCTGTCACATACTGTCACCCCCGCATACACCCCCTTCAGTTGAAAAGCAGCTGGCAATGTAGTTGGATGCCCATGGAACAATGGGATTGCAAAACCTGCACCATGTGCTGTTGTGCCTGCCCCATGAGGCATTGCAAATTCCCAAAGCTTCCTGTGGCCAGCTGCACAGTGGGATAGATAACACAATGCACTGCTGTCTTTACCGTTGCAAGAGCTGCTAAATGCGGGTGCGCTCCAGCATCACAAGGAGCACAGTGTAGACACGCAACAGCGGTTTAATTCCAGCAGTTTAATAAAAGTGATATAACTTGTGGCACAAAAACTTGCCAATGTAGGCCTAACTTTAGATTACTACACCATCCATTTAGATGGCAACGTTCAACCCAAGAGTTCCTATGCTCTAAAGCAAACCAATTTCATACACCAAGGTAGAGGCAGTGTTCTTTAGCAGGGAGAGCAGAATGCTGATTGGAGTTCTGTTTCCACTTCTGCTAACTCCTTTTCTGGCTTTAGGCAAATCTTCTGCATCAAAATTTTCAACATAGACCTCTGTTTTTGGATGCCTAACTGAACATAAGAATAGCTATAGTGGGTCAGACCAATGGTTCATGTAGCTTAGTATTCTGTTCTTTAACAGCAGCTAATACTAGGTGTTTTAGCAGGAATGAAGCAGAGCAGATAATCATCAAGTGATCCATCCCGTGTCACTCATTCCCAGCTTATGGTGAAAAGAGGCAAGGGACACTTGAGAGCAAGGTTTTGTAAGTTAATGGAAGCTGTGAGTGCTCAAGTTGGACACCCACTCAAAAACTGTAGGCACCCAAAACTCAAGATCTACTTTTGAAATGGCTGGTCTTTTCCTCTTAGTACCTTACTTTCCTTACTATTCAAGCATGGATAATAAATACTTACCTCCCAGTGGACATGGAGAGTTATTAATTAACTAATATTTGTAAAATAAGAGTCTAGAAATGCAAATTACTACTGTGTCTCTGATACTGTTCTCTAGGCAACCCCATCGTAAATACCTGACTTTCCCCTATAGTGTTAGGAGTTGCATGTGTGGAGTGTGATCGTGGGATCAAGAAGTCATGTGCTCATTTAATGAGCTGGAGGAAGGCATATGGTGTTTTGGATGAAGATGACTATGGCTGATTTGTGCTGTGTACACAGTGAAAATAGCATGTGGTGATCATGTGACTCCATAGTGCTGTTATATCCTGCTCACATAAATTGCTCCCTCATTTACACCAGAGGCAGACAAGACAAGACAGTGCTAGAGCTTTCTGCTGAAAATACTGTCTCTCTGCCTGAAATTATGTTGCATTGTCAGCCCACCACTGTTTCAGTACAGATTCTAATCTGATCCATCAGAAATGCTGGTCATAGTGAAAGCCAGAAGATGCCAGCAGACCAAGAAGAAATAGCCACACATACTTCCCTAGAAACATGTGTGAACTAAACTCTAACCGGTGACTTCTATGCACACGATAGGTGAAGATCTGTAAACCAGGAAATTTTCTGTGTTGTCACTGCAAGTCCTTTCCCTCTTCAACAAAATTATTGCAATGCCAGAACCCACCGTAGTTTCTCTCCTACCCCACTAAGGGAAACCCCTCATTTCTCCTTCATTTACAACAGTAACAGCATGAGGGGTGGTAGAGCTGCCAAGAAGGCAAATGACCAAAGTCGCTCTTCATTTGTGCTGATCTTGACTTCCACTATCTTCCTAACTGTTGCAGGGTACTCGGTGTCCCGTAGGAACGAGGCACACACACAGCTGCTGAATAGAAGTAGTGAGTTTATTGAAGGCAAAAGTGGCACACCCGCAACGGGGACTCCCTTCGTTGCTGCCACTGAGACAGGGAAAGCCCAACGCACCAGCGCAATGCTCGGGATGAAGCCCACTGCGTGTGGAAACACAGGCAAAGAAATAACAGAAACATTTGCATCTCATGCATACCTCATGAATAACTAATACCTTATTTTTATCTTATTAGTATTACATAATACAAGCAGGTGTCTTGTTAGTCTACACATTGCAGGCAGGCGCTGGGAACCAGTTAACTCCGGCATGTGAAATATGCAATAATAGGGCAGGGACTGATAACGATGGCCAAAAGTACCCTTTCCTTCCCAGGAGTTGAGGGAGAGAGCGCCCCTAGCACTCCTCCGTGACAATGTCTTCCGTGCCCTTACACTAACTAACTCAAAGTGTGGATGAGATGGTAGACAGCACAAAACTGGGTGAACATAGTAGTGTCAGGAGTACATGTAATAGGACAAAACTGAGAAACTCCTCGAGGAAGCTGGGAGCATGACAGGTTCTACCTAAAAGCAGAAGTCTCTTCCCAAAAGCAGGAAGTTACATTTTTGTAGTTCTTTGTTACTTTGTGGCATTTTCTACAAATATCGGTGATCATATAACACTGTTGTGTTTGGATAGCCAGAGTAACGGAAAGACCCTGGATTTTTACCCTGATACATAACAGGAATGAGATCATATTATACATGAGGAACTGAGGCACAAGAGAGGGTGAATCGTGATAGTGGCACACACCAAACAATGGCACAGTTCAGGATACAATCCTAACTCCCAGTCTTTTAATCCCTAGAGTATAATGTATCCAAGAGTCAGACAGCGATATGACAGGCAGGCACCTAAGGCATTGCATCTCAGTGGCACTGGAATCGTGCTGGTACTGTAGATATCATTCACCTCCAGGTAATCAGGTGCCAAATAATTCCATTTCTGGTGACGGGGTTGTGATGTTGCTTTCTACACTCATCCATGCCCAGTTTATATATTGTGGAGCAAGTTGAACTACATGCAGTTTTTCCTCCAGAGCATGGTGCTTGGGACTGGTATCTCCAGTGATTTAGGTCAAACTGATCCAAGGGGACCTATCCCATCAGTAATAGTTTTACCTATGCGGAAACTACATGATCGTGCCCAACATTCTTTTTAAAGTCTCCATAGACATTCTTCAGACAGCTTTTTTCTGTCCTCAGCTGCAGGTGCTCATGAGTGGTTAAGTATTTGCTGTTTCTTGGACAACATTTAGTGCTCAAGTGTGAGCCGTTTTTTCCTCTAGATGCAACATGTTAGTTGTCATTGATGCACTTTCATGTTCTGGGGGTGCAATCAAGGCCAGTAAGGGATTGTGTCACTTCTTGCTCTGGAACCCTGAATGCCTCCAAACGCTCTGCTACTGTATAGTTCCCTTGTCTGGATTCTTCCAGCCAGCATAAAAGCAAGCACTGAGTTTGTGCATGTGTGTTAAGCTGCTCTGACTCAGCAACTCTGATTGCAGCAGCCTGCTTATTACCCTGCTGCCACACTCTGACCTTGGTTACATCAGGCAAAGATGACCCAAATACCATCCCAGCCCACATTTTCCAAAAACTATGTGATCTGCAATGCCCACCCTCTCTGATGGTCCAGGAGAGATATTAAGGTCTGTTTGTTCCTTTAAAGATACAATACCCAGCAGCTTGCCACGTTAACTGGGATTAACATTCACTTGATACCCACACAGCACTGGGTTGGTTTAGATTAAAAGTAAAACAAATTTATTAGCAAACGGCTATAGGATTTTAAGTGAGTTCAGGTATATAGGATAAAGTTAGAAATGGTTACAAATAAATAAAAGTGAGAAAATGCTGTCTGGAGGCTAAAACTTAACAAGTTATCGCCTTTGCTCAAGGTGGTTTCCTTACCAATCTACCTTACAGCAAGATGTCTGACCACTCCTCTGGTGAGGATCTCCCACAAAGTCCAAAGTCTAAGTGCTCAGTTCCTTTGTCCTCTGAGGTAATAACTCAGGGTTCTTTGCCCCTCTCTTGTCCAGTCCAGTGCACCTTTGAAATGGGTTCTTCTGAAGGTTACCACCAAAGTAGAATTCATTGAAGCTGTGAGGAAGGCAACATAGTGATGGTGAAGGATGTTTACTGCTGGTTCTTCCTGCACTGGTGTTGGCTAAAATGCAAAGTGATTGTTTCCTTCAATCTCCCGTGCCATTATGCTGAGTGGCTATCTCCTACCCTTGTCTTGAAGGCTCTGTTTGCCTTGCATTATCTCTTAATGTATCTTGGAAATACCTTCAAGATGGCAGAACCACATTCCTTTCCCTAGGGTGAGGTAACATTAGCCCTCATGGCAGACACACTTTGATAACATAATTTCCAGTATGTTTGTCATATTTAATTTGTCCTCTTTACATACCCCATGCAATAATATGAATGATCATTGTGTTATATGATATGATAAAAAGCTTATTGAGCTTATATGATATGATAAAGAGCAAGAGCAATTGGCAGATCAGTTTGCTGTTTTGGAAATAGAGTTCTGAAGTAAAAGTAATTGGAAAACATCATTGGACTGATAGAACCAGAGCTCTTTCTCCACCCATAATTTTTTTTTAATTCTGTATTATGGGAGAACCAAGTCAATATTCTTTTCATTTTTTTTCTAAAGACAGTGAGAGCTGTATCATTCTCAGGTGTCCTAGGAGTGAGTTTCACTCATAAGTCTCACCATTATCACTAACAATCTTACTGGGCCAGTGGAACATAGCTGTAGTGGGTGGTCATGGACATGTAGAAAGATGGGGGTCTTTGGGAAACCTAGCCCAATCACATGGAAGGCTTTGAATCTCAGGACCAAACCCTTGAATCTGTATGCCAGTGCAGAGAGCAGAGCTTTGGGTGTTGTGCTCTGTGTTGCTGAGTAGGCAGGCTTTCCGAACCAATTAGAGCTTTTTCAGATTGGCAGCTTCATTCTTAGGAATAATGAACTGCAATAATCAAGCCTAGAGATCTTGAACATGCGGAACTGTGTTAGGAAATCGAGGCCAGCCAGAAATACAAGAGAGCTTGTTAAGCAGCTATAGCTATTTGGGCATCTAAAAGAAGCAAAGAATTCAAAAGGACCCTAAAACTGCAACCTGGCTTGATGACTGAAGGTAAATCACCCTCCATAGAGCGTGATGCTGTGGACACGGCAGGTCCTTCAAAGCAATTTCCCAGTTTCAGCCAACTGGCCGATGGCTCCCAGGCACTGGGAGAGTGAGGAGATGGTGCAGTAGCTACTTGATGGTGATAAAATGCAGATCTGGGTGTCATCCAGTTGTTGGCACTTAAGCTCATACTGTTCCACAGATGAATCAATAGCTGTGTAATCAAAACCCATTTCCTCTGAATCATGCTACACTGCCTGGGTTCTACCCGTTTAGGGTAGTCGGTGCCTTATGTTCTCACTCTCCATGCTCATTCTTCTGGTGGGGGTTGGTTGTTATAATTGTCAGAGGAGCAGAAAGAAATAGTAAATGGCAAAGAATAGTCATATAGGAAAAGTAATAAAAGGCCCAATCATGCAAGGTGCTGAGGCTTCAGGTCCTATTATATTATTTATAGAGCACTCAAAAATATGCTAGGTAAATTGCAGAGCAAAGAAAAGCACATGCCCTGAAGATCTTATAAGCTAACACTCACCTCCCAGAAGCTCTCAGCACTTCACAAGATCAGACCAAAAAATGACAGAACCTGACAGAAGGTTAACTAAAGAGAGGGAACTGGAGCTAGGCTGTGAGGAGGAGGCCAACATCTTACACAGTTATTTGGCATATGTTGTTATGCAGTCTGGAGAGCTGCCTAAGACAGGGATCATGTTGTGTGGTATGGTAGAGGAGGCGTTAGTGTACACATAACAGTGGAAATGGTTATGCAAAGATTAGATACTCTTAAGGAAGACTGTAAATCCCAAGTCTCAAAATTTATACAGTACTGCCAGGCGTTTTAATAGAAATGAGGATTAGAAATTAGCTGAGGTCTTAAGTGATATTTTTAGAAGTTCTTTCCTGACAGGTTAGGCTGCTGAGAACTGGAGGAAAGTGCCGAACCTGGCATTATTCAGAAAAGGATCACACGATGCAGCATGTGATTATAGGCCGTCCAGCTTAACGGCAAAGGGATCGGAAGGGTTAGAAATGATTTGGAAGGATTTAGCAAGGGAAATTGCTGAGAAACAGAATTTGATTAAGGACAGCCAACATGGATTTATGAGAGGAAAGACGTGTAACTAACTTGCTGAAGGCTGTGGGAGATATCATTGCCATGACAGCCAATGACCATGCATTGAATGTTACGTAACTTGATTTTGCAAAGAGGGAGCCTGATCTTGTAGTTCCCAGACAATTTTGTTCATGTTTGCCAGTGGTCGAGAATTGGTGGTTAGGTTCCCTTGCCACACCACTCTTTCTCTGCTCTTGAAATTGCTCCCCCTCTCGATTCTCACAAAGCTCTGTGCTAGTCAGCTGTGGTGAATACCTGGGTGAAGTCAGACAAAAGCACTCTCCCCAGCTTATCTGAATTCCACTTGAAAATCTTGGTGGATTTCTCTGTGGCCTTTGACAGATAACCAACTACTGTTGTCCTGTCTCCAAGAGGCTATAGGGGTGAATGGGAAAACCCTGAAAAGGCTCAAGTCCCTCCTCTCAAACCTAGGGACAACTGCTTTTCCACCTCCAAATCCTCTACCTGTAGACACCCACAAAGCTCACACCTCTCTCCCATCTTCTGTTGAGGGAGCTAGTGAGACAACAAAGACTAAGGTGCCCACAATATATAGAAAATACCTAGAGCTACAGCTCTGTCACATCACACCTAAACAGCACGATCTCACAGTGTTGTTAATGCCCACCAAACACAAGCATATGGATGGGGAGCAACTGGTTGAAGCTAAACCATGGCGAGATGAGGGTGATACTAGCAGAAAGAAAAAACAACGAGGAGTCCTTGTGGCACCTTAGAGACTAACACATTTATTTGTGCATAAGCTTTGGTGGTCTAAAACCCTCTTCATCAGATGCATGGAGTGAGAAATACAGTAAGCAGAATGTATATTATAGCACATGAAAAGATGGGAATTGCCTTACCAAGTGGGGGGTCAGTGCTAATAAGCCAATTCAGTTAAGGTGGAAGTGGCCTGTTCTCAACAGTTGACAAGAAGGAGTGAATACCAAGGGAGGGAAAATTACTTTTGTAATGCTAACGAGGACAATGCAGTCAAGGTGGCCCAGCTGTTGGAAACGGACTTCTCGTTGTTTTTGCTGATACAGACTAACACGGCTACCACTCTGAAACCTAGCAGGGAAGAGGAAGCTCTTCAGAGATCCTGCCTCCTCTGCAACTATCCTCTGTATCAAAGGCATCCACTCAGGGATTTTTAAACTGGTTGGACTAACTCCTTGTTTCTACTGGCTGCACAAATAGTCATGGTGGCAAAAACCACCTATTTCCATCAGTGGCTGGCCAGATGACTGCACCCCATTCTGTTAGACTCAGACCTGGCCACAGTGATCTGTGCAGTTGTCACCTCCAGGGTTAATTATTGCATCTCATATCTGGGAATGAAGCCTCACGTCCTGTAGTACAGATCACAACAGCCTGTCTGCTGAGCAACGCAGGTCCCCAGGAGCACATCTTTCATTGTTCTTCATTCTGCATGGGCTCCCCTTTGAATACAGAGCCCAGTTCAAAGACTCTGTCCTGATATTCAAAGTCCTTCATAGGACTGGCTCTCACTAACAAGGATTGCTTGTACCTGGGCTGCCATGCCCTCCCGCAACGGCTCTGTTCCAATGGAACTATCAAACTGTCAACCAGCCAAGTGGAATGGGGAGGCCTCATGAGGTCAATGACAGAACTCCGGCTGGAGCTGGGCATAGACTCCCTGCTGCAGGAGGTGAGGTGAACATGAACCTCGCCAGATTCAGAACTAAATGCAAAGTGCAATTGTCCCACTTAGCTTTCCCTCCATTAGTCCTTCATGCCCAGCAAACAACACAACCAACAGATCACAAACCGGTCGTATCATTTATCTGAGAGACAAGATGGGTGAGGTAATACTTTTTATTGCTGGTGAACGAGACAAGGTTCTGAGCTACTCAGAGCTCTTCATGCTATTTATCTGACAGGCTGTGAAGGAAGACAGAGAGAGAGAGTTATTGTTTGGGATACACTCAGACACTGCTGGGGTGGGGCCATAAGATCATAGCTATCACAGGAAGGAAGTTTGGGCCAGTGGACTGCTGCCTGATCCTGCATCCCTTTCTGTGTGAGCTCTTCCTGCAGCTTGTGGCATTATGGACCGCTGTGTGGGGGCTTTCAAAGAGGGGCCCACTGCTGTTCCAGCGTGGTCCAGGGTCATGCCATTTTCCCTGCCTGCCACTGCTTCCATCTCTGCCCTCTGTCCCCCTGGACGAGGCTGCACTCCCATTTGGAAAACATAACCTAAGGGCTCAGTCAAAACTCCCAGGAGCATATTCAAATAGGTAATAATATAGCAGTGTCCTTGGTATTGCTCTTACTCATCATTTCTGAGCTAATGCTACTGCTAATCACAGTTCTGCTTTGCACTCCTTAACAACCCACCTGTTTGTTTATCACTGAGATGAAGCCATCACTACCTTTAAGCAGCATTTGCATAACATTTAACTCCAGCTGGTGTTTACCTCCATAAGGCGGAGTTACTGACCTCTGATCAGATTGTTTCTTTTTTCTGCTTGTAATTTTGTCTTGGGCTTTTTAAACGTAATTTTATTTTTATTGCAATGACCCTGCACTGCCACCAGGTCCCACTGTGAATGAAATGTGACATCTCCATTATGCATCTCCGATAAGTGCTTTAAATAGACCACACACACACAGCAACCTAATTGTACCTATTTTTATTAGGTTTATTACAGAAGGGGAAGTAAAGCAGTAAGATGTCCCCACAGGATACTCCTTTAACAGCAGCAGACAGAGAGAGGATAGATCTGTAGAGGCGGATCAGTTTTCCAAGAATATTAGCTACTGCTGCTCTAAAATTAGAGTCTAGGGAGAGCAGACAGGTTGACATAATTGAAAGGACTGTCTTATGAGATGTGATAGTTAAACGAGCCTATGATCAGCTTTAGAGTGACGGTTCAGCTACTTCCTTAATCCTTGAAGTTTATCCCTAAGTTTGGAGGCTATGATTTGGCTAGTTCTGTATCTTATCTAGTGATGATGTCAGTATTATTAGAGCCCATTTCTAGGGAGATGCCTCCACAATTTTCTGTACATGAATCTCATATACATTTAACAGGAGAGATGCTCCCGCATACTCCACCCCCAAGAGCAATAACACAGCATATGGCTGCCATAAGCAGCCCTGGAGCACTCAGAGCTATGGAGATTCTGGGAACAGCTCATACATAGCCAGCTCAATGGGGCTGCTCTAATTTAAATCTGGCCAGTCAGCCCAAAATCTGAGCAGCATGAATGTGGCTCCCACCATATTTGTCTTGAGGTACAGTATCACATTTATCCCTATAGCTTTAAATGGCACTTTGGAGAGCTGAGTTAAACAATGCCCTGCTGGACACTCTCCCTCTGTAAGGGAAGGTGATCCTTTCCCTTAAGGTGCAACACATATGAAAGTCAATCTGGAATAAGGTAGGATGTGAATTCAAAGCAGATTACTTAATCTTGACTAACTCCATGTGTGGATGCTCTTATTCCGAATTAACTTGATCCATTTCCAAACTGGATTAAGCTAATTTGGAATAAGGCACTCTTAGGGCCTGTCTTCACTAGAGCCGGGAGAGATCGATCTTATGGTGATCGATTTATCGCGTCTCATCAAGACGCGATAAATGAATCGCCAGCGGCGCCCCCATCGACTCCGTAACTCCAGCTCGCCAAAAGGCGCAAGCTGGAGTCGATGGGGGAGCGTGCCGCCGACCGCCGCCGCCGTGAGGACGGCAGGTAAGTCGGCTGTAGATACACCGATTATTAACGTAGCTGAAATTGCGTATCTACAGTCGATTCCCCACGCTAGTGAAGACCAGCCCTTATTCTAAAATAAAAGCAGCCACACATGGAGTCAGTAATTAATCAGGAATAATTTGCCATATAGACAAGCCCTTAGAAGTCAGTAACCCTTTTCCCCTAAGCACACATCTCATCTCAGTCCCAATCACACTTGAGCTGTTCCAGTTTGACAGTTCCGTAGATCAGGGCCCTGGATTTCAGAATAGGGTGAAAACTTTTCTGATATGGCAAATTTTATTTAACATTATTTAATATACCACACAAACTAACAAAGTTAAAGGTGATAAGTAACAGCAGGAACACCATAATAACTAACCTAATTTGTACGATAACTCTTTAGCTTGGGGAAATAGCAAATAAAGAAAAATATTATCAGAGCAATTTTATATTCACGAATAACTTAAAAAGAGAAATAACAAAGACAAGTTCTGAAACTTTTAATGGCCCTCTTAAGATCTCTTTATTCAAAAGATAAGTTTATATCTATTTTTTTCATGCACGCACAAGACACAGACATAAAAAAGGCAAATTAGAGGAAACGTCATTCCACATGAGCAGACAATGATGGGTGGAAAACTTTGAAAAGAAACATTTTACAAAGATTCAGAAGGGGCCAATTCTGCAATTCATAGTGGGACAAAACTCTCATGCATGCTTGTGCATAGCTGTATCATGGGATTGGACTGCTGTCATTCTTTTTTAATGTGCTCTGCACCTTTAAATGTGGAGGAACCTCTCTACTTGCTCGGATGTGGCTGTCATGTTGTGCTGCATTTCAAATGCAGAATGTTAAAATGACTCTCTGTCTGCTTTCTCTTAGAGATTTCACATTTGTTCTGCTTGTCAGTTGTTTTACTAAAATTGACCTGCAGAAAGGGTACATGTACTTTTTGGCCTCTTTTTTTATGCACATAGAAGGATTAAATGTGTTTTGTTTTTTCATGCTTGTTGTTTGCATTTGAAATTTCCTCAAATTATCGGGGTGGTTTAAAGAGGAAAAAAAAGATGTTTGGTCTTGTTTTGGGTTTGTTGTTGGTATGGGACAAACATGTGCCAAAGTTGGAGTGAAAAGGCCAGATATTCAGCTGGCGTGAATTGGTGTCGCTCACTTGTCTGCAGTGGAGTTACACCAGTTTACACCAGCACACATTTTTGCAGCTTCAGTGTGAAGTTAGACTAACTAGGGTTTGTAGGTGGAAACTCACCTGGGATAGGTGGAGGGAATTTACACAGCCCAGTCCACAGCCAGGCTACTGGCTGTAGTGCAGGTCCCTCTGCAGAACTATTCCAGATTCTGCATCGCCTATGTGAGGTTTTGGCCCCTGAATTTTTATGAGGGCCCTCTGCTGTCCCTTACCAACAGCGCCCCCACCCCCTCCCCGTACCAGTCAGGCATCTAGCTCCCATTGATTTCCTGGGGCCTACAGGAATTTGAGGACCTTGGGCCTCTCTCCTCAGTATGCAAGAGATATGAAGGCTGCCCATGCATTTCCTCCCTATATGCACATCTCCCCCATATATCATACCTGCGGGATTTAAGTTGTGTCAAAAGCCTTGTAGAGGCCCTCACTTCCTAGGCAAATGTTATAGCCTGTAGCTTATCTGTCTCCTGCTGATCTGTTAATAGGCAACGGTATTTTAATCCTAGCCTTTTAGCCAATTCACCCATTTGCCAATCAGCTTCCTCACTAGACCGTAACGTGGCCATGCCATCCTAGTCCACGTCCAGGTAGCTCGAACCTTCTGAATTCTTTTACAGAATGATCATTATTCCAGTAAAGAAATTCCTAGCACAAATATATTATTGGGTTGCATTTGCAACCATGTGCCATCAGGTGGCACCATTTCATTGCTTAACCTCTGCTGCCTGAAGTTGCTCTGATTTTATGTTATTAGTACTTTACTCCTGCACCTGAGATGTCTCACTTAAAGTGTGTTGTAGCCCAGACTCACCTTTCACAGATATCCTAGCTCCCATCACTTCATTTATTTCTACATTATTAATGTTGCTAGAAGGTGAGAACACTCTTAGAGTTTAAATTTGAAAAAGTTGCCATTTGAAAAGGTTGGTTTTTAACCTCCATTAGCTCATGTGAGATAGGATTTGGGGCTTTTCCAGTATTAAAATCTAGGCCTTTGCTTTAACATTTTGTAAAGTAGGTTGAAACAGAGCAGGAACCTTTCACCATAGCTGCTGAGGAGGAGGGGGAATCAATGAGGGAACATTACTCCTCCAAGGGAGAGAAGAGGGAGCTCTCCTCTGCTTTTAGCAGAGAAGGGAAAGTTTCATTCCCCTTAGCTCCTGATTTGTAGTATAAAAATACTGGGCCTTACTCACTCTAGGGCTCTGTCTTGACATGCAAAAGGAGGCATTTTTCATTGGTGTTAACACAAGGCTGCAAAGCATGATTGAAAAGCCCCTTAGGGCCCTGTCTTTGCTAGACTTTTGTACAATCCATTAACTTGAGATTCTTTGCGTGTTTGTAAAAGCTAGGTGTGAACATTCTCCACACATTTGATGTAGGCTGCAAACATTTGTTCTTAACCATAAAGATCAGAAATCAGTTAACTCCAGATAAAATGGGCTAGTGTAGATATACCCCCATAGGAACAGGCATTGCAGAAGAGCAAGTGTCTGGTGGTGGGAAATCCACTTTAAGAGGGAGCATTGCAAAGGGCAAGATCCCTGTAAATGCTCTCCCACCAAAGGGGGAAGGGAGGCAGTCTACTGATATCCAGTTTAATGCCCAGAGTAGGAAGTGCTGGCTGAAGGATGAGGAGAAGGGACATACCAGATAGCTGCCATTCCTCCCCAGGCAGCTCCTGAAATGCACACAACAATCTCCTTCACAGAATTTGGGGACATTCAGTGCAAGACAATGCAATATAGAGGTATATAAAATCATGAGTGGTGTGGAGAACATGAATAATGAAAAGTTATTTACTTGTTTCCATAATATAAGAACTAGGGGCCATCAAATGAAATTAATGGACAGCAGGTTTAAACAAATAAAAGGAAGTTCTTCACACAGAGCACAGTCAACCTGTGGAACTCCTTGCCTGAAGAGGTTGTGAAGGCTAGGAATATAACAAGGTTTAAAAGAGAACTAGATAAATTCATGGAGGTTAAGTCCATTAATGGCTATTAGCCAGAATGGGTAAGGAATGGTGTCCCTAGCCTCTGTTTGTCAGAATGGGGTGATGGATGGCAGTGGAGAGATCACTTGATCATTACCTATTAGGTTCACTCACTCTGGGGCAACTGGCATTGGCCACCATTGGTAGACAGGATACTGGGCTGGATGGACCTTTGGTCTGACCCAGTATGGCCATTCTTATGTTCTAAGGCGCTTAGATGTTTGAAAGCAATGAGTTTGGCTAACCAACAACACTCTTGTGAACTGATACAATTCTAACAATTTCTCATATGTTCTGCCTGTATTTTATGTGCACAGAGATTATTAATGTCCAGGTGATCCCAGGGAGACTATTAACGCCCTATACCATAGGACGAGAATCATGCTGGCTGAGTATACAAGAGGTCAATTCTTACCACACATCCAAGAAAATCTACCTTTCCTCTGACATACAGCAGACCTGCATTTCCTAACTGTCTAGCAAGAGTTTAAAGCTGCTGGGTCATATATTCAAAATGCCCAAATACCTTTCGTAAAAAATGTCATTTGTCTGTGGGGCAGGCAGAGCTGAACACTTCACTGTGGTACAGTCTATAAACTTGCTAAATTCTCCTGGGTTTCCTCCAGTCTTACTGTTTGGGGGCAGAGCTGAGGAAAGGCTGTCAGAGACTCTTCTAAACACGTGCTCCATGGAGAACTTCACATTTGCTTTAGTGATAGCTGAAGTCCTTGTCCTTGGTGGCGATGAATGTTCTGCTGGCTCCACAGCACCCCCTCCTGGCGAGAGGAGGTGGCTCAGTAAATCCTACAGCCTAGTTTGGCTGCTTCCAGGGCTTGTTCTTCTGCCCCCTCTGGGCTACCTTTGAGTCCTTCTGTGCTTTGGTTTGGAGTGCTGGTACCCAGGCTGTTTTCCCAGGAACCCTCTCACAGCAGTTATCAGTTTCCTCCTTCTGAGTGCATGCTCTCTGCCCTTTTATGAGGTGCAGGAGTTCATCAGGCTATCACCTAACTCCAGGCACAGGCTGGGAGGCAGCTAACTGTGTCATAGGTGGAGCTGAGACTGATCTCTGTTAAAGGGCCAGCTGCCCTGTGATGGTTCATACGAGCAAATTTTTGTTTGAGGAAAGAGAAGGTGTCCTCATGAATACACCTGCCAATTGACCCGGCAATCTTGAAAGCTTGTGGGGTTTGAAAGCCATCCAATCAGAGGAAAGAAGTAATAGCAGGTGAGAGAGGTGACCAGTAACCATGCATGAAAGGCTTGAAGCAGCCATCCTGGTAAACCTTCCATGTGTTCTTCTCTCCATTTATCATAGAATTCTGAACAAGTCCCTGATCCAGCAAAGGATTTAAGCACATGCTTAATTTTAAACCATAAGGCCAATGGACTGATTTGCTTACATGCTGAAACAGTCCTTCAGAAAGAGAGAAAAGGGGTTATATTTGCCAGGTAAGCTGTTTTCTGTGAATTAGTGTCCCCAACTCTAGCATTAGAGCCACGAGCCGCTAGCCAAAAACATTAACTTCTTTCTGAAGAAGAAATGAAGGGAACTGCTCGAAGTAAAAGATTCTGAATCAGTTCATTAGTACCTGGCAGCGTGTTAAGTGCTGTAATAGAAGGACTGGTAAAACATCTTTCCTAACACCTGTGCAGCTGAACAATTCAGTGTGTTCAGATAAGTTCCCTGGGAAGAAAGCAAAGCAAATCCAGGTGGCAGTTATGGAACCCAGACTCATGAAACGAAGGGGTGAAATATTTCAAGAGTCAGCTCTGCAGAAATGCCCAAGTTCTACCCAGCTACAGCAATGTAAGAGCTTTCTATTATATAGTTCTTAGTGTTCTCAGATGAAGAGATCAGTGTGTCTTGGCTTCTAGCACAGTAAAAATATTTTGATCAATTTATTGTAGCACTTAATGTCTTGGAAACAGAGTTCAAAAATTATACTCAAAGACCACGCCAGCAAAAGTGTGGTCCAATAATTGGACCCCAGAATCTGCTATGGGAACATTATTATTAATTATTATTAGCAGTAGCATTAATAAACATCTATATTGCCCCATTGTGCTAGGTACTGTACAAATGTATAATAGGTGACAGGCCCTGCCCCAAAAATCTTATATGTAATTCAGTTAAAGTCTCAATTAGACACTTTGAGCCATATGCTGGCTTGAAATTCACCAAAGCTGAGGTCTAATAGGCCACCCAGGTAAGCTCCTTCCATGGCCCAAGGCAGTCAGCTGAGTGCTCTGTTATTGATCCCGAAGACTACAACTTCAGGAAGTGAGTGTCCCAGCAGACTGGAATCAACACGATGGGCCATAGGAGAAGAAGCAATCTCTTGTAACTTGGGAGAATATCTTCAACATTTGGCTTCCAGAAAAGAAACCAACTTTCAAGCCTCGTGTAAATGTGTGGACTGCTCCAGGATCACAGCTTTCTAGCAAATGAACACAACTGGTTATATTCTATTTTTGCTGAAGCCTGCAAATGCTATGTTACATTTCACCAATTCACTAGCCTTGTTGTTAGCATCCTTCCCGTTCGCTAAAGAAACACCCATAATACATTTATGCCAGGTCTATAAAAGTCGAGCTGAGAATGAAATATAAACTGTAAGGGCCAGCCCTGTCTGTGGCGTAACTCCACTTAGAGCAAAGGAGTCACAACAGGGATGAATTTGGACCCAGGAGGTGAATTAGGTTAAACCAAAAGGTAGCAGCACCCCATTCAGTATTGATTTTGTATGAATATTTCTCATATTAGCCACTTCTCCTTCTAATCACAGAATGTAAGTTGTAAATTATAGAGGTGGAGAGTAAATATATTGCAAACCCTTCCAAACTTATATTTTAGCAACACCTGTAAACTTTTTCTGATGGCAGATAATTGAAGGGAGCAAGTGGCAGATAAAATTCAGAACGATTTAGACCTACTGGAATAAAACAAATTATATTCAAGTCTGTAAAGTAATTTACTCTGGGCTCCACTATAATAAATGTAAATACACAGTCAATGGAATCGGGCTGGCCAGATGTCCTGGATGTAGCACTGGGCATAGCCCTGCAGGAGAGGCTGCTTGGTTTGATTTCCACTCGTAGGCCATTCCTTCCACAGCTGCTGGGGAAGGCAGCGTGTTCAGTGTATGGAGAATATGGTGGATGGAATTTGTCTGTGTGAGGTGAACATCATAGTTCCATGCACGCCTGCACGCCACAATCCTGGGGTTGCTGGAGGCTGATTCAGCCCCCAACACACATTAGGCCAACTCTGAATGCCTTGGGGGGCTTTGTGAAAGCTAGGGAATAGCCAGGTTCAAGAATCCTCCACCCATGCCCCTGTACCAGACATGCCCTGCAATGTCCCTTGTGCAGGGGGAGGCCTCGGAATTAGTCTCAAAGGCTTTATGCCTGGAGCAAAAGGTTGTGTGCACCAGAGGGGGACTATGCAGCTGTGGTGTGGATTGTGCCCAAAGGCCTCAGGGCAGAACTAGGGACTGGGCCCTTTAAGGGATTGTCCTTAACAGTGGCTGATTAAGGAAAAGCACCGATGGGCCCTAAAAGGGATTGTGGAGAGGTCGCATTCATGAAGTGCCAACATGGCCAGAAAGAACACCTGGGGAAAATCTACTCCTTAAAATAGAAAAGCAAGACAATCCAGAGACCCAGTGCTGGATTTGGGCAGCCTGGGCCATTTCCAGAATGGGGGAGAAAGGAGATTGGGGAGGATGGGAGAATTTTTTAAAAAATAAATAAATATCAAAGACAGCAAACTTCAGCTAAGGCCTATTCAAATTCCGTTCACATTAGATTGGTGTAAAGCATCCTAACCTTTCTTAGAGCACACTCTGTAGATACAATAGAACTAGAGAGCCCATCAGCTACAATTCTCACAGTGCCTTGCAATGTGAGCAAAATATTACTAACTCCTCTTACAGATGAGGAAACTGAGGCATGGAGTATTTATGAGGGAGACTTCCAAAGGCACAAAAGGCACTTAGGCACTTAACTCCCATGTGTGCTTTTGAAAAATCCCCCCTAAGTAATTTGCTCAAAGCCCCACAACCAGCAGCCTCCTGACTCCCATGCTGATACTCTAACCATTACACTCCATTGCCTCCCTTCAGTGATTTCTTTGGCACTCTTCCCAGAGCATGTTAGACTCCACCAAAAATAAATACAAATTACAAAATCCATTCCACAAGACTGCTCATTGCATCTCCACTGCTTTGCTTTGCCAACTGGGGAAAAAGACATTCAAATCGCAAATACCACTCACTTCTCATTACTTTCCTGGGGGCTGGAACAAAACTCAAAACCAGAACAAATCAGCTTAGACTACTCAGTATTAACCACTAGTTTTTCAAGCTTCAGCCAAGTGGGAGGAGATAACAACCTACCCCTTATGATAGCTTTTCTTCCCAACAGCTTTCCTTTCATTCCCCCACCTAAATCAGTCATGTGATGACCAAGAACCCCCTGCATGCCAGAGTGCCTTTGGCACACTCTGCTTTATGAAGTGTACCTGCGTGTCAACATGGTATAGGACAACTCCACACCTGATTGAAAAGTTAGGTCTGCCACGGTGTTCTGGAGCCACCAGACTCAGGGCTCTATCAGAGCCCGCTAGAGAGCAAACTCTGAAGGCAAAGACCCTCTGTGAAAACTGAGGTGCTAAAAGTATTTTAAGGCAAGTATGTACAGTTGGTGGCTGTTTGGCTGTTTCATCCATGCCATCCCACGTGCAGGAAGAAAATGTGCCAGAGTATCAACTGATCCAGCAGGTTCCAGCCAACTTATCCTTGAGGATATCTTGAATATCCCAACGATGAACCTCTGAACATGTGCTGGGAAATCCCAAGCCAGCAAAAGTCCTCATTCCCACCCTGCTGCTGGAATCCTATTGCTCGTATGCCTCTGCCCCTTTGAAGAAGTCACTCAGCAATTAGAAATTCAGCAGCAATTATGCAAGCTTAAGTATTAAAAAATGCATGTGGACCTGAAAGCAAATATGAAGCTGCTGCTGTAATGCTAGCTTTAAGCTGTCTACAGACCCCCCAGAAATTCTCAGCGGGATGTTTGAGAAGGATGTATATATGTTGACAACATTAAATGATCCATAGCTCTAGGACAGAATTGAAACCATACATCTACTCCATGCATACACTGATCACTGGGAGGGTATTTTTTCTTAAATAAACTGCTGGAGGTACCTTCTCCTCCCCAGCAGACATGTGCATCTCCTGGAGCAGAAGGTACAAACACTTTCAGCATGTCCCAGAGTGTAAAAGAGTTTAGTGAGATGGGGAGCGACACATGGACACCATCAGCAGGAAAAATGTTATTGTGTCTGCACCATCTTTGAGTGAAATTGAGCATATCAATTGAGCTTGTCAATTGAGCAGTACACAGCCCTCTTCTTATCATCCCCCAAAGAGGCAGTGCTATTCAGACACATTCAGTCAACATCTGGTGAAGAGACTAGCAGTGTCCAGAAACTCTTATTGGAATTTAAGATTTGATGGGGCAAAACTTTGCCTTTCTCGGAGTTCCCCGCCATACAGCAGGCACTGAGATTGCAGGCGTCTTTAATCCTTTATGCTAAAAAACAAACCAAAACCTGCAGTGCAGTGCCTCACTTTATTTGGAAGTCACCTGGACTGTTTTAGAGTCCACACATGGAGAACTTCCAAGGAGAAGACTGAACTGGGAGACAATGAGGATTAGTTGATTCCTCTAGGAACCTAGGAAATATCACAGTAGGTCGCATTGTTGTCCTTTTGGCCTAAGTGATTAGCCAATATTTGGGGCCTTGTAGGTTGCTTCTGTTAAGAGGAGAAATGGATGATAAAGTCAGGTAAAATCTCTTTGGCAAAATTGCTTATTTACAAAATATGTACACGTCATTTCCCACCTAACACAGTAGGAACAAACAACAGGAGGCAGTTTCCTTGTTTAGAAAGCCAGTACCCTGCCCAAACAAAGCACTCTCTCTCTTGGCTTCCTCCCAAGGCCATACTACCAGTGCTTCTCTGGCTTTCAGGCTGTTGTTCTGCTTCTCTCCCTCTCTCTCTCACACACACAAGCCAATCCATTCCCAGCCTCTTCATTTGCCATCATTTCCAGTGAAAGCCCTTAGCCCATATGGCTCAGCTTCTACTCCAGCCTTGCCCTGCTAGTCCATGACTCAATCAGTGGCTTCTATTGTTTCAACTATTGTTAACCAAAGGGGTATTTAATTACTCTCTCATTTAGACTGAATGAAAGGTAGCTAGTATGTGCATCAACTTCAGCAAAGTCTGGGTGCCTATAGATCAAAGACATACTGGGCTGGCAGCTACCAACACCATTTTTTCCCCAAGAGCACCTCCAGTAGCTACTCCAATAGCCTATCTCTAACTCTGGACAGTAACAGATGCTTCAGAGGAAAGTATAAAAGTGCCACAATGACAATTATGGAATAACCTTCCCATTGGGAGGGAAAGTTTCTTTTTAAACCCAAGCAGTTAGTGATTGGGTTACAGCTATAAAAGTTTGTCAGGAACATCCACCCCCTTAGTTAGTCATACAAAGGTCTAATCTGGTTTTGAATCCTACTAATCCCTTAGCTTCATAAAGATCTTGTGGCGCTGGGTTCCACTGGTCACAGACTTTGTAAAATATATATAATTTTATAAACAATAAATGTGTTTCCCTTTCTTTATCTGCAGGAAAACCCTGAATAATTTTCTTTAAAATAATCTGATTGATAGTTAGCTGACAAAAGCAAAATGGAACACCTGTGTACCAGATGTGCATCCCTGTTTGAATGCCACTGCCGCTCAGTTGCAGAACGTGTCACAGGCTAGTTGTTCTACTTGGGTTGTTTTGAGGGGAGGATCCATTATGGAAGGAAGGTCCAAAGCCACAACTTTCAAAAGAAATCACACTTTATCCTCCCTTTTGTTTTTCTCTTATTGTCTTAATTTTTCATGCAAATTGATGTGAAAGGTTCCGCTTTGGTAAGAGTGACAGGTCTCAGCCTGATAGCCCTGGAGAATGAAGGCCTCTGTTTATCCACAGAAGCGTACAGTTATCCCACCCAGCTCTGCCAACGTGACCCAGCCCTGACCTGGAGGAACCATCTCTAGGAAGGAAATGATAGTCGAGGCTCTGGCTTCATTCACTTCTCTGGGTCTTTGCTGAGATTGCCAAAAAAGGTGCCAATCAGTGCAGCTGGATTTTGGCAGCTGGAAAAAGGACTGTGAGCACCAAAGTCACTTCACATGCTACATGGTCATACTAAAACTTTCAAAAGCAGGAGCTCCTAAATCAAATTTAGGCATTTAAATGGTTGGCCACATTTTCAAATGTGCTGTCACATTAGTAGCAAGTCCTGCTGCAGGCAAAGTTGTAGGAAAGAGATCTACATGAAGCCTGCTGAGCTACGTGCTGAGGCGCTACAATTTAAGAACTAGCAGCTTGAGGTGTGCTTGCATTCCTGAGCTCATGGAGTCACTCTGAACTAGGTCCCACCTAAAACCTAACCCTTTTTCTTCAGATCCACTCATCCTACTCACTATGCCTGGCAGCTTCCGCTGAAGGCTAATCAAGTTCTCAGCACTTTCAAAAAATCACTCACACTCTATTTGTACCCAGTTAATGCCACATTTTTCACCACTGTGGAATCTGACCTAGGCACTTCCTTGGGAGTTTCACCTATTCACACCTAGTCTGAATTTGGTCCATCCTCTGTAGAGGGGAATCCATCCGCTAGAGCACAACGTGGTTGCTCATGCTACAGAACTCTACTGTGTATTGTGTACAGTAGAAGTGAGCCAATAGCAACTAAGAAGCAAATCCGACTTACACTGATTAAATGCATGTTCAGTTTCTTACATAATGAGATAATAACTGATACCATGGTGATGGTCACAGTATAAGAACCTAAAAAGAATAGAATACAATTTTGGATGTGTTGATTCACTCAGATTGTGGGCTGGGATCAGACCTATATGCATGAGACTATCATTGTCTAGTAATCAATCAACCACTAAATAACAGAATGTCATTACCTAGTAACTTTGTGGCCATGTGTTGTGGGTGTTTGCCCTACTTCTGAGCATCCACTTATGAGAGGGTGAATTGCTTCCTCTTATTAAATTAGAGGGTCCTAAGTCTTTATCCAGCACAGTTGTCATTTTCAGGTCTAATGAAACATACGGGAAGGGTAAAAAAATGGGTTTGTGGAGTTGGATTCTGCACTAATCGGTCTCCAGACCATTGCAAGAGTTTTGCATTGGAAAGCACGAAAGATGATACAGGTTCTGAGCTTCACTTAATCACCTTGACACCCCCCTCCCCAAATTTCCAGTATATTTAATTGAAACTAGCTAAACAAAACACCAACATGTGCAGCACTTTCTGCCCGTAGAGAGCTGCTGCTGTGTGAAACCACAACTGGACTGGCATTTGAAGTAACAGGTATTGGTCACTCCTCCGTGTCAACCCAATGAACACACCCCAATTCAGAGAGCAGATTTCATCCACTGATTTAGTACGTTTCTCAGCTAAATGACAATTTCCTCTTCTTTCCCCCAGACCACCCAGAAAGGGTCTGAGAGCCAAAGCAGCCCATAGCCAGCAGCAGGAAGAAAATTATCTTTGCTAACAGAAGGGGAATGACTAAGAGAACTGGGCCAGGAAACGTGTTTCCTTTGGGACTTCTTTGTTAGTATTATTTTTATTTACTATTTGTATTGCCATAGCATGGAGGAGCCCTAGTCAAGGAGTAGGAGCCCCTTGTACTAGGTGCGGTATGAAGAGCAGAAAGATGGTCCCCATCCCAACGAGTTTGCAATCGAAGCAGAAGACAAGAAACAATGAATGGATACAGACAGACAGGGGAGGACAAGGAAACAATGAGACAACTTTGGTCAGCATGGCCAGCAGTGGTTCAGCACACTATTGTCAGGAGTCACAGCAGTGGGAGTTGGAAAGAGGGATTTGGAGGAGTATAATGAGGTTGATTGCAGATGTTTACAAGTGCTGTTCCCAAATGGGAGGAGCAGAAAGCAGGAAGGTGCTTGCTTGAAAATGTCACAAGTGGGAGATGGAGGCTGGTCTCGTGGGCCCATCATGTTTCAGTAGTGAACTATCTGATGCTCTAGAGAAGGGAGAGACACTGGAGGGATTCAAAGAGAGGGGTGACAAGGTCAAAGTGATGGGCTGCATGACAGACTGAACTGTCACAAAGGGGGAGTAATAAATCCCAGGCTGCTGACTCCAATTAATCTCTTCTTTTGGAGGCTACTGGGAGTGTGAGGAAACTGGAATCTGTATAAAGAGGAAGTGAGGCAACACCCAAGAAGATGGGGAAGCCGAAGGAGTAACAGGGAAAAACAGCTCCAGAAGGAGGCAGGAGGAAAAACAGTCATGTTGGGGAAAAGGTAAAGGAGAGAACTGTTACCAACTGAGACTGACACTCTAGGAAACTTTGTACTCACCTGACAGGTCAAAGAACATATGGGAAAATGGGACTAAAGATTTCAGGTGTAGATGATGCTAAACTAAATATTGATACACCCCTTTTATAAGTACCTCTACATTCTCTTGGGAGTCCTTTCTCCTCCGACTTTTCCTGTGGTGGTCAGGTCATCCTGTCCTCCCCCTTCTTGTCCCTGGCAATGGCTTGATGACATTTGGAGGTGGGGGATTTGGGGCTTAGCCAGAAGGCCAAGTCAATTTAGTGCTTGTCTGCTGAATTCCCTGGGGCTGTTGAGGGTAATCTTTGCAGCAACATTCTGAAAGGATGGGAGTGGGGCAAGATCACATTTGTCAGGGCAGAGAAAAGGATGTTGCAGTAATCAAGGTGTGAGATGATGGGAGTTGAACAGGAAAGACACAGTTTAGAGATGTTATGCTGAAGGAATTTATAAGATTTAGGTGTATTCTGGAGGTGAGGACCTGGAAAGAGAGGGCCAAGTCAAAGATGGTGTCTAGATTACAGGCTGGAGTGACAAGCAAGATGGTGGTGTGATCAAGGAAGGGAGCTAGGGGTGAGGGGCTTGGGAGGCGGATAAGTGGAGCTCTGTTTTAGACATATTGTGCTTGAACTGACACATAGACACCCCTGAGGAGATGTCAGAAAGACAGGCAGAGATTTAATCTGGACAGAAGGAGACAGGTCTGGAATAGAAGGGTAGATCTGTGAGTCATAGTGAATAGCGTCAGGTGGTTGGCCTTACACTGCTTAAATATACAGGAGTGCATAGACAGCCTTGGGGTCAAACTCCCTTTGTCTTCAGTGGGATGACAATTTGGGGGCCAATCCCAAACCCATTTAAATCAATGGGAAGACTCTTATGGTCACTTGTCTGTTTCTTGTAGCATGTTACAATGAGATGGCATCAGTATATTCTGAAAGATTAGTCAGTTGCTGTAATTAATGTCGCACGGTTTGTTTAACAAAACTCAGGCTTGAGAGCAAGGTTATCTGAAATGTCTACTTTGCAAGGTACCTGAGCTCACTCAATACAATGGCCATTTCAAGTACAACACCACCACTTTGGCCTTCTTGAGCATGTCAAAACACTCTCCAAACATTAATGAGCCTCACAGTACCCCAAGACCTAGAATTGAATAATAAAAAAAAGGTTTAAGAACGGTAGAAAACTTCCTGGCTTTAATTCACAAAACTCTTCTGTTTCAACCACATCTAATATCTTAGAAATTATGGGTTGCAAGGATGTAGGTGAGACAGAGCAAAAGGCGTGATCTGTGAGGCCAATTAAGAGGAGGATAGAATGCAGTGAAACGAAAGCCCCCAGAGGGAGGCCAAGGTTACATAAATAAGAGCGTGTAACAGCAACATTGAATCTGCAAATGTTCCCCCACCAGTCATGCCCCTTCTAGCTGAAGAAAATTAAATATAAATAATAAATGTTTAACCACGTAACAAATAAGCACAAAGAGGCACCTTTAAAAATTATACTAATAAACAGCAAGCTGTTGTCCGTCTGCTTGGGGTGGCTATCTTTAGAGTGCTAAGGATTCAGACTGCTACCAGTTCATTCAGACATCTGATGGTGGGTTAACTGGTTAACTAATCCTGGTCCCGGTTCAGCCTGAACTATCTTGAACGAGCCCTGCCTTCTTTAGGAAATAAAGAACCTGATGGCTGTAACAAAACAGTTTACTGGAACTAGAGGCAGGAGAAGAGCTATAGGAATGAGTATCCAGTGAATTTCAAATAGAAACTCAAAGCTAGATGCAGCTCTCTCGACCCCATGCAAACCCAATGGGCCTCCATAGGGGTGACTGGGAGCAGAACTGGGCCCTGAGTCATAAAGGAAAATTTGACGTGGCCCTTTGGCCATTTGTGCCTACGGCATAAGTGTTTAGAGCGAGCTGAGAGCTCCCAGGAATAGTTCCAAGCACCATCGCTCGCTTGACAGTAAGAACTCAGCTTCGGCACTTTCTTATTTTACTGCTTCATGGGAAGAAAAAAATGAAGTGGAGATATAAGAAATAAAGGGGCCATTTATCGTTAAGCACATTAGGATGGTAGAGAGAGAATAAAGCGGCGAGAATGACTTAGTCAGAGGCCTACAGGGACCTGTTCAGTGGTACTCACACCAGCTTTACTAGGTTGCTTGAACCTTTTGCGCTGTGCGGCACAACTCAGACCTGCACTATATATCATGATTCTTACTATGTTCTGGAATGCTGTATATAAGCCCCTCACTATCCCTAAATCCAGACTTCTCCCCTTTGCACTGAGAGTTACTGTTTGTAGGTCACTTTTATAAGTGTCCTAGTCAGCCCCACTGAAGCCATAAAGAATTTAAGAAGGAGGGGGAATGGTACAGCTCCCTAGCATCATCGCTGTTTGACCCTTCTCCCAAAATGGCCACTGGGTCAGGCAGTGGTGAGATATCCAGGGCCTTGTCAAATGTGTCAGAGCTGTCAGTCAAAGCCCTTTCTTATGATGTCATTTCATTTCTCCTCAAATTCTACTGAGAAGGATGGGACAAAAGGACTTCCTTGTTGTGATAATACATTCCCAGGCAGTTTAATTATATTCTCCAGCATCTTGAAAAATAAACCCATAGAGTGCTGCCATCCTATTCTGGGTAGTTATTTGTTTCTTTTCTTTCAAGCACCTGTGATTTAGTGCAGCTCTTATTGTATGTTATCAGAGCCAAAGCCTCCTTGGGAGGGGAGTAAGCCCACTGAAGTCAATAGGTTTGCATCAGGAATAACTTTGGCCCCAGATGTTTAGCTGACATGGCTGGTTGAGAACTGTTTCCCTTGCTTGAGTTCTATTTTTCTTCAGGCCATTGGATTCATAGCACCTTTTGGTTTTAATGCATGCTGTGCTGGATCAAACCCTGGATCTGAAGAGCTCTAAACTTAGGGGAAACTCAGAACCAAATCTGATCTTCACAACTGATCCTGTCTCTGTATAACCACCTGACCCTAAACCAAAACTCTGGGTCTAAACATGCCAGCAAATGTAAAGTGCATTTGGCTTTGAATATGAATGCTGTCATTTGGGAGCATCACTAGTTTTGATGGTCCACCGATTAATCATAGAGAACAAACACTCACCTTTCCCCAATCTCTACATTCTCTCTCCATTTCTCCTCGTTGCTTCATTAGGCCAATTTTGTTCCTGAGCTGGAGGAAGAATAATGCATCTTATCATATGAATGGGATAACTGAGTGCTGAAATTGGTGTAGTCTGAACCTTCTTGTTTATCCTGAATCTTATTTCTATCTTCAATATTTGACCTCTAGGTCAGAGAATTAGAGCCTCAAAATTCTGCCTTAGTGTCAGCCGTGGAGTTACCTGCACTTACACCAGGGATGAATGTGGCCCATCATCTCACAATCAGCAGGTTAGTAACAATCAGTAGGACAAAGAGTGTCAGAGCAAAGTCACTGGAGATAGTTTGTCACTTTTTAAAAAAAAAATCAGGATGGTAAGTTCAGAGGTAAGAGAAACTTGGTTATTATCACAAGGCCATGCCCACTCCATGATCAGCCACTGCAAGTCTCCAGCCAACTCCTTAGGGTTACCATGAGCAGTGCTTTATACAATGGTAAGCCTTAATCCAATGGTACAGAACACTGATAATGAAGATTGTCTTTACTTTCTCAGGAAGTCATTAGGGGCTGGAGGATGCAGCTAGATGTGATACTTTGGTACTAGAATGCTGCTTGGCTTTTTATGTTCTCCAAAACATACATTTTAGTTTCTATATTTCCAGTTTGTTGCTACAAATTCTTTTGCTTGTTTTCTGTTCACCCACATGTCTTATGGATGCTTCTTCTGGATCATTTGGCCACCCGTGTTTCTCTTTTGCCTTTTGTTGGTCTCTCTGCCTTACCATGTTGTTTTCCATTATTGTTCTTTCTAGCCCAGCAAGGTTTCTCTAAGGCTTTCTACTAATCTTCTTGTCCTTTCACTACTTCCATCATTGCTATGATGGTTCTGTCTCCCTCTGTCTTGCAGGAATGGGCCCAAAGGAACTCCGATGGAGGATCAGATAAGGCCGGGGTGGCCAACTTGAGACCAAGGAGCCAGAATTCAGCAATATACATTGCCAAAGAGCCACAGTAATACATCAGCAGGCTGCATCATCTCTTTCACATCCCTCCCAATCCCCACTCCCAGCGCCTCCCACCCACTGGCAGCCCGCCAATCAGTGCCTCCCACTCCTTCCTGCACCTCCCAATCAGTTGTTTCGTGGCATTCAGGAGGCTCTTTGAGGGGGAGAGGCAATGGCACTGCAAGCTCAGGGGAGGGGGCGGGAAAGGGTAGAGTGCGGGGGGGCAGGGCCTGTAGGGGAACTAGGGGTTGAACAGTGAGCACTCCCCCCGTCCCACCTCACACATTGGAAAGTTGGCACCTGTAGGTCCAGCCCCGGAGCTGATGCCTATACAAGGAGCTGTACATTAACTTCTGAAGAGCCGCATGTGGCTCCGGAGCCCCAGGTTGGTCACCCCTGAGATAAGGTATCAGAATACATAAGAGGCTATGAGTACTAGTAAATGCTTGGTACAAATTTTGGTACAAGTGTATTTTGAGTGAATTTATTAACACTTTTACCTCCCTTGGCAAATTGTTCCATTGCCCATTGACCTCCCTGTTAGAATTCCGAATTTTATTTTTAATGTTCCCTTTAAAGTTTCTGGCCTTTGCTTCATGTCCTATCACCCACTCCATCATTTACATAAGTCTTCCTTCTCTACAATTATTATTTATTTGCATCTTTGAAGCACCTACTGCACTCAACGTCTGAGACGAACAGCCTGTTGCACTAGGCACTGTCCAAACACAGACTCTGCTCTAAAGAGGATACCATCAAAAGAGTCAAAGAGTGAGAAACAAAGGCACAGGGAGGGGACATCACCCAAAAATGATACCACCTCTGTCTATGGCAGAGCCGGGAATAAAATCTAAGGGGTAGCTCCTTAGTGTGAAATTGTTATAGTTCCATTAAAGTCAATAACCCTATGGTATCGAGACTCCCACTTCAGAGCCTTAGCCACTGACCTACACTGCCTTCCTAGTATTAACGGACAATTATCTTCTGACTCCTCGTCCCATTTTCACTAAGGTCCATTAAGTCCCTTCAGCCTCTCTTTCTGGATCATGCCTTTTAGTTCTATCATATTGGATCTTATAATATTCTGTCAACTTTCACTTTATATTAACTTGAGTTGCATGGTACTTTCTTGGGAGGCCTCTTTTTCACCTACACTCTACAACTTTATAACCACTGTTGGAATAATGAAAGACAGTGGAGGAAAAGAAGAAGAAATACGTCATTGCCTTTATTACTTGATTTCACCAAGGTTTTTAGTATTCTTTGAAACAATGTAGCCCCATGACTCTCCGCCGTGTTGTCATTGCGTTGATAATAGCAACAAGGTCACTTTAGAGCCTGATGTAAGAAGCTTCTCTTTGGCAGCAAGGTTGTGGGGAAGGTGGTAATGAGGCAAGTCATTTTGCATCTAGAGTCCATGCATTTTCATGATCCTTCCCAGTCAGTTTAGGTCTGAGTGACACAAAGGTGGAAGGAGGAAAAAAGCTTGGAAACAATGAGAGAGAGTGAGAGAAAACTTGAGGGATTAAAAACTCACTTCTAGTAGAGTTTTACTTGCTACGGAATTATGAAGAAAGGCTACACATTTATGAGAGAGACAAGACGGGTGAGGGAACATCTTTGATTGGCCCAGGAAGATATCCTCTCCTACCTGGTCTGTTTCATGTCATTGGAACAACATGGCTACACCATTTCACACAACAATTTCAATGTTATAGGTAATGTGGCTTTGAAAAAAAGAACGCTTGACACTGAATATACCCCGAAATACTACATAGGTGATCCGGTTGGTGAGGTACCAGTAGAGTCCTACATGAGCACCCAAAGGCAGATAGTTAGCTCCAGGAACCAATCTGGCAGATCAGATTGCACTTCATGTTCTCAAGTGAATATAGCAATGGGTCCAAAGAATAGTCCCCTCCCCAAACAATCAGTCATACAAACCCCTGTTCAAACAATTTGTTTTCAATTAATGAGTACCAAGTAGGGTGACCAGATGTCCTGATTTTATAGGGACAGTCCTGATATTTGGGACTTTTTCTTATATAAGCTTCTGTTACCCCCACATCCCCATCCCGATTTTTCACACTTGCTGTCTGGTCACCCTAGTACTAAGGAAGATGGACCTGTCCAAGTTGAGCAGCCAGTCATGTTCATGAACACTCACGTTTGCATCGTTCAGCCAGCTATGTTAGATAAGTCCCTGACCTTTCACATGCCTAACTTGATTCACTATTCAGGGGCTTAAAGTTAAGCAGCTACATAAGGACTGGGGCCTAATATTCCAAAGAGAAGCTGTGCCATCAGTTAGTCAGACCATCTGAACGGTTATAAACGTATCTAAAAATCCAAACTTCAGGAATCAATGCTTTTCCCGCAAGTGCTGTACTTTTAGAGAAAATAATTACATGTAAAATTAAGGCTGATCTCTTGTTTTGATGAGGTCAATGCAGGGCACAAGGGATGCAAGACCAGACTGCTAGGAAGCAACTCAAACTCCCTTGGAGGCAGGGATCAGCCACAATTAGGGCTGGTTGGGAAATTCCCCCTCCTCCACACTGGTAAATTGACAATAACCATTTGTTTTTCATTTTCATCAGGTTTTTTTTCATTGAATTTATATATATATATATATATATATATATATATATATATATTAAAATCAACCCCCCCCAAACTTACCATTTTTATTGTATGTATTTATTTATTTGTTGGTTTTGACAACTGAAAATGGGGGTGGGGAGGAAGGGAGAAATAGGAATCAGTTTAAAACCAGTCCATGGCAGGGGAGGGGTGTTTTGACAACTGCAAACAGAAAATGTTTGGTAAAACAATTTTTTATTCTTTATAAAAACGGGTTATTTTTAAGGTTTTCGATTTGTTTTCACAAATCTAGACACTGTTAATGACATGAACGTTTTGTTCCAAATGCCATTTTCTGTTGGAAAAATAATTTTAATAGAAAAATTTCAACCAGCTCTAGCCAACATCTACCAGACAAATTGGTTACAGTCAGTGGACTGTTTACATTAGTAATTTTAGAACTGGAGTGGCTACACGAGTGCAAATCCCCAATGTGGGTGCATAGATGCAGTGCAGACCCCCATCCAACTTACCCATTACCAAGAAGCACCAGTCCTGAAGCCAAACTAAATCACCTCCATTTGGCAGCTTCTCCTATCTCCCAGCCAGGATATCTTCATTGGCGTAGCTCCCTCTGCAAAACTCCTTAATGTAAACATGCCCTAAATGAGACATTTATGGCATTAGGGATAGTTAGAGAGCTTTGCCAATGGGGTTACTGCATGGCTGGGTTTGGCCTGTTCTAATAAAACTTTATTATAGATTAGAACCAGGATGTCCTGTTTTGAAAACAGGTCTATCAGCTTCCCTTGGGCCTAGGCCTACAAGATGTCTGTGTCCCAATTGGCTTGGGTGATGTTTTTATTCAGGAATGGAAGGACAATGGCCAGGTCTATCCCTGGGATCAATGTTGTTACACCCAACATCGTGAATCGGGCCCAGTGTCATTATGTTTTCAATAAATACGGTGCTGTTTTTGGGAGAGGCAGCTGGGGAAACCTCTGAAGATGTCCCCTTTCTGAGCAAACCAAACGTTATAAACCACTGTAACCATCAACACCTGGCTTAACAAGAGACCTGAGGGAGCCAAGCTTTCTCTCTTTGAGGAAACTGCAGGCCTTCTGCATTCTGAAGGGCTTTTCTATCATTTTTTTTAAATAAGAGGTTTCCCCCCTCCCACCTTTCCTTGACTTTGTTACCTAATGCTCTAGGAATGCATTTCCCCCTGTGTTAAACGTTTCACCCATGCACAAGTTCCATCTTAATGTTAGCATCTTTAATAGTGGAATATTACCATATTAATTGCTATTGTGAACCAGAAGATACTTATATCACCCTGGCTTTCATTACTGTCAGGGAGGGATTTTTTTTTTTCCCCTACTGAGTCAAAAGTGACCACTTTCCCTAATCCTCTGTTGCAAAGCCCTGCATTTCCTCCTGACATGCTTGGCACTGCAGCAGGCTGTATTTTCCTGGGTGCCAACCTGGACTGAAAGACTTGTTTGAGGAGAAGGAGGAATCCATCCCCCTGTTCGCTCTGAACCCCGGTTCTAGGCTGGGCAGATTGCCTTGCTGGGAATAACTCTCGGTTCAGGTGGCAGGGGAGTTAGTTGTTATGCAATTAAAAAGCAAAGCAACACCCCCCACCCCCTGCCTGCCCATGACCAGGAACGAGGGACAATGGGGAATTAGCCCGGCAGAACAATAGAGATTCAATAAAGCAGCAGATCAGATTTCAGCTCTTTGTAGCGAGCGCCTCGTGCCGATGGGTTAATGGGGCAGAAGGAGATCGAGGAAGGGCGACAGCAGCGGGCAATGAAAAAAAAAAGTGTCCATAAAAAGGTTGGGAGACAAAGGGAAGAAACACCCAGGCTCCGAGAGGGACAGATGGAGTGAAAAGAGCCAGGAAAACAATTAGGAAGAGGAGGCTCCATCGTTTATTAGTTAATCAGCCCGGCTGGTTCAGCCCCCTGCTACTGAACATGCCCCCGGAACAAAGGGGAGCCAGCCGCCCCCAAGAAGGGCTGGGCCAGGCCTCTCCGGCAGGTTGGGGCTGGGTTTTTTTACTGGCCCCCTTAATCATCTGCAGCAGATATGTGTCCTAGGAACGTCTTTTGATCTCCTAATAAATGAACCCCCGATTTGCCCCCGGAGGAGTCTTTAACGCCCAGTCTAGGCCCTGGAGGTTTCTCTCTAGCTGCCCCATGCTTCAGGAGTCGTTTTCCCCCGTGCCCCACAAACTTGGCTCTTCCTTTCCAAGAGCCCTGCCTCTAAGTTCCCCAACGGTGAGGCTTGCAGGACCCGCCGGCCGCCCCTGGACGGCGCTGTTTCCCCTTCCAACGGCGGCTGCACGCCCACAGTACAAGCCGGTGCTGTTTAATTAACGTGCAAATTGAGTAGATTAAATGACTCTAAATAATTAGCCACAGATCCTATAAACAGGATAACATATTTAATTAAGC
>ML677381.1:11221981-11231981 GCA_007922305.1 Dermatemys mawii | reverse complement strand
CCTGGATTGTCCTCGCTGATGGCTGCCTGGTGGGTCGTGTTAAGGGGGAGAAGGAGTCGTTTTTAAAGGCCGAGGCTTTGGTTTGATTGATGCAGGCAGGATGCGTCGGGGATCTTCTAAAGACGCGGGGACATAGAGGAGCCTTGTAGCTACCATGGGTTAATACTGTGGCCAACCCTGTTTTCCAAACGGAGGCGAGGGGCCGGGCTGGTGTGAAGGGGGCGCATCTTCCAACCAGCCTACTCTTTAGGGTCCTCCACTAACGTCAGCTCTTTACCTGCTTAGTTCTAAGGGGGTCTGCGCCCCTGGCGGGGCCCACACCGCGTGCGCGTTTTGGGGAAGGGCAAAGCCCCCCCTCTGGCAGACGTCTCCTCTCCGATGAATTGGGAAAGGATACTGCTGTCTAGCCCCGTTCCCTTTGTCTGTTAAACTGCCCAAGTCCCCAATTCCCCACTGGGCCTAGGGCCGGCAAGTTGTGGCCTCCACCCTTCTACCCCAGGCTGCCGGGGGATTGAAATCTTAGCCCCTTTCGGTCCCATTTCTGCCTATTGGACTTCGATTCCATCCTGCAAAAACAGGGAGAAAAAAAAACCCCCGGCTGTGAACGGCGGTAGGAAGCTGTAAGATAAAACACCCAGATTGCGATAAAAGGGGAAACAAGGCGAGGCGAGCTGGCGTCCTGAATGCGAGTCTTGTACGTCTTATTATCAAGTTAATTAAAGCTAGCATCTGACAATGTCACTCGGCTGTAGAAAAAGGGATTTAAATGCAACGTCTCCCAGGACGGCGTGTCAAGGGCTGCTTTTCATTGAGCCGCTGCAAGTCTGTGTGGCTGCAGGAATCGCTCTCGGAATTGAAGGGGGGGGCCTTTAAAGCCGCAGCCATTGACGGGGAAGCAATTATTAAATTTTGATGTTCAAAATCAGAAAAAGGGGGAAGAAGAAAACGGCTCTTCTCGTTTGTGTTTTAGATGGAGAGCCATAGAGAGAGATATCAAGGCCGCGCCGCATCAAACGCTCCCCTCCCACCCCCATGAAAGCCTCCTCTCAAACACTTTAAGAGAGATTTTTTAGAAGCTCCACAAAGATCCTAGGCACATTAAAACAGAAGTCGGTTTTAAATGTGCACATTGAAATGCACAGAGCCGGTTGCTACGTGGACTTGCACTTGAGGTCAAGTGACGGACGGATTGTATGCTTCTCCATAATAATATTAATTAAACAATTTGCATGCTAATAAGGTAACAATTATCAGGGCTTCTGTTGAAAGATTCAGGTTATTACAACACGCCAATCTGGAGGCCAGGGGTCAGGGAGTGAGAGGCGAGAGAATTTTCAACTCAAATTAACATTCTGTCAGCTCCAGAAAATGGGATAAATAAAGTCGAATTAATTCATTATAATAAGAGAGAGAGAGAAAAAAAAGTCTCCTCTCTTATTCTTTGCTGGATTGATTACCATTCTGTATTCAGAAACACGTTCCCCTGGCATTCCTCTTCTGAAATCCGACAGAAAATGAGGCATTTATGGCTACAGGCAAAATTTGGTCCAGTGGACACAGTTTACATTTAGTATTTATAGAGAAAGAAATTAAATTATGGTGAAAAGTGAAGCCCTTGGCCCTTGACCCCAGAATTAATACCAACCCCATCATTTTCTTACGACTGCTAGAGCTGTGCAGTCCAAATTCAAAGTCCCTTCTAGTTTTAAACAGAGGGAGGGAGACAATAATTAAACTAATCTATATTGTAGGGGTGGAGGTTACAGCAGGATATTGTGTGATATTCAATTAGGTGAATAAATACTGCTCCGGACAGGCAACAGCGAGACTTCACTTTCTTTTTTATTTCAATTTTAGTTTCTCTCTCTCTCTCACGCACACAACTAAACCCTGTGAAATGTATCATTTTGCCTGGATATTTTATAACTGGAAAATCTATTTGTATGTTTCCCAGAGATAAAGTGTTGGTTCTCTCTCTCTCTTTCCTCCCCCCAGACTTGAAGGATTTAATTCTGCATGAACCTCCCAGGAAGGTTTAAGGGTTTCCCTTTATCTCCAAATTAGCTATTTAGTTTTTAGTTTTATATTTTCTTTTTCCCTCCCCCCGCGCTCTTTTTCGTCCGTGGGGTTTCGCTGCGGGAAGATAAAGGCAGATAAATAATCACTTTAAAGAGGAAACCAAATTCGGTTCAAGCCCTTCAGATAATAGAGATAAATATTCTAGAGTAAAACAAGTTCCAGTTCCTATTACACCACATTGCAGTTAATACAGAAAATAGAGTCTGCCTAGAAGGGTTCTCTCTCTTTCCGCCTCCATCCGTTCTAGTTATTCCTCGTGTTTGTTTGGGAATCACAACTTTCATTATTTATGGCAGAGAAACCGAATAAAGGCGTCCCAATTCCGTCCCTTCGACTGCAACTAGCAGGGCGGATTGGGGATGGGTGGCTGAATATACATTTTCTCTCTTTCCCCACGCCCTTCTTTTTACTGCTCAGAGAAGAACAGAAAAGTGTTTCCTTAATTATATTTCGATGATGTTGAATCACTAATGAATGGACTGGGGAAAAAATAGGATCCACTCCAACGTGCATATGTCTGGTCTTTTCCGCTGCTTCTTTCCTGCCACCATCCCATTCTTGCAGTTTGTTTAAGAATATTTCCTTTAATTATTTAACTTTTGGAGTTTATCAATATTTTATATTGGTGAAACTTCTAGGGGAATATAATTTAATTAGAACAAATTTGGCTGCAGCTTCGAGGCTATTAATCATTGGCAGAGTAAAAGCGTGTGTGTATAGGTTTTTTTTCCCTCCCCCTTCTTCAAGGGGGGTGTGTGGTCGTGGGTTTTTAAACTTTATTTTTTTGGCCTCCCTTTGCGAAATAGGCTGCTTTTAATTAGCCACCCTCCGGCTATGTTCATAATTTAATATTTCTTGCCTTCGTGGATCAATAGGAGATTGCATTAATTATTATTTTGATGGATATGATCAGCTCACCCTTTAATTTCTGTAAAGGATTCTTCTTCTTTTTTTTTTAATTTCCCTCCCCCTTTTCCTCTTCCCACCCTCCCTACCCCCCGTTATAGAGCCGGAGAGGAGATGAAAAGGCTTGTAGTTTTAAATTCAATGTGACAGCTCTGGAAAGAGAGGATGATGAATCTCCTATTATTGGATCAGTCTATTTGCCGCTCAATGTCTCCCTGTAATTGGAGCAACATCACTTTAAAGGTTCAGGGAGTAGAGCATTTCTAGTGAAAAATCCCCACAACACGCCGGCGAATGTTTTAAAGGGAAATCTATTAGTGATTTGGAGAGGGGAGGGGAAGAGGATGGGGGGGCCGGGAGAGGGGGGTGTGTGTAACTCTCTGGCTGTTTAACTGGGTATCAATCAGATCCATAAGTTCTCCAGCCCCTGGGCACCCCCAGCCCTGGCCGGCCCACGCCGCCCTCCTCCCCTCCCCCGGCTGGAGTTCTTCTCAAAGCCCCCCCTTGTCTTGTTGTGACAGCGCTGATATTGTTTATTGAGGCTGGATGTCAGGTATAATTAGCAATCGATATGGAAAACGCTTGCTCCCCACACTGGCACGTCTCTGACGTCAGGACCGATTAACGTTTCTTATTGGTCCCAAATTCCCCCAGCCGGAGCTAATTATTGGGAGCTTGATGTTGATAAAGTTAAAGCGCCCGGGCGCCCTCCAGCAGGAGCCCCGGCCCGCGCCGCCGCTAGAGCCGCCCCCATGATGGACAGCCGCCTCCTGGAGCATCCCCATGCCCAGTTCGGCGGCATGGTGGGCTTCCCTTACCCGCTCGGCCACCACCATGTCTACGAGCTGGCCGGGCACCAGCTGCAGTCGGCGGCCGTGCCCTTCTCCATAGACGGATTACTGAACGGCTCCTGCGCCGCCTCGGTGGTGAACCCCGCGCCGCTGCTCCCCGCGGGCTGCGGGGTGAATGGGGACAGCCAGCCCTTCAAGCTGTCAGGTAAGCGCCCCCCCCGCCCCTGGATCCGTCGCGTCTCCCCAGCGGCGCGCCCCACCCTCACCCCCACTCCAGATCGGATGCGCGACCCCCACGGAGAACGGCGGGGGGGGCTGCTTTTGCGGGTGGGTGCGTGGGTCTGATCTCCTCGCGGATCGGTACTGGGGGAGCCGGAGCCAGATCAAACACGGGGGAGGGGGGGAAGCGGGGAAGGATCCCCACTAGCCATCTTTTGTTTTCCAATAGAGATCTGGACAGATCATTTTAAATACCCCCCCAAACCAGCCCTCGGTGGCTCCCAGCCCGCTGTGAAACCGCACGTGCGCTCGGAACAATAGCCAGCCCCTGTGATCCTGTGTGCGCCCTTTCGGAAGTTGGTGTGTCTGGGTGCATGGCGCGGGTTGGGGGGGACGCATTTTAAAAGCGGACTTGGGGGGTACCGCTGGGGGGAGGGGAAGAGAGGTTGATGACCAGCCCCTGTTCCAGCGAAGGATAAGAGCAAGTGCAAAGTTTCCCTCCTGGGCAAATCTATTGTTTAGTGTCAAGGTACCTCAGTGATGCCGGACGCTCTTATTGTCCAGGCCCCTTCTGCGTGGCAGACCCCTCTGCGCCCTCGCTCCGGAAGGAGGCCGGTGTTCACACGTACGGCCCACCGCGGGAGAAGCAGGGCCGCCGGGGTCGTTAAAATCGAATCAGTGACCGCAAAAACTTGGGCGGGTTCCCATTTTTGCGACCAGAGCCGACCCCAGCCATCACTCTTCCAAATGCGGCTTTGTCAGTAAGCTGGTGGCCTGGGAGCTTTTCACGTCAGGACCAAGGAGGGACAGGGGACCCCCGCAGGAGATAGGCCTGGTTTGGGCTTTGATAGGAACCTAGCCGGGCCTTTCCCTGGAGCCCGTATGCCTGGGCTGCAAGAGGGGACACGTACCCAGGGCTGCCTGCCGGAGCCAAACATGGACAGCAGCCCTACGCTTAGTTTAAGGCTAACCGCTGGACCAAACCTAATTTTAAAACTTTCACTCCTGCACTTGTTCTCCGGCGCGGCCTTATTTCAAGGCTAAACTTCCTCTTAACTCGGCTGTTGCGGAGGAAGGGGGAACAATCCCCCCATCTTTGGGATGGGTGTACAATGGACAGACTCCCACGCCTTATCAGCGCTACGGAGTGCCAGGGTTGAAAGGTTGGTTGTAAATAGCAGGGAGATACCTGGCCGGTTGTTCTGGTTAGTTTATTGTATTTCTGCCTTTTCAGACTCGGGTGACCCGGACAAGGAAAGTCCTGGCTGTAAAAGACGACGAACTCGCACGAATTTTACTGGCTGGCAACTCGAAGAGCTGGAGAAAGCCTTTAATGAAAGTCATTACCCGGACGTGTTTATGAGGGAGGCGCTGGCTTTGAGGCTGGACCTGGTGGAGTCCAGAGTGCAGGTAAAAAACCTTCTACTTTCTTAAGGCCAAGTGCACTCGCCGTATGTGTTGCTGTTGTCTCCAAATGGCCGGTTGTGTTCATTAAACAATTGTATCGTGAACATGTTACCCAGCATTTCGCCCTCTTCTCCATGGCTCCTGAAACCTGGACACACCATCCTGATTTGGCGATGTGCTGACTGCGTTGTGGGTTTTATTTTTTATTTTTTAACTTAACTGAGAATACCTGTTTGCTCTTAATTCATGCAGGTAGTTTGGGAAATCTTTCTTCGAGTGAACGTGTTTTGTGGTTTAATTCCCCACCCCTTTAAACTTTGCCTACAAATAGGCCCGGAAGAGTGTAATTCGAGTTGAGAGTTCATAAACTGTTCACTGTAAACACTTTCCTTAAATGAGCCAAGAGTGAAAAATTAGCATGCAAATATGAGCCTTCAACATGGTACATTGGAGAATGTAAATAAAGCTTTTAGGCAGCTCGAGGGTGTAGATAAAAGAATCCTGTAAAACTTCATTTATCCACCACTCTTTCAAAACTATTCGCTTAAACTGATCTTTAAAAATAACAGCGCTAAAAACCATCCTCGAGTCAAAGAATTCAGGGTTTATCTGTGAGCTGGCTATTAAATGTACAGATACTAATATGTTTGCTCGTAGCTTTCAACTGATAAGGATGGAAAAAACCAATAAACGTGCACGTTTTAAAAATACTTGGGTTTTTTGCATGCATTTTAAATGTACTGATTCAGTACTTCTGTCTCTGTAAATCACTACAGTGTTATGTTGGATACAAATCCGAAGTGCCGTGTGTGTGTGCGTGTGTGTGTGTTTAAATCGATCATGTACTCTAAAAACGGTGGCGTTTACCACAAGAAGGAGCTAATAACATTACTGGATATTATTAATCCATTAGCATTGTTTAAAGGTGTATTTACAAAATGCTTTTCCCTCCCCCTCGTGACCTCTTCTGGTTTGAAATCCTTTTATCCAATTTGTTCTGAGATTGTTGAGTGAAGTCGAGCCCCTCCATTTCCCTTTAATACGATAATGAGTAATTCTCAGGGACAAGGCCTCCTGGAAGTGGCACAAAGAGAGAGGCATTATTGTATCTCTCCCAAACCAGCGAAGAAGCGCCGGCTGACGCTGGCAGACTTGAAACAAGCCCCTCTCTGCATCATTCTTCGAGAGCCACTCTTTGGTTTGGTTTATTTTATTTTTTAATTTGGTTGTATTCCACCAGGAATAGATCCCGCAGCACTCCATTTTATTCCAATCTCTCCTAAAAACAGGAGAGGGCCTTGGTGTGACTCCTGTGTTTTTTGTTTTTTCGTGTTTTTTCCGATTACGACAATCGGAAAATGAAGGAGTGGCGGGGGGAACTGAGGACAAAGGAATGAAAAACAGAACCGGTGGCGGACACATAACCGGCTCCAATGCTGCTCCTGGCTTGAGGGTGAAATATACATATGTGCTTGATTTTAAAATCGGTGAGGGTAGCGGACTTTCCTTTAGATCTATCAAACGCACCGCACCTCTCCTCTCCCCTAGATCTCGCCGAGATTATATTTTAGTTGGGTTTGTCAACATTTCTTGTGTTTGATGCAGTAAATAACCGTGTCTCAGTCAAACCAAAAAACCCTGGTTGGTTTGATTCATATTATGGCACAAGATCTGGCATTATTCTCCGTGGGTCAATTGTATAGTGTTTTTAGGCGGCTTATATTTATCCATCATATGTTCTTTGTCTCTCTGGTCACGAGGAGAAATACCTGTGCAATTCAAAGGAGTTTTGATCAGCAAGCTCTGTAACTGGAATCCAAGCGAATTCCATGCGTGACGCGCAAAACTCTTAATAAGGACACTTTTAAAAAATCAGGAGTCGTACGAAGTTAGGGATTTCCCACCCCCCTGGTGACTTTATTTATGTCGCTGTGGGGCTTTTAAATCAAAAGGTATTTATCCGCCCTCGGTTCAGGTGGCCGGAACCCAGGCTTCAGGTCTAGGAAGACGTTCCAAAGTAAGCCAAACTCGCTCTCGACTCCGAGGGAGAGAATCGAAACCTTACACGTTTCCCCCCCCGCCCCGCTTTTAAAAAAAGAATCGGCCTAAAGTTTTTTTATTCTGGGGAGAGAGCCAAGCCGCGCGTGGCTGTGTGTGCACACTGCAGGGCGAGGCGGACACGGGGCGCCCTCATTGTTCTGCATTCACTTTCTCTGCTGTATTAATTCGGATCTCCCTCTGCATTCTCCACCCCAACTTCAGTCCCCCCGCCCAGGCCATCAGCCCGGTTTTTAAGGAGGTTTTTAATTTGCAGCCGGTGCGGTTTCTGCTCTGCTTTACGGAGATCTCTGGCGGGTGTAAAGAAGCGCTTCCCTCTCTCTTTCTCTCTCCTAGCAGCGGTTCCGGGCCGACACAGCCTCGCCTGGTAGAGGGGGGGAGGCCCCCGGCGCCGCCCCCCCACCCCGCGCACTGAATGTTAATTGCTTCTCATTGTTCGGTGTGTAGGTCTGGTTCCAAAATCGCCGGGCCAAATGGAGAAAGAAAGAGAACACCAAGAAGGGCCCGGGCCGGCCGGCCCACAACTCCCACCCCACCACGTGCAGCGGGGAGCCCATGGACCCCGAGGAGATCGCCCGCAAGGAGCTGGAGAAGATGGAGAAGAAAAAGCGGAAGCACGAGAAGAAGCTACTCAAGAGCCAGAACCGCCACCTGCACTCGCCAGGCAGCCTCTCCATGCCCAGCTCCGACAGCGACAGCGGCGGGGGCGGGCTCTCCCCGGACCCCCCCGAGGCCAAGCCCCGGGGCGCCCCGCACCCGGCCCCCGCCGAGCCTCCCAGCAGCTGCGACCCGACGGGCCAGGCTTTCTACCCGAGCCAAAGAAGCGGCGCCGGCCGGCTGCAGCGGCTGCCGGACAAGGACTCGGCCGGCTCCCCCGCCTCCTCCTCGGACTGCGGCGCCGGCCCCCGGGGCGCCTCCAGCTTCCATAAGCTGAACCCGTTCAGCGTGGAGAGCCTGCTGTCCGACTCGCCGCCGCGCCGGAAAGCGGGGCTCGACTTCCCGAGCCTGCCGCCCTGCGCGCCGCGCACGCTGCTGGGCAAGGGCCACTTTCTGCTGTACCCCATCACCCAGCCGCTGGGCTTCCTAGTGCCGCAAGCTGCGCTCAAAGCCGGCCCGGGCCCGGAGCCCGGCCAGCCGCCGAGAGACTCCCCTCCTCCGCCCGCCGCCAACCCGGGCCCGGCCGGCTTCAGCCCGGAGCCCGGCTGCGTCTACCCCGGCAAATGCGCCACGAACTGCAGCCGGGGCCACTCCGCGAACTGCAGCCCGGCAGAGAGCAGCAGCAGCCGCCCCGGGTCTGGCTCGGGCGCGGGGCAGCCCGCGGTCCCCCCGTCGGCCTCCCAGGCGGACAGCGGCGGCGGCGGCTTTCCCCAGCCAACGTCCCCCGTCCCCACAAAAGACACTGGCAAATCCAGAGACAAATCGGACTGTAACCCGGAGCCCGGCTGCCCTGCAGGAGCCAGCGGCCCGGACTGCGAAGAAGTCGACATGGACTAAAACAAAACAGACCCAGGACGCTCCTCTTCTGCCCCAAACTTCTGACCTCCCCAAACCTGAAAACACCCTCCCTCCCCCGCACCCACGCGCGAGAGAGATCGCGTATCCGGAGCGGCTCCTCTTAGGTTCCTAACCCACAGATCGAATTAGGTGATCAGTTAGAGCTGTGGGGTGCGTTCTCTTTTTTTTTTTGTTTGGTTTTTTTTATTAAAAGGAAAGGGGGGGGGAAGTCTAACCCGACATTAGCAGCAGCTGGCCGTTGTGTGAACTAACTGTAAACAGACACACAAAAACAACGAAAATCCTCAACCTTGTAAAATGCAAAAATGTCTAAGAATATTTATATATGTAAATTTTTGATAAATAAAGCTTTTAAAACTCGCTTCTGCTTGCTTGGCCGTGTGGGGCACCTCTCTTAAAAAAAAAACACCCCGAAAACCTCCTGTGCTGAGCAGCTCGCTCTTCCTCTGCTTTTTAAAGCCTTCTTTTTGTGTGTGTTTATTGCTTAACAAATTTATTCATTTATAGCCTTCTCCTCCCACCCTTCCCCACCCCCCTCCCAGGCTAGGTTAGGAGCTGCGGGCTATAAGACCCGGCCAGCTCCTGCAGAGTTTTGATATGAAAGTAATTATTTTCCCGGTGGCTGCTGCGGGGATTCAGTTTCTTGCCCAAAGGGTTATTATACATTACCGATTTCTAGTGATATGAAATCACATAAACTTCCTACAATAATAGAATTAGCATGAAAGGCTGGGGTGTCAAATTGAAATTGGAAAATAATAGCCTAGGCAGCTGGGGGAGTGTGTGCGCATATTGGAGCGGAGATGGGAATACGTGGGGCGGAATTTTCATGAGGTTTTTTCTCTTTGTCAGGCCTCTTGTAGCTGGCTATATTAAGATAGATGTTCGATGATATCCCTCATTGTTCTGTCGCTTATATTGATGTTACTGTGTTATCAACCTATTGATCATGTGTCGCCTGTAATAAGACAGGCGCGGCAAACGTTCCTCTTTACAAAAGCAGAACACATTTGTTCTAATAGGGT
>ML677381.1:10959481-11216981 GCA_007922305.1 Dermatemys mawii | reverse complement strand
ATTTTCCTGCGTTCTTGATTTTCATCGTATTTCATATCTGGGCTTCCCTCTCTGACTTTCTCTCTCTCTTCCCAACATGGCTTGCAGACATTTATTTGTGTGTGTGTCCGTATACATTTCTTAGCCCACTTTTAAGTTTTATTTCATGGTATGTTATTTTCAGGTTGGATTTGATAAGGGATCAGCCTCTCCGGGAAAATAAATAAATAACTAAGGAGCTGTATGTGGGTGTAGCTGTAATGAAAAATCAGAGCAGTTAAATCGTAAAATTTGGATTAAGAAGCTTGAATTTAATACACACACAACACATTTATTAAAGCATTAGAATAATTGAAATTTGCTGCTGGAGTAGTCCAATCTGTTTAAATAATTCTATGGGTGTCTTGTTGTGATAAAAGATTATCTGGAATTCTATTAAAGGCGCAGTAGCCTGATTTCTAAATCCTATTTGGATACTTTCAATAACTATCAATAATCTCATCTACTCAACAACCTCCTGCCTCTCAGCTTTATCTGGAAGTTTACAGCATTTCAGGAGAATTCCATAATCAAAAACCCACATCGGAGGAAAGCGGTACCTGTCATTCATGTTCGGATTTAAAAATATTAATATTAGGGGAAAAAAAAAACCCTTGAAAGGTTTGTAGTTTAAGTGCCAGACGAGATGCAGGGGATAGATTGGTTTTGTATTTCAAATCTCACCTGAAGGTTATTTTTATCTATCTAAACAAATTATCCTTGTCTGTTTATGGAGTAATTACAGCAATGAATATTATGAATAAGGTATGCGTTAGCCAAATATTAATTAAAGGCTCAACTCACCTCTGTTTCATTTCTGCAGGGCTCTATTCATACCCATGAATTAATACCAGGTTTTCTTTAATCCCCCCACTTATTGGCACTTTCAGTTAATTTTATACTGTTTAATATCATTCTAGAGTCTAATTTCCTTTGTTTATGCGCAAAGTATCTGTTTAATTGTTAACAGATACTCTCCTGTTCGGAGAAACCAGCACGCCCAGATCCCAGAGCTTTCACTAATTGCTGTTAATTTTCTTCATTAACTTCATTTACTCTTCAACCCCTTAATTGTGTATTTTTAAAATTTCTCAGCCTTTACCCATTAATAATCTCTTGAAAGGGGAAGCACCAGACGAGCTCAACATGATGGGCAGGAGAGCTCACCTGGGGGTCTTTTATGAAGACTGTATTTTCCTTTTGAGGAAGGTTTCAAGATATTCTTCTCCCTGTTACCCAGCAAACTCTAAGGCACAATTTCTCCCTGGTTGAAAGTAACACCCATTTTTGGCATGCGCGTTTATATTTGGACTGGCAGGGGGTTCTCAGATATTTACAACAGGAGGGAGGTTTAGTGGGACGGGATTTGAAATAATAATAACAAAAATGATCAAAACTGGGGTGACAAGCCCAACACTGATCTCTCCCTCCCCCTTTGAATAAAGTAGCTCTTCCCCTTTTTTTAAAAAAAAGCTCCTATCTAACTCCCAGGTCCCAGCCCTGATTTCATTCTGGTTATTAGACAGCTACCAGTGACTGGCTGCAGTCCGCTTCTTTCCTGCTAATTATCACCTTATGAAAAGTGTTTCATTAAGAAACTCTGCTTTTGATTAATTATCGACAGAATGCTGACCAGAAAGAAATGAAATTAGTCTCTGACCCCGTCTGAGTAACACTGAAAATTCATCATCTATCCTTTTAATATTGAAACGCACCGTAGAATTTTAATAGAAAATATTGTTTTTTTTTCCCTCCAAACCTCCCAGTCTTTATTAATACCCCTGGGCAAGAGCTGATATTGCTGGCAATATAGCAGTCTTTGTTCATTTTAAATTTATTAAACATAATGCACTTCATTTTCAAACATTTGACTGTTTCTTTTTAATTTCACTCACTGTAAGTACAGACTAAACCCCTTTAAAACATTTAAGATATTGGGGGGAGGGAGGGGAAAACCCATATAAGGAGAATATAGCAGGCGAAGGCCATCAAATAAATGTAAGTAGGAGCAATTGTAATTTAAGCTCCCAACTACTATCCCCTTCAGACATTAAAGACAATATCTGTGACTATAAAATCAGATTATTGAAAAGAATGGGCCCTTTGCTTCCTGGTTTTCTCTGACTCTTTAAAAACAGGGCCAACAGAAAATCGGGAGCAGAGCTATGGACCAGCCCCTCTCCCCCTTCGAGAGGTGGGGAAAGATACAGGTACATCCCCGCACCCAGGTTATCAGGGGAACCCCGGTCAGAGCTGGAAGCCAGCGCGCTTTCCAGTCAGGGATTTGCAGCCCACCCTGGGAACTCAAGTGTGGTTCACCCCAAATCCGTGTGCGCGCGCTTTAGGCACTCCTCGTCCTCTGGCTACTTGTTTGTGTTGCCCATTGACTCGGGAGCGGCCGCGAGCCTGCGCTAGCGGGGCGGTAGCCGGGGACTGTAATGACTCGACCTAGCGCCCCTCTAGATCCTCTTCCTAAACTTCCTTTCCCCGGCTCGCGGCTCTAGCGGTTGGTGGGACTTTGGGGGAGCCCCGAGAGCGCTGGAGGGTGAGGAAGGACGTCGTGCTGTTTGCAGAAGGGGAGACGATGGCTACAAAGAGCGGCTGGATAGTCTCCTGGCGCCCCTTGGCAGAGCCCCACAGGAGCCGGGGGGGAAGGAGGAGTCCGGGGCTCAACCCCATGGGGGCCCACCCCAGATTTAAAGCAGGGCCCATGCTGGTTTCTAGCCCAACCCGGGGGAAAGCGCCACTTTGTGCTGAGGGGTAGCAGGACAGTTTTTCCTCGGGCCAGACCCGGGGACTGTTTAGCACGACAGCTGCAGCAACCCTCCCCCCGCCCGCCCCACGCCAGCGGTTCCCAGTTCAGCCGCCCGCCCCGTCCCCTTCCCAAGGAATCCGAGCCCTGGGTTTAATGAAACGTGAAGTGTGAAAACTTCCTGCCCTAACGACGTTCCCAGATGTGCGGGGCAGCCTCCCCTGTCCCGAGCTTTGCTCCAGCCCCGCGACGGGGCCATGGCGGACTGACTCGAGCACTTTTAACCCGCCCTGAAATGCCCCGGCCCGGCCTGCGAGCTACTCCGCAGGAATTCACTTCTCCCTAACACAGGGAGCCCCGGTCGCTGATACGTGGTACCTGCCCCGGGAGCTTTGGGGTTCTGCAATTCTGCACCCCTCAGACTCCCAACGCCACGCCCTGCCTCTCGTCTCCATTGGGGCTTTTGCTCCCTGGCTCAAAATGATTTCACAGGGTCGCTTTGCTCCGGCCCGAATTGGCAGTTGCGATCGTGTTGTGTGGGGTGTGGGGGTGTGGGCATGCGGGGGGGGGGGGAGCTTGGGGCCGACTGCACCAGGGAGATCTGCTGAAATGTTTAATGGGGAAGTTCAGGAAAAGTTCCTGCAGGCGAGGGCTGGTACTCAGGGCGGAGAGGTTAGAAATGTTACCTGCCCTGTTAAAAACGTGTCCTTCAGCTGAACTTTTCAGGGAAATCAGCCCCGAGTGAGCTGGGAGGCCAGTCAGCGGGGGGAAGAGAAGAAATGGGATAATTTGGGAATATTGCCCATGCCAACCCAAATTCTACTGTTGGCGAAGGGATTGAGTGGCCATGAACTTGTATTGACTAGCCTGGATGATCATGGTACTTCTCAGAGGGTATCCACACAGACAAGCATGTATGGCCATCCCTCCAGTACAAGTCTCTGCATCAACACCCGAAGAACTTCCCTATGGTCCATGATTCCAGCCATTGCAATACACGGACATTGACAGGGTATTAACAACAACTAAGTGCGATCCCTTAAGAGAGTGATATGAACGTTACCCTTTGAAGGTCACCTCTTCTGCCTTCCTCCAGCAGACGGGTTTCTATTACAAAATGTTCATACACGTTCACTTGAGAGGTGAATAACAAAAAAACCCCAATCGCGTCCCTCCCCTCGCCATGCCCCCATGAACTAGTACCAATTAAAGTGATTGCATTATTTACTTTTGTATCCCCCCCGCCCGAGTTAGTGTAGTGCCGCATGAAAAGCCCTAGATAGACGAGCAAATAACGAAATAAAAGCCAGTTTCATATTTTTATGAACCATTTAACTGCAAAATAGACCTCCAATATCCAGTTCCTGCCCTGGATTTCCATAGCCAGTCACTCAGACCTGCTTATCTTCATGTATGGCTGGCTCATGTTTAACACACAATTACATTTTCTCCCTCCAATTCCATTACAAATGGAATCTAGGAAGCATTGTTTGAAGAAATGTACTGCTTCAGTTCTAGTTATGTCGTACAATTCACGGAACAGTGGGAAAACCTAGACACCAAAGAGTCAACACACACACACACACATCCACACACTCTGAACGGAGCCTGTTTCAAATGCCTTTCCGTTTTATTTACTGTAAACAAATGCTGCCACGGAGTTTGGAAAGAGGCTATCCAGGAAAAAGGGGAAAAAATCTAACTTAGCGATTAAAAGTTAATTAATTGCATTAAACTATTGACTAACTACCTAGCTCAATCGCAATGCGTTTAGAGAATATTAAAATCTGAGGAACAATAATAAAATTGATGCCAATTCCCAGTGGTAGGAGATGGCCAGCAAATTGGATACTTTTCTTAATCTGGCGTAAATAATAACATGTCTGTTCCCACTCCCTCGCAGGCCAATTCCCCTATCATTTATTCCAGACTCAAAAGCCTGTTTTCATAATTGATATCAGTTACTCAATGAGTGCTTTTGCATTTGTTCCTCTTATCCGTTCTAATTACAAAGTTCATCCTTTGGGTTTGGTAGGGGGTTGTGGTGGTTTGTTTATTTGTTTAGCAAAGACCTGACTTTGGGCCAGGCTGGAACCAACCTCCCAGTAGGCTGTTCATACACCTCCCCTTTCATACAGCCCTAGGAAGACTACACCTCCCTTTTCTTTTTATTCTGCTCTCTCCCCCTTTGTCAATTTCCGCAGTTAACCTGGCAGAATCCACTTGTCGTCTGGAGCCACATTGGCAAAGGCAATAATATAGTTACAGATATCTGTCCACACTGCAAGTTACTTATATGCTCATTCCCTTTTCTGACATGCTGTCCCTGAAATGACTCCTTTGTCCCTAATTTCTTTAGCCTTGTCCCTGATCTCTTAGATCAGAGAGTTGAGAGGTATGACTGAAGATCTGCTGAGAGCGAGAGAGAGGACAGTTCAAAGGAGTTTTCTCCGGCTCCTTTAACAAGAGCTGTACTTAGAGCAGCATTGTGTGCTCTGTAGTAATATTATTCAGTTTGCAAATCCGGTTTTAAGAGGCGAGTCTCAAATCCGGTTTTCTGTGAAAGCAGTGGGTGGAAATGATGAGCCCCAAAACATCAGCTGTGGAAATTATTCCAGGGTGTCAAGCAGATCATTTGGGCAACAAATAAAAGCTGGATGAAACGGGACATTTGAATTATGCTATCAGGCCTGAAAAAGCTGGGAGTTCCCTATCTCAGCTACACTGTAGAGGGTTCACTCCTCTTTCCCCCCGCCTGAATTTAATATTCTTCAAACGATTTGATTGTTAAAGCGACTAGCAGCCCCCTCCTCCCCCCAGCAAGGCTTTAATAACTTTATTGCGGTGTCATCGTCCCGGCCCTTTGCTGGGAACAGGCCAGGCTCCTCTGCAGCCGTTTGAAACGCCAGTTCACACGGGAAAAGCCCCAGCTCGGAACTGCTTCACTTCGGCAGGCTCGGATCTGCGCCGGTCTCACTCTTTCGTTATTTATTCCCTTATTTATTCATTTATAAAGTGTTTACTTAGCGCAGCGCAGATGTAACATCTCATTTACAGTGCGGCCCCGGGGCAGAAAAACAATTGGCAACCCAGAAGAGTAACTCAAGAGAATAGAGAGCGAGGAGGGAAGCGGATATCTGAGAGACAAGGAGAAAGCAGAAAAGCGGCTGACTCACAAGGCAAACCCTGCTTAGCTCTGGGGTCCGCCTCCCATACACGTCGATCGACCCCCCCGCCCGCCGGAAATGTGTTCCCGATGTTGTAGACAGGAGGCAGATCAATCCTTGTACCTTTCCTTGTCAGCTGAGTGTGTGTGAAAAACCCCTGTCCCTCACAGTGGGGTCCCCTAGATTCAAACCCAGCAGAAGGGGGTCCAGACAGAAACTTGCCAGGATTTCAAGCCGTGGGGTGGTGGGGTTGTCTTGACCAAGTCGCTACAATACTTCTCCCTTCTACAGGGCCATCCGCCCAGGGTCATTACTGATAAAGCCTGAGAATCCCGGCGCGAGGCAGGTTGGTATGATCACCCCCATTTTACAGAGAGGGAAACTGAGGCACGGGTTGACGTGATGGAGAGGGCCCAGCCAAGCAGGGCCAGAGCTGGGACTGCAATCCAGATCTCGCCCAGTCCTGGCCTGTATTCGATCACAGGCTTATTCTGCCTGCCTGGGCCCCACACCCCCTTTAACAGAGAGAGCGTGAGTTTTGCTGAGTCGGCGGAAAGATGCTGGAAACTTGCTTCACTCCGTTTGTCCAGCAGAAACCCTCCCTAGCACCCACCCGAATGCAAAAGTGAGGTGGGGGGAATTGTGGTTTGGCCGGAGGTGAGTTAACAAGTAGGGGAGCGCAAGCAGCCCCCACCTTTTACTTACTTGCTGCACCAAGACAGCCTGAGAACCGGGCCCCACATAAATAACTTCTACCTGCCTGATTGCTGACCCGCTCCCGCCCGGAGAACTACAGGCCAGGAGTGGCCCCCGCTTCCCCCCACAGCCCTTTGCCTGCATCTGGGCTGTTCCTCCCTGCTGCACTGCAGGAAGCCAGCCCCTCCAAAGAGAGGACACCGGGCATTTCTTTGCCCCTTTCCCCCTCCCCCGGTTCAGAGAATCCCGATCCGACCTGTCTCAGGACCAGCGGCCCGGAATTAAAGCCAGGAGAGGCGGGACCAATCTCCGAGATGGTCCGTTGCGCCGCCCTTTGCTAGGCCGCCCCCACCCAGCCCTGATCTTCTCCTGCAGTTCGCCTCTGTTGGGGTTGGGCTCCGCAGCCCCCGCCGGCCTTTGGCGTGGAAGGAGCCCGGCTAGAAGACGCTGGAGGTGGGGTTGTCCCGCAATCTGCTCTGCCTCGGCGGGTCCCGCCTCGTGTTTGCATAGGGGGGCGGGAGCCTGGCAGCGCCTTGTCCTTCTTGGCAACCCCTCGGCATCCCTTCAGCCGGGCGCTGATGGGAGGCAGCTGCTGATTGTTTAAACGCGGAGGCAGTTGCTTGGCAACCCAGCGGAGGCTCATTACCGAAGCCACAGTGATTAACAAAAAAAAGGGGGGGGGAAGGGTATGAAAGGAAAATGGATTAATTATTTAATTAACTAATTGATGATCAACTTCTTTTTAATTATTCACTTAATTAAAGAAGTGTAACTACAACACGGCCCTGATCAGGAGGCTTGATGGACCGACACGATTTTTTTCAAAGCCCCCCCAAACTCCTCCCCGCTACGGCCCAGCCGACTAAAGTCTGAACCGGGCTCCAGAAAGGGGGATGTCCCAGGCTCCCCAGCCAACTGCCTGACATCGCCCCGTGAAACTTTCCAGCAAGAGGCGAGCTGGGTTTTTCACCCCGGGCAGCGCGATCCCCAAAAGTTACCTTCGCTTCGCGAAGGCAACCCATCAACGCCTCTCGCTCCGGAGTGAGACCCGGCCCGAGGGGCTCTGAAATCGGAGTGGATTGTTTGAACTGGAGAATGGTGAGACCGCACCGGACAGCCCCGAGCAAAGTTATTACGAGCTGGAGCTTTCTCTGGGTTTATTTCTTTTTTGTTTGGCGGAAGCGCCGACTAACGTCTCGCAATATCTAGCCCCTTTTGCTCTAAGGGGAAGAGAGCCCTTTAAAGGGAAGTTCAAATGATCAAGGTGGGAAGAATGAAAACCACTTAAGTGGCTGCTGGTTGAATGCTAAAAATCAGTCATTGGGTGTGATGACCATGCTGCTGCTGGGCTGGACATTTTCTTTTTCCTTGAGAGGAAATAAAAAGGAGAGAGGTTTTAGGGGATTAATTCTAGCCAAAAGGTGTGCGCGCGCATCTGGCTGGCTTGTGCGCGCAGCTGCCTGCTTGGGCCGGTGCCCTTGCGAGGGCAATTCAGCCCGCGCGCGCACATTGGCGCGTGTGTTTGCGTGCGCCAGCGGGATGTGCGGCTTTGTGTTTCGGCCCATACATGCAGTGCCCTTTACATTTTATATACAGTAAAGGCACCCTCGTGTGCATCGTAGTTTTCACCCATGTTGTGCGTGCCCAGGATGCATACGGGTGTGCTTGTGAGCATAGGCAGGGGCAGTATATTATGCCCATGCGTGCCCCGTATGCAGTATGCGTGTACATAAAGTATTGGCACGTGTGCACTGGTGTGTTGCATTGCACAAATACGTATTGCATGCCTCGCACAATCCTTCTCTTGGTCGAGACCCGCTAACCCCAGTGATCACCACAGAGTTTACACTGGGTTAAAAGTGAGAGGGAGCCGCCCTCAAAGCACCAGTCTGGGGATGGGGTGGTGGGGAGATACAGGAAGGCCAAAACCCCAAACCTCAGATATGTGCAAAAGTGCCCCGGGAAGCGGACAGCAGCCACAACCTTTTAGTTTCCCAGCGATCTGGTGTCGGGTCCTGGCTCCTTTTTCTTCTGGCCTCAAGTTCCCAAATTGTCGTTAAACTTGGAAATAAACGTAAGTGATTTTGCTTCCCAACTCTCGGTCTTCTCAGCTGGGCCCAGCGGTTGTCCGCCTCTCCCTTCATTGCACTCATTTGGGGGCTGCTTTGTCCTAAGCAAGCAGCGCAGCCTGGCGAAAACTACCCCCACCCTTGATTAATTTCCCTCTAATAACCAAGCTGCCTCCACAATCAGCAGGTAAAGGCCGGGAGTGAAATCCGCCTGTTCTCCCCAGGTAGTGGGGCTGATTAGGGGGAGGTGTTTGTGCCAGGAAGGAGACCCCGGCGGCTGAGCTGCAGGGAGCGGATCGATTCTATTTACCCGTCCCGAGTGGGATTGGATTTCTGGTCAGTTGCAGAACAACAGACGGCTCCTTTCGGTCCAGCGCAGCTCCAAGAGCGGCTGGAGACAGGGAAACTTGCCGGGGCTCGCGGCTTGGGTTGCTTCTGGCCACCCCCGCCCCCTGCATAAGCCCCGCCGGTTGTGCCCAGTGAGGGTCCTGGCTTCTCGGAATTGACCTGAAGGCACCGACTTCATTACCCGTGTTATGGAGATGTGACGGGTGAACCGGCCTTTGCTCCTCGCGGGGAGCAGGGGGCAGGCGGGCGGTTAAGATGGGCCTGTGCAGGGCGGGAAGGGCCGGATTAGTTTTTTCTTCCTCAGCCCTGTAAACACGGAGTAACTCCAGCAGCAGAGCCGAGAGCAGAATTGGGCCCCGCCTGGAGGGAAAAGGAGCAGCCGGTCGGAGGGATCTGGGCCCTCTCTGCTCCATACAATCCTAGCTAAGGTGTCCAGATTAGTTCACATGTACTGGCTCAGGAGGCAGGGATAAGCCAGTCGGGTGGGCAATAGTCTGGCGAATATTCTTGGCTGGGCCATTCAGTTCACTTGCCCGTGCCTCAGTTTCTCCAGCGGTGGTAGCAACACTTCCACCCACTCCACAGAGGAGTCCTCTGCCCAGAGGGAAGGGACTGTGGCATCTGGGTGGAGATGCTTGGAAGGGGTGGGGCTTTCCGCAGAAGCAAGTGTCCCCTGTTCTCCCCTGCTCCACTGCCCTGCCCCACCCCTAAAATTTGTACACACCTCAGGGCAGCAATGGAGGGCAGCCTATGGGCTCACATGACCAGTGTCCAAGCCAAGATGGCTCAGAGCAGTTTAGTTGGAGTTTGATCCAGCCATCTCAACTTCTTCATCCTCACCTAGTCCTTACTCCCCAGGCGCTAGCCCTAACAGCAGAAAAAGTAGTTTAAACTTACATTTAGCCTCCCTTTACCTCCCTCCCAACCTTGTGTCTAATCCCTAAACTCCCCTTAATTAAGCAGAGGGTAGTTTAAATTGTTCTAACCATCTTTGGGAGGGATTATACATTTCAGTCATTATAGGGTGGCTATTTGTGATACCATTAGATAGCTCTGTTCCTTGTCTAATCAAGAAGACAAATTATAATCTTTCCAAAAGGCATTTAATAACAATTGAAACTACTGCCTCTTGGACCTAGGGCTTTAGAGGATTAGAAGTGGATCTGAAAGGTGAGGAAGGGGTAAATTCAAGGACTTCAGATGCTTTCTTGTGTAACCCCCAAATCTTATAGTTGTTCATTTCTGGCAAGCTTTGGGGTGGCCTGTAACAATTATAAGTATAAAATGTTCCAAGGGAAAGGTGACTTTTGAGTTGATAATGTCTCTTTGTAATTAAGTGGCTCCTATGCAAACTTAAATTCAGTGCATTTTACTACCCTGAAGGGAACATACTGAATAAGTCAAACATGGCCCACAGAACACTTTCAAGGGGTAAATTCTGTCTTTGGGCTTGCATAAGGGTCTCATTATCTGCAGTGGACACTGTGAATGTGCCTTTGAGGGCAGAGTTTGGCCCTAAAGTGTCTCATTTCCCTGTTGATGGGCGTGGGTAGCCCTCATTAAGATTGATGGATGTTACATATGCACATCAGTCCCAGAAAAGGCTTCCTAAAGCACAACTACTCTGGTGTAGCTCCATAAATGGAAAAAAAACCCAAAACATTTGAAAACCTGGATTATTGGCCTGATAGATCTGACCAGCTCCTTCAGCTCAGTTAGCCTTTTCCATGCTCCCTTTGAGAGATTTTAAAGTGCCATGACATCGTTTGGTTCATTATCAGTAAATATATAAAAGACATAATTGGGGAGAATACTGTGGAGTGACTAGTCCACTAGGCAGGGAATCAGGACTCCTGGGTTCTTTTTCCAGTACTGCCATTGACTGGGTAAGTCGTATAATCTCCCTGTGTCTCAGTCACCCTCTTCAAAATGGGGATAATACTTAACTCATCTAAAAGAGTGCTGAGAGTCTTAATCAATTAATGCATGTAAAGTACTTTGAGATCCTCTAAGGAAAGGTGCTATAGAAGTACAATATATTATTTGATTACTATTCCTGTCCTGTGCCCTAAGGAGTTCTTATAATCAAATCATCAAGATAAATAGATATCTGAAAACGAAACAAACAAAACCCAACCCCAAATAACTTTTCAGCCAAAAGACAATAACAGGCTTCTTAGGCTTGTTCTAAGTTCTCATATAAACCTGTTTGGCTTTTAAAAAGCCTATATTGGCCATAGACATATGTAAGAATCTTAGGAATACAATCACTGCACGTGTCCTGCATAGCAACTTTTCAGAGAGAAATTTGCACCTGTTTTACAATGTCTTTGAAATACAGTTAAACCTGTATAAGAAATCATCCTTATTACACAGTGGTTCTCAAACTTTTGTACTGGTGACCCTTTTCACATAGCAAGCCTCTGAGTGTGACCCCCCCCTTATCAATTAAAAACACTTTTAAATATATTTTAAACCATTATAAATACTGGAGGCAAAGCGGGATTTGGGGTGGAAGTTGATAGCTTGTGACCCCCCATTTAATAACTTTGTGACCTTCTGAGGGGTCCCGACCCCCAGTTTATGAACCCCTGTATAGCAACCTCTTATCTGAAGAGGTTGTATCCCCAAATGTATTGAGTATTCTGCTTCACCTTTATTAGGACACCTTTCTGCATTAAGATGCTTTCTCTCTTTCCATTGAGTGGGATGGTTTTCACTCTGCCAGAAAAAGACTGGAGAACTTTGCTGGTTGTTCACATCAGGGTTATTTTAAACTTATGCAAGTTTTTGGGGAGGCAGGAGAAAGGAGGGAAAGCATCCCAGGCATGCCAAATTTTATATTTTTCTTCATTTAAAATCAGTTACAACAATTGTTTTGAAATTTAGTAAAATCAAAATGAACTTGCTCTCTGATGTGGGGTGGAAAATCATGTAGGCCAAGTTCCAACTCCGAGTGAATTTTTATGATCAGTTTTAAAACCTTATAAATGCAATGTTTTAAATGGGGAAAAATGGACAGAACTTTATAGCAGTGGCACTAAAATAGTAACATTCCAGATGAGACTGTTTTGAAAAGTAACTGATTCGAATGACAAATTCTAGGCACCATTCATTAGAGGATTGTGCAGGTAGGACCTATCTGAAGTTACTGGGTGTGTTTGTTTTGTTTTGTTCTTTTCTTCCTCTCCAAACAATGAGGCAATCACGTTTTCCTCCTCACCAAATATGCAGGATAATTATTATTGCTATTTACTGTGCAGTCAGTGTACCCAGAATAGGTAGTGGGACATTCCAGAACACCCCTCTCCTTCAGTTTATTAGACACTGGAACCCATGAATACAGTAACAAGGAAGCAGCAAGGAGAATTCAATTCATCTCTTAATCCAGGGTGATCAAGGGGAGTTGTGTGTGTGAAAGGACTGCCACATCAGGTCATTATCAGAAGCACGGGAAACACATGTTCTTGTGATATTGTACTGTAGTAACATGGGAAAGGAAATAAACAGTTGTCTAACACAGCAAGGGGTCTAAATGAAAATGAACATTACAGTAGGAGTATTTCTCTCCCCCTCACATCGCTCAATGTATCTCCAGTTCCTTGTCTAACTTTTAAAGTTGCAATTTTTGCAGGGTTTTGGTCCGATTTACTAACCCCACCTGTATTTATTACAACGTAACCTCCTTACTTGTTCCCGTGACCCTAGTTCTGCAAGGTACTGGAGAGAGTTGCAGTACTCTCAGTGGGCCTCCTGATTGATCCAGGAGTCAATACTGCAGGATTGGGCCCCTGGTTAATCCAGGTAAAAATCCACAGGTCAGGATCAAGAGCACTCCAGTCTAAGGCAGTGTTTTAAAAATAGGGCAGAGACTGTGGGCTAAATCCATCCCTAGTGTATCTCCACTGAAGTGAAAGGAGTGGAGTTGCACGGAGGCTGAATTTGATCCCAGGTGTTTACTAATCTCTATTCAAGGTCACAATTCACAGTATTGGAAGGAGGTGTACGCAGGTCTGACCTTCCTTGTTGTAAAGGGAATCCAAATCTGGTCTTTATAGTTATCCAACACCCCATCTCAGATATGGACCCTATTATTATCAAGGAGACTCTACGCTTCCTCTTTATTTTTATCAAGGGTCACCCCAAGCTAAGTCTACGTTGCTATTAAGCAGACTTCAATCCTCCTCGTTACTACTGATGTTACAAGAATTGCTGTTTTATACTGGTTCTGAACCCCAATAAGAAAGCTTGGGTAGTGAAAAACGAGGTAGGTACTTAAAAGGGATCAGGTACCACAGTGATGGGCATGTTAAATACCAGCATTGCTAGACAGGAAAGAATATTAGAGTTATTAATGTCAGACCACCAGTTCGATGTCTGGATCAGACCGTGGGGCTGATAGCATGGTGCTATTTGAGACCACCTATAGTATTCCTGTGTGCTCACCCTCCCACCTTCTTGCTGGGAACACATCAAACCTGTACTTCAAAGCAATCTCGGAGAAAATACAGTGTTACCTTCTTTCTCTGATCATAGACGTGATTAGAGAATCTGGCAACTATTTTTATAGAGCTACAGAACTTCTTGGAAAAATCTCCAGGGAGTTTCTCTCTGAGGGAACTTTATATTTCCTTGCTGATTTTTAAAAGTCTACTGTTAACACTGCAAGAGATTTTTTAAAACCAAACTCTTGATGGATGTTGGGTTTGTAGGAGCTGTAAATGTAAATTGTTTTTCCTCTGGCCACTTGTGTTTTATTTGAAATTTACAAAACCTAATGTGTAGTTCCTGAGAGCTGGCCTAGAGAACAGCAGCACTCTCAAGTAGTTTGTCTCCTATCAAATGGCATTAATAATTTAGTCTCTAATTAAAAGTGAGGTCAAACAATGAAAAATGACTGAGCTAAATGCTTACACTGTGATGTATTAAAGTGACTGGAGATTTTTAATGGATGGGTGGAATGTTGTTGTTTGTTTATGCACAAAATGCTTTCAGTAAAAGACAGACTGTACGAGTCCTATGGAAATGCATTTAACTAAAATCTTTTGCAGGTTACTAAGTCAGTGTCTTGAATAGACAATTTTTATTCACCTTTTATTTTCTTCAAATCATTCAGTTACCTGTAAAACTGCCTCTCTTAATGATGGGAGGGGGTGTGTGTGGTAGGGGGACCTTTGATGCCCTGCAGGCTTGTATATCAGTTAATGCTGTCTCTTGAAAAGGACGGAGAGGATTCACATCACAGGAGAAGTATTTCTAAGGTACTTTGTTTTACGTTCCTGGAGGATGCCCCCCTCCCGGAGATTCCCGCCCTGTGTAATTTTAGAAAGAATTCTGTTCTTATTAATTATTGTATATGGTGACATCTAGAGGTCCGCAGCTGAAATCGGGGCCCCATTGTCCTAAGTGTTGTGCAAATGTGTCATAAGAGACAGCCCCTGTGCTGGAGAGCTTACAGCCTATGTAAACGAAGGATGGAAGAGAGGAAACAAGACTGGTATCAGTGACAATGTTCCTATCATAATCTCCATTTTATAGATCAGGAACTGGGGTACAGAGAGACCAAGTGATTTGACCAAGATCTCAGGAAGCCTATGGCAGTCAGGGAGCAAACCTAAATCTCTTGCACCCCCAGCTAGTGTCTTAGCTACAAGTCCATTCTTCCTTTCTAGTAGAGTAATATGGTACTTTTACTAACATGCGTCTCCGTGGAGAGTTATACAGAGCTGTGTTTATGAAACCAAGCCTGTTTCCATTGAAGTCAATGAGAGTTTTCCCTCTGGGAACAGGAATGGGGCCCCCTCCTGCTGCTGTCCACTTATTTGATGGATTCTCCTTTCTGACAGTTCAGCCAAGACACCACATGAAGGAAAACCATCTTATATTTGCACTGGATGGAAGGTGCTCTAGATCGTACAATATTATTGATTTGAGATGTCCTGGTGGATGGCCCTACAGTCCCATTTAAGTGGGCTGCTGTGGTGAAGGTACTGACCCTGCAAGGGAATTTCTACGTCTGGACTCTTATGACTACACAGATTCCTTTGAAGTATCAAGGCTAAGATTATTATTATTATTGATTTGTATTGTGGACGTGGCAAGCAGCCCATGTCATGACCCTGTACCCCATCGTGCTACGTGCATGTACAAATGCCTGTCCAAAAAGATCAGCCCTGGCCCAAAGAACTAAAATTGAAGAAAAAAGGCCTTTAAAAAAGTCTGAAAAGATGGAAATACTTTGTTTAAAGTACTGAATAAAAATATAAAGCTGCAAATAAAATTCACTACATTTTATCTTTATTTCGTCTTTACTTTTTAAGAAGGCGATTTTGATATTAACAAGACAGGAAGTTGGATTTTACACCTTATTTATCTACCACAACTTAACTCCTTGGCACTGGCCCAATATGCCTCCATTAAGTGGAAGTTTTGCTAAAATTGTCCCAATTAAGCAGCGGCATTGCCACTTGCTGCTGGGTTAAATTGGTTCCCTGGGATATGTGCTAAGGAAGTATCCATCTTGGTGAAGTGCAGCCTTGGGAAGTGCTTCCCAGTTAATGGATGTATAAGTATATTAGCCAAAAGTTTTTAAAAAATCAGGTACAATATTTCCTGCAGGGCTCAGTGCAATACCCACCGATGCCCGAGGGAATGTGCCATCGTCTTCCTTGGGGGTTGATCAGGACCTTATTGACAGGTTGTGCCTGCTTTATCTATTGGCTTGGGGGCTCAGTCTAATGGAAAGGATGGTACATGTTTAGGATACAGCCTGGGACTTGTGAGACCTGGCTTCAAGGCTCTGTTCTACCACACTCTTCATCTCTGAACTTGGGCAAGTCCCTTAGGCTTAGATTCTCAAAGGCATTTAAGGCTTCTAATTTCCATTTAAATCAATCTGGGCCTTGCTCTCTCTGTGCCTCAGTTCCCCATCTGTAAAATGGGTATAACAGCACTTCCCAATCTCCTGGGTGTTGTGAGGCTCCATCCATTACAGACTGTGAGGTGCTCACATACTGCCTTGGTGGGGTCCATGTAAGTCAGACAGTCTGAAGGAATAGCTCATTTTTGGGTCAGTGCTTTTCAATCTTTTCAGCAGCAGTAAGAATTTGACCAGATGGAGATCTGGCTTACCTCCCGTTGACTCTCGTTCAGTTATGAACATTTTAACCTGCACTGGACTTCGGTGTGGGGCAAGCAGGGACCCAGCACGGGCTCATCCTTCTGGGACAAAACTTCCCTCCTTGATCTAGAGATATATGATAGGATAAGACTGCAATGGGGGCAGGCGCAGTTCTGCTGTGCTAGGTGGCTGGAAGGTTGCAGGTAGCCCATGTAGGGAACCTCATGAGCAACTCAGGGAACAGTTCTGGCTGTGTGCAGGGAGACTTCCTGCGTGTAATTCCAGAGGTATAGTTGGGGTAGTAGATTTGCCTCTATTCAGATGTCCTGACTGAAGCCAGCTTGGGCAGAAGAAAGGCATTTGTTCTGCTGTGCTCAGTGCCCTCTGTATACGAAGGAGGTGTGTGAGAGTAAGAAAGAGAGAGATGGGGGGAGGGTTTGCAGGGGTGCAGATTCTAGACACAAACCAGGGCCTGGTGAGGAGAGAGAATTCAGTCTCACCCCTGGGCCATCCTATTTACTCAGGCTTGATGCATAGTGGAGGATTTGGCTTCAAGCCTCCAGTCCTGCAGTTGGAGCTGTGGAAGTGGACAACTGTGCTGATACAGAGCCTTTCTGGGTTTGCCGGCAAGGAGCCAGTTGCAGGAATAGGGTCTACAATAGAGAGGGGGATCTTAGAGGGCCTGTCTCCAAACTCTGGTCTGGAGCCAGTGTTTCAGGGAGAGAGAAATCACATCTGAATCTCTTCCTTTTTAAAAAAAAAATTCTCCTCTTTCTTTTAAACAACTTTAGTTTAAACCAACAATGTCTGTTGGCAAGTGTTAATATTCACCCAATGTCCAGAGGACATATCTCGATATGGATTTTTTTTAAAGGAAACAATGTTCTCATTCCATATTTCTTCAATGGCATAGAATTACCAATCAGCTGTTTTGGAATAGTTTTAAATACAATTATGAAGAATGTGATTATGACAGATGCCAAATAAGTTAAACAGAATCAATCCCTCAATGCTGCCTGGCGGTTTACATTTTAGTATCGTTTAAGGGGATTTGCACAAATCTTTTGCAGTAGATTAAAGACAGATATGTTGTTTGTTACAATCAAACCTCTGATTTTGGTTTTATAAATTTTTAAAATATTAATTATAGTTTGAAAAGTACACTGAGGTGAATGCATTGACCAATTTCCTGCTTAGATAGCAACTATTTGGTATTTGGTGTTAGATTAGCAATGAGCAGGATGGGAATTTTAATCTACCTTGTTAAGTTATTAAATTTTCTTTATTTACACACAGATCTTACTTTCATTAACATTGTAACAGGTGCTCATTAACAATTTATTATTTGTAAGGCAGAAACAAAAAGAAATCGCTACAAAGTTTTCTCTTCTGTGTATCTTAATTACACTAGACAACCCTACAATATCACTCAAACTTGGGTCAACTCAGAATATCAACAATCCTTGACAATATAAATAATGCTTTTTTCCCCTTTAAAAAGGGGTTATTTTCATACTAAAAAATCTACTTAAAAAGTATTTAGATTCATGACTTTATGGACCCATTATTACATTCCACTTATTCACATCTTAAGTGAAGTCTAATAGAATTTTAATATGATCTGTAATCACACTAAAAACTGTAGTTCAAAATTCCTGAGTATCACTTCAGTGCTATTGAATAGCCCTGGATCTAATTAGCATAATCATTTGCAGAGCCCTCAGAGTCCTATTTTCACAACCTTTTTATATTCAGAAAACAGGGATTTTTACCGGTTCTTTTCATTTTTTGGCAGAAGTGAAGGACACAGCACAATTTTCTACTTCTTGCTCCCAGCCTCCTCCCCTTTCCATTTCCCCTTAACCCCTGTGAATAACCCTTGCTACCAGCATTAGACTCCTGGGGGCTTACAGTAAGGTAGGGGAGGGAGTGGAGAGGTAAATGCATAGGCTGTAATGGTTACAAAGTCTTGGAGGCAGCAGGAGGCATTCGTGGCTTTGTAAGAACTTTACCTCATTTCAAAAGAGAGTCAATATTTTTAAAAAATTACAGGCCTTTTAACCACCGTGCACTTTAGGAATAAGGGTAAAGTTCTCAACTGCTCTTTCAACATGGCTTCCTCTCCTCCATCTTTGTTATGCAGTGAATTGAGCTGCTCTTCTCTTGGCTCAATCTCACATGGCACCTTGATCCACCAAAGCACTTCAGCACCCACTTAGCTCCACCGATGTCAGTGCTCAGCATCTGACAGGAGGGAACCCTGCTGGCAAATGGGAGAGTGCTGCAGGACTGTCAGCACCAAAACACATTTGCAAGGGTCCACAGCATGTCCGAACCTAAGGAACATGCCCACACTGGCTGTGTAGTTCTCAGTACGCATCAGGAATGCCTGCAAATTCAACTGCTTCATTTGATCATCATCATCATCATCTTCGAATTTCAACTTATATTATCATCCAGATATAGCAGCACAACGACAACAGCTTTTTTCTATTAGGCCATGTTAGCCTTCTAAAGAGACCAATCCTGTGAGGTACTGAGCATCCTCGGTTCCCATAGGGTGATGGCATTTGGCATGTTTCAGGATCAGTCCCAGTGCTACCTTGCATGATGCAAGATCTGCCCGTATGTTGTGCTAGAAATGACCATTTTATTCCCCGCTCCCTGGGGTGTGCTTTTGGTCAATTTAGGAGAGAGAGACGATGAAGTATTTAGACATATTTAAACCTACCCAAGGTACAAGAGAGTTTAACCATTTCTAGACTCAAATGACCATGTTGTTCTTAACTCCAAAATTTCAGGATATCTAGAATATCTCATTATTTGTTAGATGAGGACCTGAAACAAATGTCACTGGAGATGTGTCAAAGTCTGCGAGAGTGATGGAAAAGAACCACTTGAGCTCATTCAAAAACTGCTCAACAGCAAAGACTGTAATTTGCTTTCTAAAGTAGCTGTTTGCAGAGTTGCCTGGATAAGTATTTATGACCCTCTCTCAGATCCTGCTCTCTGAGCTCAACAGAAGTTATGCAACTGAGTTCAATATAAGCAGGATTGGGCCCCAGGACTTTTGGGCTCCCACGTATGTAAAAATGTGTTGTTTTTATATATCACTGTCATTGCCCTGAATCACGTTAGTCATGTTGGAAGACAAGTTACTTCATGTCAGATGTGATGAGAGAATATAGTGAGTAATTGTTGTTCATACCAGATGGCTGCAATACACTGGTAGTCACAATGTAAGAAGCAACCTACACCTTCAAAACCGACAAGGCAGGAGTGGGTCAGGTTCTTTACAAGAAACACACTTTTCCCCAGTCTTATTCAGATGGGCCTGAATCACAGAGTAGAAAATCTGCATCTGAATTTGAATAGTCAGAAAGGTAGAGGAATTGTGTAGGTCTTTTGGTTGGTGCCATTATCCAGCCAGGACAGCTGGGAAGACTGGTTCCAGATTTTGAAAGACTTTCCCATCAAAGTCTGGGGGAAAGGAATTTAGAGGGATGATTTTGATCTGAACCTGTTTAGAGAAATAGCTATTTTGACTACCTCTCAGCTGCAGAATTGGCATAGGGCAGGAACACAGAGAAGAGATCCATAGAGTAAATATTTATAATCAGTGCTGTGAGTTATGTTCCCAGTTCTTATGGAAAGTCCAGCAGAAGGTGTGTGTGTTTGCTTTGACTAACCAAAACTAACCTCTCCCTTGTGTGATTCTTTATGCCAAAGGCAAAAGGGGCTTTGCATCACTTTCTTATCTACAGCTTTTATTTTATATCTGACACCTCTTCTGATCATTTATAAAAAACTCAGTGCAAAAATACCAGACTGGATCCAAATTAATCAAAAAGGACCAGATCTTAAGCTGATATAAATCAATGCAGCTCCATTGAAGTCAAATGCTGAAGCCCCAAATCTTCACACACCACTAGCCCCACAGAATACCTTTAATTTCCCACTTTGCACCTCAGCCATGCCCCTCAACCCACTCCCTTCTTTCACATTCTCATGAACCAGAGGAAATAAGTGAGCCTCATATAATGGCCTAAATGCCTATGTTGCCTCACTCTTGTCCTGAATCTGTGCCACTGAGCTCAGTGGGAGGTTTTGTTATTGGCTTAAATGGAAGTAGGATCATGACCCATGTTACAACTCCTTTCAGCCACCTCCTTGATTAATCTTAACAGAGTCATCCCAGGGAAGAGATCTTCTTCAGAGCCAGCATGACAGTCCCAAAGGTTGTGGGTAGTTCTGAGCCCATGTCTGGGCTTGTAACTGGATTTATGGCTGTTTACCATACATGCCCTGCTTCTCCTGAGTTTCCAAAGGGTTCAGCTGAATGTGGAGATCTCAGAGTCTTTAACTGTTGTGCCTGATCACAAACTCTCTTCATGAAGTTTGTCTGAAAGATCAAGAAGTGGGAAAACCCTTCCTGATCAATCTAGTACCACCAGGTCATCCTGTGAATTTTCTTGTACGATCTCTAATGTGATCAAGCTCCTTTGCTTTCTCCTTTTAAAAATATTTTTAATGTGGCCATAGCTTTGGCTTATAACATTCATCTTACCACTGACACTTTGTCCTTGTGACTGAGAGCTGGTGCCTGTTTTTCAGCATATCTCTGGACAGTCCGTTTATTCTGAGCTGCAAAGTCTCAGAAGTGATTCTTCCCCTTTAATTTGCAAACTTCCATGGATGGAACATCAAAGGGACCGCTGAATCTAGCGCTATCTCCCAAGGCTGATTCCCACAGCTGCATTTTCCTAAATTAAAAGGGATTTATTTATCTTTGTTTTCAGAAATCCAGGCCACAAAGGGCTCAGCCTTCAGGATCTCAGATCACAGTTAATTTCATTGCTGTATCTGTTGGGCCTGATGTTGAGGGCAGTAGATATTGCTGGCTTTAGTATGGGCTGATAGCCTTTCCCAGGCCCGTGTTAATATGGTCATTGTTCTAGCAAACTGGTGCGAGAATGACGAAGTGGGCTGGGGATGCGTGACAGAAGATCCACTTTGAAAACACTCCTGAAAACCATGTAATGTTAAGCTGTAATCTATAAACAAGCTTCTGCTTGCCATGATCACTTGAGTGGTCCCACTGGCTACGGCAGGAGTGAAAGGCCGATAGAAGCTTAACCCCTTTACATCAATGTCTCCCCAAATCCCCGTGCTTTGACTCAGCAAGGCCCTCAGGACTTGGTCCATCTTTAGTCCTCCTTGCGGATAGATGGCACTGTAGGCAGCTCCAAGCAAGGGCTGGTGTGTTAGCTGTCCCAGTCGCAGCCCCTGCAGGCGTAGGAATTCAGACGCTACTACATCGTAGGGTGCTTCCCTGATTCCTCCTGGCTTGGGGGAAATGGGACAGTGATTTGTCGCTGGCCTAGACCAACACCACATCACAACAGCCCCTGCACTGGTCTTCTGTGCTTCCCAGTGACAGGTGCGTGTGTAGCCAAAGCTCCAGTAATTTCCCATCCCTCCCCGCCCACCTGCTCTAGAGGGGATGGGGAGTAAGACGGCACACAGTGTATAGCTCTCTTTGGCGCTTTACACCTACGCACCTGGACCCAAAGAGAGCTCTTGCTGCTCTATACACTTTTGCGTGGGCACAGAGTCTACTTCACTGCCGCACCCGGTGACAATAATGCCGGCGAATGCATTTTGTTTTAATTGACGTGGAATGTCACTGTATAGAAATGATTGTAAAACGGAGTTGAGCCAAATACATCCTCTGAGAACTGCATCTATTCTTTTCCTCCTATCCATCTTGTAACAGGTTTTAAATTGCATCCTTCTACCAATTCCTTTGCACACAAAAGATGTCCCTTGATTACATTATTTTAAAAAAGTAATTTTCCCCCACCCCCAAAAGTTTTCATCGTCTGTGTTTTATATTTTCTCAGCGATTTAAATAACCCAGCCTCTTTCACCCTCTGAAATAGTCAGGGACGTTATTTATCCTGTTTGCACTTTAAACTACAATAAGATAAATGTGAGTAATTATATATGTGTACCAGAATACGAACATGTGGTCTAACATATGTGATAGTAACCTAAGCAGACATCGAAATGTGCTTCTCCAGATAGCAAACATTACACATACACACACATTTATTAAGCTCAACAACAGTGTCTCCCATTCTTTTAGCTACTTTTAAACATCTGGTAAACTGTCAAACTACGTTAAATATTTTAACAAACACGTTCAATATTTTTACTTGTTTCTGTGACGGTAGTAAAAATTCAAGATGTAATAGCTTACTGCTTTTTCTGAATGCTTTGGGAAATATAGAACATTTTTGTTTGACTAAGTTTCAAGCCAACTTTTCCCTTTAAAGAAGGAGCTATGGAAATTTCAAAATCAACATATGGGAATAAGCTATGCACATTACCTACCACTCTCTTCTTACTGTACCTGCCTGACTTCAAACCCTGTGTGATTTGTAATGTGAAAAGCAAGATGAACTATGTACTAGTAGATTTACACCATGGATTAGATCATGGAAAGAAAGTAAGTATTTATTTATAGCTCCACAGCTTCTATGATTTATTTTGCTTGGCTCCTAAATTTTCCCTTGATCTTCCAAACACAGGGCTCTTCACATGAGTAACGTTACTCTCATGCATGTTTGCAGCATCATGCCCTAAGATGCTTCCAGGAGGTCCAGGGTCTTAGAATATTGACAATCTGTATCAATAAAAGTCAGACAAGATTTGCAAAGTGTCCATTCCTTTGATATTTAACCGCGATAAAGAAGATCCATAATGAAACGGAGTCAGAGCAGGAGCTTGCTTATTTTTAATCTCTATAAAAAGGTGTGCATTGTAAAATGTAAGCAGTGAGTAATGACAGGTGAATAAAAAGAAAGACAGTGAAATATCTAGTGAAGTGTCAGATTGATAAATAAATGAACTAAGAGGGGCGAATAAAAGGCTCTTATGAAATATATGAAATCTGATCTGATACGGATCATGTTGTAGGAAGTTCACTCTTCCTTTGCTGAGACAGGAGTCAAGGACAAATGGTTTGATATTACGAGCTGTCCAGGGTAGTGAAATAAATACACCGCAGAGCCGGCACTGTCTTTCTCTAGCCCCCTCTTTCAGGATGCTAAGCAACTTGGAGTGAAACACAATGCAATTTATTTTGTAGAACATTTTCTGTGCAGACTTATCATAAACAGATGCAGAGTGCATTCTGGTCTTGTAATAAAAAACAAAGCACACTTCAGCTAGCATCCACACATACAGGGGGGAAGTAGAGCACAAAAAATACAAAACACCGGGGTCCTATTTGAGTATATTGAGATATTATGTGACTGCTTAGTAGAGAGAGTAGGAGACATAGGCCATGGAAAATGATGTATCTTGAGAAGAATTTAAGTATCACTGAGGAGTTTGTTGGTTCAGATAGCAATGGAAGCTGGTCCAGATGATGTGGTTACTGTATGAGAGGGGTATGTGCTATCCCTTGAAGTGAGGCGGTAGGGATATGATGATGGGGAGTTAAATGTTTGAACACCATCAGGGCAAACTTACTGTTGCCTACTTAAATGTCCAGGAATTCAGTGACGTTGTCAGAGGGCAACATTTTCCCTAGGTGCCAATGGGAAAATAGGCCACTGCAGTTTAGCATGGACTGAAGGTTGAACGCAGAGGTCCAGGTCACACCGTTCTGGAGAAAATGAATTAGCTTGGGTAATGCTCAGCTGAAGAATGTGGAGGCAGAGCCTGGAGTGTCGGTTTCCCATCTGCAAATGATTATAATACTCCCTGCTAGGTCTCAGTGCGGGTGGTGGTGGGGTGAATCCATTAATGACTGGGAGATACTCAGACACTACAGTGATGGAGGGCACCCAAGTTCCTGGAGAAACAGGAGTAAACAGTGGGGAGAAGGAGTCAGAGAGAGCTGAATGGCTTGATTGGGTGAAACCTGCATAGAAATAATACCCTAGGGTGAGCCCCCTGGCCACCTATTGAAGGGGGATGCAGTAGAGGAAAGAGACACAAGGACAGACTCCTGGAGGGTGCAATGGAGGAAGTGTCTGGTAGCAGAGCTTACTGCCACATCATAGAAGGAGAACGGCTGACTAGGTAAACATACTGGAGAAGGATATATTTGCTTACATGCTTTTTGATGTCGAGAAGCATTTTTTCCCCAACATGGAGAATAATGAATTTGTCGGATATTGGGCAGGCAAAGCTGTTGGCACAAATATTTTGGACGGATTGTTCATTGATTAGCAAGAGCATTCTCAGCTGTGAGAGGAATGCCTTCTGAAGAGACCCGACTGGTGAGGCAGACCAACCTTTTAATTTCCAAATCTAGACCCCAAAGACAATTTTTCCATATCACACCAGATCCCCAGCTGGTGTAAATGGGTAACTCCATTGACTTTATTGGAACTAATCCAAGTTCCACCAGAGCAGGATCTGGCCCATCGTTGGTTATGAAGAAAGCTAGCGAGAGACAGCGGCTGCTTGATGGTAGTGGACTTTTTCTATTGGGACATTTGTGACTCTAGCCTTTCTGTTCTTCTTAGCTCTGAGCCATGGATCTGAGGAAGCGCTAGCAGAGCACGAGAAGAAATTGGAGGAGGAGGGTTCCTGACTCTCTGCTTTGTCAGACTGTACCTACTGAAAGACATCAGGGTAGCTGCCTTTTCCATGAAGAGCTCTTTTGTACGTCAAACTCTCATTATTAGGGCATGAGGCTTGACTGTTATTCTTTAAGCCTTAAATCAACTATGGCAGCTCAGATGTAATGGGGAAAACTCATCTCAGAAATGAATCTTTGTCACAGTTTGTACGTAAAACAGCAACTGGTTTATAGCAAGGCCCCGCCTTCCCCCACTAATTCTATTAATCTTGAAACTTATTTTAAGGTTTCAAAATATTATTTATCTGCCTGTATTTATCTTCTCTGCCTAAGATTTCAAGGGTGTTACTCGAAAGCTGATTAGGAACATTATGTCACTGATACCAGTCTTGTTTTCAATGACACCCTATGTGGTTTCCTGCAGAAGCTGCAAAGTTTAAGGTGCTTACTCCCATACATTTCTACATCTCAAGACCTGGAGCAGTGCTTTTTCTGATCCCTATGGCGTATGCTCTGTGTGCGCCTGGGTGGCTTTTAAGCTGTTGCTGCAGTGTGTATAAAAGGTAGAGTTTCACTAGTCAGCTTTAAGAATGTTAAAGGTCTTTAAAGAGGGACCTAAACTGGTGAAAAGTTTGTAATAGCCTTTCTGACGTAATAGCCAGTTCCTAAGAAAATTCTGCTCCAGCATGTTCAGCTAGCACCCAAAACATGACACTCCTAGCCACTGGTGACCCAGCATATCTGACAAGCTTGGCTGAACCACCAGTGCTAAATAAAACCAGGAGAAAGACCTCAAGAGGTCCTTAAGCATTAGCTATCTGATGGCTTCTTTGGATTTCACAAAATTGCAAAGTTCATTTAAGGTCAATGACAGCTTTTGAGAGTGACGCTTTTTGGATGACACTAGGAAACACGATTCTATGGTGTATATGCAACATAGGGATTTCCAGAACAATGTACTTTCAATTTTAGTATCTCAAAATCCAGCTGAGGCATGTACTGGCTATCAGCAGGCATTCAAGTGCTTTCATTGCTCTGTGTGCTAGGGACCTGGAGTGTTGGCTTTTGTTCCCGTAATAGATCTGAGTACTTGCGTTACTGCAATTCTGAGACTGGAAAGTCTTCAATAACCTGTGGGATCTCAAGTTTCAGGATCCTGGGACTGAGTCCCTAAAGAAAACTAGTGGCACTGGGGCCTAATGGTATCGCATGTTGGTCTTGTCCTCGTAGCAGTTATTGGGAATAGAGGTTTGAAATGCATGCTGTTTCAGGGATTATTTTGGTAAACTGGACATACTTTGATACAGCTATTTGTTCAGAAAAGCTGCAGACAACAAAGCTGAAGCAAACGCCCAGTTGGAGTTGATCCTGAGAAGAAGTTCCTTAAGGCTTGCAAGAAATTTCGCATTTGCATAATACACATCTGTCTTCAGAACCTGAATGATATCCACAAAGTTCGTTCTTTCCCACAGTGATCCTGAAGATGTTCCTGAAATGAGTCAAGGAGGACTTCAAGATGGAAAGCCGCAAGAGAGAAAAACAGCCCTCAGCTTTATAGATCCTACTCCTACAGTTGTGTATCATTAAAGGGCGCATTCTGGCACCCACTCTGGTAGATTAAACATGGTGTCAGTACCAATTTGATGATAAATACTGTACCTTCTTAGCAAGGAATTGCTATTGTTCATGGGGACAATACTTTCATCTGACCATGGCAAAAGCCTGTCCCCAGATCAACCTAGTTTTATCCACACTTTATCAGCAGATAGAGATGTCCAAAGTTATTCACCACATTTTCAATAAAAGAGCATGGAACCTCTGCTGACATATTTTAAACTCCCTGCAACTAACAGTGTATCCACTGCAAAATGACAATGATTGCTAAACTGAGAACACCATACTAAACTTCAGATTGGATGCATCAATGTACTAAAAGGCACCAATAACTGGAAAAGTCTGAGTGTCATGTCTACTGAGTGTGGGGCTGCTGAAAGTTGAACCTATTGCAGTTCTGGTTCACTGGGTCACTCCTCAGAGTACCTCTGGGGTGACAACCTCTCTCAAGGAAGAGGATCACTGAATTCACTCGAAATTAGCTGAGAGTTGATATGATGGTGCTAAAAAAGACTGCAGTCTTCAGTTTTGACTTCAGGGAGCTCAGTGCTGTGTCCAGGTCTGAGTAGTATCCCATGTTACAGATGGAGAGTTTGGAGGAAGGGAGACACACCATGAGCCCAGGCTCATGGTTTGATAAAGTTCACTGGCAGGGGCACTGGTCATCTGACTCCACTGTGGATTGTATTTCTTTATGATGAGACCTTTGAGTTTGCATAGAATCTTTTCAACTTGCCAGAGACTCATGGAGATTGTCTTAAAAGTCTACAGTGGGACTGCCAGGGAATACTTAAATGATATTAAATAGATTATATGTGTCGCACATTTCTTAGGATTCAAAAGAAAGCTTGGTCAATATGGTCTGTGGTTGATACATATGATTCCTGCCCTTCTAGCTCCAGAACAATTACAGAACATCGGGGATAAGAGAGGAAAGACCAAACTCTTCCTTGTTGAGTGGTGCAGATGCCTCCTCTTTCAGAAAAGAACTTCTCGGGAGATATATTTAGCTCATTTATGCACAATACTCCAAATATATTTTGGAAGATAGAAACAGATGGGGCAGGCTTCATTGAGCAGCTAGCTTAAGTGGACCTGCTCTGCTGCTGCAGAATTTATTCCTCTGAGAAGACACTGAGTTATTCAGTCCCAGTGCAAGTTCTTAATATCTGGTTTGGGGTGAGTCAACAACCTGGCCTGATCAGAGCATAGTTAAGAACAAGAAGAGAGGAATCTCTCTGCCTGAGCCAGGAGAATGTCATATATGGATGTGTAGTCCAATAAAATCACCCATGGCAACTGGTCCAACTGGAGATCAACAAGGTGATCCTGCACAATATCACATTAAAAATGGAGACAACCACTCTTAAGGAACATGGTTGCTGTGTCTTCTAAGCGTTGTAAGTATAAATCTTTGTTTAATGCTCAAAAGCCTGCAGAAGTATCTATGTTCCAAAACTGATTTTAAACACGGCGTTTAAAATTGATTACAGGACCTGGTATAGATGGGTCTGTAATGAGAAACGAGTTTCTAACTTTGCACCCGATTGGGATATTTGAAAAGAAAAAAAAAAAAGCTTGGAGGTGGTGTCTGTGTAAAGCTAAGAATTCTGGCCATAATTCCACCACAAAGAAAGCCATAGCCAGACTGGTCCTATGCTGCCATGTAAGGAAAACTGACTGGAAAAAGAAAGTGCTCTTTATTTAATGCAAACCAAGACAGAACTTCATGATAGCTCTTCAAGGGCCTGGTTGAAAGCCCATTGAAGCCAATGGAAAGATTCCTATTGACTTCAGTGGGCTTTGAATTAGGTCCCCAGTTAAGGAAACATCTGATTGCCAAGCTAATGAGTATTGTGTAGCTGAGGAAAATTTCTAATTAACTGATGTAACTCTTCAGATTTTGTTTACATGTTGGCAATCAGCAATACAGGGGGTCTGGCTGAGGAACGGGAATCTGCAAATATGAAATAGACAGCAGTGTAGACATTGGTTTAATATATCAGTTATTGAACCAAACCTTCTGAAAATTCAGAGGAACAGAGTTTCAAAAGGGACCAAGCTAATTAGTCTCAAGAAGAAACCATGCCTGTTTAAAAATTTGTTCCAGTCCAAGAATGGGGTAAACTAGACCTGGCGCTATAGTCCCTAGCTGCAAGATAGCAATAACTCCCTCTAATTTCCCATTACAGAAGATGACTTGAGGAGGACCTCACTTTTGATGAGACATCAGCAGGAGTTACTGAGATCCAGTTGCAGAAGAATAGGGTTAATAGAATTTAAGCATGAGGACTGGGAGACAGAGAGAACTCATCATGGGTCTGTGCTTCCTCACTGTTAAGAATTGTGGTCCATATCATGCTATTGGTTTCGGAGCAAAGCCCTCCATTGATTTCACTGGGGCATTTTGCTTAAAAATCAATGGCATAAAATGGCCTTGTGTATTTACTTATTCTGATTTTGCTATTGATTATTAATAACTTGAGTTGTGCTTTATAAATACTAACAAGGCAGAATGCCAGTGGAGAAGTTCTGCAAATTTAGATCAGGGAAATTCCCAGGAAAGAAATGACCCAGGAAAATAAATATTTTGCCTGTAACCGACCTGCAATGAGCAATTGTCCTGCCATTCAGGCGATCTGACACCATCATTTCTATTACACATTTGGGTATCTTTCTGGGAAATGGGAACTAGTGGAATTTTGTCCTCACGGTCTAGAGTTCATGTTTAAGTTGCTAAATATTTCTGACCACCAAAATATTACAAGGAAGAGAATAAGAATAATGTGTGAACCAATGACTGTAGTAGATTCTGGCAAGGAGCAGATGGCATTGAAGGCAAGTTTTAGGGACCAGCCAATGCGCTTCTTCAGGAGACCTCTCTCTGCAGTTCCTCATCTGGCTTTGTCCTCGGTGGCCTCCCTCTGACCCATTATAGCCCAGGCGTAGGCCTGTCCCCTTAACTGGCTCAGCTGGGAGCACGTGCTTTGGCCCAGGGGAGCTGGACCTGTCTCAGTCATACGGGGCCAGCCACCCTGTGGCATGGTCCGTCTCCTTTTCCCTGGAGAGATGATTCATGGGCTGCTAGCTAAGAGTCAGTTTGGTAATATGTCGAAGTGGGCCCAAAAATCCAGGGCGGACTGACTCTACAGCGGGGTGGTGACTGTAGCAATATCAAGTAACACCCTTTACTCTCCCGAGATAATGTCATGCCCTTTGCTCTTTGAAGATTGTGCTCCCTTCTTGCTCTCTTCAGCTGGGGAGGGAGTGGCGTGGCCTCCCTTGTTCAGCCAAGTCTTTGAATAGGAATGGATACATTTATAAATGGCGTGTGATAAGCTCTAAAATGCCACTTTGAAATTGAACCCAGAGAAGTGTGAACTGTTTCAAACAGAAGCGATTTACCTCGGTCACTCGATAAGTGAGAAAGGAATTTCCAAAGATAAGAAGGAAATGGAAGCAATATGGAGCTGGCTGACTTCCCCAAGGCTCTGATTTGTAAGAGGGCTTCTAGGCCTCTACTGCCTAGAGGGGTTGTTCCTGACTTTGCCAATATAGTCACCCTGTTGTATAGGTTAACGGGGAGAAGTGTTTCGTTGGGCACAACGGTATGAGTTGGGGGAGGTGATACTGGTGGCCAAAGCTTCCTGGCCACTCAGCAGTTGTGACATGTTTTTCTCCATCTGGTATTGATTCCCTCCTTCTGTGTTCCTGGTCAGTATTATACTGCACGGTGCATGCTTGTTGCACTAGGAAGCAGGTGCTAAGTACTCCGTATCCAAACTGTCACAGGCATGCAGAAATCAGCTTCCCGGTGAACTGGAGAAAAGTTTCCACTAGTCTGCAGCTCAGGTTATCGCTAACCCACCATGTATAAAACTGTCACTGTATTTAGAACCAGCATTTTAATCTATTGCAGATGTCACCCTACTGGAAAGGGTCTCCTCAGAACATTGCATGTCAGTTGTCACTTCACTGGAAACACACAAAACCCTATTATTGGTGCACAGTTTACAGGCGTCCATTGCAGTAAAAAGCTTCTAGTCAGAACAGGGTGTACAAAGATGTCACTGGTTCCCCTCTGAACTATACACATGCTATTATTGCATTAGAGAGAGAGGTGGTTAGTACAACATATCAGAGCTGCCCTGCTGGTTGATGAGGGGTCACCTCTATTGACTTCATCAGGACATACATATTTATGAAGGGATGGAAAATTTGCTGAATCTCTTGGAACTACTGAGGTCTGGTTAATCTCTTTAATATACCAGTTCGCACTCAACTATAACTAAACAAGCGTCACTGTAGGCCTAGACAAGGTATCAGTGGCACCTATGCATACAGGGGTAGATTCTCCTCAATGGAGTTACACCAGTGTTACTGAGAGCAGCATCTAGCCCCAGTATGTAAAAAACTGATACCCATGTTGACATACACCCTAAATCTGATACATTAGCAGATCTTCTAGGCTTCTACTAGTGCTCAAAGGCCCTACAGAGAGACAGCACATCCATTACCAATACCTGACTCCTTTCCAGGCTTGGTACCAACAGGAACAGCACACAGCCTGTTGCCAAAGCTAGAAGCAACTTGAAAGAAGTGGATCTCACATTGAAAACTAAAATCTTCAGCTGATTCCTCTTACTAGACTCCACTCCATACCTCTGCGTATGATGATCCCATTTTGTGGTTATTATTAGCATTAAGCCAATTAGCCATCACGACTTAGGCACTCATGGATTAGTGTACTAACGGCTCCTGGAGACGTGTGGTTGTAGAACTGACAACAATACCTTCTAAACTTTGTCCATACCAGCAGTTCCTCTATGGGACCTGGTATTGTGCCAACAGTCTTGTCTGGGACCCATGTCAACTGTACCGGCCACTATCTAGGGCTGATTCTGATAGCATCAGTCCATGTAGTGATGTATATTTGACTTCTATAGTTCCTGTTTATAGGCACTTTCCCTCGTGGTCTCTCGCACGCTGGTCAGGTCTTAGCAAATATCGTGAATGGGATACACTTATGCTTTTTATTTTTTAAAATGCTATATTATAGCTACTTTCCCCAAGCCACCTAAGAAACCTTAGTGTTTGCTGCCGTCCCCCTCTCCTCTCCTTTCCCAGATCAAGGGGAAGAGATGGCGAACAGCTTTCTCTTGATTGTGTCGATGGGAGATGATTTTCAAGGTGAAATTTCTAGTTCAGTTGAGTCACTTTCATTCAAGGCGATGAGCAAAATGTCACCCCCACACTGAACTGCACTCGATGCGCTGTTCTCCTATTGCATTTAAATTTACTCCACTTTTCCTTTCTGACACCTGTTTAAATCAATATCTTCCTCTCCAGGTCGTGGGCAGAATGTGCCTGGTCTCTCCGCACAGCGCTTCTCAAATCCACTAAAATCAACACAATAATTGAAATATTTTCAAGCTGATTACACCGCTGCCTGAGGCTAGGCTGGTTGCTAAGGGTAAGCTCCCTGGTTGCTAGGGGGAGTAAATCATCTTGCATTATTTGATTTTTGTTATAGATATGAAACCGCTACTCCCTCGATTAAATGTCTCTCAGTCTAACACCTATGGGACCTGGGGAAAGAGAAAAGAAAAGCAGCAACCTTGACCCTGTCAAATAAATATCTCTAACTTTTCCTGTCCTCCGGCTTCCAAACCAAACCTGTCTACTGATTTTTTTTTAACCTGACTTTAAATAACAAAGCTGTGGGGACAAGCAGATGAAGAGAGGAAGAACTGTCTGTTCCATTAGAGGATCTCTCAGCTTGGCTAAACACACTCTATTTACTCCAAACACAGCTTGATGGGGAGCTACAAGAATCTAATAGCCTTGAAGATGTAGAATTGCAACAATTACGGTTCTTCTTCAGCCAGTTCCTCACGAGACATCAGCTCTCTTACCAGCTAAATACACAGGACCAAATTCTGCTTTTGGGGACACAGGGTGTAAATCTGGAATAACTCCCCTGGAGAGAGCAGACTTACTCCAGATTTACACTGGGTGTATTGAGATCTGAATTTGACCCCAACCACTTAGGTAAGATTTCCAAAGAGCCCAAACATGTCCAGAACACTTTGCTGGTTTATCAGGAGTACTCAGTACATTATTAGGAGGACTGTGTGGAGGGTGAATTCATGTGACACATACATTTTAAACAGTCTCAGCGCTTCCTGGGATTTCATTATTCTCTTAGTATAACCAGCCCACGGGTGAGAGCATTATCCCTATCCGCACCCTCGGCCATCTTTCAAAAACTCATTCTGCCTAATAATTCCATCACAGACCAACCGTCAGGCCCAAAGGCTAGGAGCCAGCTCGCTTGCCTGAAACAAAAAAAAATTGCGTGAGGCAAAATGTTCTTGTGCAAAGTGAAGGATTTGTGTTCCTTACAGTCTGGCATGGCCTTTTTCATCCTTAACTAATCCTCACAACAGCGCCCTCTACTCTAAATATCACCCTCTTTTTAGAGTGAGGGAAACTGAGGCAGGGCAGTAGCTAAATTGTTTCTCAAGGTGGTGCAGCAAATCAAGGCCCAGTCCTGCAGCCTTGAATCTCATGATTAGAGTGGAACTGTGTGTGAGAGTAAGGTTTTCTGGGATCAAGCCCTCACGGTGACAGCCAGGGTTAGAGTTCCTGGTTCCCAGTTCTTTGCTCCAACCGCTAGGCCAGCTACACTTTACTGTCTTTTCATGTCGCTCTCAAAGGGCAGCTTCAGTTTACAGGAATAAGATAGTATCACTTTAAAAAGCTTGTAAGCCTCCTAGTGACGCTCACATTCTCCTGTGTTTAGAGCTGCAGTGTCTATAGGTAATTAGGCCTCGCATGCTGTATATATCCAATAAACAGTTATTTCGCCCCTAACGTGCTTGCGTGGTCCTTCATATTATGTATATTTGTACAAACACCAAAAGACAATAGCAGCCATAACGTTTTCTGGGGATGCTCCCAGCTTCTCTATGCCACAGTAAACTATTTTGGTGGTTTAGATTTAGCCCTCTGTCCATTCTTGTCCTGCTTTACCCTAGTTTTTCCCGCTTGCAAACAGGAAGGGGATTTTCTTTTCTGATTTGCAGCAGGTTCATTTTGCTTCTCTCAAATTTTTTTCTTCTTCTATTGGGGGAGGGACAAGTGGAGATGGTTCTAACCAGTGAAGTTTGGAACCGGAGTTGGGTTGGACCCATCCTCAGATTCTCAGGTCTTTGGTTCCAGGGATTCAGTTTGGTTCCATCTCTGTTTCCAACATAAATTGGACATAGCAATAAAACCCCATCTGCAGAGTAAGAGGCAGTGTATTAAAGGCAGTGTTCCTACTGGGTAGAGCAGTGGACTGCAGCTTGGGCAAGTCATTTCAAATATCTGGGCCTCAGTTTTCAAATCTGTAAAATGGAAATAATAGATTGTAAAGCCAAAACAGTCCATTGTGATAATCTAGTCTGACTTCTTGTCTAGCACAGGCCATAGCACTTCCCTAGAGCTTTCGCTTTCAGAAAAACATCCAGTTAAATTTTTTTCACTGATCGAGAATCCGCCACAACTCTTGGTAAATTGTTGCAGCAGTTTAATTACCCTGTAAAATATTGATGCCTTATTTTTTCTCTGCATTTGTCTAGTTTCAACTTCCAGCCACTGGATTTTGTTATACCTTTGTCTGCTAGATTGAAGAGACCGCTACTATCACATTTCTATTCCCCACATGGATACTTATAGACAGGGATCAAGCCACTGTTGAAATGTCTCTTTGTTGAGCTAAATAGATGGCGCTCCTTGAATCTATCACTTCAAGGCATGTTTTCCAATCCTTTAACAATTCTTGGGACTCTTCTTTGAACCCTCTCCAATTTGTCAACTTCTTTCGTGAATTTTGGACTCTAGAACTGGTCACATGATTCCAGTAGCAGTAGCACCAATGCCAAATGCAGGGTTAATATAACCTCCCTACTCCAACTTTATATGCCTATTTATACGTCCAAGAATCATATTAGCCCTTTTGGCCAGTTTTGCACTGGGAGCTCACATTCAGCTGATTATCCACCACAACCCTTAGTCTTTTTCAGAGTCACTGCTTCCCTGGGTAGAAGTCCCCTATCCTATAAGCATGGCCTACATGCTTTGTTCCTGGATGTATGTTTTTACATTTGGCTGTATTAAAGTGAATATTGTTTGCATGTGCCCAGTTTACCCACTGATCCAGATCAGTCTATATCCGTGACCCACCCTCTTTGCTTTTTATCACTCTCCCAATCTTTGTATCATCTGCACAGTACCTTGTCAGTGGTTATTTGACTTTGTTTTCTTCCAGGTTATTAATAAAAACTTTAAATAGCATAGGGCCAAGAAGTCATTCCTTCGGGGTCCCACTAGAAACATATCAGCTTGATGATGCCCTGTTTACAATTTTTGGGACCTGTCAGTCAGCCAGATTTTAAGCCGGTGAAATGTGCACCATATTGATTTTTTTTATCATTCTGATTTTGTAATCAAAATGTTGTGCAGTACCAAGTCAAATGCCCCACAGACGTCTCAGCGTATTACATCAGCACTCTTTCTTTTATCACACAAACTTGTAATCTCACAAAAAAAATCAAGTTCGTTTGACAAGATCTATTTTCCTTAAACCCATGTTGATTGCCATCAATTATATTAGTCTTCTTTAATTTGTTATCAATCGAGGCCAATCTCAACCATTCCATTATTTTGCCCAGGATCGATGTCAGGCTAACCAGCCTATAACTACCGAAATCACCCCTTTTAAAATACTTTAAAGTAAACTTTGTAAAGTGATTTGAGATCTGCTGATCAAACAAGCTGTACAGGAGCTAGTATTAACATTTATCCCTGTTGTAATTCTATTGCCTTCACTGCAGTTACACCAGGGATATGTTTGGCCCATGTATTCAGTATTTGTTGTTAGTATCCTGGGGGAAAAATCTCCTTTATCTAGATATTAAATAGGTTAAAAATATCCTGCTTTGTTCAAAGGGGAAACACCTTCAAAGCACTGAAAATTTGATTTGAACACCAGCAAGTGACTGAGCCTTAGTCCTGTAGTACAATCAGGCATTTCCACAAACAGGCGAGTCCAGGTTAATTTCATCTCTGCTGCTAGACCCTACTAGTGTCTCAGCGTTAGCTGTTGGTAGTGTGAGTTAATTTAAATCTAATACTGGACGATCTAGTGCCTTTCAAGCTATGATAATGGCATTGATACAGAAAATGGTTATTAGACACCAAGGAAGGAAAGAAGGGAAAAAAGGAAGGATATAAAGGATCAGGATAATCAATTGCATCCCATTTGCTATGTATTTTCCAAGCCATTTTCAACTCTGCATTCTCCATCCACTTGGTGCACAACCTCTGATATTGCTTATCACTCCATCCTTCCATTCTTGGTACTTATTTCCCAAAGATTACATGGGGCACCTCCCTGTTGGGGACCTATGCTGTACTTTTCAGAGGAGATGCCTGCGCCTGTATTGGAGCACTATGGAATCGAAACGATTAATTGTTTACTGTATTACAAACTGGCTATGCCTCCTAGATTTGTTCAGTAACAAATGGATTCTGCTCAGCTCACACAGTGGCACACTTGGCTCCTGGTTTTCAGCCAGTATGGGACTTTGATTCAAGCTTATCAAAGTAGTTATGTGTTGTCTTTGCATATGTCTGAGAGCCCCTTTGCTGATGTGAGATGTTAAAGAGTCAGAGAAGAATGGGACAAAGGAATCCTTTGGTTGATAGCCAAGCGAGTGGGCATCAGCGGAAAGAACATGCCACAGCTCTGTGGTCCTTGAATGAATGGGCATTACCAAAAACCTACAGGATGCAGTTAGATGGACAGTGGGAAAATGACTGTAATTTTTGACATTATTATAATTCCCAATGACTCATCTATGCGAAAGCATCCATTTTGAGTATAATGAAATAGCGGTGGTGGCAACTGTCCATCTCAAAAGATGGGGGTGGAAGTGCCAAACCAGGTCTGTTCCCATGCGTCATGCTAAAGCATCATGAGCACAGGTGCTGGAACAAGGAGAGCTGCTGTACACCCTGGCTTGAAGTGGTAGTAACAACCCACATACATTGTTTCTGCTTTCAGCACCCCTGCCCGCCATTATAAAAATGGTTTCAGCACCACTGATCATGCGTGGCTAAAAGACCAATTTTTGAGAAACAGTCCTTGCCAACACTAATGAGGGTGTAAGATTCAGGGACAGAGGGTGAAGCTGGCACACATTACTGCCTCTCTTTCTCTCTCAACCACCTCTTTGATGCCTAGGCAGGGCACAGCCCTCTGGTGTGTAGCCCATTGCGAGCTGCGTCTTCTCAGCTTGCAGGGCTGATGCTGAACGTTTTCAGGTCCCTCTTGCAAATGTCCTGGACTCTGAGCCTAGATCAGTCCTGTGGCCTTGGAACATCCATAGGGGAGATCCTCTGGTATATGTCTATCTGATTTAGATGACCAAGCCAATGGAGATGTCTGTGTTTGAGAGTAGCGATAAATAATAATGGAAATAAATTAAATAAAACTAAATATAAAGAACCTATTTGCGGGATATAATGTAATATATTGCTTATAAGCATAACTTAAACATCTGGGTTAAATACATCTCACTTAATAGTATATAGGACACACTTTAGGTTCCATTTATAAGTTGTTTATAAAAGATAAGGGATTAATAGATGTTTTAATACACAGACAAATAAATCAGTTGTCAGAGTCTAACAGGTTAACAGGCTTATAACAGTCTCCAACCCATATTACTCAGGTCTGTAGCATGCTTACACCATCTGTTTGATTTATTGACTTTTGATAAATGGGTCTTTGATATAAAGTGTGACCATAATAATTCTAGTGTTATTTATATAGCCATTTTGTGGGAGGTCATTTTTATTTGCTATATGGACCAGGGATTTGTCTGTTTGTTCTGTGTTTGTATAGTGCTTAACACAATGGGGGGGGGCAGATCGATAACTCAGGCTGTTTAGACCCTTCCACTACATAAATAACAATAATAATAATTAATTCATAATTAATATGTGCTGGTATGTATATGGCATGTTTGGTCAAATATACATTTCTCCCAATAGTGGAACCATGTGTGATCTTGTATATGTTCTCTGGACCTGTGAAAGTGCCCAAACTGAATAAATATATTTATAGTTCTCCAAATATATTTAATAATGAATGAAAAATGTCATAAGCTGGGGCTTGGGAGGCATGGGGTCCATTCCCAACTCTGCTACTGACGTGCTGGGTGACCTTGAGCAAGTCCCTTCAGCTCTCCGGGTCTCCATTTTCCTTCCCATTTTTTTTTATCTTGTCTAAACTAAGTTTTTGCAGAGCGGGACTGTCTTTTAATCTGTGATGATACAGTGCTTAGCACAATGAAGTCTTTATTTCAGCTGGGACCTCTAGGTGCTACTGTAATACAAACAATGTTAAAATAACAATCACCTAAAAGAGCCAACTCTGAGTTCCCCAGGCCTCCTGCCAAAACTATGATGGAAGGACTGTAACCTACTCAAGGCCAATAAAATTCACAGCTCTGCTCCATCCCCAGGAATTTCCAATGTGTTGTCAGTATCTTTCCCCAATACCACTTCGGGCTTGAGATTACAACCAAAATACTTTAAGATTCCACTTTGATCAGAGCACATTCTCTTTGCCCTTCATCCACCATGACCCTTGCCAGTTGCCCATTTTTCAAGGTACGCAAAGCTCTAATCGAAGTTGGATGGATTTACATGTATCAGAACCTCAGCTGCCAACTTTCACATGGTAAATAAGCAGCCTGACTTTCACAATAAGCCAAAAACGAAGCTAATCCCATTTCAACACATGGCCAAAACAAGCCAATCCCTAAGTGCCCCAACACTCTGTGTGACTAGATCCCCCTGGTGTACAGTCTGGGACTGTGGTTGGCCCACAGGGCACCCCTGTCTCTCTCCCCTGTTTGCTCCCCTCTGCCAGGAGCCAATCAAAAAAAAAAAAAGCAACAAGCTGCAACAAGCTACAAGCCAAAAACTAGCCAACAAGCAACTCACAAGCCAATTAAGCCAAAACCAAGACCAATTTCTGTGTTTTTTTCGTGGGTTTGGCATGTCTGATCAGAAGCAGCCTCCTGGGGTGGACTATCCAGAGCGCTGGGATGCAGACTGCAATGGAAATGTTCCCACTGCCATGAGGAACGTGGAGTCCCTCAGGCTGAGAGAGATGGGGTGGAGTTCAGGCTTGAGATGGGCTCTCTCGCAGCAACTGTCTCTTTACTAGTGACTAGGTGGGACCCGGGAGGCTGAAAGAGCATCCCAAGAAGAGCCCCGAGCCCCAAGGGAAGTATAGCACTCAGTGCCAGGAAGCACAGGATGGGCTGGTCCAACGACTCCATTCCATTCGCAGTGGGAGTAATGAGATGGTCCTGTTAGCGAAGCCAGTGTCCAGGCTGCGGCTTCAATGGCACTAATTTCCTCACTGCCAGTGTGAACGCTCAACATCCTGGGACTGGTGGCACAAGTGACAAAGACCTCCCCGAATGCAGCCCACTCTGGTGTTAGGGATCATGTGAAATTATGGGACCACCATCCTCCTAGCAATGCAAGGTGGGAGGTGATGTTCACTGGGCATGGTATGGAATCAATCCTTATACAGCCCTTTTCAACCCTAAATCTCTGTATCCCCATTTTACAGAAGAAGAAAAAGGCACAGGGGGGTGGAGTGTCTTGCCAAAGATCCTGCAGACAGGAAAATACAGCACTGGGACTAGACCACAGGTCACCTGACTCTGAGGCGTATGTACTCTAGCCACTGGCCCACACCACCTCGAGCGTTAACTTCCCTGAGGAATTTACGACGTTCAGGACACCCCCAGAAAATGGAAAATAAATTACACTGAAACCTAATAATGATGTTTTTTTAAACAAGCAGCATATGCTGAAAAATATTTTCCATGCTAGGGAATTTTTGCATCTCTCTTTTTTTTTTTTACATTGACAGTAAAAGAGAGAGCTGGGTTTTTTAAGGCAATAGGAATAATTAGGCAAATATGAATATTATATGAATATGTAGGCTGGACATTAAGAGGACTAAAGGCTTTAGGTGCCCATTTCCTGTTGAATTTCAATGGGGATTGGGTGTCTAATTCCCTTAGGCTCCTTTGAAAAAGCCCCGGTCATAGTATATAATTGACCATTACGTTATTTCTTTATGAATCCTGCGTTCAGTGGCATCACCCTGATAATTCAATTGGCAACGTGCTAATGGCAGAATGAGCTCGCTCAGTTCCTCAGCTGCTCTGCAAACCCAAGTGAAACCATTTAGCAAAGCCTAGAGCCAATGTTCCTGCTTCCAAAACGTTTTCTGCACATGAGTCTTTCAAGAAGTTTTAGCTTTTTAATGGCCAGCAATATCTGCCTGCTAAACTTTAACTACAACTGTACCCAAAGCCCGTCTGTCTAGCAGCAGGTGGGCCAGTGAGAGGCACAGTCCTGCTGGGATCCAGCCAGCTGTTCCCAGGAATGAAGCTCGAGTAAATTAACAAACACCACACAAACCTGTCAATTGAATCATTCTTGATTACTGTAAATGCTGGGCTATCCGTTAAGAACCTGCTCCCTCAGTGCCGTGTGAGTTTCTTTATGTACTGTACAGGAGGAGGGCAGGGTTCCTCCCTCAGACTGTGCAAAGCACTTCTCTATGTTCCTCCGGGACAGACCAAGCCGCTAACTTGCTAAATCTAAGGGTCCTTTTTCCAGAGTCATGTCAAGAGGGGCTGGCACCCACTGGGGTCAGGGCGGGTTTGTTTACTTGTCTGAGGGACAATGGACTTTCCAAGCACTGGATAGATATGTATGGATGGGAGATAAAATCTATAATCCTACCCATCCAAACTAGAGCAAAGGAACACCTCAAATCTGTTCTCATTCTCCCTTCTCATTTTATGCTGCACTGTCCCTTTTTCACTTGAGCAGTACCAGTTATTGGAATACCCCTCCCCCTGCGCTCCCAGGAATCTCTAGGACATCACCAAATGTACCAGTCATATTATGTTGGCAAAGGGATATTGAACAGAAAACTCCACTCAGCTCAGATGAGACAAAGCTTAGAATTTGTGATGTTAAAGAAACGGGTGGTTATGAGACTGGGTAACAGAAGGTTACCTAGGTTTGTAGCAAGGGCTTAGAGAAAAGTGTTGTGTAATAAGTAGAGTAATGGCTAAGAAACAGAGGGTCTTGGTTCAACATCTGTCTAGCCAGTGTTTGTTTTCATGTTTGAGCCTTGATCATGTGTAAAATTATGGTCTTCCTATTGATGAATGGAAAAGTAGCCAAGAACCTAAACTTCAGCAATGCTATAGTAAAATTAAGTTGGGTCTGTACATGCAGTTGTATGATTTAGGCTGACTCAGGCTGACTCAAAATTACGATATTTGACAGCAGGAGCAGTCCAAGTAAACCATAGCCACGTAGCAAGGAGACCAAGCTTGTAGGTTTAGTTGACTGAAACCTCCTGAGTCCAGACACTGCCACTAGAGAAATACAGCAAAGATAATAAGGATGTAGAAAGATAGGCAACCTATGGAAGCCATTAGTAAGTGTTGGGGAAAAGTAAGAGCTAGTGAGGTGTGTGGAAAGGAAAAGAAGGAGAGGTGGAGGCAAAGCAGAGAAGAGAAAATCAGGAGAAAGAGGAGTGTAGAAGGGAACAAAGAAGAGTAAAGCAAATGTGTACTGAGATAGAGTAGGGAAGGGAAGACCATGAAGAACAAAGGGAATATTGGAAGGGTGATGAGGAGATGAAGATGGGAGGAAGAAGAAGAAAGGAGTGTGAGGGGAGAGAAAAGAAGCAGTGGGGAAGGTAAAGAAGACAGGAAAAGGAAATTGAAAGAGGAGAAAAGAGAGGGGAGCAAGGTAACACCTCATCCTGTCTCCTGTTCAGTCTCTGCTTTGACGTAGGTATGGCAAAATAAACCCTAAACGAGGTTGGACAACTTCTAGACCAGATACGTCCACCAAAGGCCCCAGCCTCCGTGAGAATACTTTCCCTTGAGTGATGGTGTCACTTGCTGGATGTCACTTGCAAGGGTGGGAGGCCCCCTTTGCTCCTCCCCTCACTCTCAGTGGATGACAGGAGAAGCCTTTTCCTTGTGAAGTACTAAAATTGTCTGATCGCATCCAGGAGAAGGAGCAGTGGTATGAGGCCGGTAGGTTTAACCCACACAGAGATGGAGACTGGGCAGCAGCACTGGCATCGGAAGACTGCTCATAAGGTGGGAGTACCAGGGCCCTGGGCCTTTCATTCAGGTGACTACGAACCTTGTGTTGGATGGCCTTTCCCCCCAGTTTGCTAGTGCATGATGGAAAGCAGGCTCCGTGGCAAAGAACAAGATCCTGCAGGTGTGGTGGGCTCCTCGCCCATGGATTCCCTCTTAAGGAAGGCAAGGGGCCAAATTCTATTTTCAGTTACAAGCAAACCCATTGAAATCAGTGGGGTTTGCAGAGGTAACTAGCCAGAGGGCCAATTAGGACAAGGCAGGAAGACAGGCCCAATAGCCACTGACTTCCAACAGGATCTCTAGGTATGGATGCAGGAGCAGAATTTAGGTCAGTGACACGACGTGTAGCAGGAGCAAGTATCACAATCATCTTCCAAGTCCAAGCGCCACCTTGCTTCCTTTTTCCTTCCAAGGAGGAGCCTATGCAGAGTTGAGGAGAGGTTCGTTACACTGCATGTGTGTCTGCATTTCACAGGAACACAAGCCCAGCATGTAAATCTACTTGGGTGGACATTCACGTGGATGGGAATCACACGTGCTTTCCTCTTTTGCATGAATGTGTGCATGCCGCAGCATGGCTGGGAATATGCTTATGTCTCTCTGTGACTTTGGAGGCATTCACAGGGGCGTGTGTGTTAAGGATGTATGCACATGTGACACGTTTGTGGACATACCTCTGAACATCTCTGTGCTTCCCTATACAGTCTAGGCCTGATTCATTGCCAATCTCTGTAGCGGGGGTCAAGCTGGGTGAGGTAATATCTTTTATTGACCGACTACTATTGGTGAAAGGGACAACACTGCAAACAGCATAATCGCTGTAGGGTTTTCCAGCATTAGCTGTAGCCTGGTAGATATGTTTGCAACAGAACTACAGTATAGCCTTGACTGATCTCTCACCATTAAGGTCAACATAATTAATTCCTGATTTACACTGGTGTAAGTCGGATCAGGATCAGAACCTTTCCCTTTCAGCATATCTGAGTTGTGTATGTGTCTATATGGACGTTAGGGGCTGAATTCTGCTCTCAGCTGCACAGGTATAAAACCAATAGAGCAACTCTATTGACTTCAGTGTGAGCAGAATTTATCCCTGCGTGCATGCTTGTGTTATTGGCGATGTGTGTGTGAGGAAGAATGCCTGTGATGTTATCAGTGGTAAATCTGTGTCTGTGTGGATATTAGCAATGTGTTTCTCCAGCTGCGTCAGTGGATGTGTTTGTGTATACAGAGTCAATTTATGTCATTTGGTAAGCAGATAAGTGTTTGTGCCAGACTCTGTGTGATTTTGTGAAAGGCCAGGCTTGCATGTTTGGATTGATTTAATAATAGGGTGCACGTGTGTGTTTATATTTGGAGAGGCTCATGGGAGAGGCTCATGTATACAGGAAATGGGACTGAATCTGGGTGACGTGTGTGATTTCTGAGCGTGGAACCACTGTTTTGTGAGAGCTCCATTTGTTGGACAGTATGTATGAATAATCTTGTAGGTGGATGTGGGAGTTTGTGGAGGCAGATTGTGTGTGTGTGTGTGTGTGTGTGTATGAGCATTTGGAGTGTTTAATTTCCTGGGCTTCAGACTTTTCTTTTGTAAACCTGTATGTATGGGGATGCTTGCAGAACTTTGTTGGAGGGGATTTTATATCTTTTGCATGATTTCATCAGTGGATGTGCTTGTGAGTTAATTGGTAAACTTTTGTGTGACATCACTAGAGGATGCATTTGTGGGATTTCCTGTGTGTTTCTATGAATATTGGATATGTTTATAGTCCTCTCTCTCTCCCACATAGTCTTCCAGAGTTTATATATTATGTATAATTTCTGTGTAAAAAATATATGTATGTATTACACACACATATGTATAGATGGTGTGTTTGTTTCTATGCATGTATATATCCCCCCTTTTAATTCACCTTGTTTGAAATAATATGGGGCTGATTTACTGCTCATGCATACTGGTGTAAATCTACAGAAATCAGTGAAGATCCATCTGTGGAAAAGAAGGGTACAATCTGAATCCAGACCTATACATATTGAAGAGAGATACAAATATCTTAAATAAAAAAATGGAAGAATTTGTATTTCTTTTTGTGTCTAAATGTAAGATGTTCCCGAATGGGAAAACCATGCATCTCAGTTATTGAGATGATCTAATGTTTCAATGCAAAAGTTATATCAGGTTCACCTGTATATATTTAGTACAATTGGATTCTTTTTGAGTATTTTGCATGTGTTTGGAGAAGTGGGTCTATGGCTCTTTCTTCTGCAGGGTTGTGGTTGGTGTGATTTTTGAATGTTTGTCTATTTCTGTTGGTGTGGTTTTGTGGGAGGGTGTTTGGGGGAGACTGCAGTATATCTATGGGGGGGTTGTAGGGTTGGTATTTCTTTTCTCTGTTTTGTCTAATGACAGTGTGTTTGGTGTGTTACTACTTGAGTGCTGCCGTTTTGCCCATTGATTAGACTCTCTGAGTTTTGTTTTGCAGTTTGACAGTCTCCAATGTTAAGGGGCGGCACCTCAGACCCTATGCGCAGGTAGGTTCTAATTATCCAGGGCATAGGTCTGGGAGCATCCGCTGTGCAAGCCTCATCCAGCCGGAAGGCCAACTCCAGTCACTCCGGATAGCAACCTGGACCCTCTGTGAAACCTGACTCCTGCTGCTTGGGGCCCTCTTCACTGCCTGTTGGTTAGCCGCACTCATGGGCAGCGAGCGGGATCAATAAGACACCTCCGACTCTTCTATTTACAAACTAGCTGCCTTCAGCAGCCAGGCTGTTTAAGCACTTCATTCCCATTCAGGAGGGCCATCTGCTGCCTTTTGCCGTAAGTCTCTCTGAAAACCCCAGCCTTGACAAGCTAGAGATATGTCAGTGCAGTTATCAGCAGAAAGCAACATCTGCCATGCCTGACACCCACTATTGTAGGCCATTTAATCTGTCCCCCTCCTCCCTTTAACTGCAGACAACAGCTCCCTATATTATATTTTCCCACTCAATTAGCACTATCATCCTGCTGAAATAGAGGCCAATTTACCTTTAATGACATCATTGTTAGGAGAGTGGCAGAGCCTGGTCTGTGGCTGTCACTGGCTTGCAGGAGGCAGGCTTGTCTCTCTCCACTAACCCTGACGGAGGAAGGGAAGAGCAGGCAGCCTATCGGAGGCAGCCTTCACCCCCGACCACAGACATTGTTTCCGACAGTTCGCAGAAGCAGTGTGGCGGAAAATTGAGTCCAGATTCATTAGGTTTTTTCAGTGTGCTGCTCAAGTCAGTTAAATTGATACATTTCCTAACAAAATTGAAGTGCTTTGTGCTGCCAGCGGAAAGCCTGGTGACCCTGCTCGGCCCACTGAGCAGCCAAAACGAGTTGATGGATCCATTAGGCCGCTCAGAATGCTTTCCCCCTCTCCCTCCATTCCTGAGTGACACTGTAAATCTGAGCCAATTTCAGTCCCTAATCATCATTACAAACCCCTCCACTGTTCATTTATTACTCTACAATTCTAATACAGCCCACGAATGGGTCAGCACACAGGGAGCCAACGCAACTGCACAGACAGGCTTAAAGAGCCCATAATCCTTCCCAGCCTTTATCTGGGAAGCCAACCCGATTCCCCTCCCAGCTCCCAAAGCCTGCTCTGGACTGGCCATCAGATGATGGCTGCCTGGCCTGGAGATCAGGAACAAGGGCTATTTAGCTGCTAGGAATTGGAGTGAGGGCTGCATGGCAGAGGGAGAGGAAACATCTGTCAGATGTAGGCATCGATGGGAGACCTGAGGCAGGGGTCACAGCCATGGCTGCCTGCTTTAGAAATCATAGTGCAGTGTGATTCCTGCAACGTCTGTCTGGCAGGGGCCTGGGATCAGCAGGAGGGATGCCTGGCACAGGGACCAAAATCAAGGTAATTTGGCTTGGTTATTGGATTGACAGCTGTCTGGCGTGCTGGCCGCGTGGCAAAGATGTGGTGGCATGGTGATGGCTTGATGGCTGTGTGAAATGGCGACCGTGTGTCAGGAATCTGGTAAAGTGTTCAGAGTTTTGCCTCTATCTGATGCGCTGGCCTGTGCGGGTTTTGCCTACCAAGGAACGAATGCATCATGTGCACTATTGGGACGATCTTGATCACTCTGGGCAGGTGGGTCAAGAGGGGATATTTGTGCTACTTAACTGGTGGCTTATCAAGATTCTCCTTTAGCTTGAGAAAGAAAGCTCCTGCCACTGGATTCACGGGTTTCCAGCTCAGGTCTCTGCACAGATGAATACGTCATACCAGCACCCAAATCGTGGTTCAACCCTCCCTTGTGGTGAGTAGTAAGAAATTCCTTATTCACGCACCACGAATAATGCACCCAGTGTGGGAATTACCATCAAGGCCTGCCTAACCCATCCTAGCTCAGGTTGTTCCAGCCTCTCTCATGATTGTTAAATGAAAATCAGCCCTCCCTTACCCTGGCAGGTGATTATGAATGCTGACTCAGTCCTCAACCTGCTAAGTGTGTTTGTAGGCTTGGATCGAGCACCTTTATGTAAAGCTGCAGATTTGGCTTTGATGAGACTGATCTTTACAACGTGCTCTCAATCTCTCTCTAGGTGCAGAAGCAATAAGGAATTTAAAAACACGCACAGTAGATGATCAGATTCATGGTATGTCCAGACACAACACATTTTTATTGCTCCCATTGAAATTAACTGGAGTTTGGCCATTGACTTCAGTGGAAGCAGGATCGGGCTTGTAGGGTTTGATCCTGCACAGAAGCAACTGCAGAATATTCCATGTACAAGAGCAAGGCATAAAGTCCTGAGCAGGACAGGGGAGCATGAGGGTGCAGGTCTGGCCAACAAGTTACTCCAGTCTAGTACTAGAAGTAAGTGTCTGATCGGGAGACACTGTGATAACTGCTGTATGACATTGTTACAGGAGAACTGGGCCAACCTTGTCAGACTTGAACGGTGATAAAGCTTCAGCTTTCTTTCATTTTTAATCCAGAGTTCTGAAAGTTTGCTGTGCTTGCTGCCTTTGTTGAAGGCAATGGTCAAAGTATGCCATAAAAGTATAACTGCAAAAGAAAAGTACTAGAACATGCCAAACAAAACCAGACCTTACCCCCAGAGAACTGGCCAGTTCCCAGATGAAAAGATGGCAACGTTAGTGGTTAGAGATTAGGACTAACCACTATACTCTTGCAAAAACGTCATGAGACCATAAGGAAACAGGACCTCCGTTTTAGATCTAAACTCAAATATGGCACTTCCAGCAGCACAATGCCCCATAACCCGATGCAGGAGCATTAGTTTATTTCTAACTCACAGTGATGAGCGCCACCTACTGAAGCACCAGCACAACTCCCTCCTGCAACTCCTTGTGTGTGTACCTTTCATGGCTCCCGCTCAAGACCTGATCTAGCCCAATTCTGTATCAAGAAGCCATTTATGCCTTCTTCCCCCACCCCATTAATAAAAATGTTATATGAACCCAGGCCTAGCCCCAGTCCAATGATTTCGCACTAGGACACATCCCCCTACATCAGTACATTGCCACTTATCATTCCTCTTTGTTTATAGTCCTTCAGACTTCTTTCAATCCGTGTTGTTGGTGCTCATATCTAAGCCAATTTGGATTAATTTCTCAAGCAGCATTTTGTGAGGCACTATATCAAATGCCTTGCTAAAGTCTAGATGCATTACATCTTCGGTATGCCTTTCATCTGCTAATTTTGTAATTTGATCAAAAAAAGCTATCAACTTTGTCTGGCATGATTTGTTCTTTGTAAACCAATGTTGTTTATTGCTTCTGATTCCGTTATCCTCTAGGTGCTTTCATATACACACAGAACAGGCTATTAATTCCTCCTCTGACACTTCAGGTTTGATAAAACTCAGCAGAACCTGCTACTCCACACAACTGGATTCTAGTGCAACTCACTCGCATCTGCTGTGACATATGTTCAAAGTGCACATTAAGGGCCAGATTCTCCTCTCCCTTACACTGGTGTAAATCAGGAATAAGTGAAATCAGTATCAGGCCCTGGAATCCTGAGGCATGTTCATACAGCAGATGTTCTGTTCCTTTTACGTGCCATATCCTGGAACCTGCTTTACCTGCTGTTTCTAACACAGACCCAGGAGATCTATTGTGACACAGGATTTGCTGTGACATAAAGGCCTATCTTGGGATAGCAACCCGGAATCTGCTTGTCACTTGATCCATTTCTCATACAACCAGATTGGACCAGCACAATATTATAGAGTGCTTCAATTGTTATTTAATGTGCTAATGTATGTAGTGCCTATTAACTGTGACTGTGAGATGCCTTCAAGCCACACAAGATTCTGTCCTGGTTCAACTCTTTGTCAGTTTTTATAGCAGGTTAAATATTGTTCTTGTTTGCAAAAACAGCCATAGGCGTTTTGCCAGCCAGGGAGGAAGACATTTTTGGTGCTCCCACAACGACGACAACGATGGTTGGCCAATCTGGGGAGAAAAAACGAAACGATCCACCAAATAACGTGAGTGGCACAGTGTCCCCTGAAGGCTGATTACTCTGATCACCTGCCCATAGAACCAACCCTGCTCCTTTGCACCCACGAAAGGCCAATGATTCTTTCACAGCCCACTAGCATATGACACGCTCCCCATCAGAATTCTCGTCTAGTCCACTGGACCCTACTGTGACATGGAATCTAGGCCTGATGCATTATGTGGCGACAGTGGTAGTACAGTTCGGACCTCTATACAGCTCACTTTTCCTTGCTGTGGCACCTATTCCTGTTCTGGCACTGCTCAGCAACACTTGCGATGCAATATGGTGCTGCTACAGACCACAGAGATGAATATTTGGTTTAGACACAGGTCAATGTGGGATCGGTTCCAACACACCATGCCGATGTTACCAATGGGCTATGCGTGCATGAGACGTATGGGGTAAAATCTTGGATCCACTGAAATCAATGGGAGTTTTGCCATTGACTCCAGTCAAGCCAAGATCGCGTCTATGATGTTGATCCAGCCTACTAGCTTCTACAAGGCATGAGCTGTGCTTGCTTTGCCTATTGGGAATGACACAACACTATAGGTTCTTCTCTGATGCATTTTATAGTTTCACAAGACCTCTTATACCAATAAGATGGCGCCCCTACAGCCAGCTGTCCTGGGAACCATAATGCTGACAGCCCAGTAGGCTCTTCAGTGATGCAGCATAGTGGAGTGAACTTCCAAAGCGTTGCATGAAGTTTTAGCTATTGAGTTCCCCATTTGAACCAGTGGGACTCACACCGCTATGCAATGCTCTGTAAATGAACTCCGGTATGACATGAAGTTCAAATCTCACCCGGCCCACTGGGATTTGTTTTGGTAAAGGGAATGGACACAGCCCAGCGGGATTTGTTATGACACACGTTGCTGATACAACCCACAGCCCATTACGTCGTGCTATGGCTTACAGTCCAGTTCTGGCACAGCCCACTGAAGCCTGGAGAAGCTTAATGGGACTTGCTGTAATCTCATCTGGCATCCCAACAGATTAAAATGGTTTGTTTCAGTGCTGGACTATGGCTTTCATGTTCGTCATAATCTTGAGAAACAACGAATTATCCCAGGAAGGAACCTGATGCGGTACGAAGGCATGACTCAGGACAGTAGTGTCCAACAGAAATTCGATGCTAGCTACACTTGTGGTTTTGAATTTTTCTTATTAGCCACATTATAAAAAAGCCACATGCATTAGCCACGTGTGGCTAGTGGCAAACATATTGGACACCGCTGACTTAGGAGGTACATGTGAATCAGGGCTTGGGTGTGTGTGGAGTGAACCACAGACCCCAGTAAAGTTAGAATCTGCTCCTCCATCTGAAAGTGCATTGAGGACTCAGAGGCATTTCTCCCTCTTGCACCATGGGTATTCCATGCTCATTCCTACGTTAAGAGAATGAGGAGGTGCTCTGACTAGAACAACTACATGCCTTGCATTTGAATAGATAGCCTTGATTTCAGCAAAACAGAAGAACAATAACATCTAGCTATTGAAAACTCTTCACAAGACAGAGCCATGAGGGGTCTGATAAAGGGCAGAGACAACTTTGCTCTGGGTACGAATGAAATACATCGCTATGTATATTTCCTCACAAGGCAGAATTTTCTCCCTGGGAAAAGGGGTAGGTTACTGTTATAACCATGTCTATTTCGGAGTCTCCCGGACCTCTCAGTGACTGTAATTTTCAGGAAGGTCTATTGCATTTGTGAATACAGGTGTAGCTCTGACACTAGTGATCAGCAATAACCTACTGTTCCACCATAGGCTAGAGATTACAACAATGCTATCTTTATTCATTATTAATCACATTTGCCATGAGTTATCCCCAGAGCATGACAGTTGTTGTTTTATGGTTGTGCTTTTTTCCAGGGGAAGATCATTCAGTTACGGGGAGATGATGTAACTGACCTGACGTATGGGGCTGCAGGTCATGAGACCATAGCGGGAGGTGGTCAGTGTCACCTCTCTTGCTGTCAAACCCTCCTCCAGGTAGTGATGGCTTTTCAGGGCCCACCACCAGATACTCAAGAGTTTTCTAGAACGCAACGTAGCAACCCTGAGAAAGGTATGTACGAGCCCCTGTGCATGAATGGGGGAAATAAAGGCTGACGAGAGAACATGTGTGTATACTTTAAGAAGAGCCTGATTTTGTAGCTGTTTGTCTGTGTCCTGGGGTTTGTCAGCGGTGGTGGGGATAACAGTGTAACTATGCAGAATGTGTGAAGGGAGGGTACGTCTTATGTAAGCATGTGACTTTTCCTTAGAGCTACAGTCTACAAGCTTGGAGCCCAAGAGGTATCTTCAGAACATTTAACATGACCAAATTAACCCCCAAGGACAGGCAAACACTTGTTTACACAGCAGAGAAAAGCCAGGATGGAAATTTATGGTCTCACTAAAAGAACTTCTCACCTTGTGTACAGAGGAGAGGAAAGAGATAACAATATTTCCCATTGAAAGGAAGTAGAAAAGCTCTTAACAAATCAATACCCTTATTTAGTCAATAAACACACAAAACACCCCCTCCAAGGGATAAACATGGAGAAAATTCACTGCTTGCAAACAGACACTCTCCACTTGTGGCCCTTGAGCAACCGCTCGCTGTAAGTGTGCAGGTTTGTGTTTTTGCGTGCTCTGAGGTGTGCAGCCACAAGGGAGTTCTGTGGAATAAAGGTCTTTGGGGAGCCAACGAAAATACAGGAAGCGACAGAAAAGCTGAGTGCCTGAATGCGCTTGCATGAGTGAAGGTTAGTTGGGTGTGTATGTGTGTTTCTGAGGGGCTTGTGTACATAGCACGAAGGTTCATAACTCAGGCTGACATTGCCTCTCAGTTACACAGGTGCATAGCTTTTGGCTTCTATAGTGTTGCACCGAAGTAATGAAGAGAATTTGGCCCTCAGAATGCTCATATGTCCCTTTGAAGTAAGGGGTCAATTTCGCTCCCTTTTTCACCAGTGTTAATCTGGAGTAACTCCTTTAAAATTGTGGGCTCTTTTGGATTTACACAAGTGTACTGGAGAGAAGAATTTGGTTCAAGTTGCTCCTAGCCATGGGAATGAAAGTCATTGCTAGTGGATGGCATTTCCAAAGGACCCTCAGGGAGTGAGGCATTGAAAATCCAATGGAAATTGGGTGCCTAACTCCCATTGGAAAGCCCAGCTAGTGTCTATATTGATGTTGGCATTGGTTTGTGTAGATGGTGGGAAAGGTTAGTCCAGTGTATCAGAATGGAGTTGCATGTGTGTACTAGAACAGAGGTCAGTAGAGAGGGAAACTGGTTGACGAAAGGACAGTATAGATGGATGTCTGCTCGTTTATCTTGAGTTGTGTGTGGTGACGATTGGGATTAGGGATGTCTTCACTGTAGAGAGGGGCGGGGGAATTTGGCAAGGTCTTAAACAGTGTGTCGGCGGTGAACATCTGGTGTTCCCAGGGCAGGTTTCAGCGTGGCGGGAAGGGTGGTCCAACTGGACATGCCATTGCATACGTGGATCAGCAGGAAGAAGTTTGTCTTTGTATCCAAAGGAAAGTGTTTGATCCCTACATAAATGATGTCCATATGCTGTGCATGAGATCGGAAGAGCCAGGGGGTGGGGTGGGGAAAGCTTTCACATCTCTTGCCTGGGTCTTGCCAGCACTATTACCACCACATTTTGCAAGGTGCTGGGCACAATCTGGAGGCGCTGAGTGACTTCATTCACACTGAAGATCACAGACTTGCCAGTCTCAGACATTCGTATGTCAAGAGTCAGACCCACAACAAACCAAGAAATTGGTTTAGAAATCATGAGATTTTTAAAAATAAAATATTCTGAGTTATTTTTATTTACTTTGTTTTGAGCCTTCAGGGTTCAACACTTTGAAGTTTTACTTCATAACCATAAACATAGAAATTTACTTTAATAAAAAGCAGAGTCTCTCCCTTAATCACATGACTCCAAGAGCTGGGGGCTTAGCAAAAACACTGATTATCATAAGTCTCATGAGAGTTGGCAACACGGAGCTGATGGAGGCGGAGAGTACTCAGTATTTCCCAGGAGACACTCAGCATTTTGCAGAACTGGGTCCTTAATCCTTCATTAGCAGCATGAACACATAATTCACTCACTAATTATTTTGAAACAAACAAAACAGATGAGTGCAGGTGTAAGCTGGATTGAGTCAGAAGTGAAGCTTTGCACCTTTAGATGCAGATTCCCTCTTCCATCGCTGTGCAGATCACGGGGAACCTTCTAGGATGCTCCGTAGAAGGCATGGTCATAGTAGCCGATGGATATGCCAGACCAGTCTGGTACACAGGTAAGTGTCATGTGTGCTCAGATTCATGGTCGCATGTTATATTTGTGGGCTAGAATAGTAATAATAATAATTAATAATAATACCTAGTGACTGTCTAACATTTTTCATCCACAGATCTCAAAGAGCTTTCCAAAGGAGTTCAGTACCGCTATCCCTATTTAACAGCTAATATGCAAAACGTTGTCAAAGTTGAAATTTATATATTTCTATTGAATGTTAACTGTTTCATTCAAAATTAATTCCTGTAATGGAACTGGGTATGTGAAACTTCATCAGCTGTCCACAGAACTGGGGATCCATCAGCTGACTTCAGAGCCACCCCTCAAACTTTTCCAGCTTCCATTAGAAAAAGGTACAAGAAATTATCACTACCCGTCACCAAATAAAGGGCCACAGTCTACTGTTCAGTCTTGTACAAAATTCCCATTGATACAAACTTCACTTATCAATTTAATTTTGGGGTGCTCAAACTGGCCTCCAATATTGTGGATGCAATTCTGTGCCTACAATTTGTAGGGGCAATTGATTACACCCACCACTAACCCCATTAAAATGCCTCATTGCCTGAGTTGAAGCTGCACGCTGCAGTCACATCACTAGGCTTTCTGAATGAGTGCAACCGTATCCACAACACGTGCCCACTACATCAGAGGCAGAGGCAATCCTTCTCCATCCGTCCTGGTGTGACTTACGCTGTCTCTCACTTCACTTCCCAGCATTGCCAGCTCCTGTGATTTTATCAAAAGTCTCGCAAGTTGGTGGTTTTCTGAAAGACCCTGTTCCTGGCGGCATGTAGACTAGGGGGAAATCTCAGCTTAAAAAAAAAAAAGGGGTTTATAGATTTCACGAGTTCCCAGAACAGCTGGAAAATATGCCCTAAACACACCTGGAACCCACTTGTGAGTTAGGAATTTCAAGTCTTCCTCATTGCTGCTCTGCAGAGAATATATGAATTGTTGCAGCTCCCAAGCTCTGGCTCTTTAACTCAAGCTAGGACCGTTCATGCTTGTTGTTCTGGAGGTCCCCAGTTCTCTCCCTGGTGTGTCAGTGAAGAGGTTGGTTGTCTTGCACCCCAAAGACCCCCGAACCAGAAGACAAATAAAAAAGAACCCGAAAATATTATTTTAAAAATACTCTCCTGCCTTTTGGGGCCTTGACTCATGATTTTGGAATGCTGGAGTTGGATGATCAGAGCAAAGAATTAGATGCCAATACATGCAGCATTGCCAATATCTTTTTTAACGTAAGTTAAAAAGTGTGTGTGTGTTTATTTTGTATTTACAAAAAGTACATGCCCTTATGCCACAGAGCAAAGGGTTCCAGCCAGCCCTTCAATTTTTAAGTAATGAGTCCAGTTAGGGAACAAAAATGATAGTGCTGGTTAGAAAACCTATTCACTTCTGTAATTAGGCATAACACAAGAAGCCACCTCCTCTCACCAGCTCTCTCCAGTATTAATTTGCACAAAATAAAGGCGACTAAAGAGGGGTTTGGAGCATTCCCTTGCAGACGCCCAGGCAGGCCTGGTGCTCGCTGGGCAGAAGGGGAAAGGTAATTAAAACACTTTAGCAGAACATTAAAGAAGTCAATACAAAGCACAACTTTGTCTCAGGGCAGGTTGGTGGTGGTTCTTCTAATGCATAAAGCTGCTAGTTTGACAGCCCTGGTGAGTAAAGCCCTCCATTTAGTCACAGATCAGACACATCCCAAGCAAGGACAATGCAGGCCTTAACTGGAAGCATTCCAGCTCCAGGACAGAGGGGGCAAGTCACCCTCTTGGCCTCTCTGCTCAGACTGTCAACAATGGGGACCACTTGTAATGTGGCTTTGTGACACCTGTTCAGTAGGAACTGGCTGAGTCCAACACATTTCACATAGGCCACCAAGCCACCAGCTGATGATGAACAGAGCCACTGTCAAGCTGAGTTTGATTAGAACCAACAGCTTAGCATGGGGTGAAAGCTTTGGAACCTATTACCCGTCCCCTGAGTCACCTCATCCCCTTTGGTAAGATATTGATGTTTGAATACAAATGTTGGGCCAGATTTTAGAAGCGGTTGCCCCAGTGTAAACCCAGAATAATTCTGCTGAAGGCAATGGACTTATTCCAGAAGAAATGAGCCCATTGCTTCCAAGAGCTGTGGAGAATTGTAGATTTCCTTTTGTGTCTCTGTTAAGTGTCTGTATTGGAGACCATAAGGGGTGTTATAGGGCCAGATTCTCAGCGGGCATAAATCAATGTAGCTCCACTGAAGAAAAAATTGATGGAACTCCACTGAGGCCAAGGGCAATCGCTGGTGTTAATCAGTGTGATGGTCAGGGCTGATATTTCCTCGCTGTTCCAGCAGCTCCACTTTCTCTCTAGAGTTCCCTTTATGCAGTAATGCTGGGTTCTCTAGTCAGCACAGTGCCACAGGTCTGCCTTTCTTGCAGTATTTTTGAGCATGCTTTTGGGGATCACTCTTTTGGAATATTGTAGGAATGGCAGTACCATGGTATTTCTGCCAGTTCCTCTCCAGCTCCTAGTCATGTTGCAGAGCTAATGTGAACAGAGATGGACATTCCCAATAGTATTAATTAAAAAATAACTAAACTTTGCCTGATCTTATTTATACTCTCATATAATGCAAAGCCCTACCAGATAATACTTTCCACTTCTTCCATCATGGGATCTTAAAGTCCTTTTGTCAGTTGATTAATTAAACCTCACAATTGCAAGCTATGCAGGTAGTGCTATCTCCGTTTTACAGCTATGGAAAGAAAAGCACGAAAAACTTTCTTCAGGGGACACAGAAAGCTTACTCCAGAACTGGGAGGAGATCCCAGATCTCTTGAACTATAGGCACAAGGCCACCTTTACCCACAATAAATGACTGTCAAGTAGAGCTGTCATTTGAAAAATGTTCTGACATTTTCCTTCTTTAGGAGAGAAAATTGTTGAATTCTTTACTGGGGATAAACACTATAATTTGGCAGGAAAGGAGGTGAAGACGAAGGGCAAGAGTCTAATCTCTTTTACTCTGGTGTAAATCTGGGGCAACAGCATTGTCTCAATGTCTGCTGGATATACACTGATGTTTTTGAGATCAGAATCTGGCTCCCATTATCTAGCTTCTAAGATTCTATTTGCGCCGTGCTGAAAATATAAGGGTCATATTCTGATTTCAGTTATAGCAGTGTAAATTCAGAGCAACTTCATGGCCTTCAGTAAAGGTAGTCTGGATTTAGACTGATATAATAAATCAGAGTCTGGCCCTAATTATCTACTTCTACCACACAAATTATATATATATATAATGAACTGAAGTACATATGGAGGTCAGGACATTAAAAGCACCCAAAGTCCCCAAAATATGCAACCTGTGTTTACCCAAAACAGAGACATCTGTATCTCCAAATTTAGAAATGATTTTCCTCTTTCCAAGGGGATAATAAACCAGCAAGCACGGTACATATTTTTTTTTCTGTTTTGAATTCTGTTAAGTGACAATTTAACCTAAAAGCCTTTGTATTTTCTACTTGTACAGCTGTAAATAGAGACTGACAGTTTATTTTCAACATCCTGTTTTTTTTTTTTTAAAAAAAAACATTTGAAATAAATACTTATAGGTCCATGACAGACATGTAGCTGATGCTCCATAGCAATCTTGTGGAGCTGTCACACTCTGTGATCGGTCTTTTTGCAAACAGAAACACTGTTGATTTCTTATCAAATGTAAAACCTCCACTGCTCTTTCTTAAATGGTTACTACTAGCATGAAATTGACATTGTGAATCACATGTGACACTCACTTGTCTGTCTTGTAATTGATCTGTGCTTAGGAAAGAGACAGAGCCTGTACAAGCTTCAGTCCCAATCACTGACTTTTCAGTACACACCAAACTCCCCGCAATCTGCTCAGGACCCTAGTGAGAGCAAATTGTTGTAAATGATAGAAAACTGTATGGAGGAGAGAGGGAGAAAAAGAGCTTGATTCATCTGGGTTTTTTCACACTGATTCTCTGAGATGTCAGGTTCAGTTGATTCATAATTATGCATATCAAACTGCTGTAATTGGCTGCTAAAGAAATGTATTCCTTTTTGTAAAAAAAAAAAAAAGGCAAGAAAAGGAGGAGGAGGGATGTGAGATGGCACATTAAAGAGGTTTTGGAAGCTGCCTGTGCCACCCTAAGATTGGCAGAAAAAAGAGAGATTGGCACATTAACGGGATCCCATTCTGTTAGGTTAACCAAATGCTATTTGAAAACCAAAGTCTGCCAGGGTGTCAGTGTCCAAATGAAACTGCAAACAGATCGCCCAGGCTCCAGAAGCTGGTGCTACCGCCCACTTCCAATTGCAATAAGATGGCATACGGCGGGGCTTTCTTTTCAGTTCTTATCATTGCGACGTGGTCATTCTGGCTTGTGTTCAACTCAGGCAAGGCCAGGCCAGAGATCTGCAGATCCCTCACACTGTTCCTCTCCTCCCCACTTCTTTTTATTTCTCAGTGTCAGCCTCTTTCTGTCCACTAGGTAACACGTTATCATTGTCCAAGAAATTTACAGCGTTCCTTTCCAGGACAGAACATTACTAGCGATTCCTCAGGATTCAGCTCTTTTATATAACACAGGTTAAGGGGATCAAAAAAAGCTTTCCTGAGCCTCCCAGTCCTCATCTCTTTGGGTGAAATATCATAAAACTGTTAGTGCTGTGAATTTGGATGACCATATAAAATAACAAGCAGTAGGTTAATCAAATATCTATAGAGGAGCATTGTGTGACTATATAATTACGTTATTATTAGTCAGGAGTTGGAGGCTGAGAGGTAATAGATTATAGCACTCTAAAAATTAATCTATTTTTCATGCTACATATTTATTTAATCTGAAATATATTTGTTACCATGGAGAAATGATGTCACCAGTATGAGTGGCATCTATAAATGAAGAATTAAGTTAGTCAATGAAATGATATAGCACCCAATTCTGTATATGTGTAAGCTTAATGTTACCCATGTGAGCAATTTCATTGAACTCAATAGGAGCATTCGCTAGTGTCCAGCATAGCATGGCTTTACCGATTACAGGGATCAGGGCCTTACATTTTATATCACAGGTTGTGAAAATTCATAGTTGTTGTGATACATATGCTCACATCTGTGTTAAACATATGTACGTATGTATGGGTGTATGTATATGTATGTATCAGCAGAGGCTCAAATTTACAGATTTTCAGAGTTCATGCAAACAGTTGCTTAACTCTGGGTAATCGCTGGTTTATTTATCATTGCTTGGAGGGTTCTGGGAGGGGTGCTGAATGTGCTATCCACCGCAAGAAGTTTAACTTAATGCGATGTCACATTTAATTTATTGAACGCACCCAGTTGCTATGGCACTGAGCACATAAAAATCAATCACCAAATAAGTGAAATTGGTGTCAATGGGAATTTTGTACAAAGATGAACAGTAGAATACAACCCTTCCTTTGGTGAGGGGATGATATAACTTTTTCTAACCTTTTTTGAATGTAGCTTTACTGCCTCTTTTTGGGAGGAGTGCATTGCCCGGTGCAGAGCTATAATGTGTCTATGTTGATGTGGTTCAAGACGAATAAATATGTTTTCCTTTTGCCAGATTTATTGAGACCTTTGACATTCCAGGACAGAATTTTCATATTCAAGCCTAAAACTGCCTGGCTAGCGCGTCAAAAGGCGATGAAGCGCGGTAACAGAATAACAAATGTATTTCTGAGAAAACCCCTTGAAAAGTAAGGATGATTATTTTGAGAACCAGGCCGGGTAGAGATTAAATGGTAATTCTTCCAGGATTCTTCAGATACGGGACAGTGAAATAACAAAATAATAATAATAATAATCTGGTCAACATTTTCAAAATATTGGATCCTTATTCGCACACCTGAATATGAGAGTCTAAGGTCATCACAAGGATTTTGCCCACCATGTATTTTCAAAATGTGCTAATCCACAAAAGATGTATCCACAACTGATTCTGTCCTCCACAAAAATAAGTTGTAGGATGTAAGTGTGCAAATTAAATCTTCAAGAAAAAAAAAAGAAAACAAAAAACAAACAAAAAACAAAACACATCCCAACCCCAAAACCGACAAATTTCCTTCCAGTCAGGCAATATCAGACATCTTAAACCCAGGTCTCACAAAAATTAGGATTTTACAAAGTACATTATATAATCCCTCTAAAATGTGACTGTGTTCTGGATTAGAAGAAGGGAAGTAAAATTCCGTGGGGGAAACCTACACAAAGGAAAGCTAGATATCCTATTTTGGGCCTTGTGGCAGGATGCTTCTAGTTAAACCCAAGTCCCCTAAACTCTCCATAATTGTCCAAATCACGATTTATAATAATCTGAACAACAGGTTTACAGACCAAAACAGCAAATCCTGATGAATAATCTAAGGGGGACAGTTCATTACATGTAGCTTTCTTTCTGCTATGCAGCTTCAGGAGAATTCATGGAAGATTTCCAACAGACATGATTATATTCCGTCAGTTCTAGGAGCTAGAGAGTGAACTCAGAGAGGCGACTGGCTCAGACTCACAATGATAAATACGACAAGGTATGGAAATCACTTATTTTTCCACATACCAGAGCTCAAGGTTATGCTGAGGCTTACTGTCCCCTGCCCGAGCACCCAGAAGCACAGAGTCAAATTCTCTCTCTGTGGACATAACTCCATCTTCAAAAGCACCTCAGTGACTTAGACTCCTATGTCCCAACATTTTACCTTGTCTCCAAGTGTAGGCTTTATTGATTTATTTATGGTCTCTCACTTTGGGTTTTTCTTCTCCCACTCTGTCCCACCTTTGCGCTCACAGCACGTTTGAACCTGCCAATCAGGGTACTGTAGGACCTTATGAAGTAGCCTTTGGATCAGGCTCGAAGTCAGTGAAAAGACTCCCCCTGATTTCAGACAGACTTTGGAACAGGCCTCCTCGCCATTACTCTGTAAAACCTTTGGTGTGTCAAGGGAGTTATTGGGTATGGGATGTTTATCATATCTCCCTTTCTCCCGCCTTCTTTCCCCCCTCCCCCCAGCTCTCCAACAGGATGGTATTGTTGGTGCTGTTGGAAAGCAGAGGGCTTGGGATACAAATTTTGTACAACCCCCAGCCATCTTGATTATTCTGTGCCTCTGGGGAGCACACTGCGGGGTGAGGTGGGGAGGAGTCAGCAAAGGGAATCAGGACTTCTGTCACCCATCCTGCAGCGTGCAGTGGGAAGGCAGAGAGAGGGAGGGCCGGGCTCCTGGCCAGGCCTGTCTTTCTGAAGAGTCGGGAAGTGGATGGGGGGAATGAAAACTTTAAGATATATGAACTGTGAAATTAAATCGAAATACTCAAATAAGGAATCAAATAACAACATACGCCAAGATGTTTACCAGGGCTTGAAGTTAAATACAGATTTTTTTTTCATAAAGCCTAACACAAAATGCAATAAAGTTCTGTGGAATGTTAAAAATAATTTACAGTGGAAAAATGTTTCCTGTTGCCATAAACCTTGTTGTGCAGCATCGCTTCCCAGGTATCAGTCTGGGGGCAGAAGGAAGCATGCACAACCACCCCTCAGCCAGGATTTCACTGCCCCAAGGAATCACAGTAATACTTAGTAGGCATCGTCCCTTTCTTATCTGCGCTGGATCTAACAAACAGTCCTTAATTAATCTGCCACGCAGCTCTCAGAACTTCCAAGAACTCTAGCAAGGGGCCTGCCTGGATTCTGTGATCCAGATCGATTCAAAGGATCAACGTCCGCACTGACATTACACCCCTTTGGCTTCACTGGAGTGGCGCAGAGTGTGAGTCAGTTCGGAACACGGCCCATTATGCTTCGTTGTCCATCTGGACTTTCCAGCACCTGGTTAGAAGCTGAAATTTTCTGTCCAAGGAAAATACTGCCTCACAGACTGCTTATTTCTTGACTGTTCCCCTTCTTTCTCCCATAGCGTATCTGACATTAACACCCTGAACTGACAGCACAAAGGCAGCATCTGGATAGCATAGCCTGTGGCTCTCGAGTCACGGCTGGTGGACTTGTGGTACATTCAGATATATTCATTAAAACACTAATCAAGCAGAAGCTCATTTGTGGAATTGTCTTGGAATAGAAAAAAAATGGCCAAAGTAAAACCGCTGCAGCCCTGAACTACTCCTGCGATAAAAGAGATTTGACAGCCCAATCCAGTTAACTCCATCATTGCTTTTTGACTGCGAATCCATTTTTGTCAATTCGTAGTGAAACATTAAGACTCTACCACCCAGGTACAATATATCAGGTTACAGCAGAGAACAGAAGTATATTTGCTTTGACATGTTGTACCTGGTTTCTTGTTCAGCAAAAGAAAAAAAAGATGTGTGTGCAGGTTTGTGGTATTACACAAGCTTGGAGGACTGAGGTTATATTATATGTATATAGGCACACATATAGACATACTTATCTATTTATAAGAATATGTGACACAGATCCTCTGCTGGTGTCAGTGGAGCAACACAATTATTGTCAGATGAGAATCTGGCCATGTCTATGTCTGTAAAGATTATATAATAATATAAAACTACACAAATATATGGTACAAAATACATGCAGGTTGTTCCTCACTCATGCATATCTAGATATATACGGAATAAACTGCGTGCATTTTGTACTTTTAATCTTCTGAACCCTGCCAATAATCTAACTCCTCTTAAATTCTCAAATGTTTTTTAAAACCATTTCTCTAATCCTCCAACTCTGTTCAGCACCTCTCCCAACACCCACCATTTTTAATAGAAAGAACCAACCATCAAAATATTTTCTCCTTTTTCATGTGGCACCCTAGATCATGTAGGAGGAAGGGGTGGAAATTACGTTGCCTGAGGTCCAAGACTTGATACATTCAGTCGTAATCAGTGACCGTTTTTAAGGGCAGATGTCTCTTGGTGAACCTTTAGGCCTAGAAACGAATGGTGTATCCCACTGGACATCTTAGAATCCCAGATCTCCTTTGGCAATAGGATAAAACATTCAGTGTACGCGCTGGAAGATCATGAGATACAGACCCATAAAATCCCTGGTTTGAATCTCTTTGGAATTTGTTTTTAAATAGAAGAAAGAGGGAATGTTTGGTTATTTGATCTATTTTCCAGCAGCAAATGGGCTGCTGCAGAACAAGCAAAGATGGGGCTGAGGTCTGAAATTTGGACTCAAACGGAAGACTGAACTTCCTCCCTGTTTCCAGGGAAGGAAGGGCATTTGGATCTGGAGTTTCAGTTCAGACCCATTTGAAGTATGAGGCAAGCTGACCTTAAGGGAAGACTAGTACGGCCTAGTTTTTTTCAGCTCATTCTAGAGGAGTTTGTGTGACATCCCTGTGGTGCTCTGGTTATGTTGGGTGCAATCCTGTCCACACTGAAGTCAGTGACAAAATTCCTATTTGATTTCAAGGGGAGCAGAACTGGGTTATTCAAAGAGCTGGGTGGTTTGTGAGAGGGTCTCTGAAGGATGCCATTTTTATTTCCAAGAGATTGGTTAGCTGTGAGGGTTCCTGACTGGCACCACTTGCCATCCTATGGCATCTCATAAGGAAGCCCATTCAATGTGACCTTTGTGAAAACTTTTCTAAGGCAACAGGGAGTGCCCAGAGGGCAGCCTATACTGTGAGCTTGCCAGCCTGTGCTCTGTGTATTGGATAAAGAGATACAAATGTGCTAAAACTAAACTAATTTCCAGCCTGCGTGAGGAAATAAAAATGACAGTTACTATCATGGTCTGGCTGGAAAGTCTAGGTCTCTGGGGGGCTGGAACAGAATCCTTTGTGCCATCAAGTCCCAGATGCATCATGTACCGGGCAGAACTTTAGCTTACAATTTGGGATTAAAGTAAATCCTAATATTTTTCTGCATGCCTGCCTGCTCCCTGGCTCCCAGAGACTGCTGGGTAACTGCCTATTATCCCGTGGTTCCACTCCAGTGCCCTCCCCAATAAAACTTTTCATATCCTTATAAACGAACTAGATTGCCGTGTTATAAACATTTACACTGTGCTAACAGATCATCTCCGCACATCAGAATTGGCTAAATTCCCTTTTCCAGATGAATATATTGAAGGAGATTAGAGATATGATAGCTTTTCAGATTGCTGAACCCAGAGAAATTAGTTTAGTGAGCATTTACAGAGGCTAAATTGGAACCATTAAATAGTGGATTAAATTGATGGTACTTTCATTGTCTGTCCTTCGGTACTGCTGTAAAATCAATTAGCCGTCACTATTCCATTCTCCATATAGTGAGATTGTCAGCCTGGCTAGGAGCTGCAGAACCTCACAGCAGTAGCAAGCAGTGTGAAAATACACCTATTAGGTGATGTGGCATGAAATAACATCATAGGGCAGAATGTCCCAGTGAGATTTATCCCAGCCTTATCTCTACTTTAACAGAGAGGGGACAGACAATAGTCTCTGGTGACACTCTTATCCTTAGAACATGTGCACTGGGATGCTCTCTGGACTGACAATTATTATGTCCCCTCTCAACTGGCCTGAATTTTACATCAGAAATCCTCGCCGCCCCCTCCTTAAACTGGCAGGGTCTCCCATTAAGAGTGAAGGATTTGGAAAGCATAGACTTGCCTCAGATTTTAAACAGCCAAAATTCCAGCTAAATGCTTTTGTTATTCAAGCCCATTGTGATGTAAAGTTTCGAGTCCTTTTATTCCTAGTTCGATTATTTATTCATATAATATAGTATGTGTCATATGTACCACGGTGCTTTGTGGCAAATCAAGGCAAACACAGAGAAACAAACATAGTGAAGGTGCCTCCACTGCTGTGTTGCACTTACATCCCAGCAATGCGCAGTGCTTTACAGACATCAATGACCCCTCTCTGCGTGGTAGGTATTATTATATCATTTGCATAAAGAGGGAAACTGAGGCACCAAGAGGTGAAGTGAGTGTCTTGCCCAAGGACACAGCGAAGTGGTAGCAGAGCCAGGTGCAATTAAACACTTCATATTTGTGGGTATATATTTTCACCTTGATTTACAGATTTAGAAAATGAGGCCCAAAAGCGGTTAGATGACTTGGCTCGGGTCACATAGTAAATCAGTGGTAGAATTTGGAATGGAAGTCAGGCCTCCCAGCTCCCAGTCTGGAATGCTTTCTACAGTGCCCCACTGCCAGGGATACAGAAAACCTGAACAGAACCTAGAAATCCTACCCTCCAGGCTGTTGCTCACACACTTAGCTTCCACTGTCTCCTGCAGAGGGAAATTTAAAAACAATTAGGAAGATGAAGCTTTTAATTTTCAGTTTTAAAGCTTTGATCCACTTTTTGGAATTTTTCCCCGTGATCCCTCCCACTTCTCTTTTAAAGAGACTTGGCCCTGATTTGTGGTTGTTAGAATAGGGGGAATTAGCCTGAATTTTAAGGGAATATTTTTCATCCCGGGAGGGGTCGGTGTGCTGGGCTATTTACAAGTTTTAAACTGAGCTTGGAGTTGGGAAATAAGAACATTCTAACACGGAACTAATTCCATCTCCATTTCCTTGGGTTAACGTGGCAAATTCTTGAACTTTTCATCAACGTTCATTTAACTGTCCTTCATTAAAGAACCACCCCGATCCATTAGACACTGCATTTAATGTTCTGCTAAATTGACAGTAGAAACATATTGACTATTTTCTTCCTGGTGTTATCTTTAGTGCTCTTGTGAACAGAGGTGAACTTGAACCACAGGTTCAATGAGATGCATCTGAATTTGTCCAAAGTTTGGTTTTGGTCCATTATAGAGACAGGGTGAGACATGGGGTGAGTTGCTGGCCACAGTGAAGTCAATGGGAGCTTTGTCATTAACGACAGTGGAGCCAGATGTTCACCTGGAAATTTAGATTCAATTCTGAACAGCCTCTAAAGCTTGGGAGTTGGGTATTTGGAATCAGAGTTTCAAATTTGAGCCTCTCTCTAGCTAACAGTTTCATTTATGGAATTGCCTCTTCACCTCACCCAATCCTCACATCTGCTTAGCCATGAAGGATCTGAAGCCATCTCATGATCACTAGCACTGTGACTATCTCAAGTTTTACTGTTGGTCAATATGTGCAAAGCCTAGGTACAGCTTCAGTGAGCCAGTTCATTAGGTGGAACACCCAAAAATCACAATCTCCTGTTCCCAAAGGACTTCCTCTCCTTGACCACACATTTAACAAGGGTTATGTTTTCTCGTGTATTGAACCCAAAACCACCCCACAGAAGGTCACTGTTTCTGTCAAATACCTTAACCACGCTTTGGGCATGTTTACCAAGATACCCTCCAATGCCTGCCTAATCAGGTCTCTCTTCTTCAGTGGGGGTGGCAGTAATTGCTTGGTTGCCATTGGAATCTCATCGTTATTTGATGTTTCAGTGCCTTTATTTCCTGGACATCTCATGCATGATGAGGGCATCACCTTTTGCAAATAAATCAAGTCATTGTCTGGTCCACCTCCCCGCTATTCCTCTTTCCTTAAGAGCTGGAGAGCAAGAGAAAGCTACTTGTTTTTCCAATACCTTCTTGATGGCCACTTCCACCACCTGGCCATCCAATTGGCACTCCGGTGCTAGCTTCTAATTCCCTAGATCCTTGTGTTCTCAGAACTCCCAGAGATTTTTCTCCTTTAGAAACGCTTTTTCAAGGAGAAGAGCTTTTGTCTTGGAGTTGGACCACAAAGTTATGGTTAGCTTCTGATCTATGACAACAACTTTCCCATCTAGATCCACTCAAGATTCCATCCTCTTGCTCTTCTGCGTTCCTTGCCTGGTAACATCATGTAGCTTCCTTTCTGTACCGGCGATGTTCATCCAAATGTTTGTTTCTCCATGTTTTCAAAGAACCCTTTCCGCACCTGATCATGGGAGAAATGGCAAAGGCTGCAGCCCAGTCCCAATGTACAGGATGATGTTCCAAGGCAACCCATGAATTTCCACACCCTTCATAGTCTATGCCCTGAAAAGAAAGGAAGGCTTGTGCGGGGATTAAGGTACTACCCTGAGACTTGAGCAACTTAGGTTCAAGGAGCTGCTGCACCACAGACTTTGTGTGACCTTGGGCAAGTAACTTAGTCTCTCTTTGCCCCAGTTTCCCAAAAGGGGATATTAGCACTCACATGAAAAATTGTGAGATGTTCAGCTACTACAATACGGGGAGGGGCATTTAAATACCTTAGATCAATCAGTTTGTATTGGCGTAGACAGAATATCGTATTCCATATATCGTGCAAAGTGAAACCTTCATTCTTCCTAAATCTTGTTGTTGCCATTGAGATTAGGTAGGACTACAGTCTCTGCTTTTCTCCAGGTTCTTTTCTTCTTCAGCCTTTCTAACTTGCCTTAGTTTCTCTGTTTTTTCCTCCTTCTCTTTGCTCAGCTATTGTAAGTGTGACCTATCTATATCAGGGTTCTGGTTCAGTCTTTCATAGGCTTCTGTCCTAGAAATGCAAAGTGGCTCTGATGGAGCTACATCATTGCCTCAGTAAAGTCCAGTGTGGCAACCTACTTTCTCAAATGCTTGTTTGGTGTCCATGCTCTTCAATGAATCATTTTTGATCCCATGGAAATGTATATTAAGTCACACTTTCTGAATCATGAATTCTCCCATCTTTGCTGATGGCGGGTACTGTTTCTCCATCAACAGTGTGCTGCTTCAATCAGTCTGTGAGATGTATCTAACCACCCCCATTCATCATCATTTCCATTTTTGCATTGATAGGCATCATACACTGCAAAGAGCTAGCCCAGCCGTGAAATGACACCGGGCTGGCAAATTCATAATGATCAGGTCTCACCTATCAATTCTCATCAGACCCTTTGTGACACACCATTGCGTCCTCATAACCTCCTCCTCTGATGGATCAGCACTTTGCACCTTAACTGCCTGAAAGCCTGTGGGTCATATCCTAGGGGACAAATTTAGCCCTGGCATAAGTGGGTAAAGGCTCTCATTGGCTTTGGTGGGAGTTTTATCTGTTCTCTACTTTGCACACAAAGACCTCAGCTTCTCTACCTGACTGACAAGGGATGTCATCGTGCTTCCTTTGTCCTGTCCAGTTTATTTAAACTTTAATCTGGTGTCTGCAGCGATGGTGTTCAGCAGGGTCTGATGATCCATGTTGTTGTGTGCTGGTGTATAAGGACTCTTGACTCCAGTCTGATTCTTAACTTCCTCTGTACTCCATGTGATCAAGAAAGGGTTCACATGGGAGCGCATGCACATCTTTGCGAGAAACTAGGCAGGAGATCTGGCTCTCTGAGCCTTTACCATTGTTGAGTGACTTGATCTGTTCCCCATTTACGGCAACCTCCTACTGCATTTCCCTTCCAGTAAAGGAGCTGTGGTGTGTGGGAAGGGTGCTGCAAAGGATGCTGTAGGAATTTGTTGGTGAATGAAGTGACTAACCAACCCATCCCCTCTAGGAAACTTGGGTTATCCAGACTCTGCAAAATAAAAGTTCAGCCCAGAAAACCTCAGCCTGGGGAGAACAGTATCTGTACTAAGTGAAGAAATATAGGCCACATTTTGCTCTCAGCCACATAAATGCCCATAGGATTGTGCCAGTCTGGGATAAGAATATGGGCCATATTGGATAAGGCTCACTCTGAATCAAAGTCCACTGAAATCAATGAGAGATTTTCTATTGACTTGAATAGGCTTTGGAACAAACCCATTATTATTCTATGAATAATCTCAAAAAGCTGATAGGCAGGAGTAAACTAATTCAAAATAAAAGGATCTGGAGGAAGATACTGGAAAGGGGAGGAGAGAGAGGTGGGAAGCAGCCATATCTGTTCATTCTAAATGGTAGAATAAAATATCTCTGACAAATTGGATTTTGGAAGGAGAATATTTTACACCTCCACTAATTTTTGTGGAAAGGCTCCAGATTAAAAATCTTCAAGATTGGATGTTTAGTTTTATTTATTTTATTAATTTGTAAAATTCTCCCTGTCCAATGAAATCATGTTTGCAACAGCAACCGAAAATAGATTATCCTGAATCTTCAGAAAGAACCTTTTGCTGTTATTCCTGGAGCCACCAAGACATGAACAATTAATCCTTGATTTCCAGACCCAAGTGAGTCAACCAATAAAACAGCTGTCAGCTGTCTGTCCTGGTGAGGTGCAGCCTAATATCCCAGGAGAGGATAATTATTCTTATCTGATTTGGCTCTGTAATGAAATCATAAAAAGCCTCATCCTATTCTGTAAATTCAGTTCTTCTCAGCAGGTTAAGCAGAGCCCCAATGACTAACATGTCTGTCAGCACTGACTCTGACCAAGGGCTAATATACCATACAAAATAACCCAATAATAAATCTTATTATAAAAACAAACAAACAAACAAAAATAACCCCCCTCAGAGAACCAAGAAGGGTGCTGGGAGATAAATTGTCTGACAAAACAGGTTCTCAGATTGCCATGCTTGGGAAGAAAATGTTTAAATCACTATACATGTTTTCCTCCTTTTAAGGGAATTGTCATAGTAAGGGAGTTTTTAATTCTTTGTTGCTCTTCAGACAGGTCTGTATATTACAGCGCTGTCTCCCGGAATGAAAAGAACATTTTTGGAAGATGGATGAACCACATAATCCTGAGGGTGAGGTTTTCTAAAGCACCTAAATGATTCAGAAGCCCCAGCATTGCTGATTCTCAGGGCTTGCTGTTTTGGAAAATCCCATCCATAGTGTGTATGGAGTGCAGGAATTCTGACTTCCATTCTCTAGCTGAGCTGCTGTTCTAACCCACTGCCCAAAGGTGGACCATTCTTTATACTCAGGATACATTTCTTGGAGACAACAAGTCGGGGAAAGTGGTAAGAAAACTCAGAGACAGTGACTGGGCCTGATTCTCTGCTCCTCTGCCTCTGGTGTTGTCACGCCCACCTGTGCAACGTGGAGGAGAGACAGGATCAAATCCAAGTTTGGTAGGGCTTCAAATCCATCTAGCCCTCAGTTTGCACATATTCTTTATTTTAAGATTAGAAGGGACCATTGTGATCATCTAGTCTGATCTCTTGCATAACTCAGGCCATGTAAAGAGTGGGAGGGTAAAGAGATGTGAAGTGAATTGTCCATGGTCACACAACAGCTTGAGCTGGGAATAGATCTCACACCTATTGCCTCTCAGACCAGTGCCCTTTCCACTAGATCACACTGCTTTCCCTGTCTGGCCTCACCATCAGGTGGCTTACAATTAATGGGAATCATGAAGAGGTTCCTGGTAACTTCTGTAAGTTACAAACAAAAGTAACATACAGTGATGGGCCCGAATTAGAACTCCAGAACCAAATACCCCTAAACATTTGGATCCCCACCCAGATCTGGTTCCAAACTTTGTGGCTCAAGTCCATCCCTATTAATGAAACTCCTGATGGGAGTTTGTCTTTAGAGATGAAAAGCCCTCCTGAATCTCAGTGAGACCTCTTTCAAGAAACGTGACTTCAAGGAATCACTGATTTGGCTGAGGATAGCGAATTGGTGTCTTGTTTAAAGTTATGAATGACCTTTGTCATCATCATTCATACCTCAGACCTCCAGAGACTCCTGGAAATAATGACCAGGCAAGTCAATTTAATAACCCTCAAACTCCATTTGCTCATGTCTTCAATGCAGACAATTTCACAGATTAGCGGATCTACTACCATCTGAAGTGAAGCTTAACCGGATTTAAGCAGGATGCGAGGATAGCCTTTGAGAGACCTTACAAGATGAGTGGGGGAGCTCTTGAGTTTGAGAAGTTGTTGAAAGGTCTGTGTGAAGAGGATCTTTGAGAAAGATTGATGGCGGAGCTCAGGTATCACACCACAGTTTCTCTAACAACTGGGAAGGGTGTTACGGGACATCTGGGGTCAAACAGCCAAATTTGGGGAGGATCAGGTCAATTTAGAGATGAACCTCACCTTTGAATGAAGAAAACGGTCTATAAAATATGATATTTTTGCTACACGGTTATTTGATTGATTGCAAGGAACAGCTGGCTGTTGGATTCTCCTGTGAAAGCAATTAGGATACAGTGATGGGGAAAGCGCAGAGAGGGAGGTAAGGTAAAGCCGATGCCTTAAGAGCCAGATAGATTACTAACCCAAAGGCCAGGTCTCAGGCGCTGTTCTGCGCTGCACACCATGACATTGCCATTGTGCAGCCTGTGTATATCCCACGGCTCTCTACACGCAGTGGGGAGATAAAGTTTCAGGTTGTTCGCCGAGAGGCAGAGCCATGGCTGGGGGTATCTCAGGGTCAGGGATGCTGTTCCCAGGTTAAGGCTGTGAGAACCATTAAAAAAGAAAAAAGTCAGCAAGCGAGAGAGCGCTTGGAAAGGTCAGCATGAACTCCGAAGGTGAGAAGAGCTGTAACAAGAGTTTCTCATGAACCTGAGTGACCCAAGCTGGTCCCGATTGCGATAGTCCGTTTGGGTGAGGAGCTGCTTTGCAGCGTTTAGGAGCACTGACTGACAGCTGATATTTAGAGCCGCGCTGGACAAGGATCACAGGTGTTGCACAGATGCTTAGTAGCCTGACATCCCTCCAGTACAGAGAAATAGGTCTTTATGGCTCCCTCTTTGGGAACTGTCTTAAACTGTTTCAGACTGTTCTATATCGAGGACCCTGTGAAAGAGCTGTGTAAACACCGTCTCATGCATCTGAAACTCCTCTTACTCAGGAAAGCCAAATCCATTTAGCAATGCCATGGAATATTCACCAGAACCCAGTGATGAGGTCACTTTGAATGTGGAATTCAGACTTGTAAACTGAGCAGCTAAGGCGTGGGATGTGGACTCAGGAACTGGTGTATGTGTTTATGAAAAATGTTCAAACCCATTCTTATGGAATGGCCTATGTTGATCATAGCATGAATGTATGTCATATCAGAGTGAGGAAAGCTATACAGTAGACTCTCGATTATCCAGGATTGAGTTAACCAGGTTGTGGATTAACCAGGATGTCAAAAAAAAATATGCGTAACTCACAGGGCCAGTTCTGGCTTTGTTGCCACCCCAAGCACAAAAAAAAACAACAAAAAAAACAAAAAAACCAAGCCCAAAAAACCCACCACGGTGCAGGGCAGCCAGTGAACCAACATCTCCTTCCCCCGGCGCAGGGTGGCTGGTGAACCAACTCCCCTACCCCATATTTCCTATGGATGGTGATTATTTAGGATTTTATTAACCAGGATTAATTTTTTCCCTATTGTCCTGGATAATTGAGAGTCTACTATATACAGAAACTAGTCAATCTATTAATTTATACAAGTCATTGTTATGATTTTTTTTTAATTCTGGCATTCTCATAAAAATTCTTCTGACAAAAGTTTATTGGAACAAGTTTGGTTTATCCCCATTTTTTAAAAAATCAAAGCATATAAAACATCTCCTGATCTAGCTTTTTGGAATGAAAAAATGAATGTTAAAACTGGCATGGCTGTGGGCATAAGTTTGCTAAAAGCCATAATGATGACAAGTTACCTCTGAAATGGTATGATGCCAAAGGGAAGAGAGAGAATTTTAGCAGGGCACGATCAGATGAGACAGTGACATAGCTAAATGGGTAACACAAACAGCAAGGAGCTAAAAGCACTGTACATTCTGATGCAAAACACAGTGTCTCCTCCAAATTAATAAGAAGCTTTATCATGGTATATAGCCAGTCTCTGCAATTATAGTTCAGCTACTCCTTTATACTATGGTCCATAAGATTCTCTGCCATTTGACTGTGTTTACGAAAGATGGATCTGGTCTTATATAGATTTTATGTAGTGTTCAGGCCAAATGCCCATTGTAAGTCCAATACTTATTTTTTACCCCTCTCTGCAGCAGACCACATGCCCTGAATTGTATCCGTCAGACACTAACTCATATCTCAGTCCCCTTCTAACTCTGAGATAAGTGCTCTGAGGGGGAGTACAGTAACTTCTTCTGATAAAGAATTAAAAGCGGAGCTGATAAGTCACTGATATTGAGAGGATCTGTCAAAGTAAAAGGCAAAAGCAAACGGGCTTCTAAATCAGTCAAACATTTTAAACATCCCTTTTGTAATTGGCAATTTTGTAATATTTATTCACAACAGATCTGATTGTTGGATTCCCACTGGCTCCCCTCAGGAGGGTTTGCGTGAAATCAGTTTGAAATGGTGTGTCAATTTTTTTCTGAAGTCACCATCTGGCTGATAGACTTGAGTCTGTTCTAATACACTGACCCAGTGAATCGCTGCTAAACAATTCCCGAGGGTCTACACTCCTCTCGCAGGCAATCCGGGGAAACACTGCCACGAGAAAGAGAGAGAGAGGCATATTTTAATGTGTTCTGCTGACGGATTGTAATAGAATTTGATTTATGTAAAGAAACAAATCTTTGAATGGTCTCGTTCACTCTCACTCTGTGATGCTAGTTTCAAATATGAAGGGAGATTTAGGTCTCTCTTTAATGACGTGGTAGTGCTGCCTGGAATTGTTCTGGCAACCTTCTTTCTCCCCTTACCCCCACCAAAAACACCCAGAGCAGCAAAGAGGAACCCAAATGCTCAATATCAGCAACCTCTGCAACCCAGGTGGCAAAAATAAATATTTGATCTAATCCATTGCACATATATTTAAAATATGTGCCGTCATATGGAATGCATTGGAATATTACTGAAGCAGTCCCATTTCACATGACAAACAATCCCAGGGATGAAACAGACACATATCATGTTTTTAAAATATATTGGTTTAGTCTATAGTGTGAAATGAGCATCATCTGAGATAGTTCTAGATCTTCTCTATATGCTCTTACATGTTAGTGACATGTTTGTATGGGAAATATTAGAATGAGGAAATATATCTTTCTTACTATACGTATGCAGATAGAAAAGTGCCATCGCTACTTTTATCATTGTGATGTTATAATTTCTTATTATGCAATATATATATATATTTATACCTGTCACTATATGAATAATTTAATTGTTCAGCAAAATACAGTATATGGAACTTGCACCTTTCACTGTTTCTATACTACGTTGCACAACTAATTCATTTCTCAGGGAGTATATATACACCCTTTATATATATATGTATACTCTTATATATGTGTATATGTATATACACATAAACACACACACACACACATATCAGCCTAGCAAAATTCTGCTTACCCAGGATGACTAATTTTTTTTTGACAGGCGAGTAAATTATCATTATAGTACTAATTTTTTCCATTATCATCAATCATCATTGTGAAGAGTGAGCAAGCAGGGTTTTTTTGTCTTAAGACTGCTACATTTTTCTGATAGTTTTTCAAGACTGAATATTATGTATGTACAAATAAAATGTATATAGTATAAACCTACACTAAGGGCTGAATCCAAAATCAAACAAGGCTCTCGACTTCAGTGTACATCGAGTCAGGCCCTAAAAGATCATTTGTTTTTCTGCAGCATCTCAGAGAGCTAGAATGCAGAGACTGTTTTGCAACATTTGGTAAAGAATCTCTCCTTGTAGTCCTTTCCCACTGGGATAGGTAAATATGGAACAGGATAAAGGAATAAGCTAAAATATAAAGCCTGTAAAGATATCCTGACTACTAAAGCATGGCAAATAAAGCAAAGATATTTCTGCAAATATCTATTTCAATTTTAAAATTAATTTGCTTCAGCCCTGCTGATGTCCGCTCTGTTTAGTTTGCACGGACGTTCGAGTGACTGAGCTTTACTGGCACAAACATTCACAGGAAGCTCATTTCAAAAGTTACACACCCAAGTATGTATTATTCATGCATCCAAGTATGTTTGCCTGAGAGGATTGCGCATTCATCCAACTGGGAAACAGAAACACCATCAGGTGACTTATCTGACCAATTACTGTTAAACAACATTGCAGTTCAAATTTCAAATATTTTAAATCAGCAGTGTCCAATAGAAATTTGATGCTAGCCACACCTGTGGTTTTGAATTTTTCTTAGTGGCCACATTATAAAAAAGGATTAACAAATATACTACACATGCACACTAGTGTCTGTCGCTATTACACACAACACACACACATCCACTGCCATCTATGCTGTTGTCTCTCTCGCACTATATCCTAGCCACATTAACAAGCTGTATATCAAAGCACACAACCGGTCTTCCACTACTGCTGTCTTCAATACGCCAACACATTGTTTATGCATTAGCTACAATTCAATAGCCTATTCGCCACATGTGGCTAGTGGAGAATGTATTGGACTCCGCTGTTTTAAATCATTCCACAGAATTAAAAAAATAAAAATAAAAAAAAATGAAAAGAAGTTTGTTGATTAAATTTAAAAAACTAAAAACATCTGATGAAACCATGATCTGCTTGCAGATATTGCATGAGCAGAAAGAGAAGCTAAAATAATGGACTATATTAAACATTATAAATCATTGGCTTAGCTCTCATAGCAGACTAGCTATTATAACAGGGGAATGGACACTTAGGGCCTGTGGGACATAGTCTTAATTGGAGGCTAAAGAGAAAAGGAAGTTAAGGAAGAGTGTGAAGAGAGTTCATGGCTCAGAGAGGGGTTCCATATAAATAGAGCAATATAAAAGGGTGTGACTTCCATTCTTGGGAAATCAACGCTGGGACAGTGAAAGGGCCATCCTAAGCAGTATGACGTGAGAGTGTCTAGGTACAACATATCCAAGGAGAGTTTTGAAAACTAGGAGTGTCATTTTGAATTGGATTTTGAGAAATCAGAAGAAGAGACAACCCATTGACTTCAATGGATGCAGGCTGAGGCCCATAGTCCTGTTACCTGGGGTGAGAGATCAATTAGAGCAGTGTCAGCATTCTGGACTCACTGAAGCTGGACCATAGGGTAAGAACTGCAGTTGTCAGAAGGGGACTTGATTAACACATAAAATAAGATTTTAGCAGAAAGCAGGCCTGGTACAGACAAATTTGGGCAGAGTACTGCAGGTGCTAATAAACTTCACTCGTGCCAGATCACTTACCAGGGCATGTGAATGGGAACAGCAAGCCCCCCAACCAAGGTCTTGGGTGTGTCCAAGATTTCTTCTCTTCAAACCAAGTTACCGGAAGTCACCCAAGATGATTGTATCTTAGCTAAATGAATATAAATCTTTAACAAGCCTTTCAATTTATAAAGTGTTTATTATCCTCACATGGTCTCAGAGTCCATTACAACAATATGCAAAGTTTATTAAACCCATTTTACAGAGGGGGTAAATAGTGCTCACTCGCAGAGGAGGTGATACTTGCCCACAGGCAGGGTAGAGAACAAGACCCAGGGCTACAGACTCCCAGCCCTGTGGCTTAATCCAGCAGAACACCAAAAAAATGCATTTTCAGAACATTATTTAGAGATCCCTGTCTCTATTTGGTCCCTGTGAATGTGATAGATTCCCAAAGAGGATACAGCCACTATCTTTAGAAATCCCTGCCACTGCTGGTGGGGGCTGACAGTCTTCTAATACCTTGGCAGAATGGAACGACACCTAGGAAATACATCTCACCGCAGGAATGCCTGGGACGGCAGAGATGTTCAAGGTTGCAAGAGAAGTGCTATTTAAAAAGTGTTGGTTAACATGAGAGGAGCTGAAACTTTTAACATAAATTAGTCTGAGTTTGGGGATATTTAAAATGTGGATTAATTTATCAACACTTTACCTATGGTAAAATTAACAAAATTATGAAGAAACTAAAATGTGTCTTACAAAGACTTTGAAACTCACTGATCTCCCATCTGTCTCAATAGTATGAAGCAGCATTTCCTGGCTTCTAAGCCACTTTTTCAGAACAACAAGACAGTGGCTCCGTTTGAGTGTGAATTTATTGTTACTTTAGTAGAGGGATACACACCTTTTGTTATAGTGTGGATGTCACTGTAGGGGAGAGATTGTCCTATGGACACATCTCCTCCCGTGCACTATTGTGGAGGAGCAGCTGCAATTGTTATAGCAGGAAGGAGGTGGAGTGTATCAGCAGAGACTAAAGGTCATCCTCCATTTTGGAAGGTGGGGCTCTGGGGTGCAGGCACTGCAGGTTGTAGCTAATACTGGGCTCCGGTTGCTATGTAATGTATAAATAAAAATAATTTAAGCATTAAATACAAGCACTCCGTGCCTTAAAAAGGAACACAACGCACAGCCTGTCTCCTGTCCCACTTGTGACTGTGTATTCTCCTCAGAGTAACTACAGAAAGTGCTCAGATGGACAAGAAATATTTTCATGAAATTTAGCAGCTGGGAACAAGGAGGAGAGCCAGCATCACATGGCTGTTTGTTTTCTATGGATCACCAGCAAGTGCTGCCTGGTCCACTGTTTGAGATCCACCATTTTGTTGACGTCACAGGGTCAGTTCCACACCAGCCAAGGCAAGGAACTGCTGCACTAACAGGGCTCCAGCCTACCTGGCATTTCCCTCACCCTCCGCTGAATCAGCTTTCAGGGAGGCTGTCTCTTTAATGGCATCCCGCTCCCTCACACACCTGAGGCATAGTGCTCTCACTGTGCCTAATGTGGCAGGTCTCTGTATTTAAGAAATATTTATGTATTTATTTTAAACTTATTTAGCACCCAATCCTGCTCCCTTTGAAGTTGACGGCTTGGACACAATATTGCCAGTCCCAGGCACCCTGAAATCTGGAGTCAGGCCCTCAAAATAACAATCATGAGAGTCTTTTTTTAAAACAAATAATATATTCAGGATTTATTTCTCTGTGGGTTTTAAACCTTTAGGTCATATGTAGGTCATATCTTCAAGCTTTTCTCCGCAATGATGAGGGCTAGAAACTTACTGTTTTTCAAAATGAAAGCTGAGATTCTCACGAATTCACTTGTCTAAGGAGCTGAGGATGTAAAAAAAAACAAACAAAACACCACACACCAATCCCCTCCGACCCACCATACCACGAGAATTGGCTAAACTGAGGTTAGGAGTGGGAGTAGACCTATATTCTTCCTTGTAGTGATTTGATTACTTTGTGTATTACACCGCAGTATTTCTTTCAGATCTGATTTAAGGAGCAAGATAGTTTACTCAGAAACAGAATCTTTACATTTGAAATACTCTCTAGTCACCTACCAAATGCACCTCACTTAAATTGTTTCTCTGCATAACCCTTTTATTTACACAGCCTCAGGCCAGTCCCATTTGACTACATTTGTCATTATTTCAATTAATTGCATATCAACTAATTGCATAATATGGCTATTTGCATGCCAAACTGGGGTCCACATGCTGTTCTTTGCAGCGTAATTGCTCAGGATAAGTGATTAACTGGAATATTCCTGCGATTTTGCTCATTGATCAATTTCAGTGGAAAGAAATATTAGCATGCTGGGTAAAAAAAATACTGTATGGTGGACAATATCAATGGGATTTTTAAATGAGTCGTAATAGTAGTGCCTGGAAACCTTCAATCTAATGAGGCGATGAACAACACACAAACAATTCAAGGTTAGCTAAGAGAGCTTACAAAGTTTCGCTTCTCTAAAGGCCCAGTAAAGTCAACTGAGAGACTCTCATTGGCCTCAATGGGCTGTCAATCAGGTCCTCTATGCAAAACTTTGGGTACTCACATACCATGACTATATGCATATTTAGTGAATGTTTTCATAGCTGTGCAGGTAACCAAAGTGCATCGTATTAACCACTGCTGAATGCTGGATCCAGTAGGCTGTTCAGTTTGGAAGCCCTGGAAATCTTTGTGACCCCAACTTCCACAGGGGAAGCTTATTAACTTGGACCTAACTAGCTCCCACCCCATAAGAACTCTTCAGTGGTCACACCTCTAGCTATTGGCTGCCAGGTATCCAGTGTCAACTACCTTTATTTAAACACGTTCTTAAATATTTCAGGAGGAGTGAGAAGATGATATTAAGGCCTATCTGTAACCACTCATGTCTCCCCCAAAGCAATGTATTCATTTAGAGGTGGTGGGACCTGGACTGACTCAGAGAAGAAACTTCCCCAGTCAGCATCAGGTTTCAGGTTGGTGGCTTTGATATAGCAAGAGACAAGGTGAGAGGGAACTTACAAGAGAGAATTTTAAGGTGAACGTTAGGACTCTCCATGGGGTTTTAAAGAAAATTGGTGTGAGGGAGCAGGCATGCAGAATGCAACTCAGCGGGGAGAAACAGCTAATGGCAAAGCCAGGATTAGATTGCAGGACTCCTGCTTCCTAGGCTAATGACCAGTCTGTTAGACCATGCTGCCTCTTTTTCGCTCACTGAAGAAAGCAAGCAAATCCTTTTATTTCATGCCTGAATATCAGTGACATCATAGCAGAAATTTCTGAAGACTTCGCAATCCATCACTAACTTCAAGCACTCAGCAGCTGACACTCCAGTGATCTGCTGCACATCATCCATTCATCTTCTCGCCGGTTTTCTCCTACTACGGCGAGACTCCACAGGTTGTTTCATAACGGCTTTCTCAGGGTTATTTCCATCTCTATGCCTAACATGACCAAAGTGCTATCTCATGGCGATCTTGGAAAATGTTTATACTACGTGGCAGAGTATCAAGAATGCTTGTAAATCCATTGATCTAGGAGGCCTTTAGCATTTTAAAAACTTCTGTAGCCACCTACTTACCTGGGCTATGTTTGTAAGGAAAGGCAGGATTCTATTTGCATCAGTAACATATTTTAAGCCATGGTTTAGAACATTATACACAGTGGCCAGAAGACTGAGTGAATGCCTGAGATAGCTGCTGACTGGAGTCGTTTCTGAACATGTTTAACTGGGCATCCCTGGGCGATCGGGGCTTTCCCTCCTCAGCTGTTACCCATCCCTCATGTCACAGGGTGGGACACAGCTCTAGTTTCTGCTGCTTTTGCTACTGCTTAAGAGAAAGTGAAGAGAAAGCTGGAGGCAGGCTCCTGTTTGCAAATGCAGATGAAGACAAACAGATGAATTCAAGCTGCTGGAAGGAAAACAACCTGCAGCTCCCCTGGCTAATGGTGGGAAACTCAAAGGGTAAACAAAACCCTCGGCAGGTCCCTCTCATTCCCACCAGCCCTTGGAGTCCATCCGTGTTTTCTAATCTTTACTTCTAGAACCAATTGATTTCTTGCCAGTCTGTAACTTTTTACTGATGTTGTGGCTGTTACAGTTAAAGACAACCAGGTGCAGTAAACAGGGATGTCTCCTCCCCTTCTCCTCATTACCCACAGAGACACACACTGAGCTGAATACAGGGACTTGCACTTTCCCAGTCCTAGTGGCTCCCAGCTTTGAAGGACTCAGAATCCCATACGGATAAAGAATTTACTTGCTGCCTATTTGTCATCATGTCAGTGACCTCATTCATAGTTGCAGGTATATAAACTGAGAGATGGCAATAGAAAAAGTGATACACCAAAAAGAGCCTTTCCTACTGACCCTATTTCAGGATCAGATTTCTTAAACTGGTGTATTTAGCCATTAAAAAATAGATCAGAGGTGGCCAACCTGAGCCTGAGAAGCAGCTAGAATTTACCAATGTCCATTGCCAAAGAACCACAGTAATATGTCAGCAGCCCCCCATCAGCTTCCCCGGCTCCTGCTCCCAGGGCCTCCCACCCACTGGCAGCCACACTGATCAGTACCTCCCAATCAGTTGTTTTGCAGCATGCAGGATCCTCTGGGGGAAGGGAGGAAGGAGCGAAGGCATGGCAGACTCCCGGGAGAGGGTGGGAAGGGGTGGAGCGTGGGTTGGGCCTGTGGGAGAGCCACGGGTTGAGCAGTGAGCATGCCCTGGCACATTGGAAAGTTGGTGCTTGTAGCTCCAGCTCCGGAGCCAATGCCTATACAAGGAATCGCATATTAACTTCTGAAGAGCCGTATGTGGCTCCGGAGCCACAGGTTGGCCACCCCTGGGCTAGATCTTCCCGTCCCATGAATTATCTGAGAAAGGACAAAGGCATGCTCTTTGAAGGTATCACGCTGGCTGAAAAGGTGTAAGGAGTTTGTGGAGGGTGCAAACTTGCAGATCTCCCATGGGAAAATTCTGCATTTCTCCAGGACAACTGCATGGATAGTCAACCTTCTGCACTATTTCCTGTTGTGCCCTGAGACGGGCGACTCAAGCCCACCCCAAAAATAACCATTCCCTTCATTCTGCTTCCCTTCCCTCTTCATCTGCAGCCACCACAATATTATCATCCATAGTTCCTTCTCCATCTTTCTCCTCTTCTGATGTCACTTGATTTTTCTCTGCACCATCAATCAGGATGGAGAATCAAAGAGGCCCACCTGGAAATTTACAAAGGAAGATGATCATGCTCTGACCACTTACTGACAAAAAGGCATTTTCAGCAGTTGAAGGGAAGTTGTGGTTCATGCCCCTCTCTAGTTCTAAGTCGACTTTCCATATGAATATATTATCATAGTAATGAATTACTAAGCAGCCAACTAGAGATCTACAAGTTCAAAGTACTGTACAAATGTTAATGTTGGAATATGTTGCAGAACGACTTTGAAAGCAGAGAACATGACTGTTTGTATGGTTTTGCACATACTTGTTTGCAAAGAGCATGTCATTCCATATACAGCGTAGTTTGGATATGTTGGGCCTGCATAACCAGGAAACCACTTAACATATACTGGCCCAAATTTTGTGTCTCTTGCTCAAGAAAAGCTCCCACTGAGTTCATTGGGAATTTTACCCCTCTATGGGCTGCTGAATGTTGCCCATTGTGTCAAGTCAGAGATTCTAATGCAGAATCTCAGTATTTTTTTTGACAGTCCCTTAATTAGCTTGAGATTTTATGAAATTCACAAAAGCAGACATCCATCTGTTCTTCCTGACTTTCAGTAACAATATTTATCATTGCAGACATGTTCAAACAATAAAACCATATGACATTTATGCAAAGGAGTCCTTCTAAAAAAAATGACAACTTAAAAGCCTCCTGCAGGACTTTTCAATAAGCGCTTTTGGGGGCAACATTTAAAGCTACAATTGTAATTCCCTACCCACTCACCGCCAAAATATTTTAACAAGGGATCATTTCTTCCAGGCAGATGGAAGGACATGCCTGCATGACCTTGTCTAACAATCTCAAACCAGTCAATGGAAAAAAGTTCAATAGGCACAGTGAATAAACGTGGTTCCACCAAACAGAAATCAATATTATTTTTTGGTGGAGGAGAAGCAAGTAGTGCAGGAGAAATTAACTAATGTCAAGAATTAGTCTTCAGAAACTTGAACCTGACGTTTAATGTATTAAGAAAGGGGAATGTTCTTTTTAAAATCTGCTTTATTTTCTTTTTTTGTATTTAACAAATATATAAATGAGCATTAATAAACCTGCCTTTTACTTTGTCAGCATTAGCTGACTACAGTGCTATCCAGCCTTATGAACAGTATATATACTGCCTGTTAAGTTCTGTACTATATTTAAATTATCCATAATAAATTTACAAGTGTAGCTGCATTCTCCCTACTCATATTTCCTCTGGTTATAAGCACGCAGGGTTATGTTTTCCATAATGGAACCCAATGTATCTGATTCCAGAAAGAAAAGACAGTTTGGCCATATTTGATGTACAGCACATATTCCTTCTTTTTTGGTAGCTGGTTTCCTCCAGTACAGCAGGCTGCATTATATCCCTGATCTATACTTTGATTAATGGCATTGCCCTTCTTGTCTACTTCATTGTGACCTCATGTAGGCTATTGGTTTAAGCCCCGTTTGTTCTTGCAGTATAACTAATACAGCATAGAAGATTAACATGGAGTTCTAGAATTCTTTCTGTAAGGACTGAGCAAAAACTAGCCAGGGCTTCAAGCACCGACTCCAGAACAGAGATCAATTTCGGTCCATGACCGTGTGTGTCTTTCCGAAGAAAAACGAGGTCCCTGACGGCACCTCATAAAGTGATGGCGTCTCTTCTCATTTGCTGAGTAAATCTGGAGCATGTGTGGTTCTGCAACTGCATGCTTGGATGCACATGTCTCTGCATAGTCAATGTGGGTGGGTCGCGTGTGTTGTACAGATGTGCCTGTGTGATTGTGCTGCATCCCTGGCATTGACCCACATTTATGCCAGGTGCCTAGTATTATGCAACGCCTCTGGGACTGTCTGGTATCATGGAGCTACATCCGGGATCACGGAGCTGCGCTGTGTGTCTGGGATTGCACAGTATCTGTACTATATTTATGCCTCAGCTCGGGTCTTTTTTATTAGGTTTAGGCAAGGACCATAGCGTTTCTTCATGTATTACAGTGAATATCTAGGCAAAGTACAGGCAGTCAGTCTGTAGCTCTTTCAAGCCTCTAGAAACAATCCCTCATCCCCCAGTTTTTCCCAGCCACCAGGTTCACAGCTACTTTGTGATTTCTTACTGGAATCAGTGAAACGGGAGTTTGGATCCTGCAGAGTCAGTCTGAACTCCACGCTGATTGCACACATCTGTCTTCTCCTGACAGCTTTGCCTGTTAGTGGAGTGAGTCTGCTGTTTAATTTACCTGACTTGTTAACAGCTCACTGTTTTGAAGTTGCAGGAAGTAGCTGATTTCACATTTACAGTCAAAGCATTGAATTCCCATTGGATGACTAAAATTCACAAATAATCTGGTAATTTGTCCGCTGTCTCGGGAGCCCATGGGGATGCTGATCAGTATATATCACAGTGTTTTGGTAAAAAGATTGATGAGCAAAGAGGAACACAGCACAGGCTGGCAGCCTTCCAGGGAGGGATGCTGAATGCTAAAAGCCCAAGTAAGTCATTGCCAGTGAATATAGATAGGTACTAGCACTTTTACAGTCCCTGAATCACTGTCTCCTTAAAAAGGGCTGCATGGGAGGCCAGTTCGGAGGACATTACATTCCCTGAATCAATCGTTACTTCAAAAAACCTGGCCCGAATGGCTGTCCTCAGACCTTTATGACCTTTGCAACACTGCCACCTTCACCGGAGCCTGAATTGCTGGGCTATTCTCAGATCGTCACACCCCTGAATCTCTGAGGAGGGAGTGGGAGTTTTCATGCTGCAGAGTCACTGATTCTCTGGATGGAACTGCACTGGGCTCTATAAAGTTTCTCCCTTTGGGGGTCTATATCTGGAGGGGATGACAACAAGAATATACACTTTCTGTCAGATGAAATAGAGTAACTGCTAGGTAAGGTAAACTAGGCCAATCTCATCTATTATATTTCTCAGACATCTAATGTGGTGGGATTTAACCTCCAAAGATGCACATTTTTGCCACAGATTTGGAGACTACAGTCCTCTTATGATGCCCCGCATCCCAGGGCAGCAATGGGCAGTATTGCACAAGTACAGACTGCAGCCGCTGGATTGGGTGATGGGCATACTTGCAGAATGGAAGTGGCTGGATTGTTTATAAGATGACGTCATAAGCTTGGAAGCTGCAAGATGATCTCATGCTGAGGATGGGAAAGATGCCCTCTTGTTATGGTTTTACCCCTAAAATATCAGATAGTTGGCACTGTCCAGGGACCTGACTGAAACCCATTGAAGTCAATGGAAAAACTCCTATTGACTTCAATGGGTTTTGGATCACGTCAAAGGCAGGATTCAAGACAGGAAGGACCAACAGTTTCCCCCCCAGAAAACAAGCTGCCATGGTCCTGTCCGTAAACAGCAGGCACATGATAGGGGAAGCACACACAGTATTTAGTGGAAATGGGCATGATCCAAAAATTCAGTCCAGGATCTCTAGGAGTGTTTTAGTTGACCCAGCCCATTATAAGGTTAAGGATCAACTGCAAAAGGTCCAAATTCCAAGCTCCCAACCAGTGTTTGGATCTTGAGTTTGATTCAGGACTGTCCCTAATTAGGAGTATGTGCTATGGATCTCTCTCAAAGGGGGGAGATTATCTCTGTAATGAGATGCATTCAAGACACAAATCACACCCAGCAGTGAGATGAGAAAGGGAGCAATACTAATTACCTACATAATTAACTTCAAGATTTTTAATTTTCAGCATTAATTGTCTATTGCCCCAATCTTTCCCCATCCAACAGAAAGACACAACGTATCAATAAACCAGCAACCCCAGACATGACAGGGGGTGCAGACATGAACCTTGTGACAGTATTGTGTCACTCAGAAACATGGACTTTGTCTGAACAAATATTCAAACAAATTCATTTCCCCTTGTGTGACCCACCAAGAAATAAATAAGGAGCCTTGGGACACAAATGCACAAAGGGCCTGTCAGTCCCCTTAGAAATGGCCCAGAGAAAGCAGAGAATTAAGGAATCCCGAGTTCAAGCTCTGGCCCTATTCATTGTCTCCCAGAATGCAAACCAGAGTGTGTTAGGGAAAGTGCTTGTAGCCCAGTCTCTGAGATCAGGCAGGCTGGGTTTGTAAATGAGTTCAGAGTTAGGAAAGTCAGGTTGAATGAATCCCAGCAGAGCTGCTGGTAAGCAGTAGGCAGTCCTCCCAGGGAAGGTGTTAAATCCTTCTTGGAGCGCTAGCAAGGAGTAATAGGCCATATGTTTATTTTCAGAAAAAAAAAGTACTGCTTTAACAACATATGAAGCAAATGAAAGCTTTACACATTTGCTGTTTTCTACCTCAGACACGGGGATCAATTGACCAAGGGCCCAACCAAATCAAAGGGCAAAACTCCCCTCGACCTGAATGGGAGCAGGTCCTGAATCACTAAACACTGCAATGCCAGAGAAACACATTGCGAGCTTTAGAAAATAGTTGGGGACGTTGCCCTCACCATGTATCATGGGCTTCCTTTCCAACAGCACCAGCTGACCCATGTTATCCCAGCATACTGCCCTTTTCCCTTCTGAGAGCTTGTGTTAGCCCATTCGTGGTGACTCTTCCTGCTGCTTCCTACAGTACTAGCTAGCCCAGATTTTTGTCCTCCATGGGAAAACTATGCCCTTGGATGCTGGAGTGGTGTTCCCATTGAAGGAAATGGGAACATCAAGTTTGCATCAGAAGATAAAATTGAGCCCCATGTGTGCATCTTGAGGTTTATTTTATATTAACACTATTCTGAATATTGAATCTCCTAGCTCCCATAAACTTTGCTGACTCTACAATAGCAAATGGAGAACTATTCTTACACTCTCAAGAGCCACACACTTTACACCTCACTGAAGTCTCCTGTCTATAGCCATGTTCTGCCTGCCCTACAACATACTGGTGGTCTTGTTTGTTCTTGGACCTGCTTGATCATATTGCCCTATTTATGACACAGCCAGTGGTTTTCAACTCTTTTTCATTTGCAGACTCCTAAAAATTTTCGATTGGAGGTGCAGACCCCTTTGGAAGTTTTAAACCTAATCTGCGGACCACCAGGGATCCACAGACCACAGACTGAAAACCACTGTTCTTTGGTAATGACAACCTTTCACAGACCCCTAAGACATAGTCTGCAGACCCCCAGTGATCTGCAGACCACAGGTTGAAAACCACTGCGATACAGTACAGTTGTAGTTCTGCTTTCTTAAGGTAGATATTTATTTACACACACACATGCATACAACTGTTTTATTATTAGGGATGGACAAAATAACTTCCCCTGAATTATAATCATCATGGGTTAGGACCTGAATGTTAGTAGGCTACATAGGAGAGATGGTGAAAAGAACAGAGAGGGCCATATCCAGTGGAAGAGTGTGAAAATGCAGCAAAGAGGAAGGAGGGTAAAAGAACAAATACAGAAACAGAGAGAAACTTGTGGTAGAAAAGAGATGTCATGACCACTTGTGCCACACAAGCTCTGAGATGGCTCTTCTCTTCATGATGAGGTCCTTGTGCATTTTGGAGAGCGCCTCTCTCTTCGCTGCCTGAGCTTGATAATGGAAATCAGCTGGGAGACCGGCGCTGACAGACCCTTGCTTTGTATGTCTGGTGGCAGGATACTCTCAATGGGGGGCTTTGGAATTCACTCCCTCTTCCTCCTTTGGCCCGACGCAGTCTGACGTTGTTGACCGTGAGGCCCATTTACCCACATTTTTACTGAGGGGGATGCTGGAGCGGTGCTTGGTGGCAGAATGTTTCTATTTGCATTAATGAAGATTGGTTGGCCTGATGTCACGTATTTTTGTTTTTGATGTAAATACGCCTACAGGGCATCTTATAAACGGAATTAATTACAGTAGTTAATTAATTAATTTAATTAAGCACAGCACACAGGTTTTCCTTTTGTTAGACAGACAGAATGGGCTTTCTTCAGTGCCGACTCACACCATGTGCAAATCGACAGAGCCCAATTTATCCTGCCTGTGACCCCGCTGCAATCAGCAGGGCTCCACCTGAGAGCCTGTGTTGCCAACTCCTGCGATTTTAATCCTGCACCTCGCGATACTGGGCATGCTGGACATAATTTTCCTAACAAGTTTATTAAGCTTTACTATGACTCAGCTTTCCCATAAGAATTCCTTTATTAGTCTCCAAAGCCATTTGGGGTGTTGGTTACCTACAAAATACAGGCATAGCATACATACCCATTTTCTATATCCTAGCAACAACAGAGTTATAGGCATTGGCCAAAATACTTACAAATTCAGGCCTGGGAAATCTCTTCTCATCATGGCACGGCTCCAGAGGGATAAGGGAAAGCTCTGACGAAGAAGCCCTAGAAAACCCTTGCTTTTTTATATCCTATAAGAAACAAGTGATGTCTTTGCTGGTTACTGGAACTTCGCTAAAGTCAGCTGAAGCATGTTAGGATTGCACTCTGCTGTTTTCCCTTATCTCCCTTTGCCATATTTTCCCCCAACTACTGGACTAAGCATTTCTAACCAATTATTTACTGCACCTGGTGCCCAATTAACCATGTTTTCTTTATTTCTTTTGCTTTGCCTAAGCTTTAAGTAAGATAACACTGGAATTTCCAGGGTCACTACAAATTTAGCACAAACAACTTCTCTTTCTCATGATTTCATTCTCTTCAATCACATGCTTCGGGCCTATCATGCATGCTCAAATCCAAACTCAATTTAAAACCATAGTTCACTCAGGCCTAATGTGGGCCTGTATTCATATCTGGCACTTTTCCTAAAGCCCAAGCTCATGGAGTCTTGTAATTATGTGAGAATCTCAGCTTCCGTTTAAAAACAAAAGCAAATTTCTTGCGCTCATGGTTGCAAAGAAAAGCTTGGAAACATGACCTGAGCGCACCGCCAATGGCTTAAAAAGCAGAAGGCAAACAGAAAGAATGCCATTATTATTTGTTTATCTATTTAAAAAAGACCCTCATGATTTTTAAGCCAATCTTTTGATTTTTGGAACCTGGCTTATGATTTTTGAATGTTGCTGTGGGTGACACACAAACTTGGCCCAGGGACGTTGATGGAAATGCACAACAATAATTTGCCCTTCAAAAATGCACTGGAAAGGAAGGGTCTGGGAGCTCGGGCTCCTGTTATTCTGCAAAACCCCGCGGTGAGGATCTGCCTCTTCCAGCCCCATTAACTTCGTCCAGACCCACCAGTCCCCAGCTACAAAATCCACTTAGGTGAGCAGAAAGGACGGTCTGACTCCTTACCCTGCTGTTATACCCCTGGAGGCAATTGCTCAGGCTAGGGCAGGTGTATAACATCAGAGTAGGAGCTCACATCCACAGGCCCTCTCAGAGATGGAAGGGAGCGCATGAGAGACTGGGTGTCTTTAAGGGAACAGGGCCATATAGGTCCATATGAGAGAGAATGTGCACTTAGCTCAGGAGGCATTGCACTGGGTTTGGGTGTCTCCTGGCACTTGGGGGCAGGCATAGTGAAGGGCTAGGTGTGGAAGCAGCTGTTTGTTTCATGGAGGAAGTGTGTGCGTGTGTGTGGCATTTCCTGGGTTGGGGGAGCAGTGATTTGTCCCTGGGGTGTATGCAGGGGGAAGAAGAGCATGTATATGGGAGAGCAGGTGGCTCTATTATGGTGGAGGCAACCCAGGTGGTGGCCTCTGCATAGAAGAGAGCATGTCACCAATAGCCTCTTCCCAACCTTCCCACCAGCCAAGCTTGGTGGCCAACGCAGCCCCCATGAGTATCTTGTTTGTGCTGATGCTTTGCATAAAAGGAAAGGTTTGTAGAAGAATTGCTGGATGCTTCAGAACTCCGGCCTGTGGAAACCACCTCCCAGCTGACCCTTTGCCTCTGAAAGTGTTTCTTCCCCTCCCACCCATCACGTAAACCACCTCTCAGCTGTTTCCAGGTCACCAAGACTTTCTTCTCCTCTCATCTAGGCCAGGCACACAGCTGATTTTCAGAAGCATGAGAGGGTCAGCCTGAATGAGCCCAGTGCGGCCTCCGTCGTAGGAACGGCGCTGCTTTCCTCAGATCCATAACACAACTGAAAAAGCAGAGTCTGAGTCACAGGGCACAACCATGGAAGGAAACACAAAAGTGGGACATGCAGGGAACTTTCCTGTGTCAGACCCAGAGACAAACCCTGCTTCCTTTACTCCTGCCAGTCACTGCATCCCCGGTGCCGAGAATCCTTCCGGCCTGAATTCAGTGACTGTAGCTGAGGGTGGGATGTGGGTTCACGTGAAGAAAGGAATGATGTCAATGATGCTGTGGATGAAGCACTGGCCTGGGATCCAGGAGACGGATTCTGTTCTTGGCTCTGCCACTATCTTCCTGAGAGCCCTTGGGCAAATCACTTTTTTCTGTGCCTCGATTTCCTTTGCCACTCTGTTCTGCTTAGAGGACAACCTTTTCCAGGCAGGGTCTACTTCTGTTTGCACAATGCCTAGCACAATAAGAGCTGCATCTCTGTCAGGGCCTCAAAGCACTACCCCAAAACAAAGTGTAACTGTCACCTTTGAGCTGCCATCCGCTGCACCGACTTCTACTTCACTCAGTCATGGGCTAACCTGATACTCTCCCTCTGCCCCCGAAAAAACTACTGTCACAGATCACTGGGGTTCTTGGATGACCTGGAATGGAAGCAGCAGCAGAGAAGGAAATTTGAAAACTGATGATGAAACTACAAGGCAGAAGCAGGCAGGCTTCCAAGACAAGAATTTCCCACAATCCTTCTCCACAGCTGTGGTAGCAGCAAAAGGATCATTTATCTTCTGACTCGTTACAGCTGCTAAATCACAACTAGCAGAACTTTACAGGAATGTAAATTGCATCATCAATCCCAATCGCCTTCACTCTGCTCCAGAAGTAGGCATCCCACGCTGTTAACCCATTTCACAGGCCACCCGAATCCAGAATGACCTCTCCAGACACAGGAAACACCGCAAACCACCCCCCCGCAATAATTGGAAACACCTCTCCTCTTTTCCTAGGCCTAGTTATACACCCAAAGGCATTCCATGCGCTACCAGAAACTCAAGCCTCTTCCTGTGACTCAGATTCAGGATTAATAAAAGGCGCCTGGGAAGGGATCACGACATAGTTAAAGCTACCTTTCAAGAGTGAAAGTTACCACTCATCCTAAACCAGCAGTTCTCAAACTGTGGGTCAGGACCCCAAAGTGGATTGTAATTCCATTTTAATGGAGTCACCAGGGCTGGCTTAGATTTGCTGGGGCCTGGGCCAAAGAAAAGGTCCAAGCCCCACCGTCTGGGCCAAGGCCCAAGCTCAAGTCTGCATCTCCAGTCAAAAAATTTTACGGGTCAGGCAAAAGGTTGAAAATTACTGCTTTAGCCAAGCATTACTGTATGGTTCTATAGGAGGCTACCATTTAATTAATATAGAAAATTCAGAATGAGATGGGAGGGGATGGGAGGCCCAGTGAAGACTCGTGATAATAAAAGATGACTGTGACTAACTTATTACTCAGACATTATTGACGACATTATAAGCACTACCCTGTTCTAGGCAAGCTGTGACATGCACCCTAGTGGACATATGGATAATAAGATCACATGTTTATTTCAGTCGAAGTGGTAAGTATGAACTCAGTCTGAATCAGGGGATAGGCTTTGGAGACGAAGGGAAAGGAGGTGCCTACAGTTAAAAGGGAAATGAAAGCCCAGACCCCAGCATAAACATTTTGGCACCACATACTGACAGCACATGGGCCAAATTCTGAAATCCCCACCCAAGGCCCACTGGTTTAGCCTTTCCTGATCAGGAAGAGCTTCTCAATCCCAGTCTGCATTGAAGGACCAGGCCTTCAGTTTTAACAAGGTTTAGCAGTCTTTATTCATTAACTTATTGGGAGTTTTCCTTGATTAAGGACTTCAGGATGATACTGAAGAACAGCACGCTCAAAGCCTCCATATCAGCCATGAGTTTTTCCTTTACTCTGATGTACCGTGTATTCACCTGACCCTGAAGTCAGGATCTTGCTATTAACATATAGTGTATTTCAATTAATCGATTCTGATTCACATATAATAATATATCATGCTCAATACACAGTGCAGCTCTTCTAACTTGTACCTGAGCACAGGCAGACAGTACAGGCAGTTCACTGTCATTAGAACCTCTGAATATAATCACCAAATTTAATGCTTTTATCATTGCTTAATGGATCAGTGAACAGAGGAGCTAAGGAAAGACAATTAGAAGCATTCGTTTATGCTCAAAATTTTTCCATTGCCTTGCTTTTGTCTAAAGAGTTATTCATTCCCTGATTGTGAAATGTAATTTTGTTTGGAGACTATTGTTATATTTGTTTTTTTGTGTGGTTGATGCGGTTATTTGCCGTACACAGTTTCTTTTTCAGATCAGCCCATGTAATGGAATTCTCCAGCTGCTTTGATTCTTAAGTGGAGGGGAACATTTCTTTAAGGATCTCAGGTCATTTCCTAGACTCCTGAACTGTCTCCAATGGAAATGATATTTCACTGGCAATATTCATTTCTTTAAATAGTCTCATGATGACAGGCAATCCTGCGTTCTTAGGGTCAGTCTTGATGCTTCTTTCAGAGGGCAGTGGGTCAAAAATGAAGTCATTTATTTGAACTCCCTCACCCCAATTTTGGATAAATTGGATCCCGATCTAAATCCTCTCCCCGCACTTGGCTTAAAAAAGCCTTCCCAGCTGATCATGTATATATCACAACCAGCCCCTGAATCTGCCCAGCTGTCTTTGAAACCAGCATGAGACAAGATCAGAACCATTTCTCTGAACTGCTCCCACCAAAATGGGGCATGTGGTGGCATGGGGGACAGCAGGATAAGTAGGACCCAAGGCGTTAAGCACTGCTGGACCTGATCAACGAGGTTTGGCAAACCTGAAACTAGCCCCAGTCTGGCCCAGCTCTAGTTGCGGGTGTTCTCTCTTGCTTGGAGACATTGCATGCCGGGCAGGCTCATGGGAACTCTTTTCGGTAGGTCATAATAAACCACACCTGAAAGTTGTTTTTTCCACTCTAAGTGTTTAACTAGGAGGCCACCTGCTGCTCCAGAGCCCCGCTGAGCCTGGACCGCGAGGCAGGGAGTGAGTAAATTGCCCTTTTAGCACGTTCTCTCTGACGGCAGACTTTGCAGTTCCAGGCCCCGATATGAAATCCAGAGCGAATGAGGAAGATTGATTTAAACCAATCACTAACACTTACATAGAGCCCCTTATTCAGGCCTCCCAAACCTTGTCTTAGACTATTGAATCAATCCTGTCTTCACTTTCCCCCTGCCTTAAGTAACAAACCAAATCAGATGCTGGCACGGTCTTCTCTAATTGACTGAGCTGAACAAGTGCATCCTTGTCTCAGGATGTGGGCATCAGAATTGCTACATTAGGGAGAGACTAAGCATGTACAGCTATCAATAAATTCCAGGCTATAGACAGGAACAAGAAGAGGTACATGGAAACAGATGCAGACTTCAGACACCAAGATCCACTGCTTTGCTGGGCTTACAACCTTGAAACCTTTGAAGGGGTAACACAAAAGCCCAGGAAGGGTCAAAAGAGAGGGGTTGGTACTTTCCCAAGTCGGTCTGTCATGACGTAATTGGAAACCCAGGCCTTCCACGACTGGCAATACTGCGCTTTTCCTAAGGTGCTTATGGGATAAAAGCTGGATTGTATTAATTGTGTAAGTTCCTCCACTGTGCTAGCTCCCAATGGGAGCCTTTGGGAATGAAGCGACTTCCCCACAGAGGGATTCCCTCTCCCAGAATTCCCTACATCAATGTCCGCTGAGATAGCTAGCATCAGAACCATGTTGCCATTGCATGCAAATGGAGCTCCTGTGTAAGAGGAACCTGTGCTATGGCTGCCTGTGTTCTCCGAGTACTTGCAGTAAGTAGGGGATGCTAGAAGGACCAGCAGCATGCGGTGCCTCAGTGTATCTGGGTAGGAACATGTCCCCACATATCCCTGTGCGCAAGCTTCTGGCTGGAGAGCTGCACTGGCATGGAACCATGTTGGAGCTGTTCCAAAATCGCAGTGGGACCAGGGAGTGTGCTCCCAGTCCCCCCCACCGCACACGGATGACACCTCCAGCCACCAGCTCTTGCACAGTTCACTTCCCCAGCCCGGCCCTGTCCCTAAGTCATGGACACATTTCTTAATTCTCTCAAATTCTCCTTCCTGAAATCAAATACCCCAGGGCTCCTCCGCTCTGCTAATGCAGCCCAGTTGCACTGCATTCTGGTAGCTAACGGACGTGCTACCCAGAGTCCCTCTACTCTCACATCCTCCGTTGCTTCCTCCCTGCAGGTGAGAAGCAGCTCACAGATGGCTTTGCTTCTCCTTGAAGTCTTTGCGCTCGGTTCTCTGCTGCACGGGGAAGGAAGAGCAGATCCTCAGTCCTGTGCCACCCAGCCCCAGTTAAGCTGGAGCAGCCTCTCCGCTGCTCTAACATATACCATGGACATAAGGTTCTTAAGTGTCCTCATGCTAGAGGAGACTGGGCATACAAATAGCTCTGCCATATACTATTCCCATCCCCCACTCTGCTTCCATAGCACTTTCAACATGCCCCCTCTCTTTCCGTAAGCCCAAGGTAGGGGTGGGGGACAGCTGGCACAGGAGGTACCCCAACACATAGAGAATTCTCTGTTGGCTACCTCCAGCCAGCCTATGGTACTTTGCACTGCTTGAGCAAAGCCACTAGAGTGGATTGGAGAATCCGGCCCTTTATTTGTCTTTTGTGTATTTTCAGAAGATGGTTGAGGATATAGCTGCCCAACAGCTACCTGGAGAGCGGAAACCCTCCAGAACGATGTGGTCTCGAGGGCCAGAAGATGCGACCTAGGACATTTTTCGTTCTCGCTCCCCTCCGGCTTTGGTGGCCTGGAGCAGATACCCACGGTCACTTCCTGGTCTCCTGCTAGCCCAAGGAATTTCCCCAGCACACCCTTCACGGCCAAAGTGTGGCTCGCGGCCATCAGAAGTGCTTTAATCACGGGACACCTCCTTTTGTTCTTCCCTTTCCATCTCTTCTCCATCTTGGTGCCATCCCACTGGGCCACACACCCCATCCTCTCCTAACAAACCAGCTTCTCCTTCTGCTGCCCATGCGCCATGCGTTTGTGGACAGATACTTTCGGGCACGAACACTCTCTTCATACTTCAGCTTTTTGGGGGGTAAACTATGTGGCTGCTCGTTGTGTTTTGGAAATCACCGCCCTGGGTGTGACTTTTAACAGCATGGACCAGTAGCTGCTTCTGCTTTACCCTAAAGTGCTGTCGTCGTTAGCTGGGTGAGGTCTCCATGAAGCTATAAGCAACAGCCAACAACACTCGAGATACCTGGTCTTATGGCTTTAATAGGGCATCATTAAAATAAAAAATTTCTGGCCCCTCATTCATCTAACCTTCCCTGTTGCTCTCGCTTCTCCTTTACACTCCTCCCCCTCTCCACTCTCTCCACTTCCCCCCTGCCCTCCCTCTTTCTTCTTTTGAAGACAGGCATTAAAGCTCATAAACATGTGTTGAAGACATGCCGATTAACAAGCTCCTTCAAAAAGAACAAAAGAAGGGGTAAGGGGGAGAGATAATGAGGAAGAGGAGGAGAAGCTAAACAGAGCAGGCATCCTTACAAATGAATTTCCCTGGTGGAGTCTAAATTATGCAGCAATTGCTGTGGTCACGAAATCAAGGGGAACTAGGGGTCTGTCTGTCTTGCTTTCCTTCGAGGAAGTGCCTGCTGTGAGGAGCTGGGACAGGAGTAACAATTAACTCTCCGGCAGCCGGCATTCCTACAGCACTCTCTACAGGGGCACCCAGGAGGTGCAAACTTCTCCGTAGCCTGCACCCCCGACCCTCCTCTAGCAGCGCAATCTGGGCCTGATTCGCATCGGTACAAAGGCCCTTTTGCACGGTAGTGTAAGGTACATTACTGGAGTTGTGTAAAAGGACATTAGTATTCAGGAGAATCAGGCCATCTGTGCTGAGAAACGACAAATTATTCCTTCTCAGGTTAGCTTAAGGGAAAACCCTCTGACGGCCCACTTTTCGAAAGGCAATGTGACCTAGTGGGTAGAGCACTGGGCTGGTGTTCAGGAGACCTAGGTTCTACTCCTGGCTTAGAGACTGGCCTGCTGGGTGACCCTGAGCAAGTCATGTCACCTGCCCGGGCCTCCGTTTCCCCATCTGTAAAATGGGGATGATGCCAGTGACTTCTCTGTAAAGCATCAGGAGATCTACTGACGAAAAGTGCGATAGAAGAGCTAGGTATTATTATGACTGTTATTTAACATGGGGTGCACAGATCAGAGGCACAGACAAAGGCAGCAGGTTGTAGCCCATGCCAGGCCTGGCTACAGGCCACAGCAGTCGAGGCGTGGAAGCGCACAATCAAATCTGCTGGAGGTGGGGTCATTTTTTTTTTCTTTTAAAGAACAATCTTTCCCAGCTGCTTTCTGTTGGCAGCTGTGCTGAACCAGAGCTGTTCCTGGCTGTAAAGGGGAAGAAATGCTGACTCAGGCCGGGGTGAGGGCTGGACCAAGTGGATTCGTGTGGGGAAGGACTGCACGGGGTGCGAGCAAAGGACTATTTTTAAACCTTTCCTCTGCTAGGTTTTCCAGTCCACTAGCCAAGCGAGAGATGTGTGTGTGGCTGTTGTCTTTTTAAACCATTAAAATATGAGGCTAAACAACGTGATGAACGAGAGGCAGGGACACTATGAGCTCTTTGGGGCAGGGACTGTCCCTTACTCTGTGATTGTACCGCACCTAGCACAGTGGGGCTCATCTGGGCCCCAGAGGCGCTACCATAATACAGTTACTTAACAACAGCATGTAGCATCCTGGAGACGAGGAGGAGAAAAGCATTAGATTCACACTCCCCATTCTCACCTAGAAGCTTCTCTGCTCATCCCCCTCATTCCCCCTCATGCATCCTTCACTCAACATGAGCTACTCGCTTGACGCTCCCTTCTGGGTCCTCTTCCTCCCAGGAGCCCTACACTTGGAACACCCCTTTTTCCTGGCCCATCCAACACAGCTCCCACTTCTGCTTCTCAAAATTAACCTTTTCAAGGGGGCTTCTAAACTGTGCAACCCTCAACGTGTGCATATTAAATTAACAAGCAATCCTGTGGCCATATGGCCTTCACCTTTTTCCTCCCCATGCTAGTCATCTCCAGCTGTTAACATTGATGGCCCTGTTTGGCTTTTGAGTAGTACCTTTTTCAGCTTGGAAAAGAGGAGACTAAGCGGGGAATATGATAGAGGTATATAAAATCATGAGGGGCATGGAGAACATGAATAAGGAAAAGTTATTTACTTGTTCCCATAATATAAGAACTAGGGGCCACCAAATGAAATTAATGGGCAGCAGGTTTAAAACAAATAAAAGGAAGTTCTTCATCCAGCACACAGTCAACCTGTGGAACTCCTTGCCTTAGGAGGTTGTGAAGGCTAGGAATATAACTGGGTTTAAAAGAGAACTGGATAAATTCATGGACGTTATGTCCATTAATAGCTATTAGCCACGATGGGTAAGGAATGGTGTCCCTAGCCTCTGTTTGTCAAAGGGGGATGATGGATGACAGGAGAGAAATCACTTGATCATTACCTGTTAGGTTCACTCACTCCAGGGCACCTGGCATTGGCCACTGTTGGAAGATAAGATACTGGGCTGGATGAACCTGTGGTCTGACCCAGTTCGGCCTCTCTTATGTTCTTAGTCCCTGAGTTCGCCCATTGAAACCATCAAATAAGCTGCTCCACCTGAGTGAGGGTGACAGAACTGAACTCTTACACTAAACTAGTTGGGTTTTTTCCACCTCCCTCTGAGGCATCTGGCAATGGTCACTGTCAGTGACAGGATGCTGGACCAGATGGACCTTGGGTCTGATCCAGCCTGGCAATTCTTATCTTCTCAGGTAAGCTCCTTGGGGCCTGGCCGCTAGCCTTCTTTGTTTTGGACAGCTAAGTAATTAAGTTAGTAGTAATAGCAACTGAGACATTATATGAGACTGGGAGAAAAGGAAGGAGAGGGGAAGATTGTTTCCAGCCGTCCCATAATTCCTCCTTTGCCCCACTGTTTCTGGAGTATCAGAAGTGAGGCATCTCCCCTAATCCAGCAGTTCCCAAACTTGGGTTAGTGAACCCCTGGGGGTTCACAAAATGTTACAGTGGGTTCTCAGGAAAAAAATCCCTAATGGCAGACAGAGCTGCCTTTGGGGACCCTGGGGAGCATGGGGCCAGCAGCCCAGAGCCCCCCGGACTTCCAAGAGCTAAGCAGATCAAAGCAAGTATCTCTATCACACTGAGGAGATTTAAACTTCAAGACTCCTTGTAAGAAATGGAAAGGGAGGTGGATATTTTTTGCTGTTTTAAAAATTAAATAGGCAGCTAGTGTTGTTTTTAAAATTATTATGAAGAACAAGTTTAAGCTTTGTTGTAATGTGCGTTGTTTGCCTGGACTGCTCAAGACCTGAATGCTTGTGTAGGAGGAACTCTTTGAGTTGGCTTCTTAAATACCTTCATGCTGTTTCACATCTGATACTCCTTGATGAAACATAGGAGCCTTCTCTTATAACAGGCATATTCAAAGTGACACAAGCTATGAAAGTGAGATCTTGGAAGAGTGTTGCTGGTTTCATAACATAATAAAAATACTGTAATGATCAATAATAATTAATAATAAATAGTTTGTAATAAGCATGTCATAAAACAAATTTTATATTTCCAAGATCACTGTCTTTATAATTTATACTCAGGTAAAGGAGAAAATCCCTGGACATTTTGATTTTTAGGAGGGGGTTTGCAAGACTTGACATTTTAGTGAAAGTGGTTCGCGGGTTGTTAAAGTTTGGGGACTACTGTCCTAGTCCATGGACTGTTAAACAGCAGAGGAAATGCTTTTCATTTGTCTCTCCTTAGCGTCTCCCTCTGCAGTAGTCACTACAGATCTGTGCCTTCCATGGGCCCTGGACTGTGTACTGCAAGCTGAAGTATTGATGTTGACAAATCAACTCCACTTTAACAAGCAGACACTTCCCTTTCTTGGCCAAAGAACACACTCCGTTCCTGGCCTGACTAATGCCTATTGAGTACAGCTCTGTAGGTTTGATGTTTCTGAGCAGTTTGTTGGACAGAGCTCCTCGGAGAGGAGTCCAGAAAATCAGAAATCCATTGGGAACGATATCGTGAATAGTCATTATCTAAAACTTCAAACCTCTTTCCGAGCCTGACTTTGTAAACTTTTAAAAAGATCTCCTGATCCAAGCCAGGCAAGCCTCTGCTTGCATCCAGTGCCACCACCCAGGGAGGCTGTAGCAGGCGTGTGTGGTTCCCAAAAGCAGAACCTTAATGATTTAAGTCTTAGAGCCGAGAGAGACATGCCACTGGTAAAGTGAAATCACTTACTAGGGCTACATAGCCAGAAACAGGTGTGCGAAAATCAGCACCCAGACACCAGTTAGAACAACATTTTTTCCCCCTTGCTTTCCATAAATCAACACTCTAATCTTTCACTGTCCAGCAAGATCTCTCACTGGGAGGGTGATAAATTGCCCTCCAGCCTCTGACAGCTGCTGGGAAATCACTCATGGCCCGAGACAAACCTCTAAATCTGACATTATAGAGTGTTGAAAGGAAGAATGTCTGTTTTTATAACCTACCTCAGTTATAATAAATATTTAAAATCCACATTAACATCCTCTTATAGTTACAGTCTGCCCTGCATGGAACAGTGTCCAACTTAGATTTAATTAGCAGTTGAACCTTTCCAGCCCAAGCTCCTAGCTACACTGAAGATCCAAGTCTCCAGTGAAATGCCTCTGTTTTCTTAAACTACCTGCACCGTAATAAATATTAGCCACGTCGCCAGGCAGCCCTGTTGGAGACAGTGCTCTTTTTGTCTCCTCGAAAGCTTACATTGAATTTAAATGATAGGGTCTTTCCAGACTCCAAGGGGAATTTCTTTCCTGATCTCCAGAACTTCGCCATACTTCACTTCCAAAGGCTGGTATATTCCTTTAGCACCAAGAGAATACAGGAATGGAAACATCTTGGTGCTGGTAAGGAATCAGACAAAACCGAGCCTGCTACTGGGATAGTTGCACTTTGGCCTGTATCAGAACCACAGATTAGAGCCCCATTATAGTTAAACTTTGGGGAAGTTCAGTGCCAGATCCAAACTTCTGCAACTGGAGAAAGAAAGATCTGGCTCTGAAGTGTTGGCAGAGCAAAACTGAGCATTTTCCCATCTGACTTTACAATTTGTTATTGTTTGTTGTCACTGTCGCAGTCTTCTTATGCAAGGAAAACAACGTTTTTAAAAAATTATTTTTTGATGCAAGTAACACACTTTGAAAGTAAAATAAGTTTGTTTGGTTTTTTTTAGTCCCTTGCCCCTCAGAGTAAATGTTTCCTTTCACTTGTGGCAAAATCTCACAAAACAAAACTGGCAAAGAAATAAACGTATTATGATTTCCTTCAGCTTTAGCCAAATAAAAATCCCAGATATTCCCATTCTGATACCCGTGCATGGTTCTCCCAGTCCTGCCTAGATAAACCTCCTGACCATGGTGGAATCACCAAATATAGACTTAAGGCTAGAGATGGACCTGATCCAATCTCATCAGTGCACATACCGTCTGGGGAAGTTTGAATGTGGTTCTAGACCTGAACCCCAGAACTTGGACTTTACTATTCCGATTTCATTATTAGATACATTTTAGAGATGTGAATCACTCTTGTATCTAATGGTAATAATAGCTAGCTGTTATATAGTGCTTTTCATCCAGGAATCTCAAAGCCCTGAGGAGGCCACACCCCTTTCTTCATGATGTGCTGAACTAAAATACCTCATCCCAAAACCCATGAACGATAGTGAAGTTGGGGTGCAGACCTGAACCTTGCAACTTAGGCCCATCAGATACAGTGGGGCTAGTTCACTCTCATTCATTTCCGCAGGAGTTGCACCCATGTAATGGAGAGCAGAATGGGGCACAGGTGGCTTCTTCAAAGTCTGTCTTGAGTTAGTAGCTGCCCTTATTTAGCAGCTGCACCTTTCATCATGCAGGCCAAAGAGGAAATAAACTAAGTACTAGGAAAGCCATAGCATGTACACAAAGCTACGCAGGATTTGGCAAGGAGGGATGATCTGCAATGGTTTTTTTGCAAAATAGTAACAGGACAGTGGTTTGCTAAAGAGCCTCAGGTGAGCAACCCCCCTAAGGTTCTATAGTTAATAGGACAGAGGTCACGAGGCCTCATATTGAGAAAGCATGATGGGCCAGCTGCCAGATATGCACATTCCCACCCTGCTTTTGTTATGTGAGCCCTACGTCCAGCTCAGCTGCCACTGAATCAATAACACCCCATCAATGGCAAATCAAGTCCTCCCAAAGGGCACCCACTGCCCAAATAGAAATATCAGACATTTTCCTTATCCATTTCATGAAGTGCACCGGAAGTCTATGCACACTGTGTAAATAATGGGTCAGTGGGTCAGATGCATTGTCAGCCTGTGCATTTCAGACTATTGCTAGTTTTCCAATTTGTGTTACATTTATTTTATTAGATTGTCAAATATATATACACATCTATCTGCAGCCACAGACATACGTTAAATATACAAGCACAAGTACTTACATTTCCTATCCATCTCACCAAACAATGGAAGACATCCACAAAGACATGTAGCCTTTGAAATGTGCATCCCCAAAATATACAGCCTTTAGAATGTGCTCAAAAATGTCAGCTTCACATTGCGAATTTACTTACGTCTGCTACTGTTGTTCTTCCACCATCAGTGAGAAGGTGGTCCCTACAAAAACAGAACTAATAAACAGTGACATTTTCTATTATTGCTACCCTGATTTTGCTTATAAATTGCATCAGATTTCTTTTGTTTGAAGCTCTGTGTGAAAACCAAAGTCCATTATAAACAGTGAAAACCAATAAGGATAGATCTAAAATCGATCTTGTACAGCGTGTACCAAAATGGGCTCCTGGACCTTGACTAGACCTCCTAAGCGCTATACTAATACAAATAGACACTAAATAATAATAAAGTTGAACCAAACGATCCTGTGGGTTCTGGAAGGGAAGCTGCTCTCCCCCAATTTATGGTCTGCGGTTGGATGGTGGGCAATTGGTAGCTTACTGCCCTTCACGATCTTGCTCTTTTGTGGATGAGGAAAAGGCTGCTGGCCCTTATCCACTCACAATCCCACAACTGATGTGTCTGCATCACCCACCTCCTGTGTATCTTACTCTATTTGGTACAGAGAATATCACCCCCATGTGGAAAGTGCCCGTGTATATACATAACCTCCTGTTTTATAAAGAGATCACAGTCAGCGCATCCTACTTGCAGGAGAAGTTACATTCTTGGGTGTTTGAGGTTTATTTTCGATGAGGAAAGAAGTAGTGTGTACAGAATGGAGGACATGCGGTCCCTTGGGTAGAGAGGTCACATGAGCCCGTTAGCTTTTTTAACTTTCACTTTTCCAGATGTTGTCAGATTGCCAGGAGAAGCTACCATAAAAGCTCTCAGTTACACAGAGCCTGGGATGAAAGGTTACAGAACTGTCTCATTCCTCACTCAGTATGTGAGTCTGCATCATTCATAGAGACCAAGGGCGTAAATATAGTTTATAGATCTTGCTGCTCTCGCTCATTCTGGAGAATCAACAGAGAGGGGACCTCTGCTGAAAGGGGTCTCGGGTCACACATGAGGGAGATAGAAGGAAAGCAGATAGTTCCACAGTCCTTAGCTAGACTATTTAACCTAGAGACCGATCAAGTCCGCACCAGCTCAGAGGCCCACCTCTCCCACTACAGGATACAAATAACACCCTGTTATAAATAGGAGTTATACAGGTCTTGTGGGAGGAGAAGAGGGCTCTGAAACTCTGACCCCAACAGCCAGAAACTAGATGAAGGCAACACTAGCACTACCACGAAGTTTGGCAGTTGTAGTCCAAGCCAAGGTACTTCAGGACACTTCGCACAGCAAGCAGAGGTTACTTCAGAGCCCTTGTAAACCACGTCAAGCCAGGTGAAGTTTTTCTGTTCTTGTGAAAAATGAACACGGTGCCAGGTTAGGTGCTTGGCTGCTGGACCATTTACACTTTCATCGTGTAGCTGGGAGAAGCATGAAACTCATGCCTGGCTTATTGTGGGGGGACAGCTAATCATTTACACACTGAGGGGAAATGGAACAAAAGAATGAGACAAAATACAGACGCTCAAGAGAGTGGAGGTAGAAAACATGGCTCTGGTGAAGTTTAGGTCCCTATTCATTGAGACCATTTTTGAGAGAAGGAGTTTAGAGAATTAGCTGCACCACAGCACAGCCCTGTCCAACAGTAGCTTTTCCATGAGTGATGTTTAAAAATATCAGTTCTAAAACAGAGATGGCTAGAAAAGGTCCAGTCAGAGTAGGGTGAACACTTAGCAAGTGTGAAAAATCATGATGTGGGTTAGGGGGTGGGGGTAATAGGAGCCTATATAAGAAAAAGCCCCCAAAATCGGGACCGTCCCTATAAAATTGGGACATCTGGTCACCCTAAGTCACAGGGTGGTGAAAGAGTTTCAGGGCTAGCAGAAGGAGGGAAGCTACCCACGGGACTATAGGAAGTGGAAACACAGGCTTCTCCTGGGATAATAGAAAGAAGTGATATAGACCACATGGAGATTAAAGAAAGTGGAGATATCTGGTATTCATGAGATTAGCACATGGTGGGATGTAGGCTTCACATGGGGTAACAGAAAGCAGGGACAGAGATTTTTCATGAGGAGAGAAGAAAGCACACAAGTTCTCTGTGGGGATACTAGAAGCTAGTGTATAGACTTTCCATGTGGCTCTCAGTAGGAGAGGCCGGAAACAGATTTCTCATGAAGATAACAGAAAATGAAGACAAGATTTCTCATTTGGAAAATGGGAGATGAACATTGAAGCAAACGGGCTTTGGAAAACCCTAGGGAGGAACACAAGCAATCTGTTTCCAGGTTCTAAAGATGAGCAGCAGAGATTGAAATAAGGGGTGGGGGCAGGGAGGGCTGAAGACCCCCAGAGAGTTCAATGTCAGAGGAGAAAGCTAGGAAGGTAGAATTGCTGGACGAGGTCCTAATGGGCTGCCTTGTTAAAGAGAAGGTCAGACTAGATGATCAGAAGAACAGTCCCCCTTCTGGCCTTAAAAGTCCATGAAAACTGAGGGGAAAAGTTGCGACTATCATTCGAGGAGGGACAAAAATAAACTGGTGGAAGGGTTGCTCCAAAGCTTCCCACCATGGAATGAGAAAAGAAAAGTGCCGGAGAGTGCGTACCGCCATTGGGTCTAAAATGAGAGCAAGAGCTAAACTAGGTCAATCCCGAAGAAGGTGAGAAACAGCCGGGGAGTGTGGGCAATAGCCTGAGAGGGAGAGAAAAGAAAACCCAAGGAAAGACAGGAGAGTGGGTGATAAGAGGTGGCTGGTTGGGACAAGCTGCTGGTTTGAAATTGGCAGGAGCTGCTTACCAGTTTCCCCTCCCAACAGTGTCTCCTGGACGGTCAGTGATTTGCTAGCTGCAAACAGTGGCACTCAGTTCCCTTATATACAGCTATTTCCTGCAGACTGTATAAACCGAGTTGCTCCCCTGCAGGAAGTAGATGTGTACCTTCATTAATCAATGTCATGCGTCGAGAGAAATGCTGAGTTCATGCTCATGTGTCTCCTCAGCCCCTGGAGACCACGTTGCCTCTAGCCAAGGCTGGTAGTCACCTGGAACAGTTTTCCAGCCCCCCGGAGCAGCAGGAGTGTCCATTAACTACCATGGATCGGTGGGGATGGTTTGTAAACTCCGGATACATACAGAGGGGCCTGGGCACTTATTGGCCACTGCTTTCCGCTCTCAGAAATGGGTCATTTAAACAGAAAACTGTAAAGTGTTCATGCCTCAAAATGCACAGAAACTATCAAAACAAGCTCCTGTCTCCATGCCACAGACTCTGCATTCAAACAGAAACTCGGGGCTTGTTATACTGGAACGAACCCAACGGCTCCCACAGATTCCTTTCCTTTTTCTGACGTTTCACACAATAAACATTTCATTTCTCCAGCATGAAAATGGACACACCCCAGTTACCAGGACAGCTTGTTTTGTTTGGAGTAATAGTTAAGGGCCTAATCCTGCCTCACCAACGTCAATGAGAGTTTTGTCGTTGACTTCATTGGGATCAGGTCCAAAAGAGTCAAATGGCGCATTAGAAAAACAACAACAATCTTTACTAGGAGAGACTATTTTGACCGCATGAGCAGATGGAGCCAGAGCATTCTCTCGAGAGGCAAAACCAGATCAGACAGGTTCTCACACGGCTCCACCCACACAAGTGAGTGACAGCATGTTCAGACAGCAAAACACGAGAGAAGCATTGCACCACCAGAATGCGCTGGCATCGGCTGATCTGTGATCCGCAGGGTAAGACATCATGAGCTAGCACTGCCCCACAGCTGATTGGCCTTTTGTGGGTGCCGTATATGCTGCACACAGCTGCAAGTCGGAGTGGGGCGGCGGGACTGTAATTTAAGTAGCAGAGCTAGTGTTCGGCAAATCGGAGAGAAGAGGGGCTGGGAAATTGAAAATTAAGCAGCACTTTAAAGGATTATGATCCTTTATGGATTATGATCTAGGAATCACAAAGATCTAAATCATGTCAACAGCTCACTGATTATTATACTTAGCTTTCTATTTCCAAAGCATTTACAAACTTTAACTAATCGATCCTCACAAATCACCTGTGAGTTTGGGAAGTTGCATTATCCCCATTTTACAGAAGGGGAAACTAGGTGACGTAAAAGTTAAGCGACTTGCATAAGGTAACAAAGCAAATTGGTAGCAGTGCCAGGAAGCTGGGAGTTCCTAGTTCTGTGCTCAATACGCTAGTCCAAACGACCTGTCAAAATCCAGAGGGTTGAGTCAGTGATTGAGAGAAAATTGAGGAGCAGTCAAAGGGCAGCATGAGTTGTGTAACAGAATTAGGTCTTGGTGAATGTGATGCAACACTTCCAGGACACCCCAAATTAGAAAGCAGACTAATCAAAATGAAGCGCAGTTCCAGAGCAAAGGGAGCTCAGTACAAATACAACGAGTTAGGACATAGCCCAATTTGAGTGCACCAAATTAAAGAGTAGGACTCAAAGCAAACTAGCTTGGGTGTTAGGCCTCAGGCTTCTTTAGCTAGAGGCTCGTTCCTCAAGAGTTGCATAGAGCACCCACGAGAATAATCGGATGAACAGTCCAGAACTCAGTGAGTGGAGAGCAGTCCTAGCACAGGTGAGGTTACATATTGTAACTGCATGGTGGGGATAATTTCCAGGTCTCTGGCTCCACTGTTGAAGCATCTGGTAACCACACCATACTGCGACAGATAAGAAAAGCGCCAGCAGAAAGCTTGAAAGTAAAGTTAAAATACACCTCTCAATGCCCTCTCTCTCTACCTGAGCCATCTGAATCACTTCAAGGATTTACTGCAGAGCTCAGGTAGGGCTTATTCCCAAACTCCACCTGTACCCAGTCAGGTAACTCACAAGTACCCTGTTAACTCCACCTGTGTGTTATCAGCCAGTTACACTCAGGCGACATCCACTGATTCCACCTGTTCCCCACTAATCAACTCCCCCTCTGTATTAAACTATAGACATCCTCCTACTGGAATGAGATATATGTCCAGCTGTGCATAGGTGGGATGTCTGGCCAATAAATGAGACCCTCAGAGAATATGTGTGGTCAGAGAATGGATGGAATATATACAAACCCCAAGGATAAAATGGGTTGCATATATGCCCAGCTAGAGAGATTCTGAGTTGGAGGCATTCATGCCAGCTAGAGAGACTTGGGGTGGGAGTATGAAAAAAAAAATTAACCATCTAGTACTTGGGAAATGATGATTCATCATTTTCTAATATAATCAAAAATGTAAAAATTCAGAATTGGAGTAAAGATAAATAAATATACATAACTGCTAAAATAAATGTGTAAAGAGAGAATGTATCCTCCCAATCAGCAAAACGAAGCACCAAATTCAGTGCAAAGGCTGTATTTAGTTGCAAAACAAGATGTTTTAGTGGTTACTAATCAATGAGAATCATTCTGTCTTTAGGAAAATAACTAAAAAGTATAAATGCAAAGCATGATTAAAACTGATGATTTATATCAAGGTTTCCCGCCTGCCGATTTAAATCATGTTAATCATTTAAACCAGTTATTTAAATCACTTTGATTTAGCTCAATCCACTGATTTAGACACCACCAGTTCCTCAGTGTGCGTCATTGTCTGAAAGTCAAGCAGAGAAGGTTTAGTGTTCCCTTATGATATTATCCCCTCCCCCCACCCCGAGGCACGACAGCTGCTCAGGAATGGGAGGGATTTGAATCAACCGTCAAGTGTAGGCACCTCAATCAATCAGGATGCTCACTCCCCAAAACAAATCCACTGGTCTAGACTTTGTAATTACTGAAGTGGAAACACAGAAACTTGTGTGTCGCTACAGCCATGGCATAAGACTTTAAAAAAATCTTTATGTTGCAATGGATCTGCGTCAGAGCCTCCTGTCACTGATGCTTAAGAAATCTTTCTTCTGCTTCAGGTGTCTCGGGTCTTTTGTAAATCAAGGTGACTAGTGCAGCTGAAGCTGGAGAAGAGAACGTCTACGGGGCCACCTCATGAATGGTAAAGGAGAAGAGTACGTTATAAAATCCCATCAAACCACTGATAGAGGTGTGTGTCAGGAGGGCAGTATTCTCTCTTGGGCCTGGTCTACACTGTGTGTGTGTGTGGGGTGGGGAGTGTCGACCTAAGATGCGGAACTTCAGCTATGAGAATAGCGTAGCTGAAGTTGGTGTATCTCAGGTCGACTTACCTAGCCGTCCACACAGAGGCGAGTCGACCGCTGCCGCTCCCCCCGTTGACTCTGGTTCCGCCTCTCGCCGAGGTGAAGTACAGGAGTCGATGGGGAGCACGCTCAGGGATTGATTTATCGCGTCTACACTAGACGCGATAAATTGATCCCTGATAGATCGATCACTGCCTGCTGATCCGGCGGGCAGTGTAGATGTACCCTTACAGTCTTCTGGAAATGCTCTGGTTCCATTACTGTTTGAGGATGAATCATCACCCCAAATGGAGATTGCAAATCAAATGAGGCAATGGTCAGTCCACGAATGGCGATAATTTACAAACTCCCCACCTACCAATGTCAACCCCAGCATGAGGTAGACAGCGTGGTTAAGACATAAGAGCAACCACCTTGAAGGATCTGATGGCAGCTTTTGTGGCCATGAAATCCTGAGCCAGTTCAAAAGAGCCATCATCCACAGGGACTTTGTAGTCATTATGCTCCATCAGTACTGGTGCCTCCATGCCAACCCAGTGAGCACTCTCATGATCTCACAGAAGGAGATGTGGGCTTGGGACTTCTGAAAATCGTGTCTCAAGTTGGCCATAGAAAAACCAGGGCACAAAATCTGGGGCCATTTGAGAAAACGTGGGGGCTTTCTTCTCTGCAACAAAAGAGCTCTCAAAATGGTCTAAACTGCAGCGCACATCTTGTTTTGTCTTTTTAAACTACCTGTACTTCCCCGGTGGCTGGGCTAGTGTCCACTCCCTCAGCTGAGGTGCCCTAGATTTGCTGATGCTCTGTAACATGGCACCATTTGGTACTCATGGGCTTCACAGTCCTTCCGGTCTCTCTGCTCAGGATGTGGAAAAAGGAAAACACAGGACCTGGATGCATTCATAATTCAGTCACCTATCGAGGAAGAACATACTGGTCTGGATACTACTTCATACCTCTGTCCTTAAGCCACCATACACCCCTCTGGCCTCATGCATGGAATCTAAAAATGAAAGCATCTGACTTGGGATGGGCTGTGATTGGCTAATCGAGTGAGTGAGCTGTGTGTCTGTCTGCCTGTGTGTACCTTCCTCTGTGTGAGCAGCGATTCCTGACAGCTAATATTTCACAGGAACCAGAGCCAGCTCTCTCTCTCTCTCTCTCTCTCTCTCTCCTGTTTATGAAGCCGAGGGTAAGTGTTTAATTAGTTGCCTAATTGCCTGGGTAATTGGTAGACATACTCAGCTCTCCAAGTAATCAGTCTGAACAGGCCTTGAAAATATCTGGCCCAATATTCATTAGTGCAGTTAAATCGTTAAACAGTTAGTTACTGTGTTTGATTCCTGATATAGCCCAGCTACCAGCTGTGTTCAGCACATCTCAATTGCACTCCGCATTGGACAGACAGACAGACCACGGTGGAGCGTGGGGTGGGGTGGGGTGGGGTGGGGTGGGGGGCGCTCAGACAGATGGAGGGACAGAGCTCTGTGAGTAATGGCTCTGGCCATACAGATATAGGTGCTGAGCAGATACCCACTGCTGCCTGGAGCCCATCTCGTCCTGTATGGCTGCTCTCTTTGCCCCTCCGCTGGCCGCGGGCCTGCCAACATCTGACAGCCACAAACAGAGGCCATTTGGGAAGGCCCAGGGGCGTATGCTATTGCAAGACACTGAGCTAGGACAGGGGCAGGGAGGGTGGGTTTTTAGCTAAAGCGATGGATCTGCCCCTACTAAGCAGGGCCACTTGGCACATAATGGACCTGTTCTGAATGTTCTCCTTCTCCTTCCCCCCCACTTCCTGCTGTTTTCTTCTTCCCCCCACACCTTTTCCCAGCACTGGCTTGGCAGTTCATCCTCTCCCCCTCCCTTGACTGGCTGTTCCATGTATCCACTCCCCCACATCCGCCTCTGCTACTGTTTAGGAAGCTGGTTTTGCCATTAGCAGGAGTATCAACGTGAATAGTGTGTCAGCGGGTTAGGAGGCTGCCCCTGGCCAGAATAACTCATTAAAGGAACACAGCCTATCCTTCTCAGGCTCACCAACACTGGAACCCATCACCAAGAGTGCGCCCCGGGACATCATGGCCAACATGCCTGGGAAGGTGGCAACAGACCATGGGGCGGCCCTCTTTGCTCCCTGGGCTTTCACAAGTTAGCAGTGAGAGACTCGTCTTTCCTGGGGACAAAGGGGAGGTGGGGAGCCAAGTTTGCAACCTGAGCACAAAGAGGAGTCTCCACACACGTCCAGGTTAAAGGTGAAGGCTTCAGTGTTATGAACCAAATTGCATTGTCACAATCAACAGAGAAGCTCTTACTCAGAAAGTCTGAGCACTAAAGAGCCGAGACTCAAAGCAAGAAGACTGCGATGGTGTCTCTCCTTGCCAGAGCCCCTCACCTGCTTGGATGCTGGATTCCTCTTGCCATCAGCTGGATAATCTGCACAAACTTCCCCAAAATACTGAGCAGGAACTAGCACAAGCAAACAACAGCATCTATCTTGCTGAAGAATTAGCAAGCCCTCCCTTTCCTTCTGTCTCTCATTCTGGCTGCAGAACGGGCTCGAGATCACGCAGTGGGACCATAGACAAGAAGGCTCCAAGCCCAGAAGCCTTTTAGTATCCTTCTTTGCTTTTCCAAACTGGGAAGAGTCATTTCCCCCAAACACCACATCACAGCCTTGCTCACGTCAGCAGCCGGCTGTAGGAGGCCAGCCAGGCCACATAACTTTAAAGACAGAGTTGGCGGCAGCACCCACGAACGTGTAAAGAAGAATGCACTGTTACGAATGGGACACTCTTTAAAAGATTTCTGGCTGGAGAGACCTGTGCAATTAAGTGCAGAAGAGATGGGAATCTGTGCTGCATTCCCAAACAATCTCAAGTCAATATGCCCTCCCTCCACCGACCCACATTTTCCTCCAGATAGCATCAGAAGACTGACTGTATCAAGCAACCCTACTTGCTTCGCTTTCCACAATGCTGACTTGTTCCTGCTGCTGTAGGTATCCAGAGTTCACCTAGCTGGTGTGTGACTCCAGAAGCTTATTGTTCCCTGTGGCATTGATCTAGCAAAGGAACCTAAATCCTGAAGCAGAATTAGCTCCAGAGCAGGGAAAGCACTGTCAGTAGAAGTAGATTCCTAACCAGATTCTGCACCTTAGTTTGCCAGTTGAACAGTTGGGTTATTGGGCAATGGGCACCTCCATCTGAAAGCAAGTACAAAACATGCTCTGTAAGGGATGAGGGAATCCAGAGCTGCCTTGTTCCAACACCTCAAAAGACCAACATCACTGAATAGGAGGGAAGGAAGAGGCAATGTGGAAATTAGCGGAAGCCAAGGAGAAGATCAAAAGGGAGCAAGAGGATAACTTGGGAGAATTTGGGTGAGCAACCAAGAGATGGAAGGATGGGAGATCAGAAAGGTGCAGAGGAAAGTCAAGGGAGCTAGGACATGGAGGATTAAAAAGGGGTAGATAGAAAACTGAAGCTGTCACAAGAAAAAACTAAGGAGACCTCAGAGGAGGCTTCCACTGACTGTACGGGAGATCGTGACGGCCTGGGAGGAGAATCAGATATGCCCAAGAAAAGAGGAGGGAGAGGTGAGAGATTAGAGCACTAAGGGGTGGGCAAACTGATCAGCGAGGTAGGAAGGATGGAGGAGAACTGAGAGGGATGCATATAGCTCGATTATGGCACAGGTACTATTGGAGCCTGTCTCAGCCCAATTGTGTGCACTTCTCAGCCATATGGTGCTCAGGAATACCCAAGCTATGGCCCATGTATTATTAGTCCAGGAAGGGGACGGGGGTGGGGGAGAGAGAAATTACCTAGGAACTGAAGCAGCTGGTCCTGAACAGGCAGTCTGGGAGGAGGCAGGGCCTGCCCTGCTTTGCAGTGGTCGGCACTAATCTTACAAAGAAAACTGAGGGGAAAAAAGAAAGGACTTGACACAGTGAAAACCACGGGGTTTGTCTAGTATGCACTCTCACGTGTCCCCAGCCCAGAAGGCTTGCAGACGCTATATGAGACTATCCCAGCCCTTCCTGCAGTGCTGGGAAAGTAAAGCATTCGAGACCTCCAAGCCCAGAGAACCGGGAGTGCGAATCCATTCCTGAGCGACGGGAGTGAGAAGGTTTCTGGAGCACCAGGGCACCTCAGCAGATCATGATGTGCCTCCTGGGAAATCCGAAATTGGGGAGGAGCATGTCAGGGGTAGCTAATAAAAAAGCTCACGTCTATTATTCTGTCAAACGGCTCTTGGCACTCGGTGGCTTTGTTCTCTCCAACATCTGTAAGAGATTATGGACGTCTTCGTAGGGGACGACATGGTCAGAATCTATAAACACCCAAATGCTGGGGTGAAAGGGAAGTTCCACCTAGGTGGCCTGTGTGACAGTGGTTCTTCTAATTACGAACAATAAGCGTGGGGAAAGTGCCCCTTCCACATGGTTACATCTCAGGAAGAACTGACAGGCAGATAGTCTTGTTTCATGGAGTACGCTTGTCGTTAGATGCTCCCTGGACTGAAGTGCTGTGAGTCTAGCAACAGACAAGGTTGCAGCCCAGTGGGTCTGAGCACGGGTGGGGGAGCCTGGAATTCTGAAATTCTAATCCCAGCTCTGACACTGACTCCCCTCTGTTGCCTTGCACATGTCACTTTAGGATGCAAAATTAGGATAATGACTTTTGCCCACTTCCCAGGGGTGTGGCCATTGATTGGGTAGCTTTTGCAGAGTGCTTTGAATAGCCTATATAACTGGAGAGTCTGGAGGTGCTCAGATAGCATGGGAATAGGTCTGGTGCAAGAACCTGAACAGAACAGAACTGAACTGCTAATAATCACTCCTCCTAGTCCCTCCTTCTTCAGCCCTGTTCTCAGGAGGTCAGTTTCTTAATTCTCGACTCTGTTCTGGCTTCTCCCTCCCCTCCAGGTGTCCTGGGTAATCACTGGAGGCTCCTGCAACTGGTAAAGCTGCCCAGTACAAGACAAATTCTCAGGTGACTCATTGCCAGCTCACCTTGGCTTTGTTAATGCTGCACGTGCCCCTGGAAAAGGATGCTGGTTTTATAAGCTGTTAGAAGTGTAAAGATTCAGTACTGTCTTAATATCTGTTAGCGACAGTTATCCCCTCCCCAATGAGGAGTTCCTGACTCGAGCGTTTGCATCATCATCTGCAGAACACTTATAGCCTGGCTTTGTTTTTCAGTGTCAGGGATTTGTCATCTTTGGGCTCAATGTCCATCATAGACACAGTTCATAAGATGGAGAGAGGGCGAGGAGGAGACTGAGGTTCTTGGAGGCCATCAAATCTCAGAGGGTTCAAGTCTCCCCATCCTGTCCACAATATCCACCTGGTACCAAGCTGCCACACAACCCTGGACTGCCAGATGACTTTTGTGGGCTGTTAGCTATCGCTGATTACACTCGGTTTCAGTCTGAGATATGGGGAAATGTATTTTATTCAAGAGGTCACTGGTTAGGATGGGGGAGTGGGAAGGTGCATGGATGGGAGGGAGTCTGGTCCTTCATTCATTAAATCAGAACAAGCCCCAAAAATCCAGACTTAAGAACCCCACATTCTGCATCCGCCAAAGGCTCCTTCCTGCCTCCCCCATCCAGAAAAGGTGGTGTCAGCAGAGGGGTGGGCAAGAAGGTAGACAAGAGGGGATTTTCACTGAGGCATTTTAACTGCTCTCCCCTGCTGATTTCTTCACTTAAAAAAAAAAAAAGAAAGAAAAGAAAAAGAAAAAATAATTACTTTTCAGCCTCTAACCTTTCCAGCAAGTGACTCTGTAATAAATAATCCACATGTCCCTCCAGTGCAATCCATCAGCAGGAGCGCCTAATTACTTTAGACTCACTTTGAAAACCCTTCCAGTGCCACTTTCAAATAAATAAAAAATTAACATGGAACTTGAGCAGAAACCCAGAGAAAGTTTCCCACTTTCCCTCATTTTACTGCAATTCAAAGCTGATGGGCTGGCAGAGAGACCACAGACATGTAGCTCCGTGCTGGAAGGGGACCTCAGTTTGGAATACAAGGCTCAGGAATTCACCGCCTGGCACCTCCATAGGATAACCACATCCCAACATTGGCTGCTCAGATCAACAGTAGGAGATAGATCAAAGCCAAACTCCTGGATCTGAATCTGGGGAAGAGTTCAGATCTGGCTGTGGGTCCAGTCCTGATAGATTTCCACTGCAGGCTCCTCAGTGTCCCTTTTGAATGTAGGCAGGATGGGACTGTCTTCTTCAGATGTCCAGCCAGCTCAGAAGGGTCTGGCTAATGAGGTCAAAGCTGCATTAACCTCTGGATCCCTTTTATCCGGAGGGAACCCGTTTAGCCAAAACTGGGCTCTGCACAGCTGGGTCGGAGAGTCTCCAACACAGCAAGGCTAGGAGAAAAGTTGATCAAACCTCCCACCTTCCAACAGCAAGTCGGCCATATAGCTGAACAAGACACTCCATCTGCCCATATTGTCTCAATGTCAATCTTTCCCCCTCTCCCATACCTGAGCTGAGAGCTCTAGGAAAATGAGCCCCAGGTGCCCAAAGGTAAAAAAAAAAAGCCAGCCCTAGCTGCACCTATCTCCTCCAGCCATCTCACTTTCCACACACTGAGTCCCACTGTATCTCACACAACACACAGCACTGGATCTCCGCTGAGTTTAAGCTCCATCTGGTCTCGGACCCTTGAACGTTGGCCGCTGTTGCACTGACACTGACGTGGAACGCAGGGAGAACACCCCCTGAGAAATTATTCTGTATTAGACTTTATCCTGCACTGGGAAGATGGGAAAGGGAAGAAATAAAAGCTGCATCGCTGGCATTCTTCAGATCTCTCTTTTCTTTTCCAACTGTCTCCATGGATGGATTCCCAGACTGCCACAAGTATTCCAGCAATTTAGGAATAGCTGGGTTGGGGTTAAGATTTGAGTGAGGGTTTGGGCTAGTGGTAGATAGAGGATCTGAGCTGGAAGCAGCTGCACATTGATATACAGGAAGGCTGCCTGCAGTGGCTGTAGGGTCAGGCCCAGGTGGCAAGGTAGAGAGCAGGTGGATGGTGTTTGCCATCAGGGGCTGGACCAGTACCAGTGCTTCCTCAGAAGTACAGCGGAGTTTCCTTCTTGTTCAGATGAAAGAGCATGCTGGGAAACAGGAGAGGTGTTCACAGATATCCTGTGGCTCAGAGGCGTTCAGGTATCTTGGAGATGGGAGTTGAAGCATCTCATTGCATCTAGGGGCTCAGAAGTGATGAGCACTCACAGCATCCAGGGATGCAGGAGCCGTTGAGCGTGGCTGTTATTCCCCTGCCCCTCCATGGTGCAGGAATGCTAGTGAAGGGCATTATGTTCCATTACCCAGGGAGGCCAGAATTGGGTTGTGAATGGGATACTGGGGGTTGGAGGGATTCAGAGATGGAATTATCACCTGTTAAGGCAGGCTTCCCATGCATCTGGATTAGCTATTACTTTCACTTGGCAGCTGTCTCTTTCTCGTCATACAAGCCACTAATTAAGACAGAAGCATTGATGTTTGGAAAGGCACGTTCACTACATTCACTACCAGTAAATCTCTTTGCTGGTGCCAGTTAGCCCCCATAAGGAGTGGTCTGTATGTGGAAATACAGCTGCAACCATGTCTTTGCAGTATCATTGTATTAAGAATTATTTATTATTAGCCACATTTACCTCCAGATCCCACTAAGCAAAGCCAAAGGTAGCCTAACAGCAGCTCACCCCTCTGGTAGCAGAATGCAAGAGCCTCCCAAAGAGCTCTCTCTTCTTATTCCTCCTTTTCTCCCCTTTCTCTATCCCTCTTTCCTTCCCTCTCCCTTCCTCTTTGTGTGGATGGGTCCTGGATGGGACCAAACAATAAAAAACTAAAACAAAAGCAGCAAAATTAAGTATCTGAGAAAAACAGAACAATCCTTAGAACCAGGGAAGTCTGATTTCATTGTAGGTTACCAGAGCCCAGGCAGCAGTGTGTCAGGGGAGGAAGATGCTTTCAAAACCTCCACAGGAGAATTAATTAAACGAATTTCACTCTGCCAATTGTTTGTTATTTTTGCTGACCTCACCAAGTGGATTAATATTTAATTAGCCTTTAGGAGAAGTGGAAAGCACTTATTAACCTGCTATGTCAATCTGTCAGGCCTGGGGTCTCTGGACAGACACTGCCTACCATGAAGCAATGGAAATAACAGGTTTGGTTTCTCATACCTCCTGCCACCGGCCGACTTGGAGAAGGGGAGTCTCTTGAGGTGAGGAGCTGTTACGTGAAGGGATAAGGGCTAGAACCTGAAAGAGATGCCCCCAATCCAAAGCCCAACCCAGAGCCACAGAGCATGGACTGGCTAGCAGCAGTGCACTGGCAGAACGGCCTTCTCAGATGCTAGGTGGAAGGCCCAGGGAGAACGTGCTAGGCCAGCTGTATGCATGCAGCATGCATGGACATAATACCCTTAGGGGGGTCTCCTGGTACCAGGGGCTAGTTGCCTTTTAGTAGGACAACCCTAATGACTTTTCCCTACGTAGCAGTGGGTCTGGGACAGTGAACAGTCCATCTCCCTCCTCCCTAGTCAGACCGCAAGCATCTTTTCTCCTGCCATCGAGAGCCTGCATGGTCCAGATGCCCTTCAGTGACATCCACCTATCTATCTGAGATGCCTTGTGCAAAGCCCCAGGGCCTAATCTATTTACTTCAAATGCACCCGGGGCACTGCTGTGAACTTGGATACTTGCTCTCCTTGCACTAGGAGTTAGTTATGTGAGATGGTGCCCCCCACAACTCCCATGGGGGAATTGATCTTCTAGTAGCACTGGAAGGGCTTCAAGGAAATACAATGACACTACTGCATGTCTGGCATTGGCTATATGGCCTGACTGCGACTCCGTCTCACTTTCACTTTCACAGAGGGACTGGCACAAAGCTATTTTTGGTCTCTCTAAATCGGGGGAAGAAGGGGGAATGGCCCTGAAAACCTTTTTCCTTTGCCCCTTGGCACTCTATCACATGGGTATTTACAGCTGTGACATGTTGGGAGGGAAGAATAGACCAGGGAGCCCTGACATCCGCCATCAGGGAGCGACTTATTGAAGATGGAAGCTTTGTTTCTCTTTCCCACTGAATTTCACGTCTGCTCTTTCCAGCAAAGTCTCTGTGAAGCGCCTTTTACCTTAAAGCTCTGCCTGTTTTAACCAAGTGTTTACAGTCATCATAATTATAGAATGTATTCAACCTGGTGTCAGTGTCTCCTAATTGATGTGAAGACATGATTGGATCCTCCGAGGCCTGGAGCGCCCCAGATGAACCTGATAAAAGAAACGCTCTGGCTAAATGATAGGAAAATAAAACAACAGCAAAAGGAGCGGAGTTAGAAATTACAAACACCTTCCTGTTGGCGGCAAGAGCTCAAAACCATAACACAGTGAGACAGGTTCAGAGCTGACGTAAAGCAGAATTCATCTCAGCTAAAGACGGGGCTGCACTTGCTTATACCAAGGATGGGTTTGACCCTTTGGGTGCAGAAATGTACAACTTAGGCTCAAACTGCAGGTTAGGAAATGTACACACTACATAACATTCACCTCACTAGTCTTTAAACTAAAAGATACACTCAGCAAATGAAAGGAGAATAGGAGAATACACAGTTTGGAAAGAAAATTGAACCAGCCTTCAAAATTTGGGAGAATTTCTGTAAGACTAAACAGATATTTGGGCACCCATAGGGGCAATTCCTTGAAGATCCTGGCTATGCAGTTCTGTAAAACTACACACTCCAGGTGTATCCTCGTCCAGTAAAAATCAGAGATGAGATTTGCTTTGGCCCATCTCCAAACTTCCCCGAAACTCGGGGTAGCTGAGCGAGGGCTCTGGGAATGGTTGGAATCGAAGCCCAGATCTGGATCTGGCTTATTGGGCCAAATCATAGTTCTGGACAAAAACACCACCCATTTTGGGATGCTCAAAGTCTGGCTCCCCATTTTAATTTTGCCAACCCACTAAGGCAGTGGAGAAAACCTCAGCAGAGAGGGAGAAGAAGACTAAACCAAGGCTACAGCAGGAGTGTTGGCAGTAGGCAAAGATTTAGGAACCCTTTAATTTTAGTAGAAAGTAGCAGTAACACCCTCTTACCCGCCGCCACATCAAACAGAATAAAGATTTGGGGCGAGAGGGAGAGTTGTCCAGCTGAGGATACAGGAGATGTACAACCTGGATTTCTCACGTGCTGCCGAGCTGGTCTGTAATGTCACATTCCGTACCTTGCCAACTCTTTGGTTGGCATTATGTTGCCATGCTCCATGTCTCTCATGCGATCCAGCCAGTGCCCTAGGGTCAGCCAGCCTGCTTAGCAGCACAGTTTAAAGCTGTCTCTTGCAGGCCAACCTGGTCATAACAAGGCATCGCCCTCCACCCCTTGCACGTGTCCAGCAGGGCCATGGTGCTTGTGGGCTGCATCTACTCTACATTTCCTAACCCTGGCAGAGGCAGCCTGGGTGCTTGGACTGGATGCCATTATTGCTGCTTTGTGACACAGGGTATCATTTATTATTTTTAAATTAAAACCCTCCCGAGCTTTATTAAATAGTGATGCTGATAGGTAATTAAATCACAACTTCATTAAATCGGTCTGTTAAATCCAACCGCGGCAAGCTGGCTTCTCTCTGCACCCCACTGTGAGAGGCGTTGTCAGCTGAGGAAGGCTACACAAATTCAGCGCTGCCTTGCGTGCTACACAGCTGCCTCCCCTCCAAACAAGATGACCACATGCCACTGGGCTTGCCGGTTACTGGACGTGGGAGTTAAGCCGGCAGAAAAGGGACCATAGAGGAACTGATCCTGCATAAGAGCATTGCCAGGAGACCCCCAATTCACTTCTGCCTAGGAGCAGGAAAAGGCCGAAGGGGGGGTGCATAGCACACTAATTAAGACCAGGTCTCCAACCTCCATTTACTTGTGTACTTACAAGCAAGGCATTGGATCCGGGGGATGGGAGGCTGACCGCCGCTCAGTGCACAGCACTGTGCCAAGTGCTGAACTCTGCTTGGACCTCCAGGTACCTCCACTCTCAGAGTACAACCGGGAAGGATTTGTAGGGTAAAGGCTACAGAGAAGATAGGCAAGAATGGGCAAAAGCAAAGGCAGGTCTAGAAGTGAATCTGGGTTCCATTCCATCTCAACCCCCAGCGTTTGGGTGGGAGGAGGGTTCTCACCAATCAATGCCAGGATGGCCCTATTTCGATGACTTTGGGGGTAGGGATGTTCTTTGACTGGGATGCTGAACTCAGTGCAAATCACCACATAACCCGAATGAGCCAAATTCTCCTCAGTTATCCAGACACAATGGGGTTTCACTGGTTCAACTGGGAGGAGATTTTGGACACGTTTGGCCTCAGGGTTGAGAGTATGTTGCAAACCAACTGGTGCTGCACTGTGACTGTAAAGGGAAAGCATTGTGGTTGCATAGCCTTGTAATGCACCTTTCCCATCCGGGTCTTTCCTGTGGGTTTCATAGATGTAAAGCTGTCTGCTAATCAGCCTGGCCTTGGTGACTGATTTAGGAGTTTTCCTCCTTAGAGGAACACCTTGTTCCCTGGGTTCCTGTCTCTATGGCTCAGTTATACAGGACAAGGGGCTAGAAGCCATCAACATGGAAAAAGTAACCCAGGCAGTTGTGCTAAGTCATCAGTCTGCTCGTTCCAAGGAATGCGGAGCTCAGGAAGAATTAGCCCCTTTTTCCAGCTTCCAAACTTCGAAAGCTTCCGTCCTCATCGCCCATGTCGGATTGTACTCAGCACTGTGGCTCTCATCGGTCTGCACCGCTTGCGGGGAGGAGCTTCAATGATGGATGATTTTGCTCTTGGGGTCCTGCTTTGTATTAGGAGAAATGCTACTGTCTCTGGCACAAACCTCACCCACTGAAGACTCTTAATGAGAGGCAGCTCCCCTCATGCTGGAGAGATTTTTTTCCATCTCTTTTGAAGCTTTGTAGGGGGCCACACCTTTTTGGTTCATTCCTGGGTCCCTATTTTAATGGTCTCTCACATTTGACCATTGGCGGGAGGAGCGACAGCCTGAATTATTGAGTCAGATGGACCAGAACCAACATGCTGGATCTGAACTCTCCCAAACTTTGGTGGGATTCAGAATCTGGCACCAATATTTCTGCTCAGGGCACAGCTCAGTCATTTGGCTCCAAGCCCAAGAAGAGTGAGAGATACACACAAAAAAAATCTATGCATCTGCTTCCCTTTCTGCTTCTCCATTGTGAATGCTTGGCTAATAACTGTGCTTAGTGGATTGACTGTTACCCTGAATTCCCATGTTGTGTACCTCATCCACCTGTTGTCTTTTAGACTGTAAGCTCTTTGGCGCAGGGCAGGCTTTTCACTGCGTATTTGCACAGCACCTGGTACAGTGGAAGCCCAGTTTGTTGGCCTCCCTGTGCTAATGCAACAGCAATATTAAAATAAACGATAATGGCACCAAATTGGTAAGACTATGGACATTCTAAATGTGCTGTTTTTGGGGAGGAATTCAGGAGGCCCAATAGAATCAATGAGAGTTTAGAGGATACAAGGAATGCTGAGTGTTGTCAGTAGCTACCGGTGTGGTGCTCTGCTCTTGTTCAATGATGATATCAGTCGGCTGCGTGCATGTTCCCTCTGTTTGCTGCTCCGGCTCTGCAGATCGCTGGCACAGCAGACCCCGAGAGAACCCCCAAAGACCACAGACTCTAGTAAGGTACGAAGGCACCCTTGCCAAGTTTACTGTCAAACGAAGCACAGTGATAGTTTCCCATAGAGTAGACTCTACAAGACATACTACGAATTTGTGCCCCCTAACATGGACCAGCTCAATCAGTGGTGGACTTCCCACTGCCCCCTTTCACTGGACAAAGACACCACCCTAGGGTCATATTCTTATACACAGGTACAAACAAGTTACACAGTACTCCTGACGTATTGAGGTACATCCCCTCTACGTAGTAAGGTGCCGCCTCTCACCTTGTACATGTTGGTTCGAGCAAAACAACTCTATCCATCATATTACCCCTTGCCCCTGTCTTTAGGACGGGTCCACCTGTTCCTTGTTATCTGTATGGAATGTACAAGTGTTCTGGTACCTCATAGATCTATGTACTTTTGCAGCATCAGCCCTTTCCTTGCCAGCTTCTGTGAGCAGGGCCTGCCTCTAGCTCACAGCTTAACTTTGCTTTATGTCAGCAAAGTCTTGACCATTACTTTAGCTCAGGCCTCATACTCGGCCTCTGATACAAGGGTTCATGTTTCAGGGCCTCAGCCTACTACACTGAGCAGAGAGGAGAGAGAGGCCTTTGGACGTAGCCTGTTGGGTTGTAGTCGAGGCCAGATTCAGAGGTTCTTCGTTCACCTGCTGTGTAATATAATCAGGGCACCAGTCACTTTGCAGGTTCCCCAAAGGTGGCATGGCCAGCAATCTGCCCTGGTTCTACATGGAGTGAGGTTATATCCATATTCTCCAGTGTGATGGACAGCAACACGGGACTGAAATGGCTCTGCCTGGCAGAATGGATTTGGGCCGGTGACTATATGTGTAGTAACTTCCTTGCATAGGGGCAGCCACTGGAAGGAGGGATGAGGTGTGCTCCTTGCACCCCTCAACTTTTTACTGTCTTGCTGAAGGACGCTGGCCTTGTGACTGCTCACTCTGTTTCACCTCTTCTCCATGCATCCTTTGATTTGTGGCTTTATCCTCACAGGAGAGGTGGGAGGGGGGAAGGTCTGCACCATACAAGGGCTCTCTGGAAATCCCAGGATTCGGCAAAAGATCCTCAAGCAGAACTAAACCAAAATAGTGGGACTAAATTATTAATGGGTGAACCTCAAACCATTTACACATTCAGTCCATTCACTCAATACGTTTGATATGTTCTGCTTTTGGTTACGCCAGAAACATCTGAGGGACAGTTTCTCTCCCACAGTACATAGGCATTTCTGCCCAGAACAGAAGAGCATTAAGGGGAGAGAACATTTTATAATGGCAAATGGGCATTTCCAGTTCTCAGAAATGTCTGAGTTCTGGTCCACTTAATGCTTGCAGTAGGTTCCTCTTGTACGGGAACGGACTCACGTCTCTGCCCATGCTAGCTTTCCCAGGGTCAGCATTCCTGCTTACAGATAAAGGTCTCCTAGCTGGGCCCACCGCTCTGCTGGGAGTCCTCCAGCTTCACACTGTTACTGATAGAGTTAAAAGAGGGGAGAGTCCCTCAGCTGCTTATTACACTAATCATAACTGTTACCTTGTGCTTCCCTGCCTAGCTGTCCTATCCCCCTGCTGTCTCTTGCCTTAGACTGGAAGCTCTTTGGATCAGGGGCAGCCTTTTCATTGTGTCTTCCCCATGTCTGGCACAATGAGGCCCTGCTCTTCAGATGGGGCTTCGCCATGATACAAACACTAAACGATAACTGTGCTTTCTTAGTGCAATGTTCACCAGAACCTTTCATAAGTGAGTGAAAAAACAATCAATCAGCCATAGATGTCAGTGCTGACTCGGAACGCAAACAATTTTGCTCAGCAATGCCAGCTTGTGATTTTATCATGAGTCATGTGGGTGGGGGGGAAATGAGGGGTTGTATGATTCCAGGAGCTTACTGGCTTTCATTTAGAAAAAAGTCAGTTTCTGGCTTTCCCGGTGGCAGAACAGTGTTTGAAAAAGTGAACCTTAAAGGCTTAAAAATTGGAAAGCAAAGAGAACCCTCCCCCACAAAATCCCCATGATTTTCTAAACCAGTCATGATTTTGGGGAGCTCTGACTCGCGATTTTTGAATGGTCGGGATTAACAACATTGCCTGCTGCTCCCATCAACAAGGGGCAATGGATCCTAAGCCCAGGGATCTGAGTGTTGTAAATCTTGCAGAGGATGGGGCAAAGGGCAGAGCATATAGGCTCAGGCAAATGCTAGGCACAGGAACACAGCTCACAGGCAGCTCAAATTAAGAGCAAACAGGAGCACATGGTTTGCAGGCAGCCTGCTTCTTAAGAAAGCAGCACAGGAAAGAATATGCAGGTACACATACTTGCAGGGAGCTCATGGTTCACAGACAATGCACTGCTAACAGGTGTGGCACAGAGAGGAATTCACGGTTTGCAGGTTGAGCATTACTTCACAGGGGCAAAGAGGACAATTCCTGGTTTGCTAGCTGCAAGGAATGGAGCAGGGGGGTTTGCAGGCAATGCACTCCTATGGGGTGTGGCAAAGGGAAATGCACGGTTTGCAGGTGGGCCATTGTGGTGTAACGTTCTCAGAATCAGTGATGCCAACTCTTGGGAGACTTGTTATATCTGGTGTTTTTGATAAAGCCTCAGCTCCTGAGACTGTGGGAATCAATGGGAATCTCAGCTTTTGTTCATTAGAAAGTAAGTTTCTATCCCTCACGGCTGCAGAGAGAATATTCAAAGTGGGACCCTTAAAGGCAACAACAACAGGAGACAGATTAAAAGACCCTCTTTTTTTATTTTTTTTTATTTTAAAAAACCTCTCAGTTGTTGAGTCAGTCTCATGATCCTTGAGGGCCTGAGACCTGTTGAATGTTTGGAGTTGGTGATACTGGCACTTGCTCATTTTAAGCATAGCTGAGGAGATAAAGCCCTCTCACTCGAACCAGGCCTTCCTCCAGAGGGAGAGCTTCACAGCACCCCACCGGGCTACTGAGCACAACGTGGCCTAGATCCCCTCAGTTCAGCAGCTACTATTTAAAGCTCATTCAAATATCAAGCCTGAAAGCCAGAGGCTTCAGTCATTCCGGCTTCAGCACAGCAGGGCTGAGCTGACAAGGCCACAGTCCTCAGCTGTCCCAGGAGCCTAAGCCTGACCCTGCCTCCTAAGCTTGGCCAGATCATTCTCTACCCCAGAGATCACGGCAAGCAGCACAGAGATCCAGGGACACACACGCCCTGCAAGTATAACACTGAATCTGTCCTCCACGCGCCCATAAATTGGTGAGAAACAAACAGTGCTGAGACCCCCCATCAGGTCTGTTGGCACAGGGCAGTGACTTTGCTCCCAGATGGTTTTTATTTCTTCCCTTTCTTACAGCATGCCCCTGTTGTTGAGCCTCTATTCTGGTCTCTCTAGGTTCTCACACTGCCTTCCTCTCCCTATTATCCAGTGCCCAGCCGTAGTGCATAAAGCCTTGGGACTCCACTCCAGGCACATTAATACTAAGGAATTAACCCCATCCTGGGCCAGGCAATGTGGATCGGGCAGGCCTGGGGAAGGAGCCAGAAGATCCTGTTTCATAGCAGAAGTAAGAGAGGAAACAGACCCAAACAGTGCTCTGACCTTTGAGAACCTAACACAGACTTCACAGGGAGTGCCTGGGCACAGGTAACTTCAGCTGCATTCAATGCAAAGATTTAGAGCATAGCCACATACCAGAGAGAAAAGGACAGAGACCCTCACCCTCACCCTCACCCTCTTTGAGAGGCAACACACCCTGATTCTCCTCTCAAACCCTCCCTCCCTCACCAGATTTAGCTATTACTAGCCCCTGCCCCAGATTAGCCCTTTTATAGTGTGCTGGGGATAATTCATTCATTCCCCGCAGCTGGCCCAGCCCTGCACTCAGATCCTATCTCTAGCTGGAGGGAGACAGTTAACCCTTTCCATGCCAACCAGTATGGTGAGCGAGGGAGGGGACTGTACAACCCAGCACACCTCTACACAACCACATGAGCATAAGTCTTCCTCCTGCTTCCTGCCCCGCTCTCCAGACCTTAGAGACCCTGGGGATACCCAAGGTGGATTTTCTAAAGGATTTAGTATTTCATATTTGGTTTATTTAGACCTTACCCTCCCCTTGTTCAGATAAAACTGCCACTAAAGTAAAAACTGCCTTCAGGATTAGCCCTTTAAAAGAGAAGATTGCCATGTCTTGGAGCAGTGTTATTACAGATGCAGCAGTGCCTGCAGCATGTGGGGAATTGCAATGTTTCCTTGGCACCAGCAGGGGGCACTCTTACCAGGTTGGAGTGCCCTGATGGTAGATCTCTGCTGGTGGTGGAGAGTGGAGGTATCCCCCTGCAGCTAACTGGGACTCCCTTACCAGGCCAGGCTTTGCAAAGCATTAGCTGTGCAGTGTCCTGGCGAAGAGGCTACCAGCAAGCACCACTCTGCACCAGGCCTGCATTTGGTTCCTTGTGCTCTAAAGCGCTTCTTGCTGAACAGGACGGCAACTGCTCCCACTTCCCCGGCTGCAAAGCTTCCTGGCCTCAGTTTGTCAGGCTTGGGATGTTGCACTTTTCCCTGTCTCATCTCCCCCAGCTCAGTGACCCAGTGGAGGGCTTTGATTTACCACCTCACTCTCTGAGTTGTCTCTGCTCAATACAGCCCCCAGGCTCCCCAGGTCTCTCTGTTAAAGATGAGCTGCTGGTCCATCGTCCACTAATCACTCAGACCCCGTCCCAGTCACTGGCTGGCCGGGAGACAGAGGAGCGAGAGGGGGCGAGGGATGGAACCATCAGACTCTGCCAAGGAACAATCAATTTGTAATGAGCAACCGGTGGTGAAATGGGTCTAGGTTAGAAGATAGGACAGGAAAGGGCGCGATCAGGGCCAGGGAAGGATCCTGGAGAGGGAAATTCAGGGTGAGACCAGCAGTAGAGACTGGACTAGGAAGGACGCAGGACAGGACAGGTCAAGGGAGGAGACATCAAAACCAGGGCAGTACGGGAGCCCAGAGAGTGGAGATAGCAGAGCAAGGATAAGACAAGAAAAGAGACGTGCCAGCACAGAGGATAAGGGAAGCAGCAGCACAGGGATGTTCATGGACAGGAGAGGGGAGGGGACACAACAATGTAGGGTCAGGAGAGGGGAGGCGAAAACACAACCCCATACAGAGATGAGGGGCAGAGCTGAGTCACGAGCCAAATGAAGCTGCTGTGGACTGTAACGAACAATGCCACGATAACAGAAATAAATTCAGCCAAGTTCCCCGGTTACAGGTCCCAGGCCAAAGTTTTGTTTATAATAAAAAAAATTAGCCTGCAAAATGATTCCACAAATGTAAAGGGCAGGTTGAGGCCTCACTGCCAAGTTGGCTCTGAGGAATTCTCCAGGCGCTGGAGGCCATTCCACCTCTAGGACAAGGGACTTGCTAACTTTGAAGAGTTGCTTGTTCGAGGGCTGGGAGTAAACAGCAACGCAGGTGGTAGGCAGATGCACTGGTCCTATATGAGTAGAGCTTTCAGAGCATTGGATTCTGGCACTACCTGCATGTCACGCCCTCCCCTTCCTGCTGCTTTGCCAGTACAGAGAGGATCGGACACTGGGATATAGACCGAAAGGATCTTTGACATTTCTAATGGGAAACAAAGCCCGGTGAGATGGCCAAGAGACAAGAGCTGGTTTGGGGCCTGATCTGTGCACCACTGGATCGAAATTGTGACTCCCTAATCTTGTTCCTGCTCACAGGTGGGTGAATGAAAGTCCTGGGATTAATGTTTCATGCTCAAATTGGCAGGGGCAGGGCACTGGTCAGGATGTTTGGATTCCCTCAGCCCAACTGAAATAGACTTTCACCCAACCCAAAGCAGCAGCCACGCCGGATATTGGGGATGACCCTTGTCTCGACATCAGCAGAAGGTTAAGGAGTGGTCACCAAGTTCATGATCCCCCCCACATCATTTGCCCGGCATTACAAAGCATTGTGCACTGGTGCTGCAATAACAGATGAGTTGTCCTGCCTGTATCTGCCGGGGCGTGTGAAACTTCAAACCTCCTAATTGTTTTAGGGCCACCGAGGTGAGCGGATGGAACACGACGTCGGGAAGAGCAGTCAAGTGAGAGCCAGCCCACTCCGGCCTTGTTTGTATTTTGTTCCTTGTGAGTGTGTGTGTGTGTGTGTCAGGGCGCCAGCCTGCTGGAATCCCACACTGGGTTGAATTGGCTCCTGTGCTCCCTAGAGGGAAAGGAGATAGCAATGCAGGGGGAGGACTGTGGGTAGAGAGAGAAACAAACATTAGGAGAGGCAGACAAGAGAGGGACCATCACAGGGGAGGTGCATGCACTCATACACAGAGGGGGCCTTCTGTGCTGAGACTCTCTACCACAAACAAGATCATAAACATTAACAATGTAGCACACAGAGAAAGTCTCTGGGCTGCATTAGCCTCTTCCTTCTCCTTTTCCTCTGGTGTGGAGGGATCGTACCTGAAATCCTGCCACTAATAGGAGTTGGTGGCCTTGCTTTTAAAAGGCTACCTGGCTCCACAGACCAGCAGGTCCACCCAACCGGGGCTGGTGAAGGAAAGTTGACACTATCTGGTTAAAAAAATTAGAGTGGCTAGCATGGGGGAGTGGGGATGAACATGCTTCCTTCACACATCCCCTGGCATCATTTGGAGGGGTGCTTATTTTAAAATCATATTTATTCTTGGAAAGGAGCTGAAACAACTTGGCCGCATGCTGATTTGCACCTGTGTTTTTGCCTGCTGGGATAATTCTCCGTCTCTCTTGTATGTCTGCCTCTTTTCCGCATGCAGATTTCACACAAAGTGCCCCCGCGCTCTGAAAGCAATCTGCCAGTTGCATCCCTTTTATTTTTCACTGTAAAAGTCACCACAGTTTCCAGAAGTCCAGAGGGCGAGATAGTGTTTCCTAAGAGATTCTGTTTAGGATCCGACCCCCTGGCTTTGATATAACCTCTCACCTCCAGCTCATTAAAGAGATGCAGGTTCTCAGCAGAGATGTTATGAGGAGTTATGCACACAATGATTTTAGTTCATCCAGGAAAGTGATGGGAAGTATCCAAAGAGCTGCACTGAATAGGTGCCCTGCTGTGCTTTGAAACTGAGATAGATTCCCCAGATGAACTTGGCTCTCCTATCTTCAGAGAATGGATGTCTTCATAAGTCTCTGTCCTCTAAGGGCCATTCGAAGAGCCTTTGGATGTTTATCGAGCTTCATAGTTGAAAGCTTCTAGATAAATATGGGCCCAAATCAGAGTTCTGGATTAGAATGTGCCTTAACTCTGAGAAAGCTCTGATCAGTAGCTGAAATTCACTACTGGCCCTATAATTACAATGAGCAAACTAACCCCATCCTGATCCAAACACCCCTGAAGCTAGGGAAAGTTTGGATATGGATCCAGATTTGGGTATGAAATTTACTGCTTTGGCCCCTGCTCTTTGTTTAGTAATCCTTAAGGGTGATTCTGGGATGCCAATCAGGGCAACAGGGTACCTGCACTTATGGGACAAACTTTTATTTTTAGTATTTCACCAGGAGAAGACCATCTTGTCCAGCCAGCCTTTCCTTATATAAATCTGGAAAATAACCACCTTTTCTAAAGTATTATCTTAATTCCCAGCTAATCCCTCAAAAATAAATCTAGATAATGCTTCCCTTACTCCCTGGTCTCCTGCCTCCTCCAAAACTGTGTCTAGTTGTGATTCAAATACCTTAGTACTAAATGGATAGTGGTCCCCATGATTGTCACACCTGTTGCAAGATCTGGTGTGAGTTCTGCTCATATCCCACAATGAGCTAATGTTCTGCACTCTGCAGAAAGTTTTAGGGTATTATTGCTCAGCTTTCTCCTCTTAGTTGTATTGTATATTAGTGTGTTACTCCTGGTTTTCCCTCTGCCTGACTCTTTCTCTTCTGATCTACAACGGTGGAGTCGTGCTAGGAGGGGTGGGCATGAACCAAATGCTTGCAAATGTTTGTGTCAGTTTGAAACTGATCTCGAGCAATTTAGGCAGCAAAGTCCAAGAGTGATTCTTAAGATGCTCCCCACTAAAATTTTTAGCAGAATCAAATCCCTCATCCTCCTGGTGCATCTTCCCAGGATGTCAGGCAATGGGGAGGTGGGATTGGGCAGGTAGCTTCTGGTGCTGGATTCTGCTTCTCCAGTCAGTTAGGATCTTTGTCTGAGGAGTCCTAACCCTTCATTTCCCCTTCTTGTGAAAACACTTAGCGGGATCTTTGAATTTCTCTCTGCTGTGTTCTCTTAACCAAGAGTACAATTTTCAAAAGTGTCTAAGGTCCAGATCGTCAAAGGTATTTAGGTGCCTAACTCCCAAATCAATGGGAGTTAGGTGCCTACATAGAATCACAGAAATGTAGAGATGGAAGGGACCTGGAGAGGTCCTCATGTCCAGACCCTGGTGCTGAGGCAGGCCAAATACACCTCAACCATCCCTGACAGATCTTTGTCCAACCTGTCCTTAAAAACCTCCTTTGGAAACCTGCTCCAGAATTTAACTACCCTCATAGGGAGAAAGATTTTCCTCAAATCTAACCAAATGCTCCCTTGCTGCAGATTAAGCCCACTACTTCTTGCCCTACCTTCCGTGGACATGGAGAACAACTACTCACTATCCTTCCTCTTTATAACAGCCCTTAACATATTGGAAGACTGTTATCAAGTCCCCCTCAGTCTTCTTTTCTCAAAACTAAACATGCCCAGTTTTTTTAACCTTTTCTAAACCTTTTATTATTTTTGTGGCTCGCCTCTGGATTCTCCCCAGTTTACCCACATCCTTTCTGAAGTGTAGTGCCCAGAACTGGACACAATGCTCTAGCGGAGGCCTCACCAGTGCCAAGTAGAGTGGGACAGTTACCTCCTGTGTCTTACATAAGACACTCCTGTTAATACAGCCCAGAATGTTGTTGGCCTTTTTGGCAGCTGCATCACATTGTCGACTCCCATTCAAGTTCGTAATCCACTGTAATCCCCAGATCTTTTTCAGCAGCACCACCAAATGTCTTGGAGCATCTGGGCCTAAGTCATTGAGAAGCCTAAATCCCATTGAATTTCCTTGCATTTCTTTAACTAACAATGAGCTTTCCCCCCAACTTGGCCAGCGGCCTCTCACCTGCACTTTACTCTCTCTCTCCTTTCACCCCTTCTGGTTACCCTTTAACTATCTGTTGCTGCCTATTTCTCCAATGATGCTTGTTCCTTTTAGGGCAGGTATTTGGTGTGTTTCTTCTTCACTCCCTTAGAGCTCTTTACACCACCCCCTTGTGATTCCAGCAAGAGCTCTTTCAACCCCCCAGCCTATCCGCATGCTTCCATGACCCTTGCATCCAACATACCCTAAGAAGAGCAGGAGGGAAAGTGATAAATATTTTCATGAAACATTTAAACTGATTATTTTTCATTTGCGGGAGGAGGGGGAAATTTTTCACAGAAATTTTCTGGTTTCTCAGTGCAAAAAATGAATCATTTTCTGTTTTCAGTAAACATGTTTGAACCACAGAACAATATTCACGGTTTCCGTTAAAAAAAACACAACAGAAAATGTCAAATGAAACAATCAATCTCAGTGGAAGTTTTCCTTTAAAAGGCCAGTTTCTGGTTAAAAAAAGGGTTTTCATTGGGAAATTTTCAGCAGGCTGTAACCAAATCTGATCCCTAGGGAAATAAGCAAGACAATCAGGAACATGAGAAATCTCAAGAGTCGAAATCAATCAGAGTTTGGCCATCAACTTACAAGGGAGCAAATTAAAAAAAGTCAGGCATAGCTTCCTCCTCCACACACCATCCCCACTGCCTCAGTCAGGCACGATTACTCACCATGTGCATCTCCTGCCCATCCCCACTGGCTCTGGTCCGGCACGGGTACCTGCCACATGCACCTCCCACCCATCCCCGCTGCCTCTGCTGAGTCTCCTTGGCTCTATTTTTGTTTCATGCCATGCCTCTTCTGCCTCTCCTCATTTAGAATAACAGCTCTTCTGACCCAGCTCAGGTGGGCTTTCCAGGCCCAGCAATTTGGGGACAATTAGGTCAGTGTGGAAGCTTGGAGAGGAGGAAATTTACACCTCCTGCTGCCCCTGGAATGAATTACCAGGGCTGCTAATGGGCTGGTGCCCCAGTGCCTCATAAATTGTGTGACTGAGGCTGAGCAGCGATGTGCTGCTTTGATCTGGACACGCTGCCCTGCCATGAACAGGAAAAGGAAGAGGTGATTTTTCATGGATTACTACTCACTCCAGCCTACAAGTTTTCCACTCTGCTGAAACTTTGACAGTGCCTAATAATCAATCAATGGGGCTTTCCTCTCTCCTTGCTTGGCTTCCACTCCCCTGCCCAACCCCCGACAAACCTCCACCGCTACCACCTTAATGTTCCCAGTTCACACGGACCCCCGGAAAGGTTTCCCATCCTCATGCTCTCCAAGGCCAGGCTTGGGGGTTGTCTCACGCATTCGCCCGGAAGAGAGAGGAGTCAAAAGGTGAAAGGCAGGGGGAAGGGAGGGGACCAGCCACTGCTTGCAAAGCTGAGAAGAAACTTTCTGCGACAAGGTTCAGTGGCTGTATGTGAAACATCTCATCACCTGCCGTTTGTGCAGGGAAAAGGGACCAACAGCACCACATCCAAATGCCAACACTGGGAGAATCCTTCACTGAGCTCATGTGCTTGGGTGTTGTTTCCCCACCCCATGCCCTCGGGCTGCTTGTGCCTGTAGATCATAAGCCCTGCGTGGCAGAGAGAGTCTCTTCTCTGTGTTTGTACAGCACCTTGCACAATGGGATCTCACTCTTGACTGGGGCCTTAGCGTGCTACCATAGCAATAAAAGAATAATAATTGTGGAAAGCAGAAGCCTAACAAGAGGTGGAAACAGTCTTTGCTCTGCCCCCAGACAAATAGCTTTGCTCATTGTATGAGGCGTCCATTGTCCCAAAGACCAGCAGGATAAGCCTGTGTCCCAAGGGGCTCTCCGACACCTTCCTGAACAGAGCTGAGGTTTTTCTCATCCAAGGTGCGACACCACTGTATGGTGCGACATGGGCTCTTTATTTCTGAGAAGCGCCGCTCCATAGTCCCTGATCCCCCATCGTTCTTCTTTACTCCCTGAATAATACTCCCCCCTCTTGCAAATTCATAAGACGCCCTAAATGATCTATTAGAAACCAACCAACTAGAGAAACAAACGAAGCCCACCCTGGACGCCCCAGTGAGGTGGACTGTATTGGCAGTTGAGATGCTGAGATGAAAACAAGGGGGCAAATAGTACTGCCGATGGACTGTGGGCAAGTCTCATAGACTTTAATGTCAGAAGGGACCATTATGATCATCTAGTCTGACCTCCTGCACAACACAGGCCACAGAATCTCACCCATCCACTCCTGCAATAAACCCCTCACCTGTCTGAGCGATGGAAGTCCTCAAATCATGGTTTAAAGACTTCAAGGTGCAGAGAATCCTCCAGCAAGTGACCCGTGCCCCACGCTGCAGAGGAAGGCGAAAACCCCTCAGGGCCTCTGCCACTCTGCCCTAGAGGAAAATTCCTTCCCGACCCCAAATATGGCGATCAGCTGAACCCTGAGCATGTTGGTGAGACTCACCAGCCAGACACCCAGGAAAGAATTCTCTGTAGTAACTCAGATCCCACTCCATCTAACATTCCATCACAGGCCATCGGGCCTATTTACCGCTAATAGTCAATAGGGCTTTCCTTTGTCCTTCCTCATTCTGCCTCAGTTTTCCATCTGTAAAATGGAGATGGTAACACCACATAGGAGGGGTAGCGTTTAATTAATTAATGTTGTTTGTAAAGTGCTGTAGGAGCCTCACTGGAAATCTATAGCAGATTGAAGTATTATCATTACAACACTATTGCTGTCTACTGTAGCCAAGTTTGCTCTCTGATCTTATACGGTAACAAAGGCAGATCTTTTATGATGGAGGTTAGTCCTGCTGATCAGATCTCTTGTCACCACACATCCCCCTCCAGAGGCTAGCATGCTGATCTATTCCCCATGCCCAGCACCTGCCAAGATTAGCTGTCCCCCTTCACACACACATTCCCTGGATGTTATGCCAACACGGTGGTGGTGGAGGGTGGGGGGTATTTATGCTACATGTTTTGTCCTGGAGATTGAACAACCCCCTTGGAAGTTTACTGGTCTTTTCTTAATGATTTGTTTGAACTGAAATGTGTACCAAGTACCTTGGTAATGAATCCGAATCTTGAAAGCTTAATGTATCTGTTTTGCAGTTCACTTCCACTGCTGCTAGACAGAATTAGCCCTCACCTAACACAGAGCACAGACTTGATACAACCTGGTTTAGTACAATTGCTTTGAATCCATTATATTGACAATATCAATTTGTGTAATTCCCACACTAGGATTTTGTACTAAATTGTGTTTGAAAGGAGCTGCTGACCTTGATTAGCTCTTTAATTGTGGTTAAAATCCAGAGTCATTTAGATACTGGCCCTGTCCGTGTTAGAGAGGGACCATGCCATGTGACAGTGAAGTCAATAATAAACAAGGACAGAGTTCCCTTGTTTTATAAGTTCTTGATCTCACCACTGCCTTAGTTTATCCGTGTCCACCTACGTTGATTGTATCCGGTGGGCTTTAACCAGCAGTGAACATCTTCAGAAAAAAGACTGTCAAAAATAAAGTGAAAATAAAATAAAGTCAAAATGCAATGCACGAGCAGAAGTCCTAGCCCCTGGGTCTGGCCGGAATTTATCCAGGAATAACTACCTAGATGCCCCATACAGTTTCCACTGGATACAGGATTTTTCTTCACTTCCTGTCCTAAACCGGGAGGCAACACAGCTGCGCGCTGTCAAACAGCTGCATCCCATGGTGGGTAAGAAGAGATGTTTCCTGTCTACAGTGCTAAATCTTGCTTGCCTGAATTACAAAAAGGTGTTCCATTAGTTTTGGGGCAGGAAAGGGACAATAATAATGTTATTATAGCACCCAAAGGAAAGAAGAGGATCTTCCTTAGATTATTATACAGAAAAGCCCAAATGGGCAATTAGGTGCCCAGATACTAACTGCAGATGCCTAAATGATGATTTGTACACCCACAGTGACAATGGACATTCCAGCTGGGATAGTCAAAGGGCCCAAACGCCTACTGAAATTAAATGGGAGCTGGGTGCTTATTATTTTAGGTCTATTGGAAAATTCCACTTACCTTGAGATCTAAGTTGGAAACCTGGGCTCCGGGACAGAGGAAAATGTCAGAGCAGTGGGGATGAATGATCATTCCCCGGGTTTCCCACTGTCGGAGCTGGTTCGGAAACTGAGGAAGGGTCACAGTGTGCTGGGTCACCCTTTGGTTAAGCAGAGGTCTCAGGTTCTTTCTGAAAGAAAAGGAACCAACCCCCAGGATGTAAGTGAGTAAGGAGCGCTGCCCAAACGGCAGCGGAAGGAGTAGTTAGAGATAATTGTGAGGGGGGAACAAAAGAACTGGCAAGAGTACAGCATGAAAGATGGAGTATCTCACTTTGGTGAAACGGAATATTTCAATTAAAAATGATACAGCCATGTTCCGTTAAGAGCAGCAGATTTTAATGAATTTTGTATGAATAGAAGCTGTTCGGTCCTGAAGTACTGACAAATGATCTGTTCTTTGGAGACCATGTGCTCCTCTAGATCAGAGCTCTTCAAACTTTTGGCTCCGTGGCCCCCTTTTGCGCTCCCCACTCCGCTTGTGGCCCCCGCCCCCCGGGATATGTCCGCTGAAATGGCACCGAATAGAAAGTGTCCACTTTCTTTCGGCAGCATTTCAGCAGGCCAAAAATAGACCACGACTTCACCAGTCTCCTGGGAAAGATCAGTGGCGCCGGGGTCTCACGCACCCCCAGGGGTGGTCTCGCGCACCCCAGTTTGAAGAACACTGCTCTAGATCTGTGTCCAGTTGACATCAAATGGGAGTGGTGTGCATGGGATCAAGGAGAGGAAGCACTAAAAGATCCTATGAGGCTTCATGTGATACATGTGCTTGCGGTTTGATGCTGAGTAGAACAATTTAATTACTAGCAAAGTGCATCATCTATGAAAACATTACACTCACAGCATAGGGAGGGAGGGGCTAATATGTGGGAAGGGGAGGAATGGAGTGACAGCAAAAACAGGAGAAAAAGAGAGAGAGAGAAACAGTGTGTGTTGAGAAAAGGGGATGGTACAAGACAAGAGCACAGTGAAAGAGGAGAGAGAAGACTGACACAGAAAGAGAAGAGAGGGATGGAGGGATGGGGAAAAGAGAAATGGAGTTTGTGAAAGACAAAGGAGTAAAACAATGAGAGAGAGAAAGGAGGAAGGGAAGGAGAGAGAGACAAAGAAAGAAAAAGAAATGCATTCTCTGTGCTTGAGAAAAAGACAATAAAACCTGTGGACTCCTGTCACGCCCGAAGAGCCCTGCTCTGTTTACTGTTTCCTCATTTAACCTGGTTAATTTTTAATAATATTGAAATTTTCATTTTAATAATTTAGGTAAATTATTTATTAAATCACAGGATAAAGGGATCATAGCAATTATGAATTGACAGTGTTACCTGAGGCTCATGAAAAGGTAAGGGTTTTGCACAAGTCCTTGTTATTGGATAAACATTAAATTAGTAACAATTTCACATCAAATTCAAAGTGCTTTCTCCCAAGTCTGAGATGGTTCCCTCACTTCTGGAAGGGAACACGCTGGGCAGAGAGGGTTATGCAGAAGCATTGTGCTCGAGTCTACTTCGAGGGAGCAGGGGCTGACTAGCAGGCATGTCTCCCAGAAGGCACCAGGCTAGTGACAAGATGCTCTTCCCACCAGAAGAGGGCAACAAGGTGAGTTTTAGGTGCCCAGATATTATAGTGATAGGTGTTAATACAAAAATCTGGATGGATGGATGGATGGATGATACTGACATCACTGGTTGAAAATTTTCCATATGAACTTTTTTTTTAATAAGAAGTGATTTTCACTGCCCAAAAATTTTCACTGAAAGTGTCTGACTCTTCTTGAAAACTTCTGATTTTTATTAGAAAATCCCAACTCCCAATACTTTCTCAGCTGAAAACTGATTTTTTTTTTCAATTTTCCCATGAAAGGTCAAAATTTTCCATGGAAAAGATCCTTGTTTTCTCACCAGCTCTGCTTACTATGTTTCAAAGTTTTCTGTTACTCATTATCTAACCTACAAGTGGTAAACTCAATGTTATCATCCATGGATTTCCAAACTAAACTGTTGTTCAGGAAGACTGAACTGGCTAACTCCAACAAAATACTTCTAAAAATCAGAAGGATAGCCGTGTTAGTCTGGATCTGCAAAAGCAACAAAGAGTCTTGTAGCACCTTTTAGACTAACAGATGTTTAGGAGCATAAGCTTTTATCTGACGAAGTGGGTCTTTGTCCACGAAAGCTTTATGCTCCTAAACATCTGTTAGTCTATAAGATGCTACAAGACTCTTCGTCGCTACTTCTAAAAAAGTTATTTACAATGCTTGCTAACCTTTTTAAGTGTTACATTTTCTTGAAAAAGTTCTTTCTGAAAAGAATAAAATAAACTTCATTGTCCTACCTATTTGCACAGAAGATGACCCACAAATAAGTCTGATCTTCTTTAATTATTGATCAGCTTACAAAGCAAGTACATTTATAAGCACATTCAGTTGTCCTGACAAATCTTTCTTATGGTTTTTAAGTCAGCTTGATCAAATTTTCACACCATACCCAATAGATGGTTTAACAAACAGAAAACTCCATGTGGAAAAGTAATGCTGACCAAAAGATACAATACGTTACAAAAGCTATTCATTTTATATTACAATAAAACTGATTGTGTTACAACAAACTGGAAAGAAAGTAAAAGACAGAATTCTGCAGGGGGTATACGCAGTACTTGAGTCCAAACTCGTGATCCTCCAGAGTTTATAAACTGCCTGGGACTCTGTAGAGCTTATAAAATCTCTCCAAGCGGCCTACTTTAAAGAAGTTCACATAGCGCTCACAGATTTCTCACAGGTTCAAAAACACAGCAAATCTCTAAAATATGAATAACTAAGATTCAAATAATACTCTAAAATGCTGGTCATCACTGCAGAGAAATGGCTACATTTGGAGTTTCTAGACCAAGCTGTGTATGAGAATATATTTAAAAAAGCAAACCCAAAAATCATTTTGATTTTATGTGAAAAGTATAACATAACACCTCATTCAATTACTCTTAACCATCTCCAAACATTCTTCCCTTTCAGAAGATCATGTGAGAAAATGAAAGCGCAAAGACTTTATTATAAAGGAAATTAATGTTTGTAGGGAAGGGGTTAAAGCTGATCAGACTAGCTGAAAATTTCCTGACAGAATATGCTGACATCAAAATGATTTGCAAGAATTTGTCAATTTTGTCAAAATTTTTGATGAAAAATTATTGAAACATTTCATTTTAGTAAGGTCAAAGTGCTTTGTTTCTACTTTATCATTTCAATTGTTATATTTAAAATATAACGTGATGCAGTCATTTCAATATATTTTTGTATCATGGGAAATTTCAACATTTCAACTTTTTGTTCCGATTTTAAAATTTGAGAATTTCCCACAAAATAGAAATTGTGCATTTTCACCAGCTCTAAAACCGATGTTACAATGGAAAGTTAATTATCATAATCACAGAGATAAGCTACCATAATACAGCAATAGCTATCACCTTCTCAAATGATCCAAAAAAGGAGTGGGGCGGGGGGTCAGGAAGTCTAACTTTAAGATTACCCATTTATTCATAATCTCCTTAACCTCCTTTCTCCATAACGTCTCCATAATTTCACAATTTACGTATGTCCTGGGAGGAACCCTATAATACTTATGGTGTATCATGTAACAAAGATTTTTTTTGGTAGACAGGTTAATAAACATTTAACAGTGACAGGGAGAAGGGACTTGTTCCCTTATTCTGGAACCAACCTATTTACAAGATGTTCTTTTTCTACAGTGAACTCCTTCTCTTGGGGAGGTGGTAGCATACTAAGGTAGGCAGGAGGGCTCACTGTTATGGATCTGACTGAGAGCATAATGTTAGCCTATGTTTTCCCTACTGCAGAACAGAGGCAATCATGTCCTTCTTGAAGCCCACACTGGGATGAATGCACCAGGGCAGGAAGCAATTAATAATGATGTGCATGATCACTTTGAATGCCTCTTCTCACACTCCTTATTGGCAAACTTGTAATAGAAGCCTTCTCTCTCCCCCCTCGCCACCCCTTTCACTTTCACTTCTGTGATCTCTCTACTAGCCCCATTATAATTATTTAGTAGTAATAGGGCCTGATCGAAATCCCACTGACGTTCAAGGAAAGATTCCCATTGACTTTGACAGGCTTTGGGTCAGACCCACAGAAAGCTGCACGTGCACATAGCCCAGAGAGGTTAAGAAACCAGGTCCCGGCCACGAGGAACGTACATTCTACCTCAGACAAAAGCACCCAAGAACGCACTCTAGGGGAGACGTTTCCCAGCCAACGAAAGCCAAGATTCTGCTCAGAAACCCATGTGGGTCAATTCCATTATTCCTGCAGCTCCCGAGAGGAGTGGTTCCCCTGAGAGTCTTCCATGGTTCCTCCCTGCATGCACCACATGACGGACCCCCACCACCACCACGCTGGCTCTTGCAGGCCAGAGGCAGCCCTACAGGGAAACTGGATGTTTGCCTTTAAGTTGCTAGTCGCTGTTCCCCCCATTTTCTTTTTATTAAAAATAACCCCCAAACTCCTCCTCCCTGTCCCTTCCTGCCTTGTTCCCAAGGTGCCAACTAATCTCTGATGCCCAGCTTGTACATAGCCACCTCTAATTGCTCCTGCATTTTCATCTGGTGTAAGTTCAGCCAGTGCTGCAGCTGCCCCTCCTCCCCCCGGGAATTCACACCTTCATTATCACTCTTTACTGCAGAGCCGTCCGCAGGCTCTCGGCTCTGAACAGCAGCTCTGATAAAAAATAGAGCAGCTTTTCAGTGGTTTCAATTTTAATTACCAGCATCAAGGCAGCTCGCATTCTCACCAGGCTGCTTCGCACTAATTAAAGTGAGGAGGAGTTTATGGAAGGGACACCAACTCCACCTCACTCCCTCATCTATTATTTACAGACAGTAATACAAATAATTTCCAATTTAAACAGTCTGAGCTGGCCAGCAAAGAGGAGGGAGCGCGAGCGGCAAAGAGAAACTCAAATAAAGAGCAGAAACTAACAGGATCAGAGGGAAAATCGACCCGTAGTGCCCCCTAGTGGGATAGGGATCCCCAGGTCAGAGGTGCACATGTGCTAGGAAGGCCAATGAAATGTCAGACATTTATATCTTTCAGTGACCTGGCCTGACCTGACCAATGACACCTTGACCTTTTAGTGATGGGACTGACCAGCAGCAAAAGACCATTATGAAAAATTCTACCGTATACTACCGTAATTGCCTAAGACACTGCAGCGTGGCTCGTATGAGCTGTGGTGGTTTGGACCATTATTGCAGTATGCTACGGTACTTTGTCTTTTAGAGGGGGAGGCACAAAATGATGACACAGACTTGGAAATTTTGACACGATGGGGCTAATAACTCCAGTGTTCTCTGGTTGAAAGGGGGACACACACAACATTCACGAACAGGTCCTGCCCCTTTACTTTCTGCCGTTGCTGGGTTTTACCTGAAAAAATACATGCAAATGCCAGATGTTCAGTGTAGCTCCACAGCTATCAATGACTTATGCCAGCAAACAAACAAAGACAGACCCTTTCCTTCTAGCAATATCAGTGTGGAAGGGCAGGAATCCAGCTACTAAAGGGGAGGCTAAGAGGGAATGGGAAGACATCTCTTGTGTGTTTAGACAGTTTATGATGGCATCAGAGTCGCCTGACTAGGGGGTGTATTATAAGTAGATGAACTGGATACCTCTGATGTGATGGTGGTCATGTGTTTGACTAGATGTAGCGTGATTGTTGAAACAGCAGAGTATCTATTGCTCAAAAGCTCTGTTGCCACAATGCATCAAGTTCACTGAACACACAAAAGTCCTCATTCCAAAACCAAGCAGAAGCACTGCCCTGAGTTAACCAAATATCGGGAATCTTAGAAAACCAAATAGAAACTACAAACCTGTGAAAGTAGAACCTCTTTCTGAAAACGATAGCACCGGAAGATGGTCCTAAGCACCACATGAAGGAACAGATCCAAACCTCCCCAAAGTCTGGGGGTTCAGCTATAGGCCTCTGCTTGGGTCTTTTATCTTGTCATAAAAGAAGGTCTGGAGAGATGTACTACTTTTTATAGGGTTATATCCCTGTAGGCTACATAAGACTAAGGCTTGTAGCCCAACACAAGGCAACCGGTGTCACCTCATGGGATGTGAAACAAAGAGAATGTTTAGCTACTGATTTAGAAAAAATGGCTTTCTGGATACTGCATTAAAACCACCTTTTATATGCTCCCAAAATGCTGGGCTAGCCAAATTCAATCCCAGCAACTCCATAGAGAATAGACCCAGAATGTTTCCCAAGAATAGCCAGGGTATATTCCTGTTTTGTTCCCTTCTTCTCCATCGCTTCAGTAGCAGGCAATGAGCGTCACTAATCCAGAATGGTCTTTGTGTCCCCCTCTTCCCATGATGCATTGTAACGTATGGTAAGCCTGGAAGCTTTATGAACATGCTGTAGAACAGAAACTTCTAACACTGGCCAGTGCTGGGGTAGGTGGATTTTTGTTCTTTTCCAGTAAAATAGCTCATAGGCTACTTCAAACAGAGAACACTTAGAATTGTTTTGCACAATAGATGGCATCATGTCAAGGAATTATAACACAATAGTGTCTCAGCTATGTTGTTTGGTTGGGTCTTGCCAGTGTAGATGGGACCAACCAATATTACTGAACTTTTTTATAAATCTTGTCTTAACAGGACCCTTAAATGTTGTCACCTGTTGGCCACGATCTGATCCCAGTGCTAATCTGGAATAACCCTATGGATGACAACAGAGTTATTCTGGATTCTTACCAGGCTTAGTGAAATCAGAATCAGACCTAGTAACTACAGGAGAAAACAACTTCTGTGTAAATGAGCCTACTACAGAAAAGCATCTTCACAGTAGCACAGGTGATGAATGTTTAATCACACTAAGCCTGATCCAACATCCATGTAAATCAATAGCATAACTCCCATTTACTTCAATGGGAGCAGGATTAGACTCAGTACAGGTAAGTACTCAATGACTGGTTCTCCTCTCACTTACGCTAGCTTTACACGTGTGTAACTCCTGTAACTGCGTATGAAGATATTCCTGATTTATGCTGGTGTGAGTGAGAGGAGAATCAGACCCTTCATTTCCGTTTATTGAGTGGCTCAAGGGACTAGTAATGGAATACAGAGCCATTCACCTCTAGGTCATTGTTTCAAATCTGGGCCAGGTTGGTGGTGAGTGAAAGTCATTATCACCTGCCAGCTGTTTGGTGGCCTTTGTTAAATGAGTTGGTGGTCTCAATGTTATGAGAAAAAGTATCATGCCATGAAAATACCAGACGTTCTGCAGAGTCCCGGGCAACTTGCAAAGTGAATCAATTGTCACTTCCCTTTTATTAAAAAACAAAACTTTCCTTGTGAAAATGTTGACAATTCACTTTTGCACAAACGTGATTTTGTAGCCATTTCACTCTCGTTCCAGGGACAGAAATGGGGAGATCATAGCCCAGACTCAAGCACTGGAAAGGTGACCATTGGATTTGTTTGCACAGTCTGCCTTTTCCTTAATGCCTGTCACAAAAAGCACCATCATCACTGGCTGGAATTGACACCCTTTTTCGCAATCTCAACAGAGAAGCCAAGGACTGAACAGACATAGGGACAATTTGTCTCTCACTCTTACAGGAGGTCCCCACAGGCTGGGTTGAATCCTGTTCATTGTGGGAACCTGCACTCCTGCTGCCTGAGGTCTATGTGACAGAAGACTCCCCTCCCAGTGCTGCCACCTTCCCCAGGACTAAATAAAAAACTAGAGACACATTAGTTTCGCTGTAATCCAGGCCCCAGATTGATGGTTTCATATTACACACTGACACAAGGCAGCATAACTTCTTCTTTGCTGCTTTAGTCTCATCGACCACGGGGATTTAGCACCTTGTACGCTGTACACACCATGCTGCTCACGTTGCCTTTGATATCGCTGAGTTAAGGGTGGCGTTCTTGGGTTTACCAATTTCCATCTCAACCAAAACTTCGTTTTAACGTGTGCGTAAGATATTATCAGAGAAATGTTTCTGATTCTCTAACTTTAGCTATATTGATCTCTCGGTCAGTTCAGGGATGTGCGAATATGTGGGTGGTTTTGTGCAGTAAAACCCTGCACAGATTTATTCTCTGTGGCACTTCAGGGGTGCAGCACAGGATACAGATTTGCATGGACTCTGGCCAAATATATAAGAGGTGAACATGTGTCTGAATTCAGCTGCATGCACAAATGAATGGTGTGTTGATGTATGCATATTTGTGTGCTCATAGGAATGTCTCTGTACAGCTCTGTCGTGGGTGGCTAAGTAAACATTTACATTTTTTAAAAAAATTAATAGGATGGATTGCTCATTGTTGTCTGTATTAATGGAAGATGGGTTTTGTTATTTTCCATGTGGTGAAAACCGGACCTACGCAATGGCAAGCAAACACTGTCACGTTGGTCCAGATCTGCTGATCTTCAGAAATATTTAATTGTATTCTTAGATTTTTGTTCTTGTTATAAAATATGCCTACCGATGATCGTCTAGGCCCATATACTGCACAAAACTATTAACAACGCAAACTTAAACACAATGTGCCAGCTAAGCCAATGTTAATGAATGCAGACAAAACATAGGCCTCCAAACTTAGTGCAAGCAACTCGTCTGGCCCAAGCCTGAAAAGGAAGATCAGCCAAAGTGAAAAGGTGTTTTACAACAGTTCTCAGGAAGAAATAAAAGTGCCCCTGTACATAGTGAATAAATGGCTTTTCACCAGAGCTCACAGAAAGACTGAGGGTATGTCTTCACTACTCGCCCGATCGGCGGGTAGCGATCGATCTATTGGGGATCGATTTATCGCGTCTCATTTAGACACGATAAATCGATCCCCAAAGGCGCTCCCTGTTGACCCCGGAGTTCCAGCTCACCAAGAGGCGCAAATGGAGTCGACGGGGGAGCCCGCTGCCGCCATGAGGATGCCAAGTAAGTCGACCTAAGATGTGCCGACTTCAGCTACGTTATTCACATAGCTGAAGTTGTGTATCTTAGGTCGACCTCCCCACCTCTCACTCCCCACCCCCGCTACTGTAGACCAGGCCTGAGAGCTCATCTGTGGTGCCGAAAGGTCTATACACCAGGCCTCACACACACAGAGAGAAAGTGTCTCTGAAGAGAAAAAGGGTTTTCTAATTTATTGCTTTTATGGGATTGTTCCTCTACAGAGGCACAAATAGCAGCGTATCAATAAAGCCAGTCGTTTGAAGTTGGATATTTCCACCTCTGTCACAGCAAAATAATTAAAAAAGGATTCACAGGATCATAAATTGCACGCCACCAAGGACGCAGCCTCCTTAACCCTTAGAGTGCCACGCCATGCCCACATCTGGCCTATGCTACTCCAAGGCAAGAAACCCGTTATCATCAGCTGCTCAGCCTCAAGGGGATTTCTTGCCTGAGAAGAGACACATGACAGACCTGTCTACACTGGGAATGAGCCATGTAGATACATTACATGTAGCCATTACATATCTGTAATTAGCATGGTTTTGGCCCAGCTTCCGGAACCCAGTGTGCATGTGGATTTGTCTTAAATGTGCAAGCAGAAGCCATGCTATAGACTAGGCTTGCTAGTAAATGTCTAGCATGTAACTATGTTGAAGTGTGGTCAAAACGTGTTGCAACCATGTCAGCCATTACGGCGTTTGGGAAAGCAGTTTCAAACTCGGTGAAGAGCATGGAGAGAGTCCAAAAGGGTTCAGCGCCAGTGACAGGACCTCTGGCTCCATCGACACTATGGAAAATGAAGGAACCCAGCTGTGTGGGTCCAGGCTGTGTGAACACAGCTAGGTTATGGAATAATCAGCTTGAAAAAACACATTCATGCAAAAGCATGTTTTTCAAAACAGAACTTGATTTGGGCCCAAAACAATGTCCAACAAAGTTGCTCTGTAATTGCACTATTCTATTCTACTCCACAATCAAGGTTAACAACTCTTATTACATTTGGTGGGTCAGAGGAACTCCACTGAAGGGGTTCATGACAGAAAGCTCCAGTTCCAAGGCCCAACAGGTCATGGGATATTGAACCTGTCCAATTATGTGACGTGAGTGCTAAAGACACACAAGATAGAAGGTTGAGCCTTAGGCCCGGATGAGAGTGGGGTCACATTTGTGGGTGGAAGGAAGAAAACATTTTTGTGGCAGGTTGTTGCGGATTTTTAGGTGTGGGGTTGTTTTGGTTTAGTTTTAAAAGTGCCACTTTGTTTTGCAGCTTTTGTAACGTTAGAGGAAGTCTCACCGGAGATGAATTATGGGGTAGAAAGCAAAGGAGATGAATGCAATTTAGCACATTTTATTACATGGTACTGTAATATATATCCCATGTTGATATGCACCACATACTGTACAGGAAGGGTGATGTGTGTGAGGGAGGGGATATGTCCATCTGTCTATTGGTCCCATAACACAGAATTTCCTAGAAGCTGACAGCCTTCTGACCCAATCCCCATAACAGCATCCCTGGCCATTCTGTCACCTCCATTTTGATCCTAGGGGTGGGGGTGGAATTTGTCCAGCTTGAGGCTCTAATGTAAACTCCCTTGAGGACAGTGAAGGAAAAGCCTCCAGGCTGCCCTCTGAGGTGACGCAGTCACTGGGTTATTCTGGACTTCCGCTCCCCTTTTTTCTGACTACCAAGAATTCAAAACACAGATGCCATCCACGGAGGAAGGATTACAGCAATAGGCTCAGCAGTGGGAGTGGAAATACTAGAACTCAGTTTCCTAGCGGAATAGCTGTGGGGATTTATATTTTTCTTAAAGAGCATGCCTGTGAACATAGGCCTGCATAGCTAGCTGCACATGCACCAAAGTCTTTTGGGCCTGGTTCTCTCATGCCAGTTTTACACTGTCGAAACTCCAGTTTTCAGGGGGACTACTGCTGATTTACCCCAGTGTAAGTGACACCAGGAGTAGCCCCAGTGAGTAGACAAGGGAATGTTGAAATCCCAAGGTAGATGATCAAATATTCTCAGGCATCCACCTGAAAAGGAACAAAGATTTGCAGGGCATGTGAGAACCATATAATAAAATAAATAAATGGTATTGGAAAACCCACGGTATAAGGGATATAACTAAGCCTAACTGGGTGCAAAGCAGTCCAATGGAGCCAAATTATGGTCTCCGTTACATCACTGTCAGTTCAGAGTAACTCAGATGAAGTTGTTACATCAGATTTTTACCACTGTGGCAGAGATCAGGAACTGACTCGGTGAAGGTAATTTAAACCTTAAACCCAGCAGTATCATTAGAAGGTAAAGCATAAAGGGGTGGGACAATGCCCTACTTTAATGTATCCCTTCTTACATTCTCCCATAAATGCCCTCAGAGCGTAAGTTACACTAACAGACTCCATTAGACTCGGAGGCTAGGGTGTGTAAGTTACACACCAGTAAGTGGGCCTGAGCCTAAGGGAGTCCATGCTAATGTCAATTTAGCTGCAGATGGAGTGGGAAGAAGATGAGCATTACACCAAATAGAAACCATCAGACTCAGAGACTGTGAACCTGGCAGACAAGCCTTAATGGCCCCTTGGTGCAGGAGTAGAAGTGGGTTTGGAAGAGAAGCGGGTAGCGAGGGGTACAGAACTCCATTCCGTTCAAACACAAGCTGCAAGGTCCCAAAGTGGAAGGAATGCAGAAGGAGCAGGGCAGCAGCTGAGCCATAATACGGAGCTCCCCGGAGGCAGGTGCCAGATTAAAAAGATGAGGCACGGGCTGAACAGCAGTTCCCCCATGCAGTAGTTGGATAAAGCTGCACATATCAGGGAGAGAGCAGGAGAATGGCAGGGTCAGTCCTGGCAAACAGAAGGAATAGAGAGAAGCAATGGAAATGTCCAACACTCTTTGGCAAACACAAGGGCAACTTGAGTAGAGGAGGGGAAAGAAGCAGAATGACAAAAGAAAGCAGCAGTCAAGTACAGAATGGGAAAGGGGAGAGCAAAAGGGGATGCGGAGAGTCATGCCCAGTGTAAAAGCGTCCAGTCCTGCCCCAGCATCTTGTCTGCCTGAGCAAATGAAGGCAAAGGCTGGAGGTTGGCGACAAAATTTAGAACGCAGTTCAACCCCCGTGTCAATCTCAGGTTGTGTGTTTCATTTCAGTTTTTCCAGAAGGTCCCATCTCCTGAACTGTTATTTTTCCACTAGAAAAATAGCCCAGTTCTCCTATGAAAACAAGCCCATTTTCACTCGGAACAGTCCTTCTTCAAAGCAAAATTTCCTGACTTTGGAAGCTTTCCTTTGAAAGGAAAATCAGTTTGTCTTGACAATATGAAGAATTCGAAATTGTGTATGTTTTTGAGGTCATTTCACGAAACAAATGGAGAGCCTTATTTTATATCTGTTTACACCAGTTTTACAATCCACTGATTCCTGGTTTACATCACCATAAGCTCAGAATCAGGACTTATAGGGATGATTTTCAAAATCTGTCTAAGGGGTTTAGGAGCACATGTCCAGCTGACTTTCAATGGGACTTGCATGCCAAAGTGGTGAACATTTTAATGTGAAATTTCTCAGAATGGTCATCTTGTTTTGCCCAGCTCCATCACTGATTAAAATCCAAGCAAGGAAGGACCCAAGAGAGGAACACAAGAAGCAGAAGTGACCCGACTGGCCATGCTGCTAGACTGGAGCAGAGAAGGGGGTCCAAGTGATGACACAATAGACGGACAATGGGTAACAGGCAGGAAGGCAATAACAGCCAGAAAGGTGGTGGGGAATGTAAAATCTATAAACAATAAGAGGAGCAGAGGATTCCAAATTCCAGTTAACCTGGCAGTAACCAGTCATCTAAGTTTTAGTAATGACAGTAATGCATTAACAGGAATGGAGAAGCCTTTTTATGAGCGACAGCCCCCATTGATAAGAAAATGTGAAAAAGTAGCCTCCAGGAAACAACCACAGTATAATCAAGCTTCACTTCCTAAAATTGAGATGCAGGGCATGTCTACATAGCAGCTGGGAGAGTGTGTCCCAGCCATTCCAGTGTGGGTAGATGGACAAGCACTAGTTCTGCTCAAGCTAGCATGCTACAAACAGCCATGTGACTACAGTGGCACCTGAGTATCTGTCCAGGAGTTCAGGCAGAATTGTGTTGCTGCTGCCACATTCCTATTTTTAGTACTCTAGCTCAAGCAGAGCTAGCGCTTGTCTGTCTACCCATGCTTGTCTGTATACCCAGTGGCTTTAGCCACACAATGGGGCTGACCAACCTGGACATGAAGCTCTCCTGGTGATTTTAGCAAGAGGGAATGCAGGATTTCTTCTCTGGCCCAACCCTAAACTCCTTTCCCTGAAGTCAGTGGTCATTTTGCCCAAGTGCGGGAATTCAGGATTAATTCCCTGAAGTTCAAGGCCGCTGTGAGCTAAGCCTGACTGCGTCATGGCAGGTACATTTCCCTCCACAGTCATTATCCTACCTGTATCTAACCTTTGAGTTTATCCAAGTAGGCCCTGTGCTCTGCAAACCCAACTCCTCTGTTTCTTTATTCTTCTCCTAGACAGCAGGAAGAACAACAATTGCTGAACTGCACTGTTGCTTGGGTAGTCCCTTCACTCCACAGCGTATACCAATCAAGGGAGCCTATATAAGGCAGAATGAAATGATCCTGTAGGTTTAGCTACAATGGTAGTTTGGAGGGTGCTGAGAGATGGAATATTCTGTCCTGTTACGAGAGGTGCAGGTGTGAAGTTTGCCAGCCGCTCTAAAGGGCTGAGATGACTTGTCTCTTGATACATCCCTAGCAACCAGCTGAGATAACTAGAGACTTGGGGTATGGCTACACCACCCACCGGATTGGTGGTAGCACTCGATGTATTGGGGATCGATTTATCGCGTCACATCTAGACACAATAAATTGATCCCTGAATCAATGCCTGTACTCCATCTTGGCAGGAGGAGTAAGCAGAATCAGCGGGGGAGTGGCCACAATTGACCCACCACTGTGGGGACGGGCAGGTAAGTTGACCTAAGGTACTGCGACTTCAGCTACGCTATTCACTTAGCTGAAGTTGCGTATCTTAGGTTGGACCTCTCCCACCCCCATAGTGTAGCCCAGCCCATAGCGTCATCCCTAATCTATCTGTCTATGGAATTTACAGATCCCCATCACCATAGTATCTGAGCAACTCATTGTCTTTAAGGTATTTATCCACACAGCACTTCTGTGAGGTAGGGAAGTGCTGTTATCCCCTTAGCATCAGAACGATCAGTTTCTCTACCTTGTAAAGCAACAGCTGAGAAGGTTCTTGTGGCCAGTGATGGGTAAAGATCCTTATGTTTAGTGCAGCTCAGTTCAGACACATGCCAAAAAGCCTGGATGCTGATCTCGGCTATCCACAGGTCTTGGATCTGAAAAACTGGACGGGAAATCTCACAAGAACCGGCTCTCACGCCTAGATGGCTGCTTTCAATGGTGCTGGAAAAACCAAGAGAATGAAGGCATTTTGGCATTGCTGGTTCTGGTTTCAGAAAGAACCTGCCAGTGAAAAATAATGGGGGGAGGGAGAAGAGGGAAATGACCATTGCCTCTATTTCTTCCCCGAGAGGTTCTGGTTGACTTCAGCCTGAGTTTGGGGCACTGGCATGCTGGAAAGGGAAAGTGCTAATTTTTCTAACCCACTTTGCCCACTGCCACTCATGACTTTGACCAGCAGGGAGATGATGGCTATTGTTATTTGTATTGCCACCACGCCTAGGCACCCAGGTTATGAACCAGAATCCCATTGAGCTAGGTTCTGGACAAACATAGGGACATACAGTCAGAGTTAAGGGGAGGCTACTGGCCTGCATAACACTCACAGTGTTCTCCAGCCAGCTTAGGAAGACCTCCAGAGCAGAAGTGGGGGTGCCACCCCATCTACCTTCTGCAGAAGCAAATGGAGTCCCGAGGCCAAATCCTCTATGAACCGGATTTCCCGAGCTGGGGATTCCCCTGATGGGCCAGAGTGTGCAGCTGATGGAGAATTGGCACAGCTGTCTCCTATTGGACTCCCCCAGAGCCCTCACGTAGGAGCGTGTCAGGGACATGGCCAGAATGCTGCTGTGCTCCAGCAATCCCCAGCTGGCAGATGGCCCCAAGGAGTCGCTACCAATGGACGTACCTCGGAGCAGCCTCACAGATACATACAGATGAGCACCTGCCTCAGGATTTCCTCTCAAGAATTAGTCACATGAGCCAGTCCTCAGCCGAGCACATTATACTGTGTCAAATATCCGCCGGACTCTGCAAGTTCCCCCCTTTCTAAGAGGGATGTGAGCAGGTGGGGAAATGCATAGCATCCTATTTCATGAAGGATCTGTAAAGGGGCCAGTCCTTCTCCCATCAAAGCCAACAGCCAAACTCCCATTGCCTTGCAGAAATGCAAAAGAAGGCACCAGACCATCTTGCATTCCCATACCCTAACCATCCAAACTTGGTGCCTGTGTGGAGAGAGAGAAAAACAGAGGGAAAGAAAAGGGGGGAATTAATTCCAGGCGCTTGAGTGGGTTCCCTGCTCTGTCTCAGTTCGGAGCAGTGCACATAACAACAACTTTTTAATAATAATTTAATTTATAATGGGCCCCCCTGCCAAGACACTTAAAGCACTATCCAAACAATTAAAATATGATTACAATAAATAAACAACAATAATTAAAACATAATAAAACAGACAATATGAGAGTCAAGCCACATGCTAAACAGGAAAACAAAGCAGTATCTTTGGAGGAGAAGGTTCCTCACACAATTCATCTTCCAACTCTCCTGTTGATGTTAGATTGAAATTCTTCCGTGAAGCTGTTTCTATATCTGCAAAGATTTTGGCAGCAACACAGTCATTTAAAAAAATTGAGTTTACATGGCCATAAATTAACCAAGGTTTCGCAAGGATGCAATAATCTAAGATCCACTTTAATCAGAATAAATTTCAGTCTGGAGCAAGGGTGTCAGGCTTATGACATCAGCTCTGACTTGGGGAAAAACACACATCGTTAGTTTTGGTTTTACATTGCGCAGTGTGCCTAATGAGCAAAACTTGAAGCATGAGTGCCAAATTTGAAAGAAAAATTTAAGAAGCAGAGGGGGGCAAATTCAACCTGGGTGTATGTCCCTTAGAGTTAATGGAATAACAGCAAAGATTGGCTTGACTCAGTTTACACAATACTGAACCCAAAAATTCTTCCCTTGGAACAAACTAAATTCCAACACACCAGCCCCCCAAATTTTGAATTTCCACTTTACACAAGAGTTCCGCCACCTTCTCTAGGGAGATTCCTCCCTTTATTTTTTCCTGCCCAAGAGGAATTCCTCTCAGAAGTCAGCATTGTGAGCTATTTTTCCAATTTTTCCATATGTCTGTGCAACATTGTACTTTCTTTAATCAGTGTTCCTGTAGCTGCACTGAGCCCTTCCACTCCTGGAGAACAGTAGCTATGGAAAATGTAACCTTCTCCTCCATAGATGTGAATGTGAGTTTCAAATCCTTGGTCTGTTGCATGTATTTTGTAGGTCTATGTTTTCCTTCAGGAGCCTTAATAGCCTGCAATAATCTTTTCAGAGTAATTGAAGAGTCGCCGTCTCCCAGTGGAATTTCTTCTTATTTTGCTCAGTGGTTGAGGTGTATTTAGACTCAGGCAAGCAGGTCTTGGCCTTCAGCTTTGCCTCACCTTGCGCCACTCAGAATTGAGAGGAAAATAACCCCACCCCATTTTACAGCTGCTCTTCCCAAGAGCTTCCCTTTGCCTCCTTTCCACCAGCCTGGCTTGTGGGCTGGAAAAGCAATCAAGCAATGGACAGAGCTGTGTGTCAAGCAACATCACGTCACCAGTCCTTCCCCCAGAAGAGAAGAAAGGAATTGCAACAGGGTGGCCACAGATCTTTACAGAGATGGAATTAAATCAGAAGTAATCCTCTCCCCACATAATGAGAAACTTCCCCCAGTCTTCATGATAGCTGCATTTGGATGGCCCATCTAAATAAGGGGAGAATATGACCCCTAAATGAAACCACTCTGACACCAAATCCTACGTTCTAAAATAAGGTCAGAGGAAGGACTGTCCAATGGTTATGGTGCTGGTTTGAGACTCAGAGGCTCTACCTTCAGTTCCCTGCTCTACTCACAGGCTTCCTGTGTGACCTAGGGCAGTCATTTCATCCCTCTGCACTACCGTTCTCCAGGGGGCTAACAGCACCGCCATCTTCCCCGGTATTCTGAGGGTAAATACATTAACGATTGTAAGGTGCTCGAACATTACACTGGTGGGACCATGTATATCGCCTTTCTTCACAGGTTCTCTTGACATCCCAAATGGGACTTTTAGCCCAAGTTTGGCTAAGGACTCATGACTCTTAGTGTGGAAAAATTTCATCAAATGAAATAAAAATCTTGGTGGAGATGGCAAAATCTGGCTGTGGGTCAAATAACAAAGCTCTGTCATATGCACCTGACATTCCACAAGCAAATGGTTAGATTTGGAAAGTTCTTCTGGAGTTAGGATGGTTAGTCCTTCCTCTCCAAGTGCCAGTGACTGTAGGCAGCATGTGTGGGACAGTCCATGAGCCAGACAGGATGGTGGCTGGAATGTCACAGGACCATCTTCTAGAAATCACAGCCAGAGAGTGTCCAGCGGAATACTTGGAAAAAGGGGTGTCAACATGTCAACATGATGAGGGAATTTTTTCCAACTCCCAGTGACTCAGACACCTGAGAGAGAGTCACAATGGTGTCACCAACTCCTCTCTCTGTGGGTAAAACCCCAGAAGGTGCTGGAAGTGTAAACAACATCTCTCTGTGCACCAGCATTTCTGCAATCAGCCCTCAGTTGCCCAAGAAAAGTGATAGAATCCCAGCTGGTCGGAGACATTCAGAACTGGGCTGAACAAAGCACTCATGAGCAGCCCAATGGGGACACTGCACTGGGTGGGGACCAGATGCACGTCTTATCCATGAGATACTTTCTATGGGTCATTTACTTCCAGCTTCCTCCATTCGCAGGCAAAACAAGAAAGTGCCCCCACGGATTCTACAAACTGCCTTGTTCACCAATCTCTGCTTCCAAGCCACTATCCCTCTCCCTCTCCCACTGGACTGCAGTAGCCTCAGTCTCTTAGGGAAGCAAATTCGACTGAACCCACCACTACTCCACCTACCAAGGTGAGTGGCTGTGTGTCAACGCTTGGACCTTCTACCTTACACCCCAGCTAGTGAGAAAATGCAGGGGGCATCTCATATATTCTGAAACATTGTCGGTTGTTTGGGGTGCAAGTGAGAAAAGGGGGAGGTGCAGCAGGAGCAAGGAGAGGTGCTGGAAGCAGCAGCAGAACATATTCATGCCTGGTAATATAAACGGGAAGCTAACGGTGGTAGAATTTATTTTATGGCAAATCCTAAAGGAAAATTATGCAAAGTAATAAAATAAAGAAGAATTATAAATGAGGAAGAGGAATGAGTGGAAATAGCGAATGAATTATGGGAAGGAAAGAAGGTGCAAGAGGAGAACTGAAGTAGAAGTACTGAGTTAAAAGGATAATTCTCAGAAACTGGCTGGTAGATCAAAGGGAAGTGATGGGCTGAGGAAATCTAGACTAAATTCTAGCAAATTAGACACCCCCTCGATCTGCTGGTTGGTAGCTGCATAGTTTTGCCCTGTGAAGTTAGCAAACACTATCACATAAGACTCCAAACTACCGAGGAGGGTGGGGTGGATGCTCTGTTCTTTTCTTGGTGGCGAGTGGCCAGAAATGTTGGGACACGTTTACTCCTTCTTTGGCCCATAAATTAGAATCAAAGTAAGCATGATCCCTGGCCCGAGCTCCTGAACCCCTAGTCAGCGGTGCTTCCTGAGGAGCCAGTTCCCAAACCATCCGGGGCAGCCTCTCTGCCTGCCCCATACATCACCCTTCCAGCCCCCACCTGGATCCTACCCATTGCCTAGTCCTGAGAATGACACCATTTCCCAGCTCCCATCTGTGCCTTGCGAAGCTTTAAAAGCCATTCCGTCCCCGGCGTAAATGCTTTTCGTCTCTGCTCCAGGGAATGCTTTAAAGAGCCTATGACCACAGAAGAACAATTTCAGTACTGCTCATAAAGTTTATCCAGAGAGAGGGAGAGAGAACAGGGCTGCTCTCGGTTTTGTTTCTGGAGAATCCTTCAGAGAGTTCATTAGCCTCAGGTGCAAGAGAGGGAGGAAGAGGGAAACCCCTTGTTTAAGCCAGGGACTCTCGCAGGGTGCAGCCGATGGCAGGAGAAGCTGGTTCCCGGCCCACGGCCCCAGCTGTCAGTCTGAGCGATGAATTACATGCTATAAGAAGGTGTTGACAGGAGCAGCTGGACATCAGAGAGTGATGAAAAGAGAACAAAATTCATTCCGAGTTCAGACAGACTGGCTCGTTAGGGGCAGGGGAAGCAGAGGCCAGAGCAGGAGCACTGCTCCACCTTCTGGACAACAGAGGAAGCACCTTCCAACTGCTCCAGAGAGCCCTTCATTTCCATCCTCTGAGGTCAGTTTCTCTGACAGACCCTGGGACGGAAGAAGAGCCCAGTGTAAGCTCGAAAGCTCGTCTCTCTCACCAACAGAATTGGGTCCAATAAAAGATATCACCGGTGGGATCCTGGATGTCACTTCTGCAAGGAGGGAGTAGGTCCTTCCTAAGACACTCCCAGGTCTGAGAAGTTAAAGATGGAACAGATGTATCACATCACGCTTCCTTCTTCTCCCTGCATGAGGCAAAGCGGAATTGTTATCCTTCATCCAGCCTAGCCTTGTCCTAAGCCATGGACAGGAGTTAAATTCTAGATATCTCCAAAATAAATCCAACAAAAGGGTATTTTTAGGCCTCTTAGTTAAGGATGTAACTTGTAGAAATGAGAGAAATTGGGGAAACATCATTTTGATTAAAAACAATTAGCTCTGTTTTAATGCAAAATAAATGATGTTCTAAAGATGAATTGTTTCACATCTGCTTTACATATGTACAGCAAGTGAACATGAAAAACATACAGCTAATAATTAAGTGGCTTGACAATGTCCTTGCTCTGTTGAATACACTAACTGTCCCCTTATATTTAATGTATGGAGAAGTTCGGGAGCAAAGAAGTCCCATCTGAGATTAGTCCTAAAACTGAAAATAATAAAAAGAGAGTTTTTAAAGCCAAGCTACTTCTTAGCATTCAGTGAAGTTGGCAGAGAGAAAAAAATACTACACTTTTTTCTCCCTCGTCTACCATCCCTCCCTCTCTCTCCCCTACTTCTTCTTTCTGCCTCTGGAAAATACAAAGGCAAATTCAGATAAAATTTCATTGCGGTTATTCAAAGAGTTTCATGGAGTATTTACACAAGAACTGTTCAAACAGCCTTTGTCTGTACATCCCTTGAAATCTGCACCCAATCTTTTCAGATTCAAAGCAAATCGCTCACGAGAGACAAAGGGGCAGTGTTGATATAGCCAGCCCTGGAAAGTGAATTAGCGATTTCGGACTAAATTCAGGGGGGTTTGGGGATCACAGGTTTCCTTTCAGGCTCTCACATAAATACCAGCCTTGAGCCAGGCAGAGGAGCAAGGCAAGCTTTCTAGCTGTACCCCTGACCTCTTGGAGTGCAGCAGCACTTCCCCATTCACGACCACAAAAGAAACACTACCGCCTCCTAGCTGGAGCAGGGAAAACACACCCAGCCACACGGCTCATGCCACAGTTGCTAGAGGACTATGATTTAGCTAATAACCCTAGATCCTAAGAAGTGGCAGAATCCTAAATGACATGCAGCAATGGCACCACCACTCAGACCAAATGCGCTGACTCCTGGGAGTCCTAACAACAGAATAATAGCACCAGCAGCTAAATCAGAACAGTAAGCAGCAGGGCAGACAGAGCAGCAGTGCTGCCCACTACACAAGGGGAGTGATCACAGCAATGCCCTAACTCACCAGAGTAACAGCACTGACCGCTAGGGTGCAAACTCTCATCTCACCCACATCTTCTGCCAGGCCGGGCTTTGCCCTTAACAGAAAGTAAGAGCAATTAAATATCCCCTTAAATAAAAAGCCTCAACATTTACCACCTCATCAGAGGGTAAGACAGCACTGTCCATCCCCCCCCCCCGCACCCCCACAAACCCTACATTACACTTCAGTTAAGTAGTCAAGGCACCACCCCTTTAGCAAATGAGTGTAACGGGCTGCCCCAGAACTAAAGAGAGCAGCGGCACTGTTCCCATCCCATCTAACAGGAGTTAAAAGAAGTCACTCCTCTAAGCAGAGAAATGTAAATGATCCCTAACAAACCAGCGTAAAAATGGTGACCACCAGGAAACCAAAGTAAAAATGGTGACACCCCCCACCCCCCAGTCAACAACAGTAATTTAAAGATCCATGATGAGTTCAATTAAAATCAAGGGAGGAACTGAAAGTGCAAGACACAAGATGAGGCAGATTCTACCTTCACTTTACACCCATGTGGTTGCAATGGGATAACAGAGAGCAGAACTTATCTGTTGTTCTTTAATTAAACTATGGACTCTGCCATGTTTCTTCCTTCTTCTCACCCTAGGCAAAGGGCTAGCATGGGGGCATGTCTTCTAGCTTCCATGGTTTTAGGTTATGCCACCTAATTTGAAATAAGTATGAAAATTACCACCCCACCCCCTTGACCAATGATTTTATAGCCCTCTTAGCTTCTTACCAAAGTTTTCCTTGTTCTGAGAAGAAGTCCAAATTCCTTAACTCTTCCTTGTAGCTAAAACTCTCCACCTACCTACTCAGATTTTAAACCCCAACCATCAAGTCAGTACCTGGGCACCATAAAACTCCAGAGAATCTGTATTTTATTGCCCTGCTCGAGGCATTAAGGCAGCAGGACTCTTTCCAAGTCAACCCCTGTTGGCTTTCAATGAGAGTTGGCTGCCTAGCTGCTTTTGTGCCTTCAAAACTCTCCCCCTAATATCCTTCCTATGGAGAAGGAGGATGAGAGGCTATAAGGATCTTGGTAATGTTCCCTCAGTTGATATACAATTTTCTCCCATTGGCAACCACCAGCATGTTGAAAATGGACACCATGTCCCTACCTGGTATTTGACAGGAGATGCATCACTCATTTAATAAGTAAAAATATTTGGACACATCAACAAAACCAAGGCGGAAAAGGCCCTACCAGGCAGACATTAACTTAGGGGAGTTTTTGCCTTTCCGTGTGGATGGTGCTTTCGGATACACAGGACATGTTTCTTCTTCAGGAGCCGTTCTCTGTTGGACAGCTCCCTTCAGTGACTCTAAGCATAGCAACAGTGATAGAATACTAAACTGAGATAGCTTCCCACAAGAGTCCCCTGGAATGTCTGTTTGAACCAGTATTCTCCCAGCATTTTCAAATGCATGGACAATTCCCCTTGGAGTGATCACAGGAAACACAGGAATTGCCAGACTGAGTCAGACCAGTGGCCCATCCAGTCCAGTAGACTGTCGTTGACAGTGGCCACCAGATGTTTCAGAAGATAGTACAAGAAACTCTTCAGCAGGCAGCTGTGGGGTAACTCCCACTAGGGGAAAGTGCTCCTCTTAACCCACAATAGTCAGAGGTTGGCTGAACCCTGAAGCATGACGATTTAGATCCCTTTCCGAATGCTTGGGGTGGTTGTTTTGTTCATTTGTTCTTTTTAATTAGCCCGTGGCAGTAAGTTCCCTAAGCTAACTGGGCTATAGATAAATAAGTGTTTTCTTTTATCAGCTTTCAATTTGCCACTTTTGTTTCCTTCTCCTCTAAGAGTTAGTGGAAAGAGAGTCCACTATGAGGCTGCCTTGTTTCTCTGAGTCCCACAATCCTGGAGTCTTATTGAATTATCTCCTTTAACTCTGCTGGTGTGATTTTGTTTGTAAGTCACCTTTAGTGCAGAAGGAGTAGCCTCCACTAGCGAGAAGATTAAAATCCCATTACTTGGTATTCATGTGTTATTTAATGATATTTTTCCATTATGTATTTATTTTAAAGTTGCTTGCACTGAATATAGAGTTTATGTTTTTAATATTTATTATAGATTCTAGTTTGTTTTTCTAATTGGAATGAATTAAAAAGAGAGTGGAATTTTTAATGGGTGTTTTTATACATAAGCATTCAAAAAACCATAGCCTCATAATGTGAATTGCATGGGATAGTGGCAAGAAAGCAGCATTTTCACCACAGGGTGTATAGGAATTGCTACCAAAGACAACTCTACCCACAGCTCATGTTCCATGCTGTCCCTTAAAGCACCCCTATAATTTCCTTGGTAATGACTGAGCATCCAGGCTAGGCTGAAAACTCCTCTTCCTTCATACAAAGCTACTCCTCATCCCAGGAACAGTTGAAATGTCTCAGTTCCATTCTCCACAGATATCAAAATAGCCAACCCCACAGATTGCAGTAATACGTTACCCACCCAACAGACAACAGGGACCTGCCATCTTGCAGTGGATTTGGTTCTCCCGAGAATGCTCTCCCTACAGAGTGCTGTGCATTTCACATGGTTCCATGCTTCAACCCTTACCCAGAGACAGCTGCAGTGCTGGACCTGTGGTGGTGGGGTGGGGGTGAATAGACAATGATGCCCTTACCCTTACTTCTCATTACTGCTGGCTGGAAAAAGAGACTGGCGTGAGGGGAAGAAAGTGATGAAAAGATTTCCGTGTGCCATTAATTTTTGGAGGGGGCATTCCATCCCTCTGGGAGGGGAGCCCACCTTCTGTTTCTGATCCACTCAGTGGACACTCTGAGGATGTGGTCACCCCCTAGACATCTATCCTGGATCAGGCCCACTGATTACCACCCACTCCTCAGGATCCTTCATGTGAGGGGCTCTAAATAATGCCAAGGGGGCTGAAACAATACATCAGATCACTGGTTTTCAACCTATTTTCATTTACAGGCCCACCCCCAAAAAATTTCAAGGTGCAGATCCCTTTGGAAATCTTAGACATAGTCTGCAAACCCAGATTGAAAATCACTGATGTATGCAGGGATTAATTTGTGCTGGGACTTGTCGGGGCTGAGCTCTAGGCTTGGCAGTTCATAGCCCCGGTGCCTCTGGGCTCCCGGCCAGTAGCCACCTCTCTCTGGCTGCTCAGCTCTGAAGGCAGCACCACCTCCAGTAGCAGCGCAGAAGTAAGGGTGGCAATCCCATACCAGGCCATGCCACCCTTACTTCTGTGCTGCTGCTGGCAACAGCACAGCCTTCAGAGCTGGCCAGCCAGCAGCCACCACTCTCGGGCCACCCTGCCAGAGATTAATTTATGCCGGGCTTGCTTAGGCTGAGCCCTGGCACCTCTTTCATTACAAATTAAGCACTGGGTATATGGTAAAAGCAAGATTCTGTGTATCCCTTAGACACAGTCTGCGGACTGCAGGGAATCTGCAGACCACGGTTGGAAAACCAGTCCACTAGAAGCACAGCCATTACTATTGAGATAAAGAGAGGAATGGAAGGGAGTGATGAAAGGAGGAGGTGGACGGGACAGAGTGTGAGAGAGATGGAAGAAGCAGAAGGGAAGGAGACACAGGAGAATAGGTGGAGAGAAGAAAGTAAATAACGGAGATGGAGAAGAGAGTGATTCTGAGGGAAGAGGGAGAGGGGAGGGGACAGGAAAGAAGGAGCAAGGAGTCAGATGAGAGAGTTGGAGGGGAACGAATTACAGAGCGAAGTGGGAGAGAGCAAACAGATGGGTGGGAGAGTGAGCCTGAGGAGGAAGAGGTGGCAGTGGGTGAGACGGATGGGGGAAGCCAGGTGGCAAAAGAGGAGAGAAGGCCGGGAGGGAACGGAGAAAAAGACAAAGGGAGAGAGAAAGAGAAGATTTCACCAAACACTGCTGCAGCACACCCTGAAGCACAGGGATGCATTTAACAGGGGGCTGGAGGAATCTTCATTTATCAGGAATTCAATTAAGTGGAACAGTCGTTATTAATTTTATGGGAATTATTTGTACGGGGGAGGCTGGAGTGCGGAATGGAATCCAGGAACCATTTCTTCTATCAACGCCCCAGGTCAGGTAGGCACAGGCAGCGTAATCTCACCAGTTGAGATATTAATGAGATGCCTCTAGGTGCAAATGATAGTTTAATAGGTGTTACTTAACGGGAGTGCCCCTCATCCACACACGCCAGCCCGCGCAGCTCCAGAAGAATTGGCCACCTTGTTAGAATAAGTAATTAGAATGTAGGAACACTCGCTTTGACACTTTAATAAAGTGTCAGTCGTCATCAATTTAGTATTTAATAAAAATAAAATTAAACATTTATTACATTTTTACTGCACTGTATTTAAAATACATATTCTGCAAATTTTCAGGATTTCAAATGAGCTTCTCGGTAGGACTGTGGTCCCGAAAATGGGCCCGACAAGTTATTTTTGTTTTGTTTAGCTGACTGGGGAGGGATGTGGCTTTGAATTACAAGAGAGACAGAGAATGGGGGGGGGCTATTGGATTATGGGCTTCTGTGGGGGTCTTGAACAAGTTCCCTCCTCCCACTCCTTAGCATTCCTTGCCTTTTTCCTGGGCTCTGAGCATGGGTTGAGCAACCCCCCCACCCCCACCAGTGCATATGAGCTAGGCCCATTGACAAGATGCTCATGCCACCCAGTGCAATCATCTAGGAAGGCACCATGCAGCTGAAGGAAGGGGAAGTCCCTCAAACTCTGAGGAAGAATAAGAAACCTAGGACAAGCACCAAAGCTGCAGCACCCCATGGCTGCAGGCCAGGCAGGTGGACAAGAGTGTGTTCCACTCAAGCTTTCTGCCCTGCATTGAACCAGCTGCTAATTTAGGTGCAGATGCGGTGGTGTGCTCCCGAAAACGTGCCTGTGTAGGTGAAGTGCTCAGAAGCGGAGGGAAAAGATGGGAGGGGACAGAGGACCCGGGATGTGGAGAGCATGTGGCAGGGAACTGGGTACAGATGGGATTGCATTGGGTGGGAGAAAGGAATCACCGAGCATGCTGGGCTCAGGTGGAATTGTCACACTGAGGAGACCGGTGGGTTGAGTATTTGGGGGCGGGGGAGCAGTGGGCTCAAATGGGATGGAGCTAGTGACACTGGGCAGAAGTCAGGGGAATTGAGGACCAGATGCAAAGCCTGCTGAAGTCACTGGGAGTTTTTCAATCAACCTCAGTAGATCACAGAGCAGGCCCTGAGCATTCAGACCCAGTGGGCACAGGCAGGATTTTTATTCTTTTCTCAGCTCTCCACCTGTCTGTAACGTGCCCATCACCGAGGTTACTGTGTGGCTCCCAAAAGCCCCAATAACATAACGCCCCTGGCACCAAACTACCAGTTGCCTGTACCTGGCCACCCCGAGGGGAATCCCAATGAGGCAGGTGAGAGATGTGAACTGTTCTGAATAGGTCTTTGAATGAACAGCGAGTCCCGTCGGAGCCTGTCTGTCCCATGCCATGAGAGTGGGAAGGACACCAGCAGGCTTCTCCTTAACCCCACCCACCCCAGTGCTGCCCAAGTACTTTGAACTGCAATGAGGGGAAATGGAGTCACACAAACTCTTAGCCTCTTCCCCACCCCCACATGCCCTACTGCCCCCGGCCCAGAGCAGAGAGCCCAGCTAGTGCAGGGGAAAGGAGCAGCTTTGAAACAAGTGACATTCATGCTCGGATCAACCTGACTTCCTTCCACGGGCCCTTATCTCCGCTGAAGCAGAGCAGCAGAAATAGCAGCTACTGGAAAGGAGCAGACGGGGCCAATCACCCTCTGCCCTGTCCATCCCCCTCCAGCTGCTAAAACAAAGAGCAGGAAAGTCAGGTCCTGTCCACACCCCCTCCACTCCAACAAGGGCAAACAGCCGCTCCTGTCAGTGGCTCTGTGTGTGTATGTGGGTGGGTGTGTGGTGTGGGTGGGTGTGCACCTAAGCCTCGCTCTGCTCCTACGCATGACACTCCCCAAGACACACACATAAGTGGCCTGGATGCATGGGCCAGTTCTGTAGGGGCCCAGCACACACACTACCTGTGTTCTGAAAAACAAGATTCAGCGAATGAGGAAGAGCAGGCGGTACAGGAACTCCCTCTGGTTTAGGTGCCTTGGCAACACGGGGGAGGGACATTCCCTGGATATCAGCCCTACTAACAAGGGACTCCTGTCTTGGAGACTAATGAGGTCACCACTGGAAACCTAGGCAACAATTATTTAAATCTAAGCTTGACTCCTTCTGCTGGCGAGGGAGAGGTTAGGGAAGAGCCCTGGGGACATCTCCCCTCTAGAAGTCCCAGTGGCGTGTGTTGGAGGGGCAGGGGGGAATGTCTCAAGTCAGGGAACACCAAATCCTTCCAGAGAGGCAGGTAAATGCCAATGACTAACTGAATGGACACTCCTGGGGCCAGGGTCCCAAAGAAATCAGTTTCCACAGCCCTTCACACCCATAACCATATCGATAAAGATGATAAATGTCACTGATGAGCAAACAGATCTTCCGAGCCAGAGACGAGGGTCTGATAGGAACTGCCATACTGAGTCCAACCAGGGGCCATCTGGTCTCGTACCCTTGTGTGTCAGATCTCTTTCCCCTCCGCTTCGTCCATCCTCCCTAATCAAACTGTATGCTCTCTGGAAGAGTCATCCATGTTTGGACTCTGCCTAGCACAATGGAGTCTAGCTAGCACTTTGAAAGTAGCCGTGCAGACATCACAGCTTAGCCTCTCAAGGCTAGCTGGGCTTGTGAGCCTGAGCGCCAGCCCAAACCACACCATCCACGTGGCTATTTTCACAGCCCTAGATCCCTGGTAGCAGCTGGGCTAGGAGGTTCCCAGCTGTGATGTAGACATACCCTATTTGACTTGCCCAAGGTCACACAGGGCATCTGTGGCAGAGCTGAGAACTGAAGCCAGCTCTCCCAAGGCCCAGGCTAGTGCTCTATCAACTCTACCATCCTTGCTTTCTGTGCTTGACCCCATCCTTCACTTCAGTGGGAGTTCTGTACAAAATCTAGTTTGTAGAATTCACCAACTCAGCCGGTAAGGACCAACTTTTTCATAAGACACTGACATCTGATACCATTCAAAATGATACAGTACTTTCCAGTGGTAGAGCTCTTTTCATACAAGGGGATCAAAGCATTTTGGAAGCATAAATTAAGCCTCACAATCCCCTTCCCTTCCCTCCCTCAACAGCAAAGGCAAGATGGATATAACAACATTGGCCTGCCACCTCGATGCACTGACTCAGAGAAGTTAGGTGACACACCCAAGGTCACACAGCAAACCAGTGACAGGGCCAGGAGCAGAATCCAGGCACCCCAGCTCCCAGGCTCCTGTTGTAACCTTTAGAAGCAACCATGCCTTCTTTTAACAATTACCCCTTTCTATTCTCTCTTGCTGCGCACTTTCTTAATCAAACACTGTAAGTGTAGAGCTGGTTTCTGAACCAGGGGATGCAGCTGACTGGCCAGCGAAGCTATAAGTTGAAAGAAGCTCTTGGCAAAACCCAAAGGGCCTGCAGATCAGGCCGAGAAGCATTATAAATAGAACATGTATAGGGATGTGGGAGCAGAGGAAAGCTCCAATGAGAGACCCTGCGACTATCACTGGAAGAATCATAACTTGTAATGGGAGGACTGGTATGAAAAATGCAACATGCTACAGTATGGCCACAGAAAGAAATTCAGGGTTCTTCCCCTGGTGTTTGGTAACAGGGATATTTACAGCCTGGAAAGAGGATGCACTGGAGGGAGGGATGCTGTGGTGCCGTCACCATCATTTCCAGGGGAACTGTCATTTGCATTTCCGGGCATGAGCTCTGAGGTTACAGGGCTGCCGTGGGAGCTGCGTTTGACTGAGATCCAGACGTTTGGTTTATATTGCACACTATCAGTGAGCTAGGGTCAGCGGTCAGGGCTTGACGCTAGACGTCAGGTCAGGCTTGGGGACAGGTTCCCTTAATGGTTGAGAGCGAAAGTGCAGTGCACTTGAAAAGGCTGCCACACTGTGGCTGTGCGAGGTCTGACAGCAGCACCGGCAGATCCCTGGGGAAAACCTCTCACTGGTGTTTCTTTCACATTTTCCTCTCCTGGATTCATCAGCATCCTTGTTGGATCATATTGACTTCTGCTTCTTATGGGGAAAGGGCAAACAGGCTTCACCTGCCTTCAAACTTCTCTGCTCCTCCCTAGAGTGACCTGGTATCTTAGTCTGCTCCCTCCTTGGGGGTTCCTTTTCTCTTGTTTTACCCAGGAGTCTCTCTAGTCACAGCCATCAGCACTTCTAATTCTGAGTTCTCAGGACATCATTGATCGGAAAGGACTAGTGGAAGGGATCCTGCACTTTCTGTCACATCAACAGCGGCAACATGTAGAAACAGCAGCTGCGTGCTACAGAAACAACAGCACTGCATGGAGCAACCTACAGAGGGGGCAAAACTTGCGGTGATCCCAGCACCAGCAAAAGAAGCCTGCAGAGATCCCTGCAGCTGTAGCACAATTGCTTCTGCAGCACATTGCCAGAGAAATACCAGCAACAACCACAGCATCTCAGCAACAGCTACAGTCACAGCAACAAGCGGCATGACTGTGACAATTCCCCAAGCACCATCACTTACAAACAGCTGTAAAACCCACACAGAGAACCATAGAACCAGTAGCAAGCACCTGCAATATCTTCACTCCCAGCCCTGCAACAACAAACCCATCACTGACTAGAGCTCTGTGCACTAAGACCCATATCCAGCTATGACTGTGTCCCATAATCCTAATACAAATATGAACTACACTGAGCATGTTTGGACCATGAGTCATTTCTCTCTCCCCTGTTACTAGTTTCACTTGGGAATGGTACTAGGCCCACTGCTATTCAGTATTTTTATCAATGACCTGGAAGTAAATACAAAAATCACTACTGATTGGTGATGTGATAAATAATGCTGAGAACAGGGCAGTCTGGGCCCTTTGAACCAAAATGTGTTTTAATGCAGCCAAATATAAGATCATACATGCAGCAACAAGAATAAGGACATGTTATTCTTTGACTTTAGCAAAGCTTTGATATCGTCTCCCACAGTATTCTTGCCAGCAAGTTAAAGAAGTATGGGCTGGATGAATGGACCATAAGGTGGATAGAAAGCTGGCTAGATCACTGGGCTCAACGGGGAAGTGATCAATGACTCCATGTCTAGTTGGCAGCTGGTATCAAGCAGAGTGCCCCAAGGGTCGGTTCTGGGGCTGGTTTTGTTCAATATCTTTATCAATAGTCTGGAGGATGGCGTGGACTGCACCCTCAGCAAGTTTGAAGATGACACTAAACTGGGAGGAGTGGTAGATATGGTGGAGGGTAGGGATAGGATACAGAGGGACCTAGACAAATTAGAGGATTGGGCCCAAAGAAATCTGATGAGGTTCACCAAGGACAAGTGCAGAGTCCTGCACTTAGGATAGAAGAATCCCATGCACTGTTACAGACTAGGGACTGAATGGCTGGGCAGCAGTTATGCAGAAAAGGACCTGGAGGTTACAGTGGACCAGAAGCTGGACATGAGTCAACAGTGTGCCCTTGTTGCCAAGAAGACTAATGGCATTTTGGGTTGTATAAGTAGGGGCATTTCCAGCAGATCAAGGGACATGATAATTCCCCTCTATTCAGCATTGGTGAGGCTTCATCTGGAGTAGTGTGTCCAGTTTTGGGCCACACACTACAAGAAGGATGTGGATAAATTAGGAAGAGTCCAGTGGAGGGCAATCTGAAAGCATCACAAAGGTGCTGGAATGAGGGATCCTGGACTGAGGTGGTTTCCATCATATATAGGGTTTGGTTCAATGGCTCTCAGCATCCCCAGGACACAAATTGTTCTAGTACCCCTGAAGCATCAGCCAAGATATAACTACAGGAGATGGCATATGTGACATTAGCATAAAGCGAAGGCACGGTGGGATATTGTATAATGTGTGGCCGTTTGCTCAAGTACATTTGTGGTATAATATTAAAGATGTTCAAGAGACCAAATAACAAAGTTTAGCCAGAGTCACTAATTAGAGACAAAGCAGTGCAATGCAGAAAGAAACGAGTTAATATTTTAACCAATCCTCTAGGACAGGAGTCTTCAAACTTTTCCCCCTGCGTCCCCTTTCCGTGGAGGGAAAAGTCTGGCGGCCCCTGGGGGTATGTCTGCAGAAATGCCACTGCAGAAAACAGAGGCTTCCGCTTTCCACGGTGGCATTTCGGTGGGACCAAAATAGCCCGCCCGGGAGTTCGGCGGTCTCCCGGGTGGGCTCGGCGGCAGTGCCGGGGTCTCGCGCACCCCAGTTTGAAGACCACTGCTCTAGGAAGCTTATTTCTCATGCAGTTGACCATCCACAGAAAGTATGCTTCAAAACATACACACACCTGCCAACTACCAGCATTAATATCATAGCTGTTTACAAGCTAAAAGCACTCATTAAGTCACCCAAGGCTAAAATTTATCTGCTTTTTACCTTGGTTTTCTGGTACCATGATGTACCTTTCCGTATCTCTGGTTTGAATACTACATTCCAAACCAGTAAAGGTACCGCCTAACTAGTGTCTGGGTCATAGAACAAATGTATCTTGTCTTTGACAGGTTCCACATATTCCAGTGCCAAAGCTGACTTCATCTTTGCAAGGTTCTTTGGGATCGATATCTTGACGTGAGTGAACAGCATTGTGGGAAAGACCTAATATAATTTGATTAACATAACTGCCCATGTGCTGGGTATAATACAATATTAATGTGGCATGCACTATGTTTATATATTGCCTAACAAGGGCATGTTTAAGGAAACAGTAGTTTTACCACATGAGTTTAGCACAGAAGGGTAGAAGCACTGTGGATTCACAAGAACTGCAGCTAGATGAACATGTGTTCAGGCCCTAACCCTGTGCACCTACAGGGGGTATTATTTCAAAGAGGAGCATTTCAGCCAAAACAGTTCAGTAGCTGCCCATTCTCGATTCGCAACACAACACGGCATCATTTGTCACTGGGAAAAGCATCCATTTCTTGAAATGGTAATGCAGGCAGCCTTAGCACCCCTGGCTTCACAGGCAAATTTATTCACTTGCCTCACCAGTGAATGCTGCAAATGTCTCTAGTCTTGTTTACGTCTGTTGTGGGATCCTGTTAAATTCAGAACAGACCCTGTCACCGCTGACGTGGTCCCCATCAAGAGAAAGAAAGCATCTGGCAAAAAGAAATAGTGTGATTTTGCTACTGAAAGTTTTAACATTTCTCTTTTTTCTTTTCTTTTTGAGCATACTGCCATCTCTTTTCATCCTTACACCGGGGCACTGTAAATGTAAAACTGTAAATTGCAAGATTGTGCAAATACCACTAGTATCATTTGCATGAAAATTGGTTGCAGAGAGCAATTAGCACTTCATTAATTATCAATGAAGTGCCAATTTACACATTGCCCAAAAGCAAATTGTAAATTCAATTTGGTCTATAATTGAGAATTTGGTGCTGGGCAGAGATGGCTGCTCCAGAACAGACTTGCGCAGCAGAGTTTGAATCAAGTCTCCAGCGAGGTCAGGTTCCTCAGTAAGCTAAACACAGCTTCTTCGCAGCCTAAACTGGGATCCTGTCCACAAATGAAATAAAGGTCTCAGACGCAAATTCGTCTATGCACCCAGAGAAAACACGTGTGAATTTCATTGTGTCCATTTATCCACGAAGTGGGTATTAGCCCACGAAAGCTTATGCTCTAATACTTTAGTTAGTCTTTAAGATGCCACAGGACTCTTTGTCACTTCATTGTCTCTAAATATTCACCTTCTCCGCACAAACACAGAACTCACTGTCAGGCAACATTGTTATTATTAATATGGCAGTGGTACTTGGATCTCTCCAAACCCAGAGGAAGCCTCCATCTTTACCCCAAAGAGCTCACATTCCAGTAGTAGCCATGGCACAAATGAGAGCTACAATAATACTTGGGGGAACTAGAGTGAGGGCTGGACAAGGGGTATCAAGGAAGAGATGTGATCATTTGGGCATTGCAGCAGACTTAAGGGCACACTATCTATGTTGTGCCATTTACAACATACCACTTAATGTCCAAATGCATCAAATACTCTTCCTTTCACCTCTGATTTCCTTGCCACGTGAGCATTCTTGACTCTTTTTCTCTTTGCATTTGACCTGGTTCTTTCGTTTGGCAAAGCTCCATCACCAAAAGAAAGTTGCTTTTATTTTCTCCCAGCCTCCTCCCTTGCGACGAATTGCGGCATCTGGTAAACAGGTGCAGAAGAGGCAGGTTTCTCGGTCATGAACCCTCCAACGATTTTGTCCTCCACTTAATCCACATCGCAAGTCCTGCTTTGTGAAATGGGTCCCTATCCCATCGGAACTCTAATGTTTTCTAAAGAAATGCTGGATCTTGTGAAATGCTGGGTGACTACATCATAGTGTCATTTTCTGTAATAATTTTATATTAGGATGACAATGGCACCCTCCATCTTGGCAATGGATGCAAAGTGCATTGATCTCCCTTCATGTTGCTGGTGAGCTGGAGATGCATTTTATCCTGATTGTACAGATATAGAAAGTCGGGCAAAGGAGGATTTGCCCCAGCCCACACAGGAAATCTCTGGCCGAGCCGGGAATAGAGCACTCATCTCCCAGGACTCAGCTCCATTTCTTATGCTGGAGAACGTCCTCCCCAATCAGGATCAGCACTCCATGGTACTAGGAACTGGAGATACACACTGCAAGGCACATGCCCTTCCCCCAGATTGCTTGCAGTCAAAGGCTTTGACCTTAGAGTTGGATCTGGGTCGGGGCACTGGGAACCCATGCAGAATCTCATTGAAGTCCATGGAGCGAGGGGTTCTGCTTGCAGGATCAGGGCTAAAATGCATTTGCCAATGTGGCTCAGTTACTCCTGAGCAGGTGCTGCCATGAGGGTTTGGAGTGCACTCTGAAGGAAGTTCCTTTGCACGTCCCGGGGGAGGGAGGACAGCTCTGTGATCAGTTTGCATCTGAAGTGGATGTTATTAGTTGGTGTAATTAGATCCCCAACATGGGATGTACAGGACTTCTCAGCTTTCACCCAGCAACGTCCCCGCACCCTTCTTCCCGCCTGCTCAATCCACCTTTACCAAGAGATTGAATTTACAGTGGACTTGAACACATTTAAATCCATTTATTGCAAAATTACTTTTCGATAATTACATCACGGCACTGACTGTGTTGCCTAATGAAATTAGCATGAGAGATATTAGAAAGAATATAAAATTATAAGAAATATTGAAATACCTCTTTCCCTGTCCGTCTTAGCACAGTCCATAGCTTAACTGGAAAACGAGCACTGCTCCTGGATGGGATTTGAATGCATCAAGTGTAATTTTCTAATGTCTTTTGTATAAATTAATTATAATGGTTATTGCTGCTTTACATTATTAGATTGAAATTTGCCTCCACTTCAGTGTATTGAAAGAAAGCAGCACCCATTTTGCTCCACAACACCCTGAAAGTTCTCAAGGCAAGGAGCCATTCCTACCTCTTAGAAACCACCAATGTGTTTCAGGTTAAAGATCTGGATCAACGCTGGTTGGCTCTTGGGCCCCAATCCCATAATCAGATCCACAGGAGCAGACTTTTGTGCCTGTGTGGAGACTCATGCACTTCAATGGGATACTAAGCCAGTGCAAAAACTATGCTGCATGGATTCAGTTGTAGGACTGGGGCCTTTCTGTGGAACATGTCTCTGAACGATGTTGCCAGCAATAGAGTGACTCCTCCTGTGGTTTAACCATCACACAAGCTTCAAATACTAGTCCCATAATTTTTGCACCCCCAATCAATCACAGACACAAAATTGCAGGCAAAAAATCAATGGCCGACAAATGATACAATAGAGGAGTCTAACTACCTGCAGTCGCAATCAGATGGTTAAGCATCAATGTGCTATTGTTTGTGCCAGTAACTGCTTACTGCCAAATTTCTTTGCAGGTGCAAAGTTGGAAGCCAACATGTGGCCCCTTTGAAAATGGTGCCTTTTAAAGTAGTTTAGATGCAATGGTGAGGGATACTATAGTGAGGAGAAAGAGAGATTTTGTGCCCGTAATTTTTTATGTCAATGGTTTTGCATGCAGTTTGTTTTATAACTATGCTGTTACCTGAGAAAACAGTATTTGTAAACAGCAGGAGAGTAGTTAGGCAGTTAACTATGCAATTGTTGTGGTGTACAAATCAGTTTTTGCATGCAAAAACTTAGACACAGAGTTCCAATTTTGTTGCTGCTTACTCCTTGCTAGGAGTTGTACTACTCCATTGCACACTGAAGTAATCCAGAAACTAAAGGGCTAATGTATTATGGAATGTAGCACATGATTTAAAGGTACTGACATGTGCCTGCCATGCTCCTAAAGGTCAGAAGAGCCTACTTAGAGATGAAACTTTGTATTAGCTGTTGTACCCTTTACCTGTAAAACCAAATTAAGCCTAAATCTGGGGGTGTCTGTAGCCCAGTTTGAGAATCTATTGGGAAGCTTTTCAGGGTAACCATCTTATATTTTCCTTTACTTGATTTTCGCCATTATTCCTAATTATACCCCAGAGGTCCCTTAATTTTGTATGGAAAAATCAAGGATGAGAAATGAAAAATATATGCGAATGATTCCTTGAATTGTTTCTAAATGGAATAGAATGTAAAACTTTTCACATCAGGTCCCAGCAAGTCTTCATGCAGAGCTGGTTAAAATTTTTCAAATTTCAGTGACATTTTAAAATAAAAAGCAATTGGAGAAACATTCCCATGAAATGTTCACAAAATGTCTTCCTCGGTGCTTCAGGTGCTTTTTGTTCTGTGTTTGTACAGCACCTGACACAATGAATAATAAAAAAATTTGTATTTAAAAGGTTTGAAATTTAAAATTTTGAAAAAACAGGGGGAAAAACCTGATTCTCCTCCCCCCCAAAAAATGTCTTCCCTTTTCCCCATGACCAGCTCTGTCTTCATGTTTATGGTGCCACGGTTCCTCCTGAAACTTCATGTCTTTCTACAACAGAAGGGAGGAACCAAATGCATTGGTGAGAGAACTTTCCCACACTCCTTTCTGAATCACCCACAGCGTACGTCCTACAGTAGCAGTGGCAGCTTCCAGCTGAAAACAGCAGCTTTCTATAATGATTCTAGGGCACCTCATGTCTTACAGGCTGTCCCAGGAGACATAACAAAGAGGGAAGATAAAAGCCTTCTGCACTGTCTCAATAACTCCCCAAATTCTTCCATAGATCACAGCCTCATTTGTCAGCTGGCACTATTTTGGTTAAGAGAGAGCTTTGTGTCAACCCCTGGGAAATGGCATCACCGTATTTTCCAGTAAACGTCATAGGGTGACCGTTTGCCAGGAATACAGGACAATACGATGATCAATACAGAACCAAGTCTATATCTGAGGGACAGTGCCCTGCACAGAGTTGTGTGTGCTGTCCACAATCACACATCTGGATCTAATGTATAACCCCTTTGCATGATTTCTGCTGAAGTCTTTGGGAGAAAGTGGGTCCTGTATTGACTTCACATGGGATGTGGGCAATACAGCAGCAAATAAAGGTCATCTTGTGGAATAAGAGTTAGGTGGGCGTTCTGATTGATGTGCACTAACACAGTATTTCTAACCCTTTTGACACCAGGAACCGGCTTGCTGCCTTGTTCCTAAACTGTGGCAGGAAGATCTCAGGGACCCGTGCCAGTCCAGAGACTGGTTATTGAGAAACACTGCACTAATGTACCCCTTATAGCAGGCCCAAGGATTAACACCACAGTCCACAGCAAACTATCTCAGCTGAGCAACATGCTCTCAAAGCCAGGAATTTCACAACACCGTCTTTCTGTTAAATTTGCAGGTTCCAAAACAAGCCCTCCCCGGAGTTGGACTAAGAAGAAAATAATGAAGCCATTAACAATGAAGCACCTCAAGCAAACCCAGCTCTGGAGATCTAACTGCCTTTCTGGATGAATACTTGGATTTCCCTGACTTCTCACTGCTGTTTAACCCTGTTCCTGTAATAACAGGGAGACAGATTTGCCAGTCAAGAAGACTGGAGCCCCCAAAGCTCAGTTGGGGCTGGAGGCAGGAGTAGGGGGCAGGGGCAGAAGCCCAGCAGTGTATGCAGCATAATAGAAAAAAAAGTTAATAAATCTAAACAGCACCTAATTTATTGATGAAGTAAGAAAGACCATTTAATGTGGAAAACATAAGCAAGATCAATAGGAGAGAACACAAATAAGTGAAGCTATTGACACACAAGTATTTTAAGCCTAATTGCAAGCATATGCACTTTCTAAGGGTATCTCACCTTTTAATAGCACCTTAGAGACTATGGGGTTAATTGATGCAGCTGTTTACTCCCAGCTCACGTGATCCGAATTGGAATTCCCTGGAGGATGTTATTAAACTAAAGTGTTTAATGAAGTGCTAAAGAGCGGAGTTTCTAATATTCTTCCTTCAAATGAAATTGAATAAAAAGAAGAAGCTTCTCTTTCAGGGATGGAAATTTCACTTTAGTATTAGGCTAAGCTGCCCCAACCTTGTGGTGGGGTGAGACTGGCTGAGGGGTACTCAAACTGAAAGATCCATTTAAGCTTGTTATTGCAGTGAGGATTTGGTGAAACACCTATTTTTCTCTTAAATTGCTATTCTCAGGAAATTTCTCTTCCTCCCCCTCCACTTGAACATAGCTAGTCAGGAGAGAGAGAATCCTCTTCGGGAGCACCAGGGTAATTCACTCTCCATGTTTATTCAGTCCCAAAGTCCCTCAGACACTGGCCCTCCATCCCTGATCCGCAGGAGCCATCCTCTCCCAGAGCAACTTCAACTTCCAAGCCCATTTGACTGCTTGGCCCCTCCAAACCGATTTACCACACACTCAACATTATTACACTATAGTGAACACTCTCTTGGGGGGTGAAAAGGGGATTTGATCTCCACCTTCTTTCTCCAAAGAGAAAAGAAGGAGAGAGTGGAAAGTTGGATGGAAGACAGTGGGGATGCAAATCCAGGGGCTCAAATGGTGTGGGCTGGAAGAGATACATAATTATTTCAGATTAGCCTATACCCAACAGTGAATGAAACCATCTTTTCATACGCAACTGACAAAGGCATTGCATGTTAGATAAACTTCCAGCTGTATTAAAAGACACCGAGCCAGATGCTTCTCTCAGTCACACTGGTGCAAATCTGGAGCAACTCCACTCAAACATCAAACAACCCAGCCTGTGAGTTCAGTGGATTTACACCAGTGTTACAGAGACTGGAATCCGGCCCAATCTTCTTAAACCTCTCCAGCCAAATTCTCTTCCTTTACTCCAGTGTAAATCTGCACAAACGCCATCAGCTTCAATGGGGTTACTCTGTTGTAACTGACAGCAGAATTTGGGCCTTGCTTTTTTGTTGCTCCCATAAAAAGAAATCAATGAAAATATTTACTGGAGGGAAGTTGGCAGGGAAGGTTGAAAGGAGAAGCCTAAAGATTAGGAGAATTTCTGATGCCACTGGCCATGTAAATATTGCTGCAAAACAAATACCTAGTTTTTCATTTCATTTGAATTTTTTTCCCAGATAACACTTCCCATATTCCCCCCAATCCTTTTTTAAACACGCGGTGGTAGGGCAGAGTCCATTAGGTTAACCAGTGTGCAGACACCATTTGAGTACAGCCAGGTTCATGCTGTGTTTAAGTCGTATTTAAATCGTTCGTAAGGCCTCGGATACCCTAAAAGTAGCCACTAGCTTCTTTACCCTGCGATACCTCACTAGCGGTTAACTCCCTCCAACACAGATAATATACAGGCTACATCCACCTACCTCAATGTCTCAGAGATCACTTTATTGCCCCTCCCCCTCTATACCCTGCTCACAGAGAGTTCGGTTTCACCGTGAGGGCCCCGATTTGGTATGGGATGGGGAAGCAGCTAATCCTGACACACAACCAAGGAGAAAGAAAAAACAGACCTTGAGTGCAGCCTCTGAGCTCACACTGCCTGCCCCACAGCCAGATCAGGGAGTTATTTGATTTCCTGGTGGGTGCCACTGCTGACTCTCTGAAAGGCAACAGCCAAGACGGTCAAACCTAGGAGCCTGTCAGGCTCCTAAGGCCAGATTTAAACACTGTCCTGATTCTGAACAGCGCTGAGTTCAGCGCCCACTCAATCCTACTGACCTCAATCCTACTGACCTTTGAAAACCAGACAGCTGCCAATATGGACCTAGGAGTCTGACTTTAGGCTCCATGGATTGAAAACTTTAGCCACAGCATCTCTGCTGGCTAGGCATGTACTGATCTTATCCTGCCCCATATGCAGCGCTCGCTCTCTTGTCCCTCCCAGTCTCTAGAGCATGGAGGTCTCGCCTCTCCTGTCATCTCTCCACCACACCATTCCACCCCCAAACATTGCAAGAGCGCTCACCTCCCTAGTCCTTGTCACATCCTCAGCCCTTGCTCTGCTATCCTCCCTCGACACCTGCCCCTTATATTGAGCTTTGACCACTTATGTCCCCACTTTCAGTCCCCCACATCTAATATCCTGAGCATGGAGCTTCCAGTTTCCCCCTTTCCTGATTCCCCATTCTCCACGCGGAGCTCTCAACTCCCCGGTTTCCATTCAGTAACCCTATACGACGAGCAAGGAAATGCTGGCCTGCTGTCCTTTGTGTGGAAGAAGGACCCCGATAGGAAATTGCTTGCTCTGTTTGGATTTTGCATTCTGAAAAGGGCAAATGGACAATGAATCTGATGAGGCCGTGGGATTTCCCTAGAGCCAGAGGGTCTGTCAGGGTTCAGCAATCAGGCAATGAGCTGATTTTTACATCAGCTGTTTAGAAAATTAGAACAAAAGCCTCTTCCTCCAAGTTTAACCAGGGAATCAGATTCTGTCCAGGGTGGTTCTGAAATGACCTGTCTCCAGAGCAGGGCCCTTCTGCCAAAACTCGAGAAATAATTTTAAAAAAAAACAAAACTCAGTGATCTTAGGAATCAGTGTAGACACGTCGGGCCAGCCACTACAAGCAAAAATTCTCTCCCCGTTTTCTCCATTCTAATTCTACCTCTGCCAGGAGGGCTTTGTCCCTTTTTAGAGCCTTCCTGCTTTTAAGTGTCCAGAACATGTTTGCTCGAAATAAAGATACTCTTCATCAAAGTCAATAAAACACCTGTATTGAATTGATTAGATGGGGTTTAGGAAGACTGGTTTGTTCCCTGTATTGATCCCCCTTGTGACAGAGCATGTGGATGGGAAGGGAGGGCGTATTTTCTTTCTGTTATTCAGGGATAATCTGTGACGCACACCCACACACACCTCTTAAAGCTGAGACCCTGTTATGATCATAGTGGATCATATTGCTGCTGCCTCTGTCCGAGACCCTGCTGGCTTGAGAGCAAGGCAGCAGGACTGGGAGCAAAACACAAGACAGCAGTGCCAAGCATTGGATGGGGACCTTTATGAAAATCCAAATGAAATAACAAAAGAATGATAAATATTGGGGTCTGCCTCCGCAGGGCTCCGGGCCTCTGCTGACATCCGCGGGAGCTGTGTTTACTCAGCATGCCTGCAGTAGTGGGCCTCTGGGGTGGAAATATTTATTAGGCCATGTAGGTCATCTCCTGCCGGGGCAAAGAGGAGCCTATGGTATTTCCTAGTGCTTTTGTAATCCACTGGTGAATGTGGGTTACTGATCCCCAGAAGGTCTAAGTTGGTATAGCTCCCGGTGCATGAGGATTAATTCTGTAGTTCAAGTTCTAGCAGCTCATGGTTTTAGCTCAGGAAGTCCCTGGTTCAATCCCTACATGCCATGCTATCTATGATTTTAAATAGCCCAAACACTGGAGTTTCCACCACTTCCCCTGAACGACCAGGCCTCAGTCCAATAGATCCCATATTCCTGATCATCAACCTGAACTTTCATGTCTAGACTTCCTGCTTACCCCCACCCTTCTTGTGTCACCTTCAACAATTTATCTCCTTCTCGGGGGGCTGAATGTATAGATGGTTATGTCCTTGCTTAGCAACCTCTTTCCTCATAAATCTCTCCTCTGGCTCCCTGACAGCGGCCCTGACTCAGGGAAGCAGCACTTCATACATATGGTTCATTTTAAGCATGTGCTTGTGTCCTCTTAACCTCTGTCCGGAATCAGGTTGGTTGCTCTTCTCTACCCACTTTGTCTCCGTCCTTGAACTCCATCCCATTTGACTCCATATTTCTAATACCGAGCTGTCTCGCATGGACACAGCCACATACAGCGGCATCATTATTTCCCTGAATCCGCATGGAATTGATCTCCCAGCAGATGCAGGCCCAAATTGCATTGCCCACGTTTGCACTGGAAACTCGTGACCAACTGTTTCATCCCTCTCACTGTCCTCACTCCCGATCTGGATTACTCTCTCCAAGATGTATCTACTTCCATGGCTCCCTGCTGAACCCAGTTAGCTATTTCTGCCCACATTTCTTACCACCCTATGCATTATTTCTCTGCCCCCAACTCCTCCCAATTTACTACCACCCGTGAATTTTATCGACAAGTCATTTTCCTTCTTTTACAGATCAATAACAAAGAGGTGAAATCTCACTGGGCCCAGCACTGATTTATGTCTCGATTCTTATCCTGTGCCTCTCACTGTAGTATCTGGGCTCCTCCAGCAGCTACAAAATTCCACTGCTAACTCAGTGCATGACCACTGATTATTACCCTTCATTCATGACCCCTGTATGGGACTACTAGGCCAGATCACATCTTACTCTAGATGTTGATTTTCCAGTGTAGTTACAATAAAAATCAAACTTGCCAAGCGATGTAGCATAGAACAGAGCAGCCTCAGTCAACTGTGGATCTGTAATCAGGGTGTCAACTTGCAATCGGAAAGGGGGATCTAGGAAGGCACTCCAGGCTATCTGTCTGGAGAAAACACTAAGTGTCGTTATTACAAAAATGATACTGATGAGAAAAAAGTTACAGCTGAAAGCATGCAATAGAAAAACTAGGAGAGAAGATTAGAAAATTAACTATAAAATATGAAGTCTTGATGTGCATTCATTGAAGAATATTTATTGGCCTGGTGTGTCTTGCTTGCTTTCATAACAAATATCATATTTTTAAATAACTGAAGACTCCCTTTACCATTCCTGTCTTGCTCTCACACCCTCCCTCTGTCTCGCTAGCTCTGTCTCTGCCTCTCTCATAGCAACTCTGACAAACCATGCGATTCTGATGGAAAATTCATTAGTCGTCTTTTTTTCTCTCTCCCATTTTCCCAGTCAGCTTCGCGCCTGATCTGTCAGCCTCTTCCATCCTGATTATCTGGAGACGCCAATTTCAAAGAGACATCTTAATAGTGATGTCAACGAATTAATTAGATGCGTTAATGAGCTAAAAGCAACCCAAATTAAATTAATGCAGTAATAAGCACAGACAGCAAAATTAGCTCCAATTTCTGTAAATGATTCTGAACTGTACACAACATCTCATCCTGCTAGAACATCACCATCCCCCAAAGCTAATCAAAAACTCCAGTGCAATTAACTGCTTAATTACAAAACACACACACAGCTCATAGATCCAGCAGCAGGAGGGGTGTGCTTTGCTACCAGACCAAGAGAGAGAATTCTCTGAAACAAACAACACAAACCTTCCCCTGCAGTCCTTCAGGAGGGGCTGCTCCCCTTCTCCAAAACAGGGGGTGGGGAGACAGCAGGATATGGAAAGGAGCCTGAACTGAGTAAGGCAGATACACAGACCGCTCCTTCCCTTCTCATCCTCTAAGCCAGGCTATGCTAGTCTCATGCTGCTCCATAAAGCTGTTCAGTCCAGGAGGAGCCCTCTTGCTGGATGGAACCAACTGTGGCAACAACCTGTACAGCCAGGTGTACATCTACCTGAACTACCTCCTGGAGGAGGGGAAAGTCCCTGAAGCACCCACCTTGCTGGAGAACAGCATCCATGGCTGAGGTTGTTTATGGTTTGTATCAGAATCTGAGTTGCAACTAAAAGCCTAATTGTCCAGCACTGCTGATTTCCCATGGGAGGGGTATGGGGTGGGGGGAAGCTGCTAATAGCTTTGCAGAGCAGCTCAGGTAGTTGATTAGCTCTAATTGTAGCCAGAGTGGGAGAGACAGCCAGGGAAAGGAAAGGAAAAGGGTAGGGATGGAGGCAGAGAAAGGGAAAGGGAGAATGGTGGCAAAGGGGGATGGGGAGATGAAAATAACCAGGAGAAAGTGATGGAGAGGGCTAAGGAGGAGAGGGAGACTGAAAAGGGAAAAGGAGGAAGGATGAAAGGTTTACACACAAAGAGGCATATGTGTTTTGCCAGTGCTATGTGGACACCAGTCTGGCATGGGTACGCCTGTGGAAACCTCACTCAGTTCTGACCAGTTCACTAGCTTGCTTCCCCTTCTAGACCCCAAGCTGCTGGAATGCTTTGGTGATGGCATGATAAGAAAGTAGCCTCCTTATCAAAGAATGACAGTATTGATTTGGAGGTTGTAGTCATTAGCCCATTTAGTAAATGAGGAATATTTGAAATAAAGAGGAGGGTAGAAATTCACTGTGTGGAACAGAATCTGTGATGGGGGTTGGGGTTTTTTTTACCTTTTATTGCAATTAGTTCACTCAGTTAATAAGCAAAGGATATTTTTAGTTAATTTCAGTTCCAGTTAATTGATTCAAAAGGGAAACCCAGCAACTGAGTTAATTGATCCATGCATCTTTCACAGTAACAGCGAGGTACTCCCTTGGCAACTGTCATCACTGGGACTCATAAAGGGAAGATATAAACATTGGATGGGAGCCCCATAAAACCGCTGCTGAGGATTATGAAGAGACAAAGCATTGCGGTCTGGATTCCACACACTTGATCGCCAAAACTGAACCTTGGAGAACTGCTGATCCATTACTTAGCTACAATAAATCCAGTATACTGAATATCATCGAGTTGTCTATTATTTCTGCAGACCTGGGTTCAGTACTATCTCTGCAGATCCGTATGCCTGTACCTCTATCTGTACATTGCAGTATATTTATTAGCTCTATAAATCTATGCCTGTTGAATGCTTAGATCTCAATACGGATGATATTTCCTTTTTCTCATTAGTGAAAATCCTATTTCCTCATTTTCTGCTTTGCTGTTTTCTATATCAGTTGTTTTCAACCTCTCTCATTTGCAAACGCCCAACATTTTTTGACTGAGGTGTTGACCCTTTTGAAATCTTAAACATAGTCTGCGGACCTCAAGGGGTCCACGGACCACAGGTTGAAAACCCCTGTTCGATGTGTTCAGTGAATAGGCATATGCACACATACCAGTCACATGTGTACCCAACAACATGTGCAAACACACTCTCCCTTTGGGGACGCAGCAATTTTAGAAGCCAAGGTGCTGGGCATTATGTACTTTTGTGAGACCATGACCCAGTGGAAACTCCACTTGTACTTTGATAAGTGCCCCTTCATTTCTCCTTGGGTCTATGGCTTCCTGAAAAACCAATGCATGTGTAAACAGATCACAAAGTAAGCCATTTCCACTGAGGACAATGAACTCAGAGGGACACCGTCAATTTTTTTTTTTAAAGTGACTAATTTAAGAAGCCAACTTGCGGGGAGAGGGCTCTTGAAGTAGATATTTCTTTTAAACCCTTTGAAAATGTGAGAAGGACTTTTCAGGTCCACTGCTGGGTCTGTAAAGGTGTTTTGGACCAGCCCAAGAACGACACTGGACATGTTCAGGCTAACCTTCCCTCCCCCTTTTTCATATACCCACACCTAGCAGCAACCTCTTCCATTTCAGCCTTGTTGCTGCTGCTGTCATTGATAAACGCCCTCTTGCAGAGTAGTGCATGTGTGATACAAATAACCATCCAGTGACCAGTGAAGCTGACTAGAGACAAAGTGCTATCCAATGCACAAAAATATTTTTTAATGTCTTTGTAACAGTGACTGTAACTACAGTCGGCCCAGCATTTTCCATGATTCATTATTTCAAGTTGACAGCACCCTTTGAATGCAAATAAATATATAGGAAGCCTTTCAGAGTTGCATTCAGAATTCTCAGCATTGATGCTCTTACAGCCATCGTGTACCTGTGTTTGATAGTTGTTTGCTGCGATTTCAAATGTAATAGAATGCTCTGCACACACTTAAATCCAGGCAAAGAGACCATCTCTTCTTAGAAACTTCTGACTGCCTGCACCCACAGTTCTTCAGCCACAAGCCCTTAAATTTCCCATTGTAAATTACTCTTATATGATCAGATCTATAGTTAGGCTCCTAGCTACCTGATTAGTATGTGCATAGTGCACATTGAATGTGCATATTGATAATCTGGGTTAAAGCCCAGTGCAAATCCTGCTGCTAATGTTGTAGGTAATTTCCCCTAATGGGATCCAAGAGCTCATTTCCAATCACCATTCTGAAAAACTTGGTGCTATATCACTAACACTAATTCTCATAATTCACTGTTTAGAGACTAATGATGCTGTTCTGAACAATTTATTTTGTTACTCAGATGAACTCAATCTCCAAATCATTCAAAGGGCAAACCTCTGGTGTGTATCAACTAGAACCATCAAACATGGAAGGAATGTAATCCATAAATGGGATCCCATTGTGATGGGCACCGTATGACACAGAGTAAAACATGCTCTGAGGAACTTGCAATTTGATTTGAAACAAGAGCAGCTAGTGATCAGGACAACCAACAGAAGGAGGCAGTGAGGTAGAAAGATAAGGATAACCAAAATAGCATCACTCAGTTACATAGATAAGCTATGAACCATGGTATGGTTCGAAGTCATTGAAGGTTTTGTTAAAAAATAAATGTCTCCAACTGCTGTATTACCTGGCCAACTTTTTGTAGGCCTCACAGCAGATCCAGGAAGAAGGATGCTTAGGGCACTTGCCTTGGACTCAGGAAACCAAGATTCAGTTCCTTGCTCTGCCACAGACCTCCTGTGGCCCTAGACAAGTCACTTAGCCCATTGTGCCTCAGTTCCCATCTGTAAAAAGAGGATACTAGAACTGTCCTACTTTCCAGGGGGGTTGTGAGGATAAATATGGTAAAAGTTGTGGGGCACTCATATACAAGGATAATAGGGACCCTCTGAGTGCCTTGGATAGACAGAAAAGGGTCTTGAGGAGGGACATGGCTTTGTGGATTAATCCAGGGCTGATGTTCCATGCATGAGGAGCACTGTGGAAGAAGCAGGTGTTCCAGGCTGCCATCAGTGGTGGAGGAAAGGAAGTGGAGGGGATGATGTGATAAGAGACAAGGGTGGATACGTAGGTAAAGGTGGATTTGTGAAAGGCCTTCAGCATAAGGAAAAAAAGCTTGAATTCAATGGGGTGGAAAACCAGGTCCCAGTTAGGAGAACTGGATTCTGTTCCCAAACTTGCTGTGTGACCTTGGGCAGCTTCACTTCTCTGGCTTGTTTCTTCATCTGTTAAACTGGAATTAATGCCTATTTCACAAGAACAAGATGGGTGTGGTAATATCTTTTATTGGACCAACCTCTGTTGGTGAAAGAGCCACACTTGCTCAATGCACTAAGGTTGATAAAGTGAGGTCTTCATATAGAGGTCAACATTCATGATATTATCTAAGGACTATCCTCATATAGAAGGTTCTACCCAAGGATAAAATGTTTTTTGTTCCTTCATTCCTCCACTGTTAGTTTGACAAACTCCTCGGTAAGAGGCCAGTCCAAGAGGCTAACCTCACTATCTCTGCAAAACTAACCTTGGAAGGAGCTCTTTATCCCTGTTCTTTTACCAGAGTATGCAGTCCTTGTACACATCTCCCTATGCTTCTCTGAGACATTCTGTAGCTTTGAAGCCTGGTCTTGTGCTATCATAGGTCTCTTGTCAAGGATGTCAGAGCCAATCCCAGGATTCAGAGGTCACTAATGTTTTAATGTGTGGTCACTTCTCCGAAGACAGACATGAAGAGAAGAAGCCAAAGGCCTCAGAACTTTGGTTCGTAGTCTGTAAACTAACATTGTTCAAAAAATGGCATTTAATTGAACAGACTTAAAAGACTTTTCGATTAAACAGTCACATCTGTACGCTTGGAAACCATCGCCCTTGCTTTTATTTTAACAATATCAGTTACAATGGAATCAAAACAACAACATACTTTCATGTGGATTTTAAACAGATTATTTCAACCTACAGAGGCCAGATACTAGGGAGATTGGAGCTAGAGAGAGAGCGAGAGAGAGCTTTACATTTGTGGTATAACTAAGGGCCTATTTAAAATTAGATTTTTCAAAAATCGCCAATTCACATACTTAGGCCCCGATTCCACAAAGCATTTAAACACTAGCTTCAGACTTTATTGAACTGGGGCATTAGCATGAAACTCACAACATTAGCTCTTTTGATGCATTTCCCCTCACCCCACCTTTTTTCTAATGGGTCAACATGACACTTTGCCCATGTGAGAAATCAACAAAAGCCAAATGTTGTGAGATACAAAGCTTCAACTCCAGTTGACTTCAATGGGCTGTGAGATCCAATGAGATCAGGCCCTAGCAGCTTTACTAGCAGTCAGTGCTAGACACGTTACCAGCAATCAAGACCCATTGCTGGTACTACTCTGAGCATTGGAGGTTGGTAATGTTTCTAGTGGCATATGCTAGAACCATTACTTGCATCTAGTTTTGGAAGTCCCAGGAAAAAGATGAAGGGGAAAGGCAGAGTGCACTCAAATAATGCCACAATTTGCCCATGTTTTAAAACACTGGCCCTCGATTCTGGCTGCGTATTTCTGAATTATTTACGATGGTTTGGGAGGGTTTCTGTGATCTATAATGAAATACAGACAAAACACTTTTGAAACTAATATATCTAATATAAGGAGATAATTGTATGTGTTGAAACAAGCCTCAGCAATTGAGGCACACCTATTTCTTGATATACAGGCATTTACAAACACAATTCCCATGAAAGCTAATGAGAAATACACATTTAAATCTCTAAATATCGAGAAGAAAATACACCCCACAAGTGCGTTTCTGGAGGTTGTATTATCAATCTGCCATCTGTTTTTATTTATTCATGATTCCTCATTCTAGTACAATAACATTGACATTAATAGAGCTTTGGCTTATTAATATTTTTAAATTAATATATGTTTTAACTGGAATTTATTGACGTCTCCTGGGTTTGCCCTGTACCTGTTTCACTGTTCTCTTGCTACATTATGCCAAGCTCACATGCATCTCACTATGGTTCACTCTTCAGCTCCTGGCTTCTGCTCGGTGTGCCTGGAGAGGCCCCATCTTGCTCTTCTGGGGAAAGCAGCATTTGTAAGATCCCTTTAACCAAACTGAAAATTAGTCCAAACCAAGCCCAATCCACTCACAGGTTAGTTTTCTTTGTCCCAGAGCTGCTCCAGCTTTCCAGAACTGGTCCAAGAAGGAGGAGATGGGACATCTATAGCTGTTACAAGGAACCCACTGTCTTCTTCTGCATCATGTATATACAAATACATCACCTATCCCCTATAATCACTAGAAGGATCATTGCATCATCCATGATGGTCAATCTTTACCATACTATGACCCCGTTTTTCCACACCAGTGACTTCTGAGATCTCTCTCCCATCTCGCTAGTATCTAGTGGGGATCCCCCATATACCCAGTTAGCAAAATGGAATTGGCAGGACAGTTGCTACCTCTGACACCCATTCACATCCTATCGCCTGCTTTAAAATAGCACTTCCGGTATCAGCTGGCTGAAATAAGAGAGGGCCATAATCTAATGCCCTTGCTTAGTTTTCACTCACTCTGTCAAAATTCCTATGGACTTCAATGAGTATTTTGCATGAAAAAGAACTTTTAAGACTTTTCTTGGATTCTTCTACAGGTCCAACCCTTATAAAAAAGTACTGTCCTTCTACAGTAGTGATCCATAACTGTACATCCTACAAAAGTAATATTTGGGGGGCATTATTGTAGTGTTCTGCAGCATTTTTTATAGGGTATTTGCCTCACATCCACAGTCGTCTTTCTTTTTCCTCTATTTCTATTGAATGCTGTTTTGATCTTCTGCATATCCCTTCTGAGTTTATATTTCTTCCTCTTTGTGTTCAGTTCTCTGCTCGTGGCTTCTCTGTCACATCATGTGATTCATATTTTTAACTTGCAGAATAGCAACCTGTCACATGCATAACTTCTTTGCACCAAAAATGACCTTTGATCTATGTAAACTCCAAATGATGCTGGAATGCTTGATATTAATATTTTTTGTTTGTGTGTCAATGTTCTCTAGAATCTAATTAAGCAATGTTTTGAGAGCATTATAGATGTTTGAACAACTTGGCAGAGCAGACAATAAGAGCTATTGACCTGCAAAAATAAATTGTGCTTGCAAATTCTAAGAATTCGTACGTCCACACTTCTTTATGCTATTTCTTCTGAAAAATACGCATTCAAAGCAAGGCATTATTTTGTAATAATCTTGGAAGGCTTAATTGAGTATCTTTTTATTCTCTTTTCTTTTAGACACAGAAGGACAAAACAGAAGCACTGAAGTGGCTAAAAGAAATGATAAAATAAAACAAGAGCAGATCTACCGCAGCATTAGCAGCAGAATTATTCAATCAATTTGGCTCGGTTATGACTGACTAGATTAAATCGGCTTTGAATGATGTAAAGATTGACAGAGGATGGGTCATCCTCATACAGCTATTTACCCTAATTTGACTTTAGTAATCTAAACGGAGGGGTCAGATAGGAGTGATATCAGGATATATATATGCTGATGCCAGGTCTGCTGTGAGACGGTAAGGAATGGATGGTCTACAACACACCAGTAACAGGAATGAAATCACTGCAGTTGCCTGCTCTAACCAGGTAGAATAGGGAGCATAAGTCCTTATTACTGCTTGAGAGGATCCGCATGCCCACGATGGGAGTTGAGGACTCTTAGTTGCTCTATGGATGCTCTGAGCCCGTTTGCTGGACTGGGCCCTCCGGGATTATAGAACAAACAAAGGAAACTAAGCATCGGGAGAAAAAGACGAAAGGTTAGATGGACTACTAGAAGAAACAACATAATGTATAAGGGGCACAGTGCTGTGACCAGATGTGGAGTATTCATATCAGCACTGCCCATCCATTAACTACTCAGATTAATGTTCTGTACCAGCACTAGACCCACTGGGGCATCAGGAGCATTGCTATTGAAGGTAAGACAATCAGTTCATATAGCAGAGCCTCATCAACCTGGCATTTGGCCCGTAAAGAGCACAAGCCCCCAGCTGAGCACTGTCACTGATTCGTTGAGACAGAATTACTGTACAAACTCTTGTACGTTCTGTCTCTCTCCAGTCCTTCCCACCAGAGCCACTCGCTAGTCCATGGCCACATATCCAAAGAGGTATCCAGTGCAGGATAGCACAGGGGACTGAGTTAAGTCCAAACTTAATAGTTAACATCTTCATTAGTGGTTAGAAGAGAGGGAAGCAGCACAGTGAGGGAATCTGCAGGTGATCTGAAATGGAGTGGAGTTGTACACACCAATGAGGACAGAGGAGTAACTCCAAGAGACCTGGAGGAGTCAGAAATATGGGCAAAAACCAATCATTGAGGAATTGTTCAAAAATATGGGAGGCTGTGGTTATGGAAAAGTTAACACACGAATTACCTGTCCAGCAAAACAGAGAGAGGACAGATAGATACTCAGATATTTGAATACCTTTTATTCAATATCCAAGAAAGTCCATTTACCTGGGGTGGGGAAGCACACCTGTCCAATTTTGTTTTTAATATTAACATTTTGCTAGACATACCTAGTCTGTTAAATATGTGTATATCAAGGTGTCACTCAATTTAATGAAACCACTAGAAACCACGTAGCTGTTGTAATAATGCTCACTCTGGAATGTGGCAACTCTCTGTAAAATCGAAAGATCTGATGACTATATTCCTGTATAATGTCTTTTTTTGAACAAAAGATAACTGTTGTCATTATTGTTTTGTTTCTGGTATTTACATGGCAAGGGTTTGTACAGTTAAAGAAAAGAAAAGAAAAGAAAAGAAAAGAAAAGATTTGGGGATAAATCATCGAAAAATGACAGTGAGAGTCTGGTATGCATCACTCACTTATTATTGCAGACTGTGTTAGGCCATCTACCCTCTCTTGGAATATTGAATGCTACACTAGACAAAGCACTAGTACCTGTGAAATAAAGAACAATCCCGCATTGATAGGGAAGGACTAGATGAGCTAGTAGGACTTACCTATCTCCAGCATCTACAAGCCATCTGTAGACTTACCCCATCCCTGGCCTGAATGCTCCCTGTTCTCTAAGAATGGGAAACCAAAAACACCACAAAACACAAAGCAGCACAGCACAGATCCCTGGGACTGAAGACAAGCTGAAGATGATGACCATCAGCTGATTGGATTGCCTCCCCATAGGAATCTATAGTGGTTCCTGCCAAACTGATTGATTGTGAGTGATTGATTGCAATTGATTTCTTGGGGCAGACACAGATGTAGCACTGGGGGTGTTGCTGTGTTAGCATTTAATTTTAGGGAGGACAGATTAGGAGCAAACTTTTCTAGTCTGGGTTTGATGACTGCTGTCATTGGCCAGGCCTGAGCAGATGGAAGGAAGATTTTTGTATCCCAATGTGGCTTTACTGTGGCCCTTTGCATTAACAATTAACATTTCAAGTGAAACAACACACCGATGATCACATCCGGCCTTTCCTTAAAGGGGCACATGAGGCTCCCAAAGCACAACCAAAGCATTTCTGCACAGCGGAGGAAGGGGGACAGGGCATGTGAAGCTGCAGGGCCTGGGGTACTCTGCACTTTTCCACAGGGCCGCCTTCCGACTGCCATTGGGGAAGCGTTTGCAGAAAAGCTAGAGAGCAGCAAACAACGTCAATGCACTAGCCAAATTCTCTGTGTCACAGTAGGCCGTGGCCCTACTTCATTCTGAAGGTGAATAGCTGAATTGTTCCTCTATGCCCTAGCTCCAAACTGGGGAGGAATATTCCATCCCCCACCTGCACAGGTCCCTGACACAAGGCAAGTTGCTGCCCAAGCTGTGTTAGCGAATGCTGTCCTGCAATTTTGGGAGCAGATACCGCCAACTACCCAAAATGAATGATCATTAGATGGATTGCTCAAGTATTGCATGTCATATTCCTTGTGAGTGCAACTACTTCCCTAACAGTCCTACATCCTGCGCTGCCATCACCAACACAACCCGAACTCTCCTTAATAAACAGCTGTCCTCACCATCCATCGGTCTGGCTGCTCTAGCTGATTTGGTTCAGTTGCATGGAGGAAAGGTAGTCGCTTGTGCACATGGTGGACAAGAAGATTCCACATAGTACTGAAATCTCCCATAATTGTTTTAAACATCCCACAGAGGGATGTTTGTAGTTTAGCATGTGCCCTGGCCCATAGTAGTACTGGCTCCTCAGTGGTTCTCAACCAGGGGTTTGCGTACCCCTGGCGGTACGCGGAGGTCTTCCAAGGAGTACATCAACTCATCTAGATATTTGCCTAGTTTTACAACAGGCTACATAAAAAGCTGTAGCGAAGTCAATACACACTTAAATATACAGACAATGACTCGTTTACATTGTCCTATGTACTAGCCACTGAAATGTAAGTACAATATTTGTATGTCAATACATTTATTCTATGGTTATTTGGTAAAAATGAGAAAGTGCGCAATATTTCAATAATAGTGTGGGGTGAGACTAGTATTTTACATATGATTTTGTAGGGAAGTCATTTTTAAGTAGGTGAAAATTGGGGGTACACAAGACAGATCAGCCTCCTGGAAGGGGTACAGTAGTCTGGAAAGGTTGAGAGTCACTGCTTAAGAAACAGCACAGCGCCATCTGTTGGCTGTCTCTCCTCCTTATCCAATGGAGTGAAACTTTCCTCAGGAGAAAGCTCTGGAAAGCAGATAAAGATCAAGGAAAAGTGCTGCCTTTGCCCTGCAATTTCCTACCCTCTCTTTTCCAGATGGCATGCGATGGAAATGTCCTTTTCTTACTCCGGTATCTCCCATTCAGTGAGCTTTCCATAAGGGCGTGAATATGGGAGTCCAGCTTTCCTATCTCTTTCCATGGCTCCACTACCCTCACTTTGAATGGGTTCCGACCCACTTTCACATAGTTAATGTTTTGTTGTGCCTAGGAAATGTAGGGTTTGTGTGCAGAGCTTGATCTAGTGTTTGACAGCTGGGCAATTTCAGTAAAGTCTGAATCATAAACAGTGAGGTAGCACTGTCTAGCGGGCTTCTAAATTTTAACAATCGCTTCTTAAACACTCTTGTGTGTGATCTGGGGCAACTCATTTCTCTTCTCTGCACCTCAGTTTCTCCAACTGTCAGGAGCACAGTGATACTTCCCATTCTGACAAGGTTCTAGTGTAACTGGATTATGTCTGTTCTCTTCTAACAGCCTTTTTAAGACATACACGTGGCCCAGACAATGAGCATTCCTACTCTGAAGGGCTGGGCAATCTTGCTCTGTGGCTGTGTTTTACACAAAAGTGACTGTTTTTAAGTTGTGCACGGACTTCTATCGGTGCATTGTTTGCATATCAGTTGAAGTGCTCTGGGATATTTTGGGATGCAAGGTTCCCTATAAATGTGGATTGTATCATTGCTCAAGCTGGTTCCAAAATGCTATGTATTTTCTGTGTAAGATTTCAAATGGAATGAAGCCTTTTTATTTCATTTGAAAATTTCTGGGCCAGGTTGTGGTTTTCTTTTGATTCTGCAATAATATGGAAACCAAAAGAAGTGTTTCCCCACCCCCAACCCCTTGCATCACCCATTCCTCTCCATTTTTCCCATTGGAAAAAGCAGATGGAAAGGGATTTTTTAAAATGGGCAGAAAAAAAAATCAGATTTTGATGAAAAAATTGGAAAATTTCAATCAAATGGAATATTTTTGTTTTGATGAAAAAGCCACTTTTCAGTGACATAAACTTTCAACTACAAAAATTTCAACCAGCTTTAATTAGTACTGGAGCTAATCCTAAAAGGAAGATTGTGAGACACCAAAGAGGTCAATTGGCATAGGAGTGGCCAGGGCTCAGTACAGCCTGGGGACAACCAGAAATTCCCGAGTTCTCTTAATTCCACTCTGGCAGACTCCTTTCTGTCTCAACTTCCCCATCTGCAAAAGGAGGATAGTACAGTACTTACTTACCCACCCCCATTGCAGGGGAAGTCATGAGGCTTCATTAGTTAATGGCTGCCAATGGGCTTTGCACTCGCAAAGTGCTCTATAAATGCTACGTGTTATTGTTATAACACCAAAGCAAGAAATGAGAGGAGACAGGGATACAGTTCAAATGAAGCACTCTCTTTACTGATAAAATAGAGCATCCTGAGCAGGAGGGCACTGGATTCTTCAGAAGTTTACACAGTTTCCAGGGATAGAAGTAATTACTACCTAGAGCCTTAGCACTCACTGAATTACAATTAATGGAAATGTATAAAAAACTAGAAAACCAGCTACATTTTGTTTTCTGGGGCCTGAAGTTGAGAGATCCGGAATGACATTTATAGATCAGACCTTACTCATCCAACCACCACTTAACCCAAAACCTCAATGTTCCAAAATTGGCTTATATCATATGTTCCCCCATGTGTGTCACTTGCATACAGATTTTCTGTGCTGTTCTCTTTAGATAGCTGGAATTTTTTTCCACTCACAAAGAAACAGCAATGAGCTGTTTAATATGAAGAGGATGTGAATTTTGACTAGACAGCTTAGGGTTGCTCATATTCTGTGGCTAAGGATGGCTCTGGTTTGACTTCACATGGATACTCCAAACCATCTCAGCAGGCTTCGTCTGGATTGTACCCATCACACACTCTTACTTAGGGCCTCATCCTGCTTTCCAAAGGTTTCACTGAAACCAGTGATAGACTGCAGGATCAGGGATATATTATGCAATATAGGCCAGATACTGGGGGGTGGATGAACCCATTTGAAAAAAAAATAGTTATTTTAGTTGTCAACCACCCTTCACTCGGAACTGTTCCAAGGGACAAAAAGTTCAGCTAATTTTCTTAAAACATAGGCTTCATTTTCATGCCCATATGACTTTTCTGGCTGCACATGAAACTAGTTGACAGTGACTCTAAAATACCAAGAGGGAGGCTATTCTTGTGGCATTCTGGCCTGGAGACTTGAAGCAACAGAAATCTCTCTCTCTTAAGAGTCTTCAATCAGTTTTATAGACCAAAGATGTCTGTGTGGTCTAGATAGTTCAGAGATGCATCCAAATTTTTTGAGTGCTTATCGGACCTGAATCTCTGTCGCTGCCCAGAATTTCAGGTTATTATAACTACTGAGATGTCAGTGGTGTCTAAGAGTTAAAGCTGGGATCTGGGAGTCAGGAAATCTTCCTTTTAATCCTCACTCTGAAACTGACTTCCCGGGTGACCCTGAGCAAGTTATTCAATCTTTTTGTGCCTCAGTTTTCTCTTCTGTAAGATGCAGCTAACACTTACTTAACTTTGTAAGTGCTTTGAGATCCTCAGATCACAGGGTCTCTAGAAGCCATTATTAGTAATAAGAATAAAGCATTATTCTTATTCTTTTTGTAACTAAACCAGCAATAAAAATAATTTTTCAGAGAAACAAAGTGCCCTGTCTCTCAAAGATAGATTATGGTGATGGAAAAATTATTCAAATATGAATCCATTTTCCAGTCTATTTCATTTCAATACATTATAGCACATAACACGTTCACTTATATTTTTTACCAGAAAGGAGCCCACAAGCATTTTCTCCCATAAACTGGGCTTTACATTTTTTGTAGCCTCTGTTGGTTATTACTTTAAGCCCTTACACATTTCCAGTTTGTCTCCAACATTAAACATAAGTCCACTTTCTGTGTGCAATCTGAGGAGTTACACACAGTCACCCCATTTGCAGACCCAAATTGGTGTACGTGCACAATTTCAGTGTGCAACAGGCTGTGCCAATAATGCCCTTCAATTCTGCATGCAACATCATGTGATTGACCCATTAAAACTGGGCCATATCCTTTGAAGTGAAGAGCAACTCTCTTGCAAGGTAATCAGAATTTCACAGGATCAAGTCTATAATTTGCATGCACAAGTTGGATTTACATGCACAGATAAGTCATTAGACTTTGTATTTTGCCTACGCAAATTCCCTTTGGACCTGCAAAATGTGTTAGTGGTGTACATCTCATCTTTCAAAGTATGACTCAGCTGGTATAAATCAGCATCGTTCCACTAAGGCTGGTGGAGCTACCCAGCTATATGTCAGCTAAGGATCTGGCCCTAAACATGTAGGTTATTTTATGGCAGGCATTCGTGGGGAAACGAATCTGTGCTTCGCTTGATCAGTTTTGCATGGCTCCATTGCACGGCATTGATACAGCATCATTGCACTGCTGAGCAGAGAGCCAGACTGGTACTTTTAACAAATAAATAATAAACAAACATGGAAATTGGTTACTGCTCCCCAGGTTGTTTGTGTCCCTCTTCCCCATTTTATGGTGAAAATGAGGAGCCCATATGGGACAATTCCTATGGTATCACCACAGCCTGTTCTTAGAGCTTGACATTGGATCACAGAGGAATGGTTCTACTCTCCATTACAGCTAAAGCAAATGTGTGCTAAGCATGTTCTTGTACAGGGTAAAATATAGGAATCCCTTCACACCCAGGAGCTGTGCAATTGCTCTCAGGTACACACTTACCTCCACACATTCTTTACACACACACCGTTTCCTATGGTCCTTCCTTTCCCCGCCCTTTCCTCTGGCTTTCCATGCCTCCCATCTCTCCCACACCTTCCTCTCAACCCTATTCTCCCTCTGCTAGGTCCCTTTGCTCACCAGCCTCCATCCTATCAGCAGTGGTCACCGGCTCCTCCATCTCTTTCTTCTCCTCACTGTTGTGTATCCATTAAATTCACTCCAGATGGGGGCTGAGATTTTCCTCCTCCCTTCAAGTCAGTGCCACAAGAGCCGGGTGTGAATTCTACCCATGGACAGGTGCAGGGCAGAGTGGAGCATATGCCATTGCTTTGGAAGGGCTTGCTGCAGAGCCAGCTTCTGTTAGTGTCTCCCAGGGCAGCATTCAGCTGGGACCTGGCACTGCTCACAAACACCATCTGGCATGGGCAGGCCGGCCTCAGTGGAACCATTACCCGAATAGGCGGCAAGGCAGACAGGAGCCCCTCGCAGCTCAGCGCTGTAACTGCACACAGCCACCCCCACAGGGCCCCTCTTAGCAGTAGAACATGGGTTTTTCCTGCAGTCAGAAAATGCTGCAATGCCGACAGGTTACTTGGCCTGAGAGCCAAAGGAGAGGTTCCTTGCCAGGGTTCCAGTAACTCAGGGCTTTGATGGCAGCTGCAACAGTAGCCACTGGAGCGAGTGGACATTGAGCCCAGTTGTCTAACCGGGGTATTAACCTTTTATAGCCCTGACCCATGTCAGCTCAATGGGGCTAAGGAATACAGGTTGGCCTCCTTTCAGCACTGCTTCATTCTAGTGCTTGCTGCTCATTTACAAGCTAGCACATCTCCCTAGGTTCCTTCGCAACCCTTCCACACTCTCTGGTGTGATATCTGCTCAGACCCTGGGACAGTTTCATAGGGGATGGAATCTCAAGGCCATGGGAACCAATGTGGATGCTTGTTTGGACACCACCCTCCAGACCGGCGGTTCTCAAACTTCATTGCACCGTGACCCCCTTCTGGCAACAAAAATTACTGTACAACCTCAGAAGTGGGGACTGAAGCTTGAGCTTGCTGCCCCGGGTTGGGTGACCCAAAGCTGAAGCCCCACTGCCCGAGGGAACCTCGGGCTTCAGCTTTGGCCCCTGGCCCGGCAAGCCTAACGTCAGCCCTGGCGACCCCATTGAAATGGGGTTGCGACCCACTTTGGTGTCCCAACCAACAGTTTGCAAACCGCTTTAGAGGGAGAGACACCTGGGTCATGTGTCCTTAGCTGCCAACAACCTTCATTAGCAGGAGATTTCAGATGATGGGTCCAGGACTCTAGCACAACAGGTTAAAACAAAGGCATAGCTGGGCCCCTGAGTCCAATTCCTCAGCCCACAGATTTCACGCAATAGGGAGAGGCCACATCCAGACCCTGATTTATTGAGAGCAAAATAATAATCATGCACTCAGCAAGATCTCCCTGGGGAAACACCCAGCCACCCTCCTGCCCCACGGGGCCATGCTCCCCTGGGCTCAGCTCCCTGCGGTGCTCTCCGAAGCACACGCCTGAGAGGAATGGGAATTCCTCATCCAAAAGAGGACACTTTGCCTTCCCATCGGAGCCCTGTTTATCTGGGACAACGGATCCCACAACGAGCCATTCCTTACGCGAATGGCCAAGGCATGCCCTTGCTCTGGAAGTGTGCAAAGGCTGCTGGGATTGCCACCTCCATTTTAAATTTTTGAGGGGCTCCACAAATGACAAAAGGTTGAAAACCACTGAACTGGCTCATTGGAAAACAACAAATTGCCTTGTCTTCACTAGGATTTGATGTGCTGTTAGTTACCATGTACCAAACACAATGGAAGAACACACCTTCTTTCCTAGTGTGAACACAGCCAAAGTTTAGAGTTGGAACTGGATCCAAATCTAAACAGCCCCTGTACCCCAGGGTATTTGGATCCAGGTTTTGGGTTCAGCTCAGGCGAGAGAAAGGCCGGGGCTGTGAATCTGGATACACATTTCCTAACATTAGAGAATGTTCTAATCTCGTGTTCGGGTCCACCCCTTGTTCCCTCTCCTCCTGTTCTCCCACCAGAGCTGCAGACCTTTGTCAAAGATTCATACCACACAAGACCTGTACCAGACAACCCGCTGTGTCAGGAGGACATTTAAAACCTATGATCCCAGCTAATGGCGAAGGAGCTAAACCTCTGCTGCGATATCTCTAACACCTTTCAGAAGATAATGTAATATCCGTGGGAGTTACATCCAGCTGACAATAAAAGCACTTGCAGTGCAGAATGACATATCTCACACTGGAAACTTAGTAGGAAATGAGTTTTTAGGGTTTCCCATTTTGCTACGGTCTTCACATATACCAGTTCATAGGGGGCTTGCAATCTGATAATCCCACAAATTAATATCAATAGCCTTGAACAGGACTCTGAGACGCACATTGCACCACCTTGCTTCAAACTCACCTACAGCGCAGAGACTAATTTAATTGAGCACTTGTCTATTGCACTCAGTTCCTGGATCCCAGCTAGCTGTGCAGGATGGTTTAGTGCCAGAGCCCAGATGGACACACAATCCCACACCACTCTGCAAAAATCTCATTCCTCTTTTAGCTATTGGCTCCCCCCTGACCCCTGCACACTGACCTTCCCGCTCTCCAGTCCAGAACATTCCCTTCGTCTGAGAGTTACAGTACCAAGTCTACCCCTCTTGTGGCCGGCTCTGCGGAACAGGGACACTGGGGTTGGGCCAGTGGCGGTCGACAGAAGCAAGAGCAAAGTTTGTAAAGACACTCCAGTTAAAAAGGAGAAAGTGATGAGATGAAGTAGGGCAGAAGGGATAGGGAAGAACAGGCGGGGAAGATGGTAAATTAGAAGAGGAGAACAATGTGGGGAAGCGGAGATGGCACAGGCGGCCCTGAAACACCAGCAGAGTTTGGAAATGGATGGCAGTGAATTCATAAAGCTCTAAGAAAACACACGCCAGCGAGGTCTGTAATGCATCACTCTCCGTCTCAGGGTTATAACCCCTCCCTCCATTTAGTCTCTGTCATAGCACCAACAGACTGAGAAGCTGCAGCGCATGAAGTTGCTCCAATCTGCTGCCCTACCAGGCAGCCCAGAGTGAGATTCAAAAGGTTATGTAACCCGCTGGCCAGGGTGTGTGGTACGTGCCCCACTTGGTGACTGATCCACCTTGAGAGCCTGGCATTAGCTCAAGCTGTAGAGACTTGTGCTTTTTAGCACTGCAGGCCCCTTGTGCAATCACCAGTGCCGGCCAACAGTGACTCCAGCCTCAGTCTTTTTTGTGAAGAGTTAGATTATGTCTACACTTCAAACGCTTGCTTCAGTACAGAGATGGAGGGGCTCTCCCATTACTGTGGGTAATCCACCCCCATGAGAGGAGGTAGCGAAGTTGACAGAAGAATTTTTCCATCAACTCAGAGCTGTCTACACTGGGAGTTAGGTCAGTCTAGCTACGTCTTTCACACCCCTGAGAGACACGGCTAGGCCAATATAAGTTTTCAGGCCTGTTCTATACTAAAAAGCAAGGTTAAAAAATCCACACCCCTGAGTGATGTAATTAAGCCTACCGAACCCCCAGTATACATAGCGGTAGGTCTTGGGGAGGTGGGTTACCTACACCAATGAGAGAACCACTCCACTGGCGTAGGTAGAGTCTACGCCAATGCTCTACAGCAGCGCAGTTGTGCCACTATAGCATTATAAGAGTAGAGAAGCCCTTGGTATATACCAGCCCTTAAATTTCCTCCACAGTCACATCCAACTCAAATGGGCCCCAGCCGCAGAGTAACTCACAGCCATGTGGCAGGACAGCACTAGAAACAGCCGCTGCAAGTGACTCTTGTCCCTGGCAGGGGAGCAAAAAGCACCCAAAGTCAGCGTGCAGTGAAATGGATATTTATTGACATTTGCCAATAAAAATCAAATCCTCCAAGTCTACTTATATTGCAGTAGCATCTAGGAAACCCAAGCCCTATTGTGCAAGGCACTGGAGAAACACAGAACAAAAAAGAGTCCTTGATCTGAAGATCTTAAAATCTAAGTAACAAGCTAAGTACAACTGCAGGTAGCACTTGATAATGTGAATATTTCACTACAGCTATATGGCTGGTATTGTGTAGCTAATGTACCTATAAAATATTCCATAGCATACATAGTACTGTGTACCATATAACCATGTGCCTTCAGTTATTTTACATGTGTCACACATGCACAGAGACATAGAATCATAGAAATGTAGGGCTGGAAGGGACTCAAGAGGTCATCAAATCCAGCCCTGTGGACTGAGGTAGAACCAAGTTGACTTAGACCATCCCTGACAGGTGTTTGTCCCACCTATTCTTACAAACCTCCAATGATGGGGATTCCCTCTCTTAGAAGCCTATTCCAGAGCTTAATTACCCTCATAGGCTGAAACCCCTTTTTCCTAACATCTAACCAAAATCTCCCTTTCTGCAGATTAAGCCCATCACTTCTCATCCTACCTTCAGTGGACATGGAGAACAACTGATCCCAGTCCTAACAGCCCTTAACCTGTATGAAGACTGTTATCAGATCTCCCCTCCGTCTTCTTTTCTGAAGTCTACACATGCTCATAGTTTTTAACCTCTCCATAGAGGTCAGGTTTTCTAAATCCTTTATGATTTTTGTTGCTCTGTCCCGCACTCTCTCCAATTTCTCCACATTTTTCCTAAAATGTGGCACCCAGAACTGAACACAGTACACCAGCGGAGGCCTCACGAGCACAGAGAAGAGCAGGACAATTACCTCCCATGTCTTACATACAACACTCCTTGTAAATACATCCCAGAATGATAATAGGCTTTTTCTGCAATTGCATCACATTGTTGACTCATATTCCATTTATGATCCACTATAACTCCCAGATCCCTTTTTCTGCAGTACTACCACCTAGCCAATTATCCCCCAGTATGTAGCTGTGCATTTGATTTTTTCCTTCCTAAGTGAAGTACTTAGCCCTAAATTAAGTCCAAGCTCTTTAACACACAGGCCTTTAAAATAATATACAGTGGGACCCCGCAATGCCACGACTATCGGGATCCAAACAAAATTAATCGCGATAATGGCGGGGTTGCAGTATTGTGGGGTTCCGCCGCATCAAAGCAGCGGCCGCCGCCGCCATCGGGAGCCAGTTGCGCCCCATGCTATAAACGGATTTGCAGTATTCTGGGATCCCACTGTACATCAAAACTCCTGCGCAATACATCTCACCTGAGATAAAACTATCAAAAAGAGAAAAACAAATCACAGATGCTCCACATGTGGAAGAAAGAAAGGAAGAAAAGTCCCCACACACCTAGCGAGAGCTGTTTGCACTACCGTTTTTTAAATCTTGTATGAGTTTTGAACTAGATCCACTTTTCAAAGCCAGTCTCTCTGATAAATATTTATCATGCCTGGCTCTTTAACACTTGAGATTAACCTCCATTCTTCCAACAAACATGTCCTGACCGATGCTCCGCCTAACATCCACACAGCCCCCTCCAGCCCTCCTTCTCCATATCCCCTGGGGAATACATTTCCATTAGCTTCGGGACGGATCTCCCCTCCTCAATCAGGACTGGATTTCTCCCACGCCATGTAAATAATTTAGAAGCACAAGCATCCATGGCATGCTTGTGTGCAGCCCGGATCCAGTGCCAGGAATCTTGGGAAAAGGGCCCAACAATATTGTACCAGTCCAAAGTAATTAAAGTGCATCATTACATATAAATTTGTAATTAAACACTTTAACGTAATCATCCCACACAGCACGATTCCTGATGAATTAATTAAAAGAACTCCAGAAATTAATGTTTTACTTGTCACTATTGTTGTGCTAGCCTTAGCCATCTCCCTGAATATTCCTGCAGCATGTTGTGAAGTAATTATATAATTACTGGGGAATGGAAAGGCCCAGAGTCCCAATAGAGGAGAAACTGAAACAAAGTGGAAAGAACACACTGCAAAAGGCAGAAGCGGAGCAGGTCACTGGGCTGGAGAAGAAGCATCCCCTTCACCTAAGAGAATGGGGATAGGGAAGGACGGAGGATGGACCCCTCACCTACCAGGCCCTATTTTCCCAAGAATAGGCATTCCCTCAGCTATGTGAGATGTGCTCAAATGCATGTGCAGGTACTGTTCACTCGAGGGCAGGGGTGTTGATTGGATACTCTTCCCTATTATGCCTGTTGGTGTTTGTGTAATGTGGGGTGTGCTTTGCATTTCTGTAGGACTCAGGGTACAGTCCAGGGTGGGCATCTTCTCACTGTGCTCCGGGGATGGTTCCTGCAGGGCAGGTTCCTCTCTGCCAGACCAAACTCCCACTGATCTGCTCTGACAGTAGCCAAACAGGGCCAGGTAGAGCGACTAGATGTCCTGATTTTATAGGGACAGTCCCCACTTTGGGGTCTTTTTCTTATGTAGCCTCCTATTACCCCGCCCCATGACCCGATTTTTCACATTCGCTGTCTGGTCACCCTCGGGCCAGGTCACAAATCTGGGTCTCCACCCAAACCAGGCACTGGGCTCTAGTCATTCCACTGTAGCTCGGTTTCAATACCAGTAGTAACAGGGATAAACTCAGGGAATGAACACTGTACAGTAACCCAGATCTTTATCCCCACGCCCAACCCGGTGGTGCTCAGGGGGTGGGGGGTGAGGGGAGGTGGTCAGCACTCAAGGGCCGCTTTTATGGACCCCTGTTATCCACCTGGCTGCAACATGGCAAGCCAGGAGCTCGGACCCTGGAGGCTAACGGGCTTACTGCAGCGGTGAAGTGGTTAAGGCTGAATTCAAATGGAATTCTGAGACACAGCTGAATCCGCTGGCCGGTACTGGGCACTCAGGACTATTTGGTGGAATCCGAATGGGAGATTTCCTAAAAGGATTGAACCAACCCTCTAACTTCATTGCAAAGAAAATCCCCTCCTTCCTCCCCTGCACTGCTCAGTGAGTGTGGGAGCCGGACACTACTGCTCTTCCCCTGGTCTCTTCCCGAACATGGTCCCTATCAGTACGCATGTGAGGCTGGGCTGCACAGCGAGCTGTCGCAGGTCACTCTGAGGGACATGAACCTGGGCAAGTCCTGGCAGGGCCTAGCTGGGGGAAGCTGGTGGAACAGAGCTATATTAATTATTCCTCAGTGGGGTTCCCCTTGTTTTAACATTATTTTCAGCACCGCCCAGACATGTAGTTTCACGTCCTTCTATATTGCCACCTGATCTTCTCCCCACTACAGAGACTGTTTGCAGACTGCTCAGCAGATCTTGGCGTGGGTCATGTGATTATTGTGTCTGGATCCAAAGGAGAGTCAGGGAGCCAGTAAAGAACTAACTCCTCTTTTCACCTGCCTCTATTCTCCTCCCCTTTTCCAAACCGCTAGCAGGACAGGTAACAAACCTAGCTCACCAGTAGGACGGTGTATGTACATCTGAGAGCAAACACTGGCTGGGTCTCCACTCTGCAATAACACACCGGCCCTTGTGCCAACTCCTGAAAGAGCCATATCACATCCACCACACCAACAGTGCAGCCCCTCCGGCATCTCTGCAAGGCAGCAAATATGCTGGTAAAACTTTCTGAAAATGCAAGGTGTGCACCTTATAGAATATAAGGTGTATTTATATACATCTTACTTCTGTTCCATTCTATGCATCCGATGAAGTGGGCTATAGCCCACAAAAGCTTATGCTGAAATAAACTGGTTAGTCTCTAAGGTGCCACAAGTCTCCATCATCTTATTCACCTTATAGAAGATCCTGCTGCTCCCCATTAACCTCACTGCTCCTGGGTTACTCCATGCCTCTGGAGTGTTCATCCTCTTGGATCTTCCTCTGTGGTCTCCCTGAGAAATGGAAGGACTCTAGGTTTTTAGGGTGTTTAGCCCTGGTTTAATTTTAATAGAAATTTCTTCAAGCCAAGAATATTGCCCTGCCTTGTGTATATGCCGGGGCTGGCACTTGCCACACTATGGAAAAATCTACCTGGAAATCGGTCCTGATTGTAGTTAACGAATGGCAGACATTAAAAGAGTCACGCATTCAGAGAAAGCATAAGGGACACACAGTAAGGCGACATGACTAAACCAAGAAGCAAGGAGAGTCTGTGGAATTTCCAGGAATCTTGATAACTGTTTTCCCATTAACTTTTCTCTCTCGCACATTTCTGTGCCTCCAGCCTCTAACTGAAACATCATATTGAGGCTGTTCCCCTGGGATCCATTGTCATCATTTTGCCATTGATTTCAGTGGAGTCAGGCTTTCCCCACTGGTATTTCTAGCCTAGAAAGACCAGAAATCCCATGAGAAAGCCTGTTCTCACAGAACTCCCACCACCGTTTTGCAGACTGAAGTTCAGGAGGTTCAGCTAGTTACGTAAGCAGCCAGACTTGATCACGCTGCCTTCTACTTTTGGAATTAAGCACAGGACTGGAAGCCAGGAATTCCTGGATTTCAGTCCTAGCTTTAACACTCATGGCACTTAGCCTCTCTGACTCATTTTCCCCATCCATAAAATGGGGATTGTGCTTAATTGAGAACATCTTAGTTAATGTTTGTACAGCACTTTGAACATATAACATACTTAATATTATTATTAGGAACTTAGCAACTAGATTCTCAATGTTTTTCAAATACTCCCCAATTAACCTACCCAATGCCTCTATGAGCTAGAGACCAAGATGGAAATCTCACATGAATAGCCTATCTCACAAGATTTCTTGTTCTTCCAAGTTCCAAATTTGTCAAGCAGCTGAGCCACTGCACACATATACAGTTTACAAATGTTCTTGCAAAATATATTGGTAATGGATCCCTTTTGGACATTCCAAGTGGACAGTATTAATAAGCAAACACAATCCCCTCCTACAGCTAGACTGTTAGGAGTGGCCGGTCCTGCCATATGTCATTGCCAATGTAATTTTCTTGTTTGCAGTAAGCTCTCTGATTTGACCTGTTACTTTGATAGCACAAGCTATTAATGGTCCCCATATGGGTATATGCTTGGAAACGCAGGACTTTTTTGGTGAGTGGGCGAGGTAGATTTAAAATTTGTATTAAAGCTAATGTTAAAAAATTAACTAATACATAGGTTGAGTAAAGAGAGTCTGTACATCTGGGTACTTATGCTTAGACTATCCACCCGTACAATGTTTGTTTTTGAAGTCCTAGGATACATATAGAGCATAATCAGCAATAACCCAAAAGTAGGTGAATAAATTTAAGAATACAGTTTAGATATTAGCATCCAAATATTTGTTTACATCACTCATGAAAAGTTATACAGAGGGTTGGTTGTGGAAAGCAAATATATCAATGAGTGAAGATTGTCCCTCAGTAACTGAGAATTTAGGGTAGGTTGTCCATTTAGAAAATATAATCCATGAGGAAAGTATTTCAGTTACTTTCCAGACTGCACTTCTCAGCGGCACTCCAGGTTGTCCCTCCTGGTATTGCTGATGTTCGGTGATGTGGTCTATGTAGATGTCCCTTGACCACCTGATGGCATCCGATACCATGAGTTTCCACATCAGCCAAGCTGACCAATTCCACATTCTCTCAACACTCGCTCATTACTGGGATCCCATGCACCGCGAGGTGTTTAAGTGGATGAAGTCAATGGTCCAAATTGTGCTCTGGGATACACCAGCACTGAAGCTGTCTTCAGCCAAGTTACACCAGTTGTACTCCAGATATAGAGAGCAGAATCTGACCTAATAGTACAACACAGTTTTCTTAAATTTAAACTAATTTACACTGTACATACATACACTGTATATGCATATATACATCTCTTGGAAAGTGAGCTACCACATGCTCATGGCTAATCTACTGCAAGCTGAACTGTAACACCAACGTGGTGTTGATCCAACAAATGTGGCAGTAACCGCACTTCAGGAAAGGAGAAGGAAGCTGCCTCGCTCAAAGCAGGTACACTCTGAGTGGGACACTCTGGGGAATCCACTGAGCCATGCTGGGTATGTTAGGGGTTTGAAGAAAGCCAGCTGTGCAATACAATACAGCAGCAGAAGTGCAAGAATAGATAATGTCAAAAGAACAGGATGATGGGCACTGAATAAAACCAGATTACACCTGTACGTTGCCTCTTTCTACAAGCTAGCTTCATCCCTGGCATAAACTCCACTGATTTCATATGCTCATTCATGTGTGTGTATTTCTCTGTATATTCTGCATCATAAAAATATACATTGCGGGTATGTACACAGATACACATATACACACAGAGTCCCCTTCTATTGGTAAAATCACACAAAATGGAACTTCATTGACTGGAGGAATAAATTTGACCCGACCCATCTTTGTATAAATTTTAATGCTGCATGTCTTTTAATGCATGTGCAGGCCCACGTTTTTATTTCATTTGATGCAAAACCCCATACAGTCAGCTTTGTGTGAGAGGTTATCCAGATACAGGCGAAAATTCACAAGTAGATACAAAAGTCAGTGTGTGTGTATGCAAAGAAGCAAACACAGGTGTACCGACAAAACTAATGTTTTGGTGGGATGTGAATACACACAGAAACACACAACGTCTGTGGGAGAGCATGGACAGGAGTGAATGCACACAAGAGGTAAAAGTGAGCATGCAAACAAATACACAAGTGTGTATTTGCGGGTGAATATATACAGTACAACTATGCACAGAAGTTTGTGTGTGGATACTGGCATGTGTCTATGCACATGAATATACAGACTAGGTGAAATCCTGACCCTATTTAAGTCAAATGGGAGTTTTGCCATAGCCTTCAAGAGGGCCAGGATTTCACTCAGTATGTCCAAGTCTAGGCACCCAATCCCGCTCCCAATGAAACAAACGGCAAAACTCCATTAAGTTCAGAAGCTGTCTGGGGCCTTGTATGTTATAAGGATTAGCAAGTATGGATTTGTCAAGAACAAATCATGCCAAAACAACCCAGTTCCTTCTTTGACATTGTTACTAGGCTGGCAGATGGAGGGAAGCAGTAGATGTGATAGATTTTGCTTTTACTAAGGCTTTTGACAGTTCCACTTGACATTCTCATAAGCAAAGTAGGGGAATGTAGTCTAAATGAAATTACTATAAGATGGGTGCACAACTGGTTGAATGACTATTCTCAAAGAGTTGTTATCAATGATTCGCTGTCAAACTGGGAGGTCAAGTATCAGAGGGGTAGCCATGTTAGTCTGGATCTGCAAAAGTGACAGAGTCCTGTGGCACCTTATAGACTAACAGACGTATTGGAGCATAAGCTTTCGTGGGTGAATAACCACTTTGTCAGATGCAAGGGTATCAGATGCAAACTAGGAGGGTGTATCTGGGGGATCCCAGAGGAGTCATTCTTGGGTCCAGTACTATTCAATATTGTCATTAATGACTTGGATAATGTAGTGGAGAGTATGCTTATGAAATCTGCAGACACCAAGATGGAAGGGGTTAGAGGATAGGATTAGAATTGAAAAGTACCTTGATAACTGGCAGCCTGATCTGAAATCAACAAGAAGAAATATGACGAAGATAAGTGCAACGTACTTCACTTAGGAAGGAAAAGTCAAATGCCCAGCAACAAAATGGGGAATAATTGGCTAGGAGATAGTACTGCTGAAAAGGATCTGGGGGTTATAGTAGAGTCAACAATGTGATGCAGCTGTGAGAAAGGCAAATATCCCTCTGGGGTGTATTAACAGGAGTGTGATATGTAAGACATGGGAGGTAATTGTCCCACTAACTCTGCTCTGGTGAGACCTCAGCTGGAATACTGTGTCCAGTTCTGGGCACCATGCTTTCTCAAAGATGTGGTTAAACTGGAGAGCGTCCAGAGGAGAGCCACAAAAACTGATAGGCTTAGACAACCTGACCTGTAATGACAGGTTACAGAAACTGGACATGTTTAATCTGGAGAAAAGACAAAGAGGGGACCTATAACAGTCTTCAAATATGTTAAGGGCAGTTATAAAGAGGATGTTGATCAATTGTTCTCCATGCCCACTAAAGGAGGGACAAGAAGTAATGGGCTTAACCTGCAGCAAGTGAGATTTGGGTTAGATTTTGGGAAAAACTTTCTAACTATGAGGGTAGTTAAACTTTGGAATGGGCTTCCAAGGGAGGTTCAGGACTTCCTATCACTGGAACAAGTTGGACAAACACCTGTCAGGAATGGTCTAGGTGGACTTGGTTCTGAATCAATGGAGACAGCTGGACTGGGTGACCTCTCAAGGTCCCTTCCCTCCCTACATTTCTATGAGTCTACGTGGAACTCAGGAACTCTGCCACAGATTTCTTGTGAGATCTTGGGCAAGTCATTTAATCTCTGTGCCGCCTTTGCCTATCTGTAAAAAGGGGACAACACTACTTCCCTACCTCATAGAGGTGCCAGAAGAATGAATACATGAAAAGACTGTGAGGCGATCAGATACTACAATAATGGGGCCCAGATAGATAACCAGACAGATGTTTACTTAAGTCATGAGTACGCACAGGTATGCACACAAGTTTGCATCTGGGTCCATGTGTTTGTTTATGTGTAAATAAGTACACTCATGGGTGCATATGAATATGTGTGGGTGCAGATGTTTGTGATGCAAGTATGCATGGGAGTTTGATTGTGGACACAGGTATGTGTTTGCAAGCAGGTGTATTTGGGTTTGAGTACACAACAGTTCCCCAGAAAGCAGCTGTCTGGATGGAAGAGAGTTTCTGCAGGAATGCACCCCCCTCCCGCCCCTGGTGGCTGTGTGTCCAGGTGAACGCTATCCTTGCATACCTGCAAGCCTGCCCGTATTGGATGTTTTTGCCCTGTTTGCCAGATGCACTTCCCATGGGAGCCCCATGCCCCTGGAATGGCGGGGAGACCTGCTTCCAAGCCTGAACCCTGATGTGCTGTCACACAAGGCACAGCTGAGCTGAGGGCCTAGGACACTGCTTGCACTGCAGAGCTGGGTTGTGTCTCCCACTTCCTGCCACACACACACCCCCACTGTGAGATCAACATTGGAACGGATCTGAACCTCAGAGACCCTCACCCTTCCCCACTCCCAGTGGAACAATTTACCTTATGGAGCAGGTCCAAGATATTAATTAAGATAAATCTACCTCAATTCTGAGATTCTCTTATCTTGTAATTTATCAAAATTATGTTAATTATTTCTGTAGGGCAGCAAAATTATTACCTCTTCCGTGTCTGATTTGTATTAATATTCATAATTTAATAATTCAGCATCCAAGCCATCTGGTTTGGGGAGCCACACTCCTTCCCCTCCCTCTGCCAGAGCCAAAACAGTCCATCCTCACCGAGTCGGGAGCAACCCCAGTGGCTTTGAATCAAAAATATGGCAACTGGCTCCCCCCGCCAACTCCCCTCGACTGTTCGCCACATAACTGCCCCTTCCCTCCCCCTCTTCAAGGGCTGTCAGAAGGGCGCGCTCTTCGTCGGCAAAGAGGAAGTGGCCCCGTTCCCCGGCGCTTGGCTGCCCCTCTGTCACACGCGCTCATCTCAGCCCGGCAGGTGAGCACAGCTGAATTGACATTTTCCACACTTTGTGATTTTTACACTGTAATTTGACATAATTAATGCCTACATTACTGCTGATAATTTAGCTAGTTAATTAAACTCGGAGGAGATAATTAAGGAGAGGCTACTGCTTGGACTGCTAATTGTTTTTGTCATTATTTTAGGGGCCTGACAGCTGCTGGCTGAGTCATCCTCTTTTGTCAGCTGACGGGTCAGGTGACTGCGGCGTCTCCGAGCAGAGGGCTCGGGGCCACAGGCGAGCGTCTCGAGGTTGTTAACGGAATCGACGGATCTACCTGCCTTCATCTGGAGCCAAGCCAGCCTCCAGCACGACACCTCATCCATGCATAAGCAGCTGAGCCAGCCGCTCGGTGCTTTGTGCACAGATGGTGGGTAAATACTATCCGAACCGGACCCAGGATTTCTCCCTAGCCAGGTGACATGCATAGAACGAGTTCCTCAGTTCTCAGCTGAAACACCACCGGACAAAGCACAGCGCAGTAACCAAAGAACAACAGCTTTGCTGGGCAAGGCCAGGAAGATCAGCAACAGAGGCCCAGCAAAGCAGAGAGGCCAGGGAGTATTATTTGTTCTGCAGCGGAGCCTAAAAGCCCAAGCCCCATTGCGCTACGCTCTGTACAAATATATCACCAAAAGACTGTCCCTTCCCGGAGGGCAGCCTCTGCGTTCCTCCACGCCCACTGCCATCTTGCACGAAGCAGAGAGACAAGGGCATGGGAGTCTCGTCTGCATGTTCTCTATAGCAAGCAGTAAACCCAGCGACCTCTGGAGCCCACCATTGTGCTAGGGTGCCAAGGCAGAGGAGAAGCAAAGACTGCAGCAAGATGCAGGAACCAGCCAGTTCTTTATGGGTCTCTGGGTTCTCTGTTAAGCCAGAGGGCCGGAGCATGGAGCTGGCATTTTCCAGTGGCTACTCTAATATGCCGTTCCTAAAAGACCACTATCTTGGAAGCACCTTGGTCGCTATGCATATAAGTGAAACTCATTCAGCTGCAATCCGTCTGCTCTCATGGGATATGAATGCAGCACACACATAGGGCCAGCTCTATCTAGCCAGAAGAGAGCCCAGAGGCACCTCATGCTTCACAACAGCCCCAACATGGCCGGGCTGCCCCTTCCCAGCAGCACCAGGGCTCTTAGGTAGCTGCTGCCTGGGAGCCTTAAAGGGACACAACCGTCAATTTATTAAGGGTTGAAATTCGATTTAACCCATTGTGACCGAGTCAGACCTGAAGGGTATAGGAGAGTGCTGGAAGGCAGATATATCAGCCTCAGGATGTGCAGGTCCCTGTTCTCTGGATAGCCAAACAAAGGCTACTCCAGGCCAATTAGGAAGCTTCTAGAAAGTAGCAGAAATAGCTAGCCTGATTGGGACACCTGAAGCCAATCAGGGGCTGGCTGAAACCAGATAAAAACCTCCCAGTTAGTCAGGTGGGAGAGCCAAGGAGAAAGGAGCTGGAGGAGAGGAAGCTTTGCGATACCCGGAGGTAAGGGAGAAGTGGGAGAGCTGTGGGGAAGTAGCCCAGGGAAAAAAATAGCAACTCTGTCAGTGAAAGGTTGGCTGCCAATAGCTACTAACATTAGGGTCTCTGGGCTGGAACCCGGAGTAGAGGGCGGGCCCAGGTTCCCCGCAACCTGCTACTACTGAAACACCTCCTGGAAGGGGAAGGCAGGCCCCTAGCAGGACAGGAGGTTATACTGTCCTGAAATAAGCCCAAAGGGACAACAGAGACTGGGGGAGTTCTCTCACCAACAGCTTTGCTGCCTGATGATGAAAAGGGCTCAGCAGACTGTAACCTGGCCTAGAGAGAGAAGGGCTACGTGGAGGGTCGCAGTGAGCCTCTGAGGCTAGCACAAACCACCTGGAAGTGCAGGACCCACAGGGACAAGGCCAGAGCTTTGCCACACCGTGTGCACCCTTGGATTTGAAAGTGAGCCTGACCAGGAATTTCCTCTCCCGCCTCCTCCCTTAAATGGGGCAGCTTTACATTTTAAATTGAACCAGCTTCCTGTGTCACACAGATCAGAACAGAACTACCCCGGTTGCAGAAGGAGACAATGAGCCCAGGGAGTAGGAGCGAGTCCAGGTGATCACCAAAGAGATTTTGGTCTTGTTGCATGGCAGCCCCCAATCCTGTATCTCAAAGTGTCTGGCCCTGCTTGAGCTAGTGGAGACCTCCAACAGTCAGTGGATTCTTGCCCCCTCAGCACTGACCATATAGATCCCTTTGCCCACCACCAGCTCCCAAGAACTTTGTAATAAAGGCTTCAGCAAAAAGGAAACCGCCCCTCTCTCCCCAATACCTAGCTACTCATGAAAGGAGCAGTGACTAACCTCCATCAATGCACAGACTGCCAGAAACCCACAGTGCTTCATGCTCAGGGCTTTACAAAGAGGAGGGCTTGTAAAGGGACCACACAGTGAAATAAAAACATTTACTCACAGGACTGCAGGCTGGGAACTTGCTGCTTTAACTGCCCCAGAGTTGAGATGTTGGTGGAAGGTGTGACAGCGCGATGACTCACCCCTACGGCGCCTCCTGCTGATAATCCGGGAATTAGCTCTTTCCAGCATGGAGCACTCTCTGCAATCCAGTGTCTCGCTGTCCACTGGCCCCTGTGTCCCTCCTGGACCCCGGTGCCCTCTTACCTGGGGTGCTGTCCCCTGGCACTTCCCCCTCACTCTGTCTGGGTCTCCCCTCCGCAGGAAACCCCCAACCCTCTAATCCCCACCTTGCCTCAGTCTGGGCTACTGCCAGTCACCATCAAGCCCCCGCTCCCTGGGGCAGACTGCAGAGTAAGAACCACTCATCACAGGCAAGGGGGTTTGAGCCAACTGCCTTGCCTACCCCAGTACCTTCCTTAGGGCTTTCTATCAGGCCTGCAGCCTGGGGAGGACGCCAGGCCTGGGCTTCCCAGCTCAGCCTGCCCCTTTCCCCAGCACGGCTCTAGCCTAGGTACCTGCCTCAGCTCCAGCAGCCAGGTCCCTCCCTCTCAAAAGGATAGAGAGAGACTGACTAGCTCCAAACTAGCAGGGCCTGCTGCAGCCTAATTGGGGCGTGGCCCCAGCTGTGCCTGCTTCCCCAGTCAGACTGGGAGCTGCTTGCCCCCAGCCATAGCCCTCTCCTGGGCTGTTTGAAGCCCCTCAGGGCAGGAGCGGGTGACCACCCCGCTACAGAAGGGGAGAACTCCCACTGACCACACAGGAAGTAAGTGGGGGTGGAGCATTGCTCCAACCCATACAGCTTTGAGTGACCCCGTTGACCCCTTGGTGACCTTTTTACTCCAGAGGGCTCACTTTGCAGGTGAATTGGGCCCTCGCTAAGTGCCAGTGTGGGTGGAAGTGGTGGAGACATGCGCAGACCTGATGTGTGACTTACCGACTCATCTGCATCACTGCTAAACTTGTCCCCTGGCTCCTGGATGATGAAAGAAGATCTGCTGCTGGCAGTGGAAGGATGAGCTGATCAGAGAGTGTGTCAGGGCCTTTGAAACACCTGGCGAGGCTGCTAAACAACCCCCTCTGCGGGAGGGAGCATGCCACCCACCACACCCTCTCTCAGATCCCTTCTGCTGCAGGAGGAAACGTGGGCCAGCAGCCATCACCCGGGGCAGATGTTCTACAGACGGACAGACAGACACAGACACACACAGAGGCTCCCAGGGCCTGAAGTGTGGGTAGGGTCACCAAGGTGCCCGCCTTCACAGCCTGCCTGGGCACAGCCTGCTGACCAATGACCGGCAAGGCACGTATAGCAACACCCTGGCCTGCGATGGAGGTTGGGCTCACTTTATCCAAGTCCCAACAGGTCTGACCTGGCTGTGATAATACACAGTGTATAGGACTCAAGTCACATAAGCACTAGAGATTGACAAAGCACCCAACCGCTTCACTGCAGACCCAGCTGTTGAGCGGTTTGGTTCAAAGACGCTCCATTTGCTTGCTCAGGGTTTGTTTACTTGTATAAATCTCTCTCTCTCTCGTGTGTACACACACACACACACACCCCTACTGTTTCCCTCTGGCCAGATCTGGAAGCAGAAGAGTCAAAATACAGCAAGAAAGTCTAGCCACCCCCTTCCTTTCTTTCTGGCCTCTGCTCCTCCTTCCAATCGAAGCAGCTGCCTGGATCTCCCAAGTCCTTCCTCTCCTCCTCCAAGTCACTTCCCAAATTTCTCATCTCTGGGGATGCCTTTAGCCCCCCAAATCTTGCTTCAAAATAGTGTGAGCAAAACAGTTACAGTATTTATAAAAATTCACAACATGAACTGCGGCATCTTCTAGACAAGTGTTAAAGTCCTCTGTGCGGGCTCTTGGTTTCCGTTGCTACTCACCAGCCTGGACGCTGCCTATTTAGATGGCAACATCTCTGGGGCCCAATCTGATCTCAGACTGGTAGAAATCAGGAGCGACTATATTGAAGACAACAGAGTTACATGGGTACAAGAGAGTTCAGAATCAAGCCCCTCATTTTTATGCTTGCCTAGGCCCCCTCTGATGCTTTATTGATAATAAGGAGGATTATGCTTGGGGGCATTTACAAGATCATCATTCAATTATTTAACATACACATTACTGCATAGCAGGTTCTCCGAGTGCCAGCACAAACCAGAGCGAGAGATGCTGATCCTTGGGGCTGGCGGAGCTCTGCTCTGCTCAGCACAGGGACTGGGAGCAGTGACGCTGCCCAGGGATGGCTGGAGCACAGTGCATTCCAGTTACATCCCTCCCTCGCCTTCCACCGTGTCAGGAGTCGATGGGGAGGCAGGGATGGGGTGTAGATTTAGAACCAGCTGTGCCCACTCTGTGCCAGCTGGGAATTCCCCCCTGTTGGAGGGAATGCTTAGCTGAGCTGCCCACTTAGGACTTTACCGTCTGATGGTGCAGAGAGCCCAGAAGGGGACCTAGGATCTGGCCCATTGACCATCAGCAGCCCTTCTTGCTACTTACGACTTGGCCACTTTGGGTACCGCCTGAGCTTTGGTTCCACACTCTGTCCCTGCTGAATGCCAGAGCTGTGTGCTAGGCCCTCAGTGCCGAAGCCCGGCTTGACATCTCAATTGGAAGATTAGGAGGAAGACTGGTCACTTCCCAACTCTGTTGAATTCCATTCATATAATTTGATTAATCGTCTCATCCCCAACTCTGGGCAATTGGCAGCCTCAAAAATCAAAGCTGCAGCTGCAAACACTGAAAAACCATGAGGTTGCTATACAAGCTCAGCCGAGCATGGACCAAAGCAGAAGCCTGGAATCTAGAGGCTGTTTGCCAGGGAGGGTCAATAGTCTTTATAAATACCTGGAAAGCTAGCAGCCAAAACAACCCAGACATGTAACAAATTGCACCGGGGGCTGCTTCCTTCTCTAGCTCTTTGGAGTGGATTTTTTCTTTTCCTGCATTTCTGCTCATCACAACTGAGAAAAAACAAAGTGTGCAAAAGTGGGCTGCCATTTTTACTTTGCCCAAAGCCATTGCAACCTTCCCAGCGATCAGAAGGATCATAAAGTAGTGCTTTGTACTTCTCTGGCCCCTTTCATCCAAGCATCTCAAAGGGCTTTGCAAACATCGGTCCCAATACTTCAGACACGCACTTTGTCTGACACGAGTTAGTCTCACTGATTTCAGTTCAACAAATGTGTAACTATCTGCAGGAGTGCAGCCATTGGCTCAAGGTGTTTAGCCCCAGTGTAACCGAGTACCTCAGAGAGTTATTTGATGTTCCCAGTGCTTGTGGTTTTATCGTGAATCACACAATGGTTGACGTTTTTCTCAAAGTCTCTGCAGTCATGGGATTTACATGGGAATCTAGGCTTTCATTAAAAAACCGTTTCTAACCTTCGTTATTGCAGAGAAATGCTTGAAGATGTGAACCCTAAAGTCTCAGGAACGAAAAGGAAAATAAAAAGAACCCCTAATTTATTAATTTTTTAAAATTCTTATGATTTTTAAGCCAATTTCATGATTTTGGGGGCCTGGTTCATGATTTTTTTTAACACTTAAGGTTGGCAATATTGTTTATCAAAAATGCACGTAAGGATACCGCTCTGAGGTTAGCAACTGTTATCTCCAGTTTAGAGACATGTCAACTGAGGAACAGAAAGTGACTTGACCCAGGTCACACCATAAACTAGTAAAAGTGCAAAGAATGAATCCCAGTGCCTAACAAAGTGTGTGGGAAGAGTTCTTCAGGGATGACACCAGGGATCAAAGATACTTGGCTTTTTTTGAACGAGAGGGTTTTCCATGGTGCAATTACAAATATTGGCAATCTGCCTGGTGCACAATTCACCAGCAGGGAGAAGCAAATGGGGTATCATTATTATTATTAGAATTATGGTAGCTTCTAAAGACCCCGCCAAGATCAGGGCCCCACAATCTTAACTACTGTACAAATACGTTAGAGAGTGCTCTCAACCCCAAACACTCACAATAGAGAGGACGGAAAGATTATCATCCCCACTGTAGAGCTAGGGACCTGAGGCACAGAGAGATTAAATGATTTGCCAAGAGTCACATAGGTAGACTGTAGCAGAGGCATACTGACCTCAGCCTGCAAATTCCTCATCCAGTGCCTAACCCACACAGACAAAATCTCTTGGTGCTAAAAGGCACTGGGCCAAGTACTTGAGTGGGCTTTTTTAATGGGAACATTTGAGAACTAGCCGTTCTGCTTCAAAAAGCAGTTCCACCGGATTGGCATGGGGGTGGGCGGGGCCAGGGGCAGCACACGGAGCTATTGTTACTCAGTGATGCCATATCCCAGGCAATCCCTTTCCTGAGGAAAGAGGTGTGTTTCAAACTCCCAGACCGGCATACCATCCCCAGGATCTGAGAAGGGTCGGGGCCAAGATCCGATCATGCCCAGTGGTGCTTCCCTGGCTAGGTGAGAGACGCTGGCGTTCCCACCCCCTTCCAAAAGGCAACCAGAGCACACTGAGTAGGGTAAAAACTCGGCACCCTTTCCTGGGGGCTGGCTGGGTTAACACGAGCCCCAGCCTTCTCCCAAGGACTTACCGTCCTCAAGGTTCTTCTCTCTTAGCAAAGCTCAGTCCCCTACTCTTGCTGCCTCATACACCTCGCTTCTAGCTGTCATTAAGGCCTTCCTTCAGGGTGGAGTTAACAAACCACACCTGCCCCCAGGAGACAGCAGGAGCCAATGAGCCAACCCTTTCCAGCAGGATTCCAACACCCCCCAACCTGGTGGGTCAGCAGAAGAGGGTATGAAACTTCCATATGAGGAGCAATTAATAAGACTGGGACTTTTCAGCTTGGAAAAGAGACAGCTAAGGGGAGGTATGTTTGAGGTCTATAAAATCATGACTAGTGTAGAGAAAGTAGATAAGGAAGTGTTGTTTACTACTTCTATTAACACAAGTACTAAGGGTCACCAAATGAAATTAATAGGCAGCGGGTTTAAAACAAATAAAAGGAAGTATTTCTTCGCACAACACACAGTCAACCTGTGGAACTCCTTGCCAGAGGATATTGTGAAGACCAAGACCATAACAGGGTTCAAAAAAGCACTAGATAAATTTATGGAGGATGGGTCCATCAATGGCTATTAGCCAGGATGGGCAGGAATGGTGTTCCTAGCCTCTGTTTGCCAGAAGCTGGGAATGAGCGACGGGATGGATCACTTGATGATTACCTGTTCTGTTCATTTCCTCTGGGGCACCTGGCATCGGCCACTGTCGGAAGACAGGATACTGAGCTAGATGGACCTTTGATCTGACCCAGTCAGACTGTTCTTACGTAAGTGCCCTGCTGCCCTGTAAGGTGATGGTTAGGAGAAAGGGTTTCCCTTGAAATGAGAATAGATTTCACGATCCCTCTCCCTTCTCTGCAAGCACAACGCCTGCTGAGACATGGGGCGGGGGCAGTTTTGTGGAGCCCAATGTTCAATACTGCCATCGCTGTGGAGGCAGATCCACCCTCTTGCACCTAGAGAACCCCTCCCCCACCAGGATAGGAGCACAGCACAGCGGGTAACCGTGCTGCTTTAAGGAGGCCAGGCCAGGCCACTCTATTGCACGCAGCATAGAGCCACCACTCCAGAGACCTGCTTTCTGTTCCCAGCTCTGCCCTGGACCCATCCTACGACTTTCAGAACATCATACGACCTCTCTGTGCCTCAGTTTCCTCTTCAGTAAGCACGGGGCCTCTGTGAAGTGCTTGGTGAGCTAAGGATGAAAGCACACTGTAGTGAAACAGTCCGTATTAGCAGCATGATTAACACAGAAGGAACACTGGTAGAGTCTCCAGCATCCCTCATCCTCCCCTCAGCCCTCAATCTCTCCCAGTTATACTAATATCTCACTTCATTCCTTCCAACATCTTCATCCAAGCAGAGGCTGCAAAAACCCTGCCCCGCCTGACCTCCCTCCCCCTCCAACATACACACAGACACATAAGAGAAGGCCCCAAGCGCTGAAAGGGAAGGAGACGAAAAAGGAAGAGCATTAGGTGGAATGAGAGATAGCGAGAGCGCAGCCATATCAGACAACTCCAGGCAAGATAACACGATAAATAATCAATCAATCCGTGCAAAATCCTTAAGTGCTTGATGTATCCTCCTGCAAATTGAATCACTTCTCCTACCAGGAAGTTCTCTCTTGTAAATAAATGAGAGCAGAAATGGCCCATATTGAAAAATAATGTTGTTAAAACCACTGATTAAGTTTTACACAAGCATATGAGAGCAAACTAAAAGGTTTTAGCTTTTTAATTTAAGAAATGAGGAATATGATATAATTTCAATTTGTGATGAGATAAGATGTTCTTGATATTCTGGCTTCAATTGGATTACACCCTAATGTACTTTTATAAAGTGTCAGGCTAGCTGCAGATTAAGGTATGTGTGTAATATTCTTTATTAACAATTTAATGGACTTGCTTTCACTCTATCTGTCTTAATCAGTGTTTCCAGTCCACCTGGGAGATCTAGTTAGTGCAGAACCTGAAACTCCGACCTGGTGAAAGAGGAACTCAATGATCCATCAGTGTCAAAACAAGAGGGAACTACTGATAAAAGAGTGTGGAGGCCTCTCTTTATGGACTTGTCAGCACTGCCAGTGCAAAAACTTCTCAATAGAACTTCTTGGAGCCACCCAAGGAGATCCAAGCTCAAGCTACCATAGTGACGCCACGTGATTTGATGAAATGCCTGAAGGCCAAGGCCTTTGAACTACGAGGGATTCCCCAACCAAGCCTTTTCCAGTGCTAGAATAGTACAGGGCCCCATGACAGCAACAGGACTCCCACGTCCAACTTTCTCACCAGGAAATTCTAGCACTGCAGAGACTAGTAAGTGGACTTCAAACCCAGATACTCTCTAGGGTTTTTTTGTGTGCAGGGACTCTGCAGCTGGGCTCCTTCAAGGCTTCTAGCATTTCAGGGAAGGAGGGTGATCAGAAGATATGTGGTTTATTGTTAAAAGTATATCAATTGCATGACTATTATTGTGGTTCAATGTTTAAAACATGCCACCACATAACCAAGCTTAGCCCCATTTATTGTCTTAAGACAAAGCTGTACAATACAGAAAAGAAAAAGTTAACACCATACCAATGGGAAGTGGTTCTCTCTCTTTTGCGGTGCCAGTTCACCTTCCAGAGAAGACGTGCTTTGAAATACACCCCCAAAACTGCCTATATTTATATCACAGCTGTTTACATGCTAAAAGCACTCTGTACATCACCCAAGACTAAAATTTACCAGTCTTTGACCTTGGTTTTCTGGTACCATGGTGAACCTTCCCATAGCTCTCCTTTGGATACTACATTCCAAACGAGCTACCTGTGAAAGGTACCTCCCAACTTCTATCAGGACATTGGACCAATGTCCTCTCCATCTTTTCTCTGTCTTTGCTATTTGAATGACAAACTCTTCAGAGCAGGGGCTGCCTGTTTTTGTTCAGTGCCTGGCACCCTGGAGCCTGCAGGGGCTACAGGACTAATAATAATGGAGTGCTACCTCCAGTAGGACTTTGATACCACAGCTGAGCTATAGTGAAAAGAACAGGGACTTCCACTCTGAGTCTAGGCCACCTGTACTAACTCCTCATCTCTTCCTCTGTGAGGTATATAGGTTAGGGTAACAAGGCCTCCTGAAGTGTTAATGATCAGCCATGGGACAGTGGGGCTGTATCACTCCTAGCTAACCAAAGGCACCTAGCACCTTGGTGTCTCAGTGCCATTAGTATTAGGGAGTGTCTCTACCAGCACAGCCCCACCTTGTTCCCATATTAACAGTGTGCAGGTCCGTTACTAAGCACAGGAAACAGGAATGTTCCCAGGGAGAGGGAATTGTAGAGAACCAGAGTTTAAAGAATACACTCAGAGGGTTACAAAGCTGGCCATAGACAAGAGAAAGAAGCAGATAAAACAACAGGCTTACCGTAGCCTTTTCAAAGGGGTGTGTGTGCCTGTCAAAACCCCTGCATCCCCTTTAGGCCAAGATGGGCCATACTCCCTGCTATCAAATCCCTTTGTCCTGCTGCCTTCCTGTTCCCAGGCCTGCTGTGTGCGGTGTGGACACCCTCCTGCTTCCAAGGTCATCATCCAGGACTGGAGAGAACATCAACCCTCCAAACTTTTCTACAGTCGCCCCTAATGCTGCTCTCCACAAGTCACCCAGGGCAGCCCCATTTCCGTACCAATTTACTACACCCACACCTATCCCTTACCTCCTGCTCCCTGGGCAGCCAAGGAGGACGGCTGTTATCGCCACTCCCCCACGTCTTTCTGGAACCTTCCGCTGCCCTCAGCTCAGCAAAGCACATGAGCAAATGCTTAGGTGCAATTGAAACCAATAGAACTTAGACGCGTGCTTAAGTGCTTTGCTGAATAGGGATAGACAGAAGAATTGGGGTCTACTAGCTATGCTGTGTATGTGTGACCGCCATCCCTCCCTAAGTTTTGGGTAGAACGCTCCTCTCCTGCATTCCCTTCTGCAGTTAGGAGAGGGGCAGAAGGTGAACCTCTGTTTCTCCTCTGCCCCTTCTGAGACTTTTTCATGTTGCAAGGTCAAGGGAGAGGTGGATGACATCACACACACCTTCCCCCAGCACTGGTTCGAAACCTCCCCACTCCTTCCCTTTCACAGCCTTCCCAACTACTGCTGCGGCGGTGGCATGCATGCGCAGAATGTGTTGATGCAAGAAGCCAGGAGCCAGCAGCCTTGTAAATAACGTGCAATCAGGGGGAAAAAATATCCTCCTTAAATCCCCCTGCGACGCGCATTCCCTGCAACGCTATGTTTCTGGGAGGGAAGCATCAGTTGGTTGTAGCTGCAGGTGCTCCTGCATCGGGGAGGAGCGCAAAAATGAAGTTGTTTGCAGCTTTTGAGTCCGTCCCTGGAATTATTTACAGCTGCAGGCAATATTAAACTATGTAGAGCAAGTGTCCTCATTTACATGCTAATTCATTTATACCCTCTGGATTGATTTCTCCAATTCATTTTCAGCCCACTAACGTGTCTGATATGAATTATATTATCACCTCCAGAATGGCAGTGGGGAAAGTAACTGTAGGAAGCCATCCCAACCCTTCTGATCACAGTTGGCCCTGGCTGTTCAGATGCCATGTGGCCAACCACCGCCTTGGCTACCAGCTGGTAGCTTCCTCTTCTGCGAAAGGAAAACCACTGAGGCTGCTCAGAGAGTAAATATGCCCAAATTTAAACACACACCAGGGGAAGTCATAAAACACACAGGACTCACCAGCTGGTGGACCTCGGGTTGGTCTCTTTGACAGAGACCATTTCCTGGCTCTGCACAAGAGAAGAAGCTACCTAATTTCACAGAGCAAACTTGAGGTTGACCATAGACACTGACAGCAGAAAATCCTGGAGCAAGTGAGAAATGGAACTAATTCTAATCTTCCCAAGGATCTTTTGCCCTGGGCTGGGCTGGGCTTTTGGGCTTGCTGGACATAACAAGCTCATTCCATCACCCTTATGGTGAGAGAAGAAAAGAGAAGTTTGCTGCTGAGTGCCGGTTGGTAGAAAGAAAGTGATACAGCCAGTGAAGGTGGGTGCGGCGGGGAAGAAATCAGACAGAGAAGATACTAGTCTGTAAAAAGGACCATCACAGTCATCGATAGAATGCACATTAAAAGACTCAGGCCCCTTAAACCAATGTGAAATTTGTATTCAGAGATGAGGTTCTGAGGAGGCCCAGAGACAGTTTTGGTTAATAGGGCCTACTTTGGGACCATTTGGTTTCTTCTTTTTAGAATACATTTTCTTTAGGAACAATCGTACAACAAACAATATGTTCACTAACATTTCCAGACTGGGGTCTTGTCGGTTGAGTGTGTTGCCCCTTGGCTTGCGGGGAAGATTGGCTGTGAACATAAGGCATCAACATTTCTCTCCACTATTGGACCCAGTGATCATCAGTCAGGGTTTTGAGATATGGAAGTGGTGACAGGATGGTCTGTTGGGTAAAAGGAAGAACAATACCCTCTTCCTGTCTCATTGTCCTAATTGCATTCAGTAACTACTACTCTGTGATCAAGAATACATCCAGTCATGTAGAAGGTAGAATTTCACCTGGTTTTTATATCTTGAATGAGTTGTTGAGTGGGACCCTTCTGGTCATATCATCCTGGAAAGTGCTTCACTAGCTCAGAACCACGGATTAAAATGGATACAAACCTTGACTCCAGTAGCCAACAACAGAGTCAACAGTTGGTGGGCATCATCAAGAAGAATGTATGAAGACAAAGGACAAATTACAATCCTATTGGATGTCTGAACAGTTCTTTCCAACTGTGCCCATGAGAATCACGCTGTATTGGAATGAAGACTAGTAGGCATGGAGACCAAACAATGAGGTGGCTATAAATGCAGCCAAACAGGGAATGAATAGGTAGACAAAGGCACCACACACATAAGGATTTTGTCTTTTAAAGACAACACGAATCCTTGTTTTTGGGGCATCTCTCTCTTTTGCTGCAGTAACCCAACCATGTCTATCTTGCTGTTTAAGCCAGGGGTGGCCAACCTGAGCCTGAGAAGGAACCAGAATTTACCAATGAACATTGCCAAAGAGCCACAGTAATACGTCAGCAGCCCTCCATCCGCTACCCCCCTCCAACCTCCCCCGCCCACCGGCAGCCCCACCCATCAACTCCTCCCCTCCCCTCCCCTCCCTCCTCACGCCTCCCACCAGCCACAATCAGCTGTTTTGCAGTGAGCAGGAGGCACTGGTGGAGAGGAGGGAGGAGATTGAAAAAATCTCTCCCACCACAATAGAGATGGCAGCTCATCACGCCCAGTTACACTGCTAGAGACCATTAATATGGGAGAGCAGAGAGACAGTTTTCCTTGGTACTCTTTGTTTACCACTATTGTTTGACTCACGCCCCTGCCTGCGTAAGAGCAGCGTTTGAAAGAAAAGCTCTAGCCTCACCTCTCTGATCTTTGGGGGAGGGAAGAAATTGTCCTAACTGGAACAATAGACTGTCCCTCCTTAATGCTACTTCAAAGCTCCTTAGACAGGAAAATTGATAATTCAGTCAAGTACAGTTCCTTTAAACGTCATTGTTTAGCTCTTGAAACTGGGCTATTGAATTCATATAGTTCTTTGATCAAGACCAGTTAATTAAGTTATTCCCTTGATATGACTCTTATCATTTTAGCTCCAGACCTACATCACACTTATGCAAGTCACATATTGGCTTTGATATGCATCCCGTAAGCTTCCCAGACCATAATCACTGAGTTTCCATAGATTCACAACTAGCCTTCCCGGTTTCACCTATCACATGTCAAGGGCTATTACTTGTAGGTACTTAAAGAACCATTCTGAGAATCAAACGTATGCCTCTGTGACATCACTAAAGTAAACTGAATTACATCTGGGGTGAAACTGGCCCAACAGCTTCTTCTATCAGAGTTCATCTTTAGTAATCCTTGTGGTTAAAAAACCCTTCATGCTGTTTAAATATCACCTCCTATATTGATCATTTTATAAAGAGCATGGAAAGGAATCTAAATATTTATATCTCCCCATCACTTTCACGCCTGAATGTCCCAACTTTATTGCGTCAAGACCGACGAGTGCTTTCCTAATATTGGGAGTGCCATATAACTGTTATAGGAAAAGAGGGCAATGCTAAGACTGAACTGTAAAATGAAAGTTGAGTCAAGCACAAATGTATGTCCTGTAGGCTCCACTAACGAGTCTATGAGGGGTATTCAGCACATTTATTTAACTATTTTGCCCTCCCCAGGTGAAATTCTCCTGGCACTGCCTGGTTCTTTACAAATATTCCTGATGCATCATTCTGGGACAGCGCGGATACCAAAAACCCTTGTTCTGGGAGGTGGTTGGTATCTGTGTTGTCCCAGAATGATGCAGTCAGGAATACTGGCAGCAAACAGGAAGGCACCATGAGGATTTCAGCAAGCGGCTGGGAAGGAATCTTTCAAAAAGTTAGTTACAGACTCTTTGTGCTAATTGCTCCCCACCCCACATCCCAGCCTCGTGAATTCGGGGCACTTAGAGATTCAGTCTGTGCTTAACCCTGTTTTCATTTGTTATTCACCAAACCAAACACAACCCCATGGACATAATGTGAGTAAGCATGAAGCCGTAACAGTGCCTTGTCTCACAGAAGGATACCTTTGAGATCCAGCAGCTATAAGTATTGAAATATAAATGCCTAGTAGGTGATTGTTGGGATGCTTACATCAGAATTGCTTCTTCACACAGGACATTTTAAAGAACCAGGGGGAACATCAAAGAGCTTGATAGGTTCAGCTAACCATGCAGAAATACAGATGTTGCTCTGAACTATGCTGTCCCCTTGGGTCTAAAAACTTGGGCTGGAAATCTCACAAGAACAAGAGAAGCTTTTTTGTGATATTTTGGTACTTCGGGGTATGGGAGACCAGAGGGATCTGTAACTATCACCTCATCTCCCTTCACCTTCAGATGCACTGATTAAGCACTTTACAACAGTTCCCCACCTCCAGTCTTATCCTAGGTCCTCTCCAGCCTGCCTTCTGCCAATGAAACTTCTCTCACTAAGGTTCTCCAGTAGCCTCTTTTCACCAAATCTCATGGCCTGTGCTCCAATGCCTCACCTCATCCTCCTCTGCCCCAACACTGCCTTTGGCATCATCACTTTCTCTCTCCTGCTTGACAGCTTGTCTTCCCTTGGCCTTCGTAATACTGCTCATGCCTTGTTCTGCTTCTTCTCTGGCCAGCCCACCAGTGTCCCCTTTGGGCAGGTCCTCTTCCTCCTCATTTCCATGGGGATCCCACATGCTCTGTTTCAGGTCTACACCCTTTCTCTGGCGGATGTCATCCACACACTTTACTTCAGTGGCCCTCTTTATGCTGGTGATGCACAAACCTATTGCCTTCAACCAAATCCACATCATGACCTTCCCCCTCGGATGTCTCCTCCTGAGTTTCTCACCATCAAATTGAAATGACCAAACCTGAGCTCCCAATCTTTCTCCCAAGCTCACCTCACTCCAATCATCACCTTTCTATCATCCAGGCCTTGTACTCTGGGTGGTCATCTTTGTCTCTTCCTGCCCCCTCATATCCAGACTCTTACGTTTCTTCCCACACAACATCACTAAGGTCTGATTTTGTGTGTTGATTTTTCACCCAGGCCTTCATCATCTCCCTTCTTGATGTCTGCAACCTCCCGCTGTTGTCCATACAAAATGCAGCTGGCCAAGTTCCTAGCCCATTGAGGCAACCATGTCACCCCTTCTCCAGCCCTTCTTTCTCTACTGCACCAAGTAAAATCTTCTTGTTTTCAAGTTCAAACGTCAAGGCCTTGTATAACTCTGTCCCAGCCCCAAGCAGTGTATCTAGTTCCTCCTCAGATCAGTCTCCACTCTCAGCTATGCCACTGCTAGCCTCAACCCTGCCCCCATTCATATGCTTCACCCACTACCAGCTCTGGGCCCTTTTCACCATCGGTCCCTACGTGTTGATCACCCTGCCTGGTCTAGTCCACAGAGCCGCTGCCCTTGCCTCTTTCAAATTCCTCCTGAAGGCCTTCTTCTTCCTCAAAGCCTACCACAACCCTGATGATTAGTAGTCTTCTCATTCATTCTCCATTCGTCGCCTAAATGAGATCTGAGCTTCATTTCTCTCCGTCACACTGCACACCAGTCTCACTGATCAGCCACATCCTCTATGGAATGGGATCTCTGGCCTCCCTCCTCTGCCATCTTATAATCCATCAGGTCCAAAATTAGTTTGTCAGCTCTTGGGTCAGGGATCCATGAAAGGCGGTTCAACCAGCTACCTCTCCTGAGCTCCTCCCCTGTGCCTCCTGGCACTGTTGCTATTTCCCAGCACACAGTGATTAGTGAAGAACATCTCCATAGTGAGGGTTTCATCTGCACCAGGTTGCAGGTTCCATGAAGCAGGGACCTTGCCTTTAGTGCCTCATAAAGCACTGGCAGTGTCAATACATAGGAGGAGGAGGAGGAGAAATAGGCATTTGGGCTCAGCTTTTCAAAATGTATTTAGGTTCCTAACTCCTTTAGGAGCCTAATTACCTTTGAGCATCTGAGCCTTTGGGCTTAGATGATGAAGAAAGAAGGAAACACAACCCCAGCTTTTCAGCAGGCCCCTTCGCTCAGCCCCTTGACTTCAGCTCCTCAACTCACTGACTCAGCCTGTCCCTGCTCACCCTAGCTGCCCACATCCAACTCCAAAGGGCAGCTCTAGTAAAAAATGCAAAACCGCATCCCTTTACTCTTCACAGACCAGCACCGCCTCCTCCCAGCTCCCCTGCCAGCAGCGCTCCAACCAAGGCGATACGAGCCAAGTTGGAGTTTAATTTCAGCCTTTAATACATAGCTGGAGATAATTCGCAAGACGCTTATTCCGATCACCGCTCCCTTCCTCGTGATGGGTGCCAGGCCCACACCACAGCCCTCCTCTCAGCTCCAAAGAAAAACTTGTTTGATTTGTCACAGACCAATTACAGCTTCTCCTCTGTCCTGGAATGACTCCTGATGGCTAGCATCTAGGACAAAGGGTCCCTCTGTGGGGAGATTACGCATGGCTAGTAACAAGAGGAAAAGTGTCCGCTATCTCACCTTGCTGGGGCTGCTGTCTCCAAAGAGCCAGGAAAAGGGAATGCTTGGTGACGGGCAGCTGGAAGGCGGGCTCCGGAAATCCCTCCTCTCGCTTGGAAGAATAGCCATGACGAACTTGATATTCAAATAATATTCATGCCTGGCAGATAACAAAGTCCCCGCTAGAAGGAGCCGCAACATGACTGTCAATAACCTTCCCTCGATCGTTTGCATGTGTTGACACTGTGGGTGAGCGCAGCCTGGGGGGCTGTGTGGGTTAGGGGAGCTTGCCACGTAGGATGTGATGTTGTCAGAGAGAAGATGTGTGTTGGGGGGGGGGGCGGTTTCATGGGTGTGTTTCACCAAACAGAGGGAAGGGGGCACCTGGCATTAGCACCACAGCTACCCCTTTAATTCAGCCCTGTTCTTCTTTGCTAGGCCGCTGAGAAAATTCCACCTTCCCCTAGAAAGGTTGGTTGAGGAGATTCCTCTGGCAAAGACCCCTTGGTAGAGTCAGTCTCCCTGATACCCGCATCGTCCTGAAGAGCAATAGCCTGGCATTTAGAATGGACCTCGTTCTCAGGTCCCAATCCCCCCCTCACAGGAACGTCGCACTCCCCACTCGGTGCTGGACTCTGGGTTTAGCCTTCAGGACCAAAGTGCTCCTGGCCAGCAACACCCTTGGAAGCGAAGCTGGTTTGTCTGGTGATTCGGCATCCCTCCTTGCTGATGGTTAGGAGAAAGCACGTGTGTGTGAATGGAGACAAGTCCCTCATCCTCCACACAGCTTTCCGGGAGAGATCACACCCCATGCCCCAGGGGGAGGGAAGGGGCTGGCATATTGCTTGGGCCCCATGTATGAGAGATTCTTTCCCCATGTTGATCTCAGTTGTGCAACTGGCCACTGCCACCAGGATAAGAAGAGAGGGGACCTCCCTGTTGAGGTCCTGCCTCTGCTGGGTAACAGCAAGATGAACTGGAGTGCTTTGCTTCTCCAGCGCAAGCTGATTCAGGGGGCAAGACAGCAGCCAGCAGGATCCCTCCTTCCATGTGGCTTTGATCCCAAATCTTCACTGGAAGAACAGGGGGAAGATGAAAGTCGATTTCCCTTTGTGCTCATAGTGAATAATTCAGAGAATTCCCCTTGTTTACTCTGAACCGTTAATGATCCGTCAAAAATTACCTCTGAGATTGTAATTAAAGAAACCTGCGGGGAGGGGTGGGGGAGAGGAGACCGGCTATAGGGAAGTGAGGGCTCCATCTCTAAGTCGTGATTGGCTAGAACAGGCTGTCAGCCCCATACCTCTCTTCCAGAATTCCTGTCCGGAGCCTACTGGAGTCACACCCCCAGTGCAGGGGCACAGAGACACAGTGAATAAGGGGTGCAGCAGTGCCGATGCTCCCCTTTACCTCTAGCTACGGGGAAATGAGCTGCTGCACGCTGGTTACATGTGAACCAGAATGGCAACACAGCTCAGCAGGAGCCCACCGGAGAGGAGTTCAAATCAGCTCCTGAAATAGTAGCAAAACTTCAAAAAAAAAGGTAACCTTTCCCCCACACTCCCATCATGGGCTCTGGGAGGAAATAGACAGGTACATGTCCACACAGTCTCTCTCTCTGGAGTATTTCAGGCTCCCTCTCCCTTACAAGCCAATGCCTGAGCTCAGAGCTCTCTGCTTGATGGTCGGTTTCACTGACACTAAGTGGAACAGAGTTTGCAGGAAATTCCTCCTCAGCGTTCTAATGATTCACAAGGGAGAACTGAAGGGTAACTTGCTTTGCAGCAGATTATAGGAGGGGATGTTGGGTTACATACTTATTTAGGGGATGAGAGCTGTGGGCAGGGAGTCACAGGAGGGTAGGAATTCCCCTCCCCTACCTTGCACTAGCAGTCCCGAGGCTGTCTCCTGCTCACTTCACTCCCACACACAGCTCTAGTGCAGACAGTAGAACTGCTCCCATCAGACAGACCCACAGGGCTCACCCCTGGGATTTTCTCAGCATAAGTTTCAAACTGGAATAAAACTCCTTTTTTCACCTTCGCCTCGTTTGGTTTTTCTTGGGCTAGAGCTCAGCCCTTGGTTAATCAGAGCTGGGGACATACAAAGCCCTGAACTTGGGCCCTGCAAGGTAGAAAGAGGAATCTGTCTGCAACTCTCCTGTTTTTAAAACGTAAAACTGCAGGAGTGCGTTAGCAGAGCCTGGCCAGTCACCGCTGGGGATGCTACACAGTTGAATTGCATGTGTATCTTTTAATGCATCCTGACCTAGCTGAATCACTCCTACAAACACAGGCAAAGTTTCCCCACTCACCTTTGGCTGATGTAAAGTTACTTCTAGGCACAGAAATGTGCCTGATACTGATCAGACCCGACAGGGCCCCGGCTCTGTACTGCACACAAACTAGTGCCCTGCTCCCAGGGACACTTGTGTGTTGGGGAACTCCAGGAGACAGCAAAGGGGCTGAAGGTAAAAAGGTACAAGATAATCTACAGGATCGCAGAAGGGTCTTCCTGACTGTTCTCTGAAACCCACACATTGTAGCTCTGACAAGATGCAGATAGATCAGGCAGTGACCTGGGCAGCCATACTCCTGCCAGCCTCCCCCGCACCCCCATCACTTTATTATTGAAATTAAGGCTCCAGCACCTACAGTCTGGAAAGCAAAAAACATCTGTGCCCAGTGGATGAGCTGCTCAAACCCAGTGGGGGTCTTGCTCCAGGATTTTTACAGAGGTCATAGACCATCCCGTCCTTTTTCGAGTGGCCTGGGTCCCACTGAGCACATTGTAGGTTGCTATGGGGTTGGGGCCAGGACTAATGTGTTCATATCCCATGGGAAAACCCACCACAGGTGCAGAATGGCAGAATTCATCACCACAGTCTAGTACCCGCCCTTGCAGAAGCCACATGGCTACGCCCACTGGCATCACCAGCACAAGCTGGAATGAGATCCAGGTTCTCCAGAGGTGATAGCACAGCCTGCGCTGACACCGGATTTAGGAGCTGAAACTAAATCCCTACGGCTGCGGGGGGGTTAGTCGTGTCCATCATGGGGGATTTGTAAGGGGAAGAAGGGCCTGGGATAACCTTAGCAGAGTTACAGCTCAGCCAGCCGAACACGCTGGCTGTTGCCCCATCACTAGCCCCAGAGTAGAATGGACACAAGCTAGCAGTCCTACAGAAACTAGCTTTGGGACCAGCTGTTCCATGCAATTCCATACAGCCAGTCTTTTCACATGCTTCTGTAACTACCACTGGGTAAAGGCAGAGGTCTGTGTCCCCCTCCTGCCATATCATGCTTCAGAGAAACACAGACAGGATGGTCCATTGTCTTCTGGCCTGTTCAGCCAAGCCCTAGAGCATCCAGCCAGGCATGTGGTGTAGATAGAGTAGGATCATTGCTAGACCATTGGGTGCTGGAGTCCGAATCCAGCACACAGCATTTGCCGGAGCAATGGCACATCAAGTCTGGAATCCGGCCTCTGCTCTGGTACAGTATCTGGTCCAGGCAGCTTAGGGCAGAGGAGTGAAATGGCACTGCCTGCAGAGGTCAAAGTGAGAAAGATGCTGGAGAGAAGCCTTGAGCAGAGGGAGGATGAGGGGATCCTGGACCCACCAGAATACTCCGACCTAAACCCAAAGAACTCTCCAGCGTGGTGGGGAAACTGAAGCAGGGAAACAGCTATGGGTGTGTTTAATATTTTGTCTAGACCTTCTGGTGCTCGGTAAAGTGCCACTGTGCTTCCAATCCTGTGCAAAGTTGCTCGGTTAGCTTCACTATATCACATTTCCCTGAAGAGGTGACCTGTAAGTGCTCACAGGACTATGGGGGAACCTGATGGGTCAGCACTCATCCCAGGGGCTAGGGGGTTGGACCACAGCATGTCAGCTCACAGGAGGGGGTGCTAGACAAAGAATCTGCTCTCCAAAGTGTGCTGAGACCCCCTCCCCCCGAAGCCAGGGCCCATGCTTGGACCCCGTCGTGAGTCTACAGACTTAAAGCACCCAAGGTGGGCCCCAAACACAAGAGTCCGCCCACCTGGGCTGCACGTGACAGAACATGAGATAAATCAACGTAGGAGCAGCAGCTGTATCCTGCCCGTACTGTTGTACAGTGACAAAACAGGCAATATACCGCTCAGTCCAGGTAAATGTGGAGACTTGCCCCACAAAATGCAAGTCATATATTGGGCATAAAGCGGAATGACTTCATTGGTAATGCAGATGTTTATGGTCACCCTGGTCTACAGATTACTGGGGCCATTGCTCACAGACAATACCTTATGCTTTTCGGTGATGTCACGAGAATGCCACCAGACATTCCAGCAAACGCCGTTTTCTGGGTGGCTTGTAACATCCAGGATAAAATTACACCAAACGAGGGGTGGAGGCGGCCCCCCATTACACAGGTTCATGGAGTCTGTTCCGATGTTGGATTTGTGGGCCGTCAATCCCTGCAGCTGTGCAGGAATTGACCAAATGGCAAACGATCACTGCAGCCGACTGTTCGGCTAAGCGTTGGAACAGCAGCATCACCCTTTTGTCTAATGACTCAGGAGGGGGCAGGCTTCTGACTTCTGCCTCCATTTTCCTCCCTGGGCAGGGTTCCCCAGCTTGACAACGGTCCGTTTTCAACATGATAGAAGATTAACAGTGACCGAGTGATTCAAAGCTGTGCTGTAGCCGGCGGCGGTGAAGGCAGGGATTTTCCCAAGGTGGGGCTGAAGGAGGCAGTTGCCCAAGTCCCACTGAAAGCCAGCTGGATTATGAACTCCTTCAAAAATCCCAGGCTGATATCGTTATGAATTTTCTGGAGAAGGGGACGTGAGCTGCAAAATGGCCATGCTTGTAGAGGCCCCAAAATTCTGTAGGTTAGCCATGGCCAGAAAGGAGCAGGATGGCCTTTGAAGGGATTCTGCATGTGCACCATCTCCTCTTCCCAGGAGACAGGTAAGGGATTGCGGTTCTTATAATAGTGCACAGGGCAGCCCTGTTATGGAGTTAAACTTTTCCAGGGCTGTAGCGGGACTGAGGATTTTTGTCTTTAATTGAGGATTTGCAGAAGGCAGAAGCTGAACACGAGGAGTTGAGCAGGTGAGTCCATGCCAGCAGCTGGGGTATTTCTATCGTCCAGTATAACAAGGAGTGAATAAAACCAGTCCAATAAAAGATATTACTTCTCCCACTTCCTCTCTCTAACTCTCCTTTCTGTGCTTTGCATGGGCCTCAACCCTACAAAGATTTAGGCAAACGTCTAATTTTATGTGCTGAGTCTATTGGGAACTATTAAACATTGGCACTACCCAACCCTGTAAAGTAGGTGCCTAGTTCTTTGCAGGGTCAGAGCAACAGTCTGTACAGTGGCTTGTAGGATCTGGATAGTGGGACATAAGTCACAGCTGTGGGCAGGCTGGTGGAATCCTTGTGCCCCACTATGCTCCAAGGACCAGCCTTCACCCTAGTCTTTAATAAATATTCACACAAGCAGCTTTCATTCTCCAGGAAAGAGAATTATGGCATTTTTCTAGATTAACCCTTCAAGCCCCTGTGGTTAGCTGGCCCAGAAGATTCATTTTACCTCCGCTTCTATGGTGGCATGGGCTATAGGGCAAGAAACGTGGCTAGAAATGGACCTACAGGGTTGCACTTACCCGATCTGCTTCGTTTGATGTAACCATCATTTGGCTACTGCGGTTACAACAGACATAATACGTCTCTGGTCAAACAAGTTGGATGCAATTTTGCCTCAGGCTCCATCAGCCGAAGTGCCAGCTACATTCTGATTTCCCAGAGCTTGGAGATACTGGGAGAAGCAACAAGAGAGCAGATGTAGCTTTCAGTCGGGGGATGTGGGGGGAGATGGCGACTTGTAAATAAAGTCAGCGAGGAATGAAGGCTACAGAGATGTGCTCACCCCGTTTATGAAAGAACAGTAAAACACGCTCCGGCCCTGACAAGAGGACTGAGGAGTTAGAACGCTGTGTTGGGCATTGTACAATTGCACTAAGTGGACTGGCTGATTCCTGAAGAGCAAATGTCTCACAAGCAATACCTTCTTGCTCTCTCAGTTCTAAGATCAGTGCGAATTTCACACAAGTGCTTTAGTGCCACATGCAGCCCAGGCATAAAAACAGCTCTTCTCCACGCCTTCAGTCCTGTTTAAAGTTACCCTCGTGCCTGTGAAAGGTGCTAGGAGGGGGGCACCCTCTCTGCACAAGACGGACACAAGGGCAAGGGCTAGCTTTCCCTTCTCCATCTCCCGCTAGCACACTGGACCCTGTCCTGGAAAGAGGGCCAAGTTCAATCATCACAGGCTGTCCAGTCCTTGCGGATAAGGATTCAGTCCCATGGCCAGCAGCTCCACCATGTTCACATCACAGGGCTGCAGGTTTTCCTCTAAAATTTTATGATTTAATAAAAATGTATGCAAATATAAAGTGAATCCCCACGTGCCGGTGCTGACTATACAGACACAGTGCACGCTGTACAGAAAAAGCATTAGTACTTCCTGAGCAAATCAGCTGTTCACAACCCTGGGCAAAATAACTTGGTCAGAGGACCAGACTGCCACCTGGCGGAGAAGGGGAATCTTACACCAACATACTTCTAGGCACAGGTTAAAGGCTGCAGACTTCCATCCTGAGAGTGAGGCTGTGGGATGAGAAAGTCCCTCTTATGCAGGAGCAGAGCATCCAGCAAGCTCCTCAGGAGATCCACTGTGTTGGAGGAAGGGAATAAACGCAGGGAGAGCCCACAGCTTGCAAGTGCTGTAGGGGACCAAGTTCAGATTTGTAAACCCGCCTCCCTGTCTTCATCCCCGGTGCCCAGCGCCCTGAGGGACAGAGCGGTAGGCCGGGTGTATGCACGTCGGATCAGACGCAGGGCTACAGACCTTTTCTGTATGTGCAGAGAGGAGGGGGCACGAGCAAGGCCTTGACTTGAGACTCCCTCAGCCCAGCAGAGGACTCCCCCCTCTGCTGCCTTCCCCACCCCAGCCTGACTGCACTGGACTCGGCCCCCGGGGGGCAGCTGGCTCCCCATTAAAGGAGCCTCCGCAGATGACTTTTTACCCCACTCAGAGAATGTGGCTGGGGGAGGGGTGGGCAGCTCACCCCCATCGTCCACTTGGGCTCCTGAGTTACCAGCTCATTGTAAGAGGTTCTGCTGCCACCTTCAGAGTGACGGGCCATAGACGGGCCCAGCCCAGTCTCCAGGACAGCAAGCGCAGTGCAGAGAGGGGCAGGGAGTGTCATGTCATGGAGATGCCTGGCCCAGACAGACAAGCAGCCTGCGGTCTGGAAATCCAAGCTGCTGCTGAATGTCCCTGCAGCAGCCTCTCTCCTCAAAGTCCAGCGAGTCCTTCCCGTCCCTAACCTTCTCCCCATGCGAGCCAGTCCGCAGCTCTGTGCCTGCTCTCCCCTTCCTAGGCTGGTAGTGCTGGGGCCTGCAGCTCCCTATGTCCCTGGTGGCCCATGGCGATTCCTGGCTCTGCAGTAAGACACCCGCAGCTGGCCCGTGGCAGCTGACTCGGCATTGCAGGGCTATAAAATTACACTGTTGACGTTTCGGCTCAGGCTGGAGCCTGGGCTCTGGGACCCTCCCCCGTTGTGGGGTCTCGGAGCCTGGGTACCAGCCTGAGCCTGAACATCTACATTGGAGTTTTATAGCCCGTGAGCCCGCATCAGCTGGCCTGGGCCAACAGCAACGCAGACACCCTCCGAGCTTCCACCTGTTCATGGAGGAAACACGTGCTGGGAGGGAGGCTGGGGAACAGCTCCCCCTTCATGTACCTATCCTGGGCTTGAGTGCAGCCTGTTCAGTGATCGGGGGGCCCCAGAACTGGTGTGACCAGAGAGCAGCAAGCCAGCAGCCAGGGAGCAAATCTGCCCTGCTCAGCGGCGTGGCAGCCATTCTCAGGGCAGAGGACCACTGGCTGACTCCAGAGAAGCAGTGCTGGTGAGGGACCATCTCCTGGATGCCGGGGCCCTCCATGCTGTCGTGCCGGGAACTTCACTGCTGCGCTTTCTTCTTGCTTTTCTGCTTCCATATTTTGGACCAGCGGAACTTGCTTTTCCTCTTGATGGGCTCCTGGCTCTCAAGAGACGGATCTGCGGGCAAAGAGAGAGCACCGAGCGTGAGGTCCCGGTCCTTACCGCAGCACAGAGCCGGACAGTTACAACACACAGAGCCTTACCCAGCTTCCGGAGCATGTCTGCCAGCACCTGATCCTCCTCGAGCTCTCTGGGAAGGAAGAGGACTGTGTTAGAGACGGGCACTAGACACACTCCCAGCAGAACAGGGAAAACTCCACAGCAAGCCACCAAGGGCTGCTCCTCTGCTCTGTCCTGCAGGCCAGGGTGACACCACCAGACGAGTGCCCTCTGCACTGCGGCATCACTTGCCCTCGTGTGCCCCCACGGGGATGCTCTGCCCTGCCACCCAGCCTGACAGAGGGAGATACCCTTGCAGGCAGCAGCGAGCAGACAAATGGGCAGTTCTGTAATTGCCCAGGTCTCCGCGTGTCCACAGAAGAAGCTGGCAGAGGAAGCTGATAACACACTGCGCACGGTCCCTTGGCCAAGCCACAGAAGGGCAGAGAGCAGACAGGGCCTCCAGTCTGCATGTGGAGTGCAGCAGGAGATGGGGTTGCAAGGACGTGTACGTAGAAGTATTAAAGCCAGCAAGCTGAGCACCCAATTAACCTCTCAGCCCTTCCTCTGTGCAGGAATTGGGGGGGCGCTCCAGGTAGAGAGCCATGCAACACGCCAGTGCTTCACAGCCCACCCCCAGCCACAGGGGAGTGGGGTGTAGGTGGTAGGGCCTACACAAAGCAGTTTCTCTGCGCGGAGCAGGGCTCCCATCAGCTTCAGCGTCTTCCCACAACCCAGCCTCCATCAGGCGCCCACCTCAAGGGGAGCTCAGAAAGCTCAAGGGAGATGCTCTTCCTCTATCCTCCCCCAGAAGACTCACTTTCCTTCCAACTCCACCGCGCCGCTGCTCAAAACCACTCTGGACTCGCCAGAACAAAAACTAGAGCTGCAGGTTAAAATGCTGCAGCTGGATAAGTGCCAGGGAAAGGCCCCTCTGCCCCAGCTAGCTGCCAGTGGGGGCAGAAGCCAGGGTGTTTGAATCCCAACCCCCCAGAGAAATCTTCTCCCTGACCAAAATCCTGCCCCCTCCACAGCCCGGAAATGGGGTGCCCCAGATATCAACACACCCCACCAGCAGCCCTTTGAATCCGCACCAGCGCAAAGGGGACAGGATCCTGCAGCTCCCACTCAGGTGCTGGGGAGAGGGGATGTGAGCGTGTCAGGGGATTAGATCATCCAGGCTGGGCACATTCTGGGGTGAAGGTCTCTGTGGAAGAGACTCAGGGGCCCATCGTCCTATTGGTGAGGTGTCAGCGGCATAAATTACAGATCAATGCAAGACAACTGAGTGAAAGCTACAGGGTCTGGCTCCACCAAGGGCTCCTAGGGAGACCAGGCCGCAAGCTAAGAGGAGCCACTAGAACCTTAAGCGTTGCCAAGTGAGACATGGGGGCTGCTCTCAGTAGAGATGGGCACAAACCCAGCCCCCTGGGCCTCTCCCAAGCTCTGTGATAGTCCAGATCTCAAGCTACACTTTATAGCGTGGGCCATGCTCTTTGCTCACTCTAGGAAATGGAGGATTCCCAGGCTCATGCCCTGGACTGACTTCCCACAGCTCGGCTCCCTATCCCATTTCCCCCAAATCCTTCCCTGCTCCACTGCTCCCGTCTCTCCCTTTCCTCCATCCCTCTCTATCAAAGGCTTCTGGCATCTGTTCTGTTCACGGCCCCAGGCCGTGCCCCTCCTGCACCACACTGGAAAGGGACACGGCGGAGGGGGAACTACACAGCCTCAAACCCGACACTTTCTAACCTTCAGATCCTAGTTGGCAGGGAACGAGGAGGGGTGAGATACAAGCAGCCTGCGTCTCGTCTTCCTCTCCCCGCACCGCCCTGGGGTCCCGTACCTGAGTCTGTCCTCGTCCAGGCAGTCCACGATCTCGTTTCTGTCATTGACCGTGTTCACGTACGAGTCCAGCAGCTCCTTCTCCCGCTTCTTCTCCCAGGAGGTCTTCTGCTCCTCTGTGCAACACAAGGGGAATCGGTCACAGCCCCACGGCTCTGGCTTGGGGCACGCAGTGAGCGCTGCGTTACTCGCATGCTTGTTGTGCCGGACACCCTGCCTCCGTGCTACAAGCAAGACACGGGCCTACCTACAAAAACAATAGGTTCCTCACAACCCCCCTGGTCCCCTCCCCCTTGGGCTGGGTTAGGTGAAGGGGAGGTCAGGAGGCCGCAAGGGCTCTGCAGAGACAAGGGCTGGGACAGAGCCGCTGACGCGGGGATGGCAGCCTCGCTGCGACGGCCTCACTTACCCGGCTTGTTCATTAGGCGCCGCAGCTCGCTCTCGATATTCCATTGCTTCTCCTCCAGCTTCTGCTGTTTCGATCTGCGAGATCCCAGAGAGGTGATAGGTGATTCTCCCGCCTCCCCCGGAAGCGGGACTCTCACGCGTCCCTTTGGAGCTGGGAGCGGGAGACTGCTCTCCAAACTGCCCAGCAGGACTCAGGAGAGGACCCAGCCAGGGCGAGGGGGCTCCTGGGCTGCCCCATGTCACTCAGATAAGTGCTCTCTTGCCTAACTCCCAGACATGGGGCTAGAGGGTGCCATCAACCCTCCCCACCTGCAAGTGAGCTCTGCTCACAGCACCCCAGTATGGTGCGGATTGCTTCTATTGGAGTGATGCCCCATCAGCTAGTACCCCTAGCTGCTGGCAGACATATAAGAGGTTCCTTCAAGCCTTCTTTGTCCCTCCCCCAGCAAGTCTGACTCCCATTCTCCAGCCCCCAACACTGCAGGGGTCAGCTCACGGTCTGTGGGCAGGACAGACTGCCCAGCTTTCTGGCTGTACTCACTTGTACATCAGCTCAGACTCCAGTCTCAGCAGCAGCTGTTTCTCATGGATCAGTTTGAACCAATCCACCATGAGAGCATCCTCTGAATCGTCTGCAGACGAGACAAACAATAAGTCCACTCACAATGACTACAAGAGCAGTCATTGACTGTCCACCTAGGACAGCTCCAGAGAACCTCCATTAGTCACAAGTAGCCTCAGATAGTTGGCTCTGTATTGTTCTCATCACAGATTGCTCCTGTTACTCGGGCTATGGACAGTGAGCATTACAGGCAGATGCAGGTAAACTGGCCAACAACTCTCCCTATAGGCTGCCCACTTCACCTTCCATGCAATCTGCCCCTCTGTGCCAACCTGAACAAGCTTATCAAGTATTCGGACAAAAGGGACGATCCTGGGCAAAGCCCATCACAGACAGTCCAGTCTGGATTCCCTAAGACAGGTCAGGAGAAGGCTTTCAGTTCCTGAACTTCGCTGACTCTTGGTCACTTGGCAATAGCGTAGCGAGTTCCTAGAACAGGGTGTCAGGAAAGGGACAGAGCCAGCTGGAATTTCTTCATCCCAGGGTTTTATCTGGCCCCACATCTAAGCCATCTCGAGGGCTCTACACACCGCATGAGCTCCTAGGATCAAAGCCACCAGCCCAAGTACATCTGTAGATGGGACACTGACATGGGACTCTAGACTCATCCCTCCCAACTCTAGTTGAGATGGTCCCTCTGGAGTCCCTTACCTCCCTCACAGTCACGCAGACGCTTCTCCATATCAACTCCCTTGAGCTCCAGCTCATCCAGGTGCTTTTCGATCTCTCGCACTTTCTCCTGGATTTCTTCCTCAGGGATGAAGTCTTCTTGGAGCTGAGGGACAAAGTCACAGGAGGCTAGAAACAAGTACTACCTTGTGTCCCACATGCCACCCATCAGCCTGGGTAGAGCTGGGAAACAACAAAAGGAGACAGGCCAGAATGGACCATCTTCCCCTGAGGCCACATCAAGGAGGCACCAAAGTCAGAGAAGACGTGGAGGCTGGTAATTTACAACACAATGGGCCACGCTAGGAAGTCACATAGATCGTCATGGCCCAGCTATCACCAGCATCCACCAGTCATGGTGCAGCACCTCCCCCTCTTCCATAACCCAGCCGGTGCGAGAAGATCTCAGCCATAAGGATCAGCGGTGAAGAGGAGGGTGCACCAGACTGAACTGAACCATAAGGGCAGTCTCTGGGGAAGGCTCATTGTGACAGCCTCATTTTTCCACTCCCACCGTACCTGGCTCAGGGATGCCACCTCATTGCTCTCAAGGCTCTGGATGATTTTTGAAGGTGTCGGTTTAACTAGAAAAAAAAACCAAAACACGTGATCTCTCTGTAGAGCAGCCACTAGGTGATTAGAGAGTCAGCAAGAGACAAGGTAGGTGAGATAATACCTTTTATTGGACTTGCTTCTGTCTGCCCAATCAAAGATATTAACCCACCTACCTTGTGTCTCTTATCCTGGGACCAGCACAGTTATAGCAACGCTGCAAACAGCTATAGAGACGGGAACAGATCCAGTTCCCTCCAATAGAGGGCAGCGACGACACACACACTTCAGCCAGGACAGTGCAACAAGCTTCTTGCTATTGTCCATACCCTACTGGGCTCTTCCCATTTCTCTACACTGGAATCCACAAGCCTCCTACTAATTCCCTGCTCTCGGTCCATCAAATCCTCCCACACTGCAGCACGCTCCCTGGGTAGCCCGTAGACACCCAGTCCTCTGGAGCTAAACCTGACATGGTGCTAAAGGGGCCCAGGACAGCCCTGGGCCCCTTTAGCGCTGCACTGGGATGGGGGCCAAGCAAAAACAAAACAAAATTTTCCCTCAGCCTTAGAACGTTCCCAGAATATTTATAGTGACAAAGAATTAAAGGGCTGGTCAGAAATACTGGACTCTCGCCATGGGGGGGGGGCGAGGAGGGGAAGTCCCACTGTCACCACCTTACTGGCCTTTAACAAAGAAAGCAAAGCTCAGACCAGTGCGTGCACAAGGAAGGTGCGGCAGAGACCAGGCCGGGACAGATGGCCCAGTGGTTAGGGCATTAACCTGGCTGTCAGGAGACCCGGGTTCAATTTGTTGCATGACCGCAGACAAGTCGTTTGAGTGTTTACACACAGCAAGACACCCGCAGTAGCAAGTCTCGAAACCTGGATCTACAGACTCGGGCCCTCTCCCCAACCACATCCCTCCCTGAGCTTCAAAGCAGATGTACCTGCTAGAGCCTGAACGTCTACATAGCTATTCGTAGCACAAGCCCAAGACTGTAGACCTGGCTCGAACACACCACCGCAATGGTGTGGAGGGGAGGGGGCTTGCATGGAACACATGAGACCACAGACTCCTTAGAAATGCGTGTGCTGCTAAAAATCCACCCGTGGAGAGAAGACAGCTACCAAAACACCCACCCGTCTGTGGCGAATTGAATTGCAGGCACTGTTCTGTGAGACTCACCCTCCTAGCTATCGTCACAGTCAACACAATGGAGTAGGAAAGGGTGCCCCGTACTGCTGGAAGCTCTCATGGTACGGGGATAGCTCACTAGCCCAGTTTTGACTTGCCATGTCTCCCCCTGCACGTTCCAGGAAAGGGCGCTAGTCATCCTCATTTGTTTGTGACAGATTAGTTGCCATCTCTGCCCTCACACGCTGTGGTGCTGTGGGACAGCTAAATACCGCCAGACAGCGCACGCACAAGCAGGTGGAAAGACAGAGGGACCTATAAAAACACCATGCCCATGAGCAGGGGAGGAACGTGAGACTGGCGAATGCATAAGGAGACTGACAGAAGAGACTACAAAATAGCCCAGGGGAGCCCACCCCCCACCCCCGAGAGCAGTCACAGAGCCCATTACTGGAGCACCAAACACACAGGCCTGAGGCCACAAGCTGAGGAGGAGCTCGAGGGCAGCTCTCAGCCCAGCCCCACCCTCAGTGTCATGGGTTTCCTGGTTCTAAGGCTTCTTCGTTAGGGTGGAAGGAGGCAGTAACTGACTCTCTGCTGTCTCTGCACCACTGTCTGCTCTGGAGCAGCATTGACACGGCCTCGCATCGCAGGAAGACACAGCATCCGGTTAGCTCGGCTATCTAGTAGTACTGCACACGCTGGTGGCAAAATGTCCATCCCAGGATCCCAAATCACATTCATTTAGGGTCACAATCTGACTGTGATGCACGTTTATGTCCATGTTACAGACAGGAAGACTGAGGCAGAGGAAAGCTAAATGACTGACCACGGAGAGTTAGTGGCAACGCTGGGAACAGAACCCAGGAATTCTGACTCAGCCCTGTGTTCTAATCATTAGAGAAACCATTACCCACAACAAAAGAGCTAGTGTTATGTAGTATCAATCACAGAATGGATACCTATAGTCCTGGGCTAGATAGATCAGGTTAATGAAGGGGTAATAAAGTTAGCATTTGTGACCAGTCAGCTCTCTCTGTACTGAGCAATTTGGAAGCTCTAAAGGGATTCTTTATCTAGCCTCTAGAAAGGAGGTTTGAACCTCTTCCCTAATTCATAGCTCAGAACAATGGAAAAGGAGCAGTGGTACAGGAAAATGCCATCTGCCTTTTTGAAAGGACAATACAGAAACTGGCCGGAGCAGAGCCCTTTCTGGCTTTAACCTCCGTGCCTGAAACACATCGTGTAGGGAAGGGGGAGGAATAGGATCGGGAAGTCAGAATAGTGGCCACCAAGGTGTGTCTGGACATGAAAGCAGAAACAGGTGAACCCATCTACACTGAAAAAAAACAGTATGTTAAACAGGTGCTAGCAGATATATGTTAAAATCCTAATGAAGACAAGGCAGTTGTAGTTTTAATGCATGACAGCTTGCGAGGTTCACCCTTGAGCCAAGCTACCACATGCTAAAGGATTCGAACACGTTATCTAGCTTGCGTTCCCTACCACATTAGAGACACAGCTTTTCTCCTAGTGAAGACCAGGCTATGGAGGCAGGCTTGAGAGCAGAGATCTCTGGATACAGCAGGGAATTAGTATCTCCCTCACAAGCGCTGCTGACAGCCTGCCCATAGCATGATCAGAGGAGAAAATGGCTTTCTTGAGAAGGGCTCTTACCTGGAGAAGACACCGTCTCTGACTGGCCTCTTGTCCCCCCCAAGAAGGAGGAGTCACTGAGAAGATCCTTGTCAGGAATCAGTTTCTTCTTTTGAGGCAGCGCAGGAGAGGGAGCTAAATTAAAAAGCACAGACGCGCTGTTGGGTGTGAAATGCACCAGGCTTCAACCTTCCCCTAGCAAAATGAGCCAGTCCCTGTCAATCCCCATCTCTAACCTCCAACTAAACCCTACTGGTAACCCCCTCCTCTGCTCTTAGCTCTAACGCCATCCCAGATCAACAACCATCCTGGATACACTCTTCACGATCTGAAGAGCTACAGACCCCTGAACTACCCTCCATCTAGTTTCCAGGATACCTACGGCTCTACAATTGAGCTTTTCTCCCCAGCATCTGGATCCCCACAAGGCAGGGCCAGCGTTGGGCTCCTCCGCTGTGCATGTCCAGCGTTTGCTTCAGAATAATGGGAGCTGTAATAATGGCCCAGACCCAGAAGCCGCACTGATGGGCACGTCAACAAAATTACCAGACAAATGTAGCTCATGGCAGGGTCAGAAATGCCACACCCCCTCGGGTATTTGAACTTGGCATTGTAGGGTTGGTGCTTGAAAATAGAGAGAGAGTGTGTTTAAATCCCAACTCCTACTTTCACCACCAGTTCCCATCCCCCCAAAACATTGAGCCATAAAAACCCACTTGAAACCTCAGCCTTCCTTTGCTTCAACTCCAATACTGAACTCTGAGCCTGGCAAAGCCAGGGGAAGAACCACGCCTGGGAGTTAGACCCATGTTCAAAAAAATTCCAAATCAGACATTTTCTATGCCCCAGGCCCTGCCAATTACTTTCAGGGATTTGCATTTTATGGATTGATTTATTTTACAAAAAAAGCCTTCAATGGTTCCCACCATCATGTCAAGCCAAGCCTACTTCTTGCCAAACTCACTGAATAGCACAAACAGCCTAGAGCTGAGATCAGGCAGACAAGCCCCTCAGTGCCAACGGCTGCAAAAAGGAGGCTGCTTCTGAAGAATCAGGAGAGCCAAAGGAGGAAAAACGACAGATACTGGAGAGAGAGAGAGAGAGAGGGAGGGAGGGATGCTCAAGGGTGAAGAGAAAATAGAAAACAGATTTAAAAGGATGGGATTATGGCAGGATGTGCTTGTGTGTGTCAGACCCAGTGGGAGGTGTCACATACAGGTATGTCTACACTGCAGTGGGAAGTGTGATTGCCACTCAGGTTGGCACACTGCACTGGCTTTCGTCTAAGTCGCGGCAGCATGGGCCCCAGCAGGGACTAGCAACATGTTCATACCCAGGGTTCTGGGCAGGCATGTTCAGCCCACCCTGTAGCCTGTACCACCTGGTTTGCAGCGTTTAAGCCGCACTAGCTAGACAAACTCTAGTGTGGGTACAATCCCGTCTACAATTGCAATCAAGACGAACCCACAGAGTCGCTGGCAGAAAGCATTCCTTCTTTACCCGACTCCAGCACACACTTCGAAAAAACCAGGACACACTGGTCAACATTTGAACCCCCGCTCCCAGCTAAGAAGCAGATCCCTTGGCGTGTGCAAAGGATGGGGGTGGAGATAGCAACTAACCAAACACCAACAAATCAGGATGACTAACACCCTTTCCTGGAACAGGCAGCAGAAGACATGGCAAGGCAAAACTGTCCATGCCGATGGTGTAGGGAATGGGGTAGCAAGCTACCAGCGAGGTCCCAGCAGTATGGGGCACACTTTCCTACTCCATTGTGCTGACTGTCACGATAACTAGGAGGGCGAGTCTCACACACCAGCCTCAGAACAGTGCCTGCAATTCAATTCCCTACAGACTGGCAGGTGTCTTCTCTGCACTGGTGGATTTTTAGCAGCACGCGCATTTCTAGGAGTCCGTGCCTCCGGGTCTCACGTGTTCCATGCATCCCTCCATGTTTTCAATCCCAGGGATAGGAAGGTGGAGAAGGGAGGAAAAAAGTAACAGTGCAGCAGGGGGAAAGAAAGGGATGGAGCCTGGCTCTTGAGGAACGAAGGGTAAATCCCAGCACCACCAGGAGACTTGTCTTTCTCGGAGCACTAGAGGGTTTACTGTGACCTGCTACCATGCCCCAGCTCCATACACTATCATCTCTCCCCAGCGCCATGGCTGCAGATAGTCAGGGCATCACAACCCCGGATGCAAGGGCCGACATGAAAGCGATTCCAAAGCAGAGGGCATAACCCCGAGGAAAATGGATTAAAACCCACCACACAAAGCAAAGATGCACAGAGCACGAGAGAAGCCATGGGACCATGAAGAAAGGACGACAGTGGCCAAGTGGCCTCATCATCCCACATATACAATTAGACAGTAGCCAAAACCTTGCCTCCCACCCAGCTCAGAGCGCGAGATTACATGAAGACTGGTTCCTCTTCCTCAGTTGAGGCTGGGCCTGCCAAGTGAAGATTGGGACCCACTCAGCCTGGGGTAGAGGAGGAAAAGCCCAGGACTGAATTTTCCCATCGTGTTTCTGGTATCCCACACTCGGGCTGTGTCTCCAACCCATCACTGGAGGAATTGGGGGTAAAGCTCCCTCCGTACTATGTTTATAACCTATCTTACCAGCGTCCTTATTTGCTGACGCGGCAATGGATGAAGCCGACTTCTCCTCTCCCCGTGCTGGGCTCCAGGCTATGTTGCTCGTCACCTTGGAGCTGTCCACGGGTTTCTTCGGACCGCCCTGGTTGGAGTCTCTGCAAGGAAGAAAGATACAACTTAGAAAGTGGTGTATCTGCTGGGATTCGGTTCTCAGCAAAGTTCCAGACTCCATGGTCTGTGATCTTCCAACAGAACCAGGGCCCAGGCCCCTCGAAGCAGTAAGACGGAAGATTCACCCGGTCCAGGTGCAGTGAGTTGGAAGGAACTCTCCTTCCCCTCAGCCCTGCCTGGAGAAGCAAAAGCCAAGCAGCTCTTCCCACGGATCCCCTCACTCAGTCACAGTAAGGATTTAAAAACAGAAGAGTTTAATGTCAGCGTTCAGGTCCCTCACACATGCAGGCTTCTGACTGCGCAGCAGAGTGAAGACGTTCACATACACTCATACGCTCACCACTGAAAACCGATGGCTCTGGGACACTCACTTGTTGGCCACTGGCTTCAAATTGGATCGCCAGGCTGCTGGGTTCTCAGACTTCTCCTCAGTGGTTTTCACACCTCCTATTGGAAGAGAAACAGCAAGTAAAGAAACCTACAATGGGCCCAGCCAGCTGATCTGCTACAATCCAGATCCCTCCCTTTGCAGACCTAGAATAAGGGAATTCCAAGCTCCTTGTGGATCTTACGATATGATAACCCCTGAGCTGGCTGCTGTGATGAGCTGAGCCCAGGACAAGACCACATAGCTGGAGATTAACTTGCTGCTCTCGTTCCTGCTTTGTTCTATGCCAGTTGCCCATGCCCCACAGGTGAGAAATAACCTATACAGCATATAGCACCTTTGATTCCCAAAGGATCCCAAAGCACTTCAAAACCTAGACAGAAACCTCTTCACCCATGCAGAAATGCAACCACACAGGAGATTAACTGGGGCAGCTATTTAACAAGTTACAGTAATACAACACCAACCACTTAGAGCAGGATATGAAACAATATGGTATCCCACTTGAAACTTCAGGGGAAACTATATGTAGGTGGCATACAATTACTCGGGATGAGGCTCAAAATATAGGTAACTCCTCCAAAGAGAGACATACAATCATAAGAGGTCAGAATATCAATTTTATGTTTCATCCAGAGGATGATACCTGCAGCAGAACTGCGATTAAGACATCATGCTAAGTTGCTGCTTCCATACAGACTCGGAGGACCAAGTGCCACCTTCCTGACCCCAAAATCATCACAAGGGTTCCTGGGAGGTCGCCTGTGCCCAACTAACTTATGAAATCTCTCAAAACACAAGCCAGTGTCGGAGGACAGCTGGGACACTTCAAACCCCAGGACATGACTCCTCAATAAGAGAGACTTCTCCCCAGGCCTGACTTGCAGGGACATCACAGATACCGTTCTGCCGGGGCACAGGGATCCATGTTGTGCTAGCTGCCCCAGAGCTCAGAGAATGGAGTGTGCATTGGTGACTGGTACAGAGGAAAGTGCCAGGCTTGGTAGTCCATTTATTGTCTAGATCTCAGAGAGCAGAACCCTGAAGCCACATGGTGAGATTCACAGCATGTGTAACACCCCTAGCCCCCCAGAACCGCATAACAAGTAGCTCTCACCTCTGGTGTCCTTCCGGTCAGGCTTACGCCCTGTGTCGGCAGGTCTGAGGATGGGCGGGTCCTTCTCTCCATTCTGTGTGGCAGCCCAAACTCCTAACTTCTTTCCTGGACTTTTGGTTGACGTTCCCAGTCCCCATGTAGCATGCTCTGTTTTTCCTGTATGGCCTGGTTTGTTGGCCTGTATTTTGTGATCAGGATTCTCCCTTGGGGAGACGGTGGGAGAAAAGCTGCCAAAGCACACAGGAAGAGTCTTGTGAGCCTTTACAAAGAAAGTCACCTTTACTGGCCTCCATTCCAAAGATCCTCTGAAGAGTCCTAACAACAGACTGTCTCCTATGTGCCCTGCACATTCAATGGAAAGAGACCTGCTCTAGCTACTCCCACTGCTTCTCCCAGCCTCCTCTCCGTCACAGAAATAGATGATTTAAAGACAGAGGTTCTTACCTGCTGGGTAGCACGGAGCCACTGGGACTGACCCCTCCTGGCCTGTTTGCAATGGCATTTGATCTAGGAAGAGCCTGCGTGAGATGTTGACGTGCTTTATCCTTCTCAGTGCCGCCTGAGTTTACCCCAGACAAGCATATGCCAGAGGCAGTTTTACTAGCTGCCTCAGAAGGAAAATCTTGATCTTTAGTAGCCAGTGTTTTGCCAGTTGAAGACCCTAAAGTACCCACACCAGACTCGAAGAATGCCTTTCGGGCTTGCTGTGTTTTTGCTCCTGATGCTGTCCAAGAAGGTGAAGTGGTGCCTTCCCGGCAATCTGATTTATTCCCAGCTGATGACGACCATGGAGCATTTAAGCTTTTGGGACCAGAGCCGGAATGGCTGCCAGCAGGTGACCCGGATGGCACTGTGGAACCAGAGATGGAATTGGTGCCTTTGTTTAACTGACTTGATTTCACCAACACCTTCTGGGGATCTCCTGGGGTCGTGGAGGTACTGGTAGGTTTGTTCTCTATGCTGCGTGGTCCAGAATTCCAGAGACCGGCTGGCTGTTGGTGGCTGGTACAGATGTAAGTACCAGGTTCGGTCCCGCTTTTGTAGGCCCCAGACAGTAGAGTGTTGGAACACTGTTTGCACCTATGGAGAGTCGCCAAACAAAAAACCCAACTTATTAGGAAACGTTCTCCAGAGAGTTGGGTGCCACCGAGATGAACCCAGCAGCCACCTTCAGGGACAATATTACAGTCAACCCAGAGAAGACATGGACACACAGTACTAGGAAGGGCCACCCGTGCAAAAAGCTCCATGTAAAAGCCAGCTTGCCGAAGGGAGCAGTGTGCATTCCAGGCTGCCCCCATGTGCCGCGCTGAAATACACACCCGTAAACACCAAGAAGAGTGACCCACTCAGATCACCACCTGTCTGAGAGGTGCTGATGACAATGAACCAGTGCAATGGGCTTCCTCTAGACATGGATGGTTTTACCATGTCAGTGTCATAACCTAGGCCCCAAGAGGAGGCTGTTGCTGCCAGTAACATCTGAACAAGGAGCAGCGTACGCTCCCCAGTGCTGCAAGTCAGGCATACCCCACCAAGCCAGCTCTGAAGAGCCATTTTATTGTCCAAGAAGCAGCCGTCCTAGTCTCCAGAAGTTCACTGTAGGTGAAACACAGCAAGTCACTGAGTTTAACAGGCAGCTGGGCAAAGGGAAGAACTACACAGCAGCTGCTGGAGGCTCTTCTGTCCAGAAAGAGGCCAGGCTGACCCTCCCCTGGGCGCGCACCCCCTGCCTCCCCTCCCCTCGAACTCTACCTGAAGCAGTTCCTATGATAGAGCTTCCCATCGACCAAGTGTCGCTGGACCAGGTGCACGTGACTCCCACAGATGGCGCAGTTGTTGCTGCTGCGAAGGTTACCACTGTCTATCAGGATCCTTTTCTGGGGAGAAAGAAAACAGCAGCAGCCGTGACAGCCATCAGCCCAGTACGAAGCTGAAAACGTACCAGACAGTCTTGTCTAAACCGGAACAGTCAACAGCAGCAACTACATTGGGAAAAAATTATCTACAGGAGAGATTGGATGGCACAGGAGCCCTGCAATGGGAGCCTTGTAGCACAAGGTCCCTGGAACAAACCCAGCCCAGATGGACAGCATCCAGAAGCCACTGCCATCTGAACACTCTTTGGTGGCAAATCTAAAATGGTGTAAGTGGTCTCTGTTACGTTCATAGAGGTGCTAATGCCATTTAACGAACCCACCACCACAGCCAGGACTAACAGGATCCTTGCTGACAACCTCGCCAGAAACACCAAGGACCGGGTGCACTCTGGAGAACTTGGTTATTGCGCGTTTTCCTTCTTCTGTTAAAAGAGAAGAGGAGGCAGATTCTCTCTCTCTTCAGCGTTAGAAATCTTCCTGTCACCAGCACACCGGTTGCAATGCTGCATGCGATGTTGGCATGATTGGAGTCTATACCACCACTTTCTAGTGCCTGGCATCACTTTGGCAAGGCTCTAGTATCCCCACCAAGTTTGCTCTAGTACAGACTGCAGCGTTTTTCACTACCATGGACTCGGTACAAATTAATGTATTAGGACACACAGCGTTGCCCTAAGGGCAGAAACCCATCAGTGTTCAAATATTTTATGCTCTCCCTTCAAGCCACCAGGCAGTGCACATACCTTCCTGGGCTAATCCAAGTCAGCTAAGTCTGGCATTGATCCCAAACGGGAAGAGAGTCAGCAGCAGGTTTGAATTTAATCACCAGCACATAGAGCATCTAACTCAGGGTACAGAGCCTGGATCTATCAGTTGGGTGGCATAGCCCCTAGGAGAGGCCCAAGCCCAATCACCATCTGATTGAACATGGCCTTGTTGGTAACCATGCAGATGCGCTCTCACCAGTGTGGGGAGCACATCAGTGGTAAGTAGGGGCTCTGGGTTTAATCTCATGATGGGAGAGTTGGTGGATCATAAACAGTGGGTCAGGATTCAATCCCCGACTGGCCAAGGCCTCCCAGACTTGTCACGAGTGTCTCCAACTCCTACCAGCTGGTTTGGAGTAAGAGAATCCTCTTTCCTTACCGATGTCACTGGAGGATTTTCCTTTGGCAGATCCTGTCCTGGACGTGCTGCGTTTATCTTGGCTGCAGCTGGTGGGTGTGCTGGTGAACTCACAGGGGTCGGCTTGACGGGTTCCGAACTGGCCTTTTTCCCAGGTGGCTCCTCGCTCGATTCAGAAGTGGGACGCTTAATTCCAGACAGGCCTCCAACTGGCAGAAAGGACAAGGGAGCATAAACCAGAAACATAGATCTGGAAGTGATCTGTAGTACAGTAATGTCTGAAGGTCCCCAGCAGGCCCCACTAGGTACTATACGAACACACAGGGAAACCTGGGCTTCTCCACAAGCTCGCACCTGAATTCAGGGCAAGATGTGACTAGTGAGTGAACAGAGAAAGAGGTGCGTCTGGCAGTGATAGCTGCTGATCCTCTCCTTCTTGGCAGAGGTTGGGACTTTCTTAAAGGGCCATTTATCTTGGGAAATTTCATGGAGAAAGTGCAAAAAACACCCCTCCCCCAGGACGGGTAAGTTAGTGGCCTTCAGCATATCTATCTTGGGTACTCACAGAACTCCTGTTACCAAAATATCTGAGTGTCTCACAATCTTTAATGCATTTCTCCTCAACACCCCTGTGAGGTAGGGAAGTGCTGTTATCCCCATTGCACAGATGGGGAATCAAGGCCCAGGAAGGCTAAGTGACCTACCCATGGTCACATAGGAAGCACGTGGCAGAACAGGACTTGAACTGAGGTCTCACAAGTCCTCAGGTAGACCCCTAATCACTAGCCCAGCCTTCCTCGTAAAGTCAATAGACTTTTCCATGAGTGCGTGAACAGAACTGGAAGGCACCATGGGAGCCACTAAGCAGAAACAAACAGGATTTAATACTCAAAGACTTGGGGCACATTCAATAAATAGAAGAGCGATTTCCTCTCTCTTCCTTGTTTGGGGGTGGGAAGGACTCCCTAAGGTTGCAATAAGCAGGGAGGGGAAAAGAGAATGGCCAAACACCCCCAGAACTCCAATCAGGAACCAGGAACAACTGCATGACAGCCCCCGGAAAGTGCAGGGAAAGTATTTCCCTAAGTTAGCTTTCCAGTTTGGTTATGACAGAACCTGACTCCCAGTGGTAGGGCCACTCAACCATTTAGTCCATCCTGCAAGTGTGTTCTTTTCCCTCCACATCCTCACCCCTTTTTGAACCATATAGTTCTTCATGCTCTCAGTGGGACTCAGCACAGAATTATTCTAGCTGCAATTTTGGTTTTAGCAGTCAAGTGAATGAACAGTCATCTTTTTTTCAGATGGCTAAGAGAGCTGTAAATACGCCATGAGAGAGAATGGGGCAAGAGAGAGGGAGAGCGATTCATGGAGCAGTATGAAAGCAACCTTCTACAGAGTAGACTCCAGCAAGCTATCCAAATAACAAATGCCATTTCACCGCAGGGACCAGCAGGGCCACAGCGAAAGGTCTAGATTCAAACTTCCCACTCCCAGAACTCAGTGCAAACAAAGTGAACTTCAGTCCTGCTCTCATGTCAATGCACGACCTCAATACATATCAGTCATCCCCTGGTCTCAGGACTGCAAAGAATGACTGGCACCAGTGAGGAATATGCAATAAACAAGACATAGAAGTCAAGAGGTCACTGCCGCTGGTGCCGCTTCAGCATTTGCTGTGTGTCAGAGGGCACATTCCTTGCAGGCCTGTGGGTTTGGACACACACACACACACTTACCACAATGTTCTCAGCACAACTGAAACATTTTGTAGGACGCTGGAGGGTACAAAAATGTGGTGTGTTTAATGATGTGGTAGGCAGTTCCTCTGGGATGAGAGGAGAGACCCCAACCTGGCACAAAGCCCAGCGTGCTACACAAGCATTCTGGAGTCTGGCTGTGGTTCGCTTTTTGACATGGATTTAAAAACACGAGACAAAGAACGAAGTGGAGGGTGGGGAGGAAAAGGGGCGAGAGACTGTTCAGCTATTTGAAACAAACCTGGTTTTATAATCCAGATCCACATTCTCCAGCTGGAGCTCGACCTGCCTAGTTATTCACACCCCAAATGTCACCTCTCCAAAAGTCCTTTGGAGAACCCATGAGTTTGGCTTGTTGTATTATTTCATTTGTAATAGTTTAAAGCCAGATACAAACCAGATCTATCATAATGTGCAGGTAAATCCTGATCAATGTTATTTAACATACACTCGGGTACGTGAGTACAATATTCTCTGAAGCCCTTAGGCTGCGTCTACACTTAAAAGTTTTTCTGTGGAACTATGTCAGCTAGGGTGTGATTTTCTACTGGCATAGCTAAATTGGCCAATCCCCTAGTGTAGACGCAATTATGCCAGTATAATTGTGTTTACGTGGATATAGTCTATATACTCAGCTCCCACATGAGCTTTTTCCTAGGAGCGTCAACACTAAATTTCAGTCTCCAAGTTTAACATAAGCCCGATTCCTGGGTGCCTGGGGACAGTGGGGTGCATGCACACAGGAGATGGTAACAGCTATCTGATTTGATCCTTGTAAGATCACTGCAGACTGGTGAGCCTAGGTAGACCAGTTTACCTGGCACACCAGGGGATGGGCTACTTACTCGGTGATCGTCCATGGAAATAGTTATAATACTGGGAGACGTAGGTGAGGATGCTCAGCCTGTCTGGCACCTTCAGCGCCACCATATCCTCAGCATCCAGCAAGGCAGGAATGCCCAGCTGTTCTTCGGCCACTCGAAACGCCTGCAGCGGGAACAGAAGGGGAAGGGTCGGTGCTAGCCCAGGGACCGAAGCGATCAGACATCCATTAGGAGAAACAGACTTAAGGTAAGGAAGCGCTGCAGTACACAGGCCCCTCTTGCTCCCGGGGGAGGGAACAGCTGGGCTAATTCAGTTCCTACATCATACAGCTGTTACGGGAACTCTGACCATCATGACTTCCAGACACGAGATTAGGAAATTCAGGCTGCCAGCCCAAAATCCAACCAGACAGGCTGGTCCCAGCTCATTCCACTGGAACTCAGCTAGATTTCCCCTGCTCTTCCCTGGGACTGTTTCGCAATCTGTATATGTGTATGTGGCCATTTGTAGATAGAGGAGTTGTGGCCCCGCTGAGCCAGATGTTATGGTCTGGACTTACAGGCCTGGCTTGCAGGTTTCAGTCCCACTCTTAATGCTCCAATTAGTGGGGTTTTGGTAGGTAGCGATATTTAGGTCTTGTCTACGTTGCAAGTCAGTGCACAGCAAGCCAGCGTGTTGCAGATTCACACCCTGGCTTGCCATGCACTGACTCGCCACATCAATACATCCTTGGTGTTTATACACCACTTTTCACCCCAAAACCTTTCCAATCCCCACCCCATGGGGACTTTGTTCCCAGTCTGACCAACAAGTGAGCTACGACAGTAAAAATGAAGCCACTTGGCCAAGGCCGCAGAGGGATCAGAGGCAAAATTAGAATCAAAAGACTTCCTGGCTCCCAAGCCTCTGCTCAAATCATGCATTTCTAATTCGGATTAACTACTTTGGTGCTGTCTAACATACCAGGTTCTTGAGGCAAAAACTTGCTCTCCAGTACTGCCTGGTGTACTCGTGCTAGGGGGACAGATGTACAGTAAAGAAATACTGAAGGACTTTCTTCCAACACTGAACAAGAGACTTAATTGGAGCAAGAAAAAGAGCAATATCCCTGCCGCTACTCTGTCTCTCTCAGCTTCCCCACAGAGCTTTTGCCAAGGACCTTCTCTATCCCTCCTTTTTCCTGGCTTACAGAGACAGCTCACATCCCCTCTCTGTTGGAACACCCCCTTCATAATGCCAATGAAATATCAGCATTTCAAAGAGCCAGACAGAGGGCTACAGCAGAAACAAAGGATGAAAGTCTAAAACACAGAGACTAACTCTACGGGAGCCCTTGCTGTCTAGCACAATACTACAATGGATCTGACCTACAAGCCAACTGTCCCTGTTTAGGAGAGACAAACAACTTTTTAACGAGCCAATTGCCTTTCTTCTATTAGGTCTTTCCAAAAATCTTTAACTGGGTGGACATAACACATGCTTACAGCCGAGTAGCTGTGGCAGCGTCCCCCTGGCTAGCAGGACAGCCTGGTACATAGTTGTGTTGCTGTAACCAGGTAATAATACAGTTAATATGCTGCTTGGCCTGGCCCTCACTAGTCCTGCCTGGGTAATTGGCTTAGCCAGTCCAATTTACTCTAGGTCTTGGTGCAGCAGGACATGCCTGAAGGTATCCCCGCCATGTGCTCCTACGGACCCTGGGCACGCAGGTCCTCTAGTAACCCCAATGCTGGGGCATTTGGGGTAACTGCATAGTTTGTCCCAGGACGCATGGACACAGACAGGCCGTGAGAACGCTGCTGGCGCATGCTCGTGCCAGGAAACAAAAAGGCGCTGTGAGTACAGACCTGTGTTGGTTAGTACTAGATCAGCTCAGAGCATTACAAAGAGATACAAAGACAGCTGTACTTCCTGGAGATGGGGCCTAAGGGCTGTCTGCTGAATCAGTGTTGTCACTGACTACAGCAGGGGAGGGGGGTTCCTTGGCCCTCTACTTTCCTAATATTGAGATCTAATGAGATCACAGCCCAAGGTGAGTTGCCACTATTCTAACTAACTGCCTGGGAAATTAGGGATTTAATAATATTTATATAGCACTTTTCACCAGTAGATCTCAAAGGGCTTAACAGAGAAGTATCATTTTAGAGAAGGAGAAACTGAGGCCCAGAGCGGTGAAGTGATTTGCCCAAGGTCACCCAGCAGGCCAGTGACAGAGCCAGGAATAAATGGCCTGAGTCCCAGTCTAGTGCGTACTCTCTCTCCACTAGGCCGCACAGCCTCTCAGTAATAATGAAGGAAAATGAACAAACATCTTCCCCTTATTTACAGACTTCACTTCTAATAACAAAAACAGCCCAACAGATAATTTTTGGCATCTGGTAAAAGCCACATTCTTCCTCGCCTCCAGTCCTTGTATGGAGAGTTTCAGCCTGGAACAGATTTTTCCAGTTGTCGAATAAAGCCCCTGAAAAGAAGCCTGTGAGGAGCGAGGCTGCAGCGGGAACTGAACAATAGCAGAGGAAATAGCTGTGGGAGAAGTTAGTCCCCCATGTGTCCCAAGACAGTCACACGCTCAAAGAGAGCCACTCTGGTGGTGGAGAGAGGCAGGGGTTGCCCAGCCCCCCCAATGTCCTATTAGCACAGGGACAGGTTACCTTATAGCAGCATGGGTGGGAGGGAGGAGAGACTGCAAAATAAAGGACATAAAGATGGCAGAGACCAAGCAATGTAGAAAGACACAGACATGAGAGAGAAGAGACAATATGGACCCAGGGAGCATACAGACATTTTCATTAATAAACCCAGCTGAGGCAGCCCAAATAGTTCACGTCACAGAGAGAAAGATAGAAAACAGGCAAGTTGCTCTGTGGACGGGAAGCCGTCAGCCAATAGCCATGCAGAACATCAGAGCATCCTATCTGAGCCACAGTCCCATCTGCTTGTCCCAACGCAGTTTGATGTGAATACTAAACGGGGAGAAGAGACTTCGTCAATCTGGCACTGCTATAATCTGGCAGCTGATACCCAGGAAACCCTGCTAAGGTACAGCACAGAAACAAGAGAATTACCTGACCTCCCCTATGGAACACGTCCTAAAGCACAAGAGTGGAGACAGAATGAAGGTTTGATGGAGGGAGTTACAGGGCGTGAAGGGCTGAGATGGTGGAATCGAAAGACTCAGACATGACTCCCAACCCCATACCAGCCCAGAGTTTTAAGGAGAGGACTCCCCATCACAGGCACAACGCTACTGCTAAATCATAATTTAAACACTCTTCCTCGTTCCTCTGCCCCATGCCGCCACGCTCCGCCATGATTCTCAGTATCTCTTTCTCACACACTGTTTGTTCCCTGCCCAGCAGCTCACATCACACATGGATGTGGGAGAAACCTGGGGCAAAGGTGGGCAAGAACATCAGGGGACAGTTCCCGGGGGAGCAGGTTCAGATATACACCATGTGGGGCCAGTGACTCTAACTGGACCACCACCTTTGTTGTCCTGCTGCAGGGCCACACATCACCCAAAAAGGAGGCGGCTGTTTGGACTCGGAAGAGAACAAGAGACATGTTCGTTCGCATCCCAGACTCACTCCAAGCAGCAGTGAAGTGAACATGGGGCCAGTGCCAACCCTGCAGCGAACAGCAGCTGTATCTGCAGCCTATTTTTCACGGAGGAAGGCAGGAGAAATTCCTTTCTTCAAGCGCTCATCCCACGCTTGGCTTTTGGAGCCAGCGCAGGGAGTGGGTGGGTGACCTGAGCTCTGTCCCCTCATGGAGGAAGGAGGGAAACTACAGCCCCAGCCTGACATGTTCCCAAGCTGGAGTAGCAAATCCAGCAGGGACAAAGGCTCTAAAACTGCCCCACCGTCTCTCAGCACTTAACTCTGCAGGGGGAGAGGTGGGGGAACCCCCTGCCCCCCCTTGCCTCAAGCTACCTGCCGAGTCCTCTGATCTCTTGGAAGCAGCACACAGCCAGTACATTAATACATCTCCTTCCAGGGGGTTCCTCCCTCCTCCAACCCCCAGCCCTTCTGCCCCAGTCTCTGTGGTCTCCCCACTCGGGCTAGGGGGACATTCTGACCCCCTCCCAGCAAGGGAGTCCCCCCACACCCGCCCGATAGACACACCAGGGGCAGGGGGAAAAGGTGGACTTGCTCCTTTGTTACACAGAGCACACACCCCCAAAGCCTGTCTGAGGAGCTCCCAGAGAGGACGGGAACAGGAGCCCTCCTACCAGTATCTTTACTGAAGAGCCTGCGGCGGAGGAGAGCTCAGTCATCCCCTGAGTTCTCTGCTCCCATAATACAGCCCACTCCCCTTCGCCGAGTACCTCCTGCACCGCCTCCTCCAAAGGCCCCCCCAGGAGCATGGCTAGTCTCTGAGTACTGGGCCAGGAGCGGGTTACAAGAGAGACGTCCTCCATGCCCCAGGGCAGTGCTCCCAGCCCTGGCTGCCCAAGGCAGAGAGCATGTCCTGAAAACGTGCTGATTCAGGGAGCAGCAATACATGCTGCCATTCCACCACCGACAGGCCGAGCCTCTCCCTCTAGCATTCAAGTGTCTGCCTTCTCTACTCCTTGCAATAATATCTATCAGCACTTCAGATGCAGAGACCAGAGCACCACGTAGCCCTTTTCCAAAGTGCCTTTCGTCTCTGCTTGCTCCATAAAAGAGCCCTCCCTCCACCCTCCCCAACTGAGAAGCCAGTGCGTATGGGGCAATCCATAGGCCGTTCCATTGCACAGGCTGCCCTGCTTTTCACTGAGAGCTGACAGAGCACTCGGTGCTGTACAAAACTCAGAAGATGACCAAGCCCCTCTCTCTCCTCTCTAAACAGAGGTGACAGTGCACAGCCAGTTAAGAAAGCTGAATGGCCTTAGGGTGCTTTAGCAATAGCAGGGGAAGTTGGAGAACTATTCCTAGAGTCACCAGAGCAGATGCGTGTAGAATAAGCCAGCAGGTTTGAGCACGTTGTATAAACATGATCCATTCACCGAGTTACCACTGGTGAACTGTGATCTGCTCCAGGCATGGACGAGTAGTTACGCACCACGTAGATTATACCACACCACAGGGGAACTGAGGCTGCCCTGGGCACAGCATACCACGCTTAACAGCAGAAAACAGAACCGCAAATCTCACTTACCAAAGAGTTGTTCTCATAAATGTTTTCCTTACTCAGGACAGCGAAGTTTCTGGAACACAGAAGATGAGAAAGAGTTTAGCTTGGCTTTGGTAATCCAGAGCATGTGGCCTTGGTTCCAGCTCTGCGAGACCTCCCAAAGACCCAGGCTGCGAGGGACAGTAACGGCTTCCTTCCCACTTTAAGTGCCATCAAACATACCCCAGTGATCCCATCGGAGGCCACATCTACACTACAGACTTAAATTGTGTTGCCACATTGCTCAGGGGGTTGAAAAATCCACACTCCTGAGTGACACAGTTATAAAAACCTAACCCCTAGTCTGTAGACAGCACTATCCCGACGGGAGAGCTTTTCCCAGCCACCTAGCTACAGCCTCTCGGGGAGTTGGATAAACTATGCCGATGAGAGTAGCGTCTTCACTAAAGACAAGCTTTAGGAATCTTTAAAAAAGGGATAGAGAATAAGATGGAGAATATCTTATTGCCCTTATATAAATCCATGGTGTGCCCGCATCTTGAATACTGCGTACAGATGTGGTCTCCTCATCTCAAAAAGGATATACTGGCATTAGAAGAGGTTCAGAGAAGGGCAACTAAAATGATTAGGGGTTTGGAACAGGTCCCATAGGAGGAGAGATTAAAGAGACTAGGACTTTTTAGTTTAGAAAAGAGGAGACATGATAGAGGTATATAAAATCATGAGTGGTGTGGAGAACGTGAATAATGAAAAGTTATTTACTTGCTCTCATAATACAAGAACTAGAGATCACCAAATGAAATTAATGGGCAGCAGATTTAAAACAAATAAAAGGAAATTCTTCACACAGCGCACAGTCAACCTGTGGAACTCCTTGCCTGCGGAGGTTGTGAAGGCTAGGAATATAACAGGGTTTAAGAGAGAACTGGATAAATTCATGGAGGTTAAGTCCATTAATGGCTTAGGGATGGTGTCCCTAGCCTCTGTTTGTCAGAGGGGGGGTGATGGACGGCAGTGGAGAGATCACTTGATCATTAACTGTTAGGTTCACTCACTCTGGGGCACCTGGCATTAGCCACTGTCGGTAGACAGGATACTGGGCTGGATGGACCTTTGGTCTGACCCAGTACGGCCATTCTTATGTTCTTAAGCCCCGAGACTCCCGTCGGACCACACAGAGTCATTATCATTCCTACTGAAAATATAGGACAAAGTGTATCCTTTATATACTTAATACAAGACATGAGCATTAGGCACCAAATAAGGGATGTCCCTTAAAATACGTGAAGGACAATCACCCTCTTCCAAACGGATAGTGAGCTTTGTCCTTTGATAACAGAGGGGTTTGAAAAACACCAGTTGCTGACTTCAGATTTCAAACAGATCAGAGTGGGTTCGCTCTTAAATCATTTCCTTTCATCCAAGGCAAACTGCCACCTCTTCTCTATTTCTCCCATCTGGCTCCAGAGTCCCGCCTGCCACACAGAACTGAGAGTTCACCCACGGGAACGGGTGAGCTGGGCAGAGGGAGAATGAGCTGGGACTAGGTGGTGAAATCCCACTTCTGAACTCCCCCACGAAGTGCATAAAGACAAGGAGCAACCCAGAATCCTCCACTCGCTAGGCTGGAGAATGGAGAAAGACTTGCCAAACTATCCCATTCATTCCTTGTCCCAGTGGACTCCTGGGTGGGGATTTTCCTTCCTTACGACAGTGGCTTAAAAGGAGTATTTTATTTATTATTCTGCATTATTAAGGAAGCTGACTGCATCGCTGAGACAGCCATTAAAATCTTCCTGCTTCACCCCTGACAAACTATATGGGTTCCTCCTACCCCCAGCCCAGGGAGCCAGTCAGATACAGGCCCTTCTCTCACTCTCTCTTCCCCGTGCGAGAGCTTGGATCACGCCAGTCAGTACAACTAACACCCAAAATGTCTATGAAAACAACAGGCAGCTCTGTGCCATGGATAGCAGCATGCACAGCCAACTCTGCCTTCCCTGCAGGCTGTTTGCTGCTCACACCCCCAGGAACTGCAAAGATAAATGTAAGACGACATCAAAATCTGTTAGACTGTGGAATCATCTGCCAAAGAGACTCATCGCTTGAGTCATTTAAAGCCAGGCTGGACAAGGCACTTAAGAACGTACTGTAGGGAAAAAACCCAGCACAGGCAGGAGTTCGATAAGATAACCCAGCAATTGTTTTGCATCTCCAGCTTCTCTGATTTTTAGGAAGCTTGACATAGTGCTGAGGAGAGAGAGACCAGCAGCTCAAGGACTGTGTCTTCTCACAGCAAGTCCAATTAGACTGCACTGAGCAACGGAAAGGCACTGCAGAGCCAGGGCAAGCCCAGGTTTTGCTCTGTATCTTTCAACCTGCTAAAGCACAGAAGTGGGAAATATAAAAATCTCTCTCTGTGCTGGAGGTTTAAAATAACACTGGATTCATTGATTTGGCATCAGTCACCTTCCCCATCACCTCCATCTCACGAGGCTGCATTTCTGAATTCTGTTTACACCAGGGAAAGTGGAGACAACATCAGGGCCATGTGGGATGGAGCCTGGAGGTAAGAATTTGGGTTTCTCTCGGCTGAAGGATAATTGAGAAATCTGCTTGCAGTTCTCACTGAAGGGAATGTACACAACCAGGCTGTCTGGCGATTGTTCCACCTAGAAATCCTCACTAAAAGGCTTCTTCTCCTCCTTGTGCCTTGTACCCTAAACACCGTTTCCTTCCTTGGCTAGTCATCTTAATGGCTAGTCTGATTAACAAGATTACATTGAATTTCTCCCTAGGGAGTTGATCTTGCTAAAGCTCTTTCTAGTTTGTAGTATCAGTTGCTCTGTGGATCAATTTATTTATAATCCTACAGGAACAACATTATTATAAAGGGAGAACTAAACCAGAACCCAAGATTTCTCCACTGAGAAGGCAAAGAAGAACGCAGTTCATTGGAAAATGAAGAAATGGATTTACTAGGGGAAGAATGGAGTTCGTTAGCTCCGGAAAGCGCAGTTTTGAGCCCCTGAACAAAGTTTTCATTCAGCTGGCTGAGATGGCCCTGCTCCCAAGGAGCTCGACAACACGCCGCTCTTCCAGCCCTACCATCTGTCACGTTCCCTCCTTAGCGCAGGTGTTTCCATAGGGAAGATCCTGTCTGCTCCTGCAAGCCAGCCATAGGATGCAACAGCACAACGGGATTCCGCAGCGGCTCACCCTGTGCCTGAGAACAGGAAGCAACCCAAAGACTGCCTGTGGAGAAAGGCCCAGACCACGCCCGTGTCTCTACATGGGGTTTCCAAGGAAGAGTGAAACCTTCCCAGAGCAAAGGATCCCTGGCAAGTAGTTAAGGCCCTATGACAGCACAGACCTCGCAGAGGAGAAACCTGACCTGTTCCTGCACAAACAGGACCGTTTCTCCACAGCCAGCTCTTCCACATCTGATATGCTGGTGCTGGCTACAGCAAGGGCAGGAGAGCCGGAGGTTTACGTCCAGGCACGCACACACACAATGGATCGATCAACCACCAAGCTACTGGCAGATCAGCTCAAAGGCCCCGGATGTGGTCAGGGAGAATCGGCTACAGATAAAAAGACTTGGGTGCAGCTTCGCGCTCTGTGTGACCTGGGGTCAGCCCTAAGCAGTAGCACCTTAAATGCAACTAATGAGCAAAGCGCAACCTGAATGGTGCTGAAATGCAATCCATGCCCATCCTCTTGTTTGCTATGTATAGCAGGACAAGATGGGTGAGGTAATTAATATCTTTTATGGGAGCAGACCCCTGCTTCTGCAAGAACAGAGTCTGGTAGCCTCTCTAGTCTAGTGGCTCCAGCAATGCTCTGGTTTGTTGATTTTCCAGGTAACAAGGAAGCCACAAGCAAATTTTATGACTCTGTATTTATATGCAAATTTGCTGCTGCCGTCTGATTGGGCTCCCCTTGCCCTATAGACTCCATTCCTGTCTGCCTCCTAGACTTGTGATCCCCTACAGAGTGGATCTTGCCTGCCTGCTCTCATTCCAGCTAGCTGATAACGACCATGCTAAGATCTCCTGGAGAATAAGAGCAGACAGCTACTGTTCACAGCTCACCAGTTCCAGCCATCCAACTCTCCCAGTCTGTAGGCTGCCAGGGGAATTCATACCCCCTCTAAATTCCTATATGCTGACCTATTAACAGTTAGCAACCTGGGAAAGAATATCACCAATGGGCGGCAGGGAAGAGAGAAGGAAAGAAGACAGAGCTTCCCACCAAAACGTACCTAAAACATCTGGAATTAATACCAGAGAGTGCGAACAACACAGCACAGTTTCTCTGCAGACTCATAACCCACTAACAGGGCTAGCAACATCAACCCCCCACCACACACACACACACACACACACACACACAGAGCTGATGCCAAGGTGAGAACACTGCAGAGTTCACATCTTGGATTCTCCCAGCTGGGATGCTTCACCTTCTTCTGACAAGAATAAATGAATGCTCTGTATTCGTTTCCCACTCACCAGGGCCACAGACCTGCCTGGAGTGGTTGTATGCACTATGTATCCGGGACATTAAGAAATCTTCATCTACTGGCGTGAAAATGAATTTGGAATTAAATTCCTCCCAGTCCTGGGTTTCTTCCCTAACTAAGTCCAACGTGCCCAAGCCTCCCAGAGCACGTGGGGAACGCAGTGCTAGTTATATGCAGGCTACCCTTGCACAGAGGGAAATTGTTGGCTGCTCTGTGCACCTCTTGCGACTGCTGCCTGACCTCAGCTAAATTTGGAAGAAGTTATCCTTCCCTTCACATGTTTTCTGGCAGGAAACAGGAAGAGGGAAAAGATGATTATACCAGCCTCTCCCCCCCCGACCTATGGACTGCAAACTCCAGAATAGAAAACCTTTAAGAACACTGTGGTTTGCTGACTGCCTGAAGTCTCCTGCTCCTCCACATGCCACCTCGAGCAAGAAACCACCTCTCCATAGCATACCCCCAGAGCTAAGATGTCATCTGCATAAGCCAAGAGAAGAAAACATGTTGCAAAACAAACCCTGCAGATCTGCAGATCAACATTAAATCCACGATTTATAGACACGAATTAGCTCTGTTGCAGGAGTACCGAGCTCACAGATTCGCAGGAATTTAAAAGAAAATCCAAGCTACTGGAGCTTCTCGGGGCCTCCTGCAATTACCAACCGCACAAAGGTATCATCTCCACCCAGCAGCACCTCCACCTGCCATTTGTACACCAGCTGCTTTGTTGTGCGACTCTGCTGTTGTTAACGTGAACAGGGACACCAGATCCAAAGGCCTTGTCATAATTTATCTGCACGTGTCTGTCTGAGCACGGCTGCACCTGAAGTTATCTGGGGCAGAATTCAACAACAACAACAAAACGGGGAGAAAACATAACAAGTGTTTGCAGCTGTACTGAACAGACAGATTTATTTAAAGTGTGTCTATCCCCCGCTCTAAGCATGCAGCCTAATCATTATACCCACCCAGTGGACTAGCCAACAGGGACATTTCCCTGGAGTTCAGGTAGCCGAACTCCTGCCCAAGTATCCATATCTGACATGGTGTGACACACATTCAATATAAGACCAGCCAGGATGTGGCTAGGTCCTTTCTGAGTGTCCAGGAGTCACATAACATGCTGCCCCAGGCATTTACCATGTTACTGACTCTGAATTAAAGGCTGGCAGGGGAACATTTAGAGTCCTGCCGAGAACCTCCAAGACAGTAAACACGGTGACGTGGCAAGAAGCAAACAGAGCAAGGCAATGGCACCTGATCAAATAAGGGAGGAGAAACTAGTTTCAGAAAAACTGCCATGGACTGGGTGGCAGCTCTTGCCGCTCAAATGAGCCATTCATTCACCGGTGACAGGCTCTTTAAAGCACAGAAGGAAAGTTTAAGGAAACCCACCGCCAGAGGGGAGAGGGGCTGGATGGTCCCTTCCTTAGGTTTAAGCAAGAAGTGAGACACCTGTAAAAGAGGCTGCCCCACGGAAAACTGAACAGAGCATGCAGGTCAGCCTAGGCAGGAGAGCACAGTGCAAGGAATTGGAGAAAAGCCCCAAAATAGAAGAGACGACCTAATTCCTTCCCAGATTGACATGTCCTACCACAGGGGACCCAAGTACTCTGGATAGACGGGGCAGAGAAATTCTCTGCCTGCCCCCCCCTCCCCCCGCTTTGTTCTCACACTTCTTGTGTTACTAGCCTTCAAGCTAAAGTTACACAGTGAAAAGAACCCAGCACGCAACTTCAGGGGCAGCATTCAGCACTTCCTTTTCTAACGCAGCTGGTGAGTCAGACACCACCAGCAGCAGCAGGGCAAGACCCTAAAGCCTATGGGACAGCGATGCAACAGGCTGACAGCCTGACCTCCTGGAGATGCCCTTAGTGCACCAGGAAGTCCCTAGGAGTGGAGGGCTCCCATTCCCTCACAAGACTGGGCTCTAAATCAGCAAACGAGCAATTGGTGACAAGAGGCAGCTCCTGAGCTCTGTCTGCGAGTTAACAAAGAGCTCCTCTGAAAGCAGCCCCTCAGCCTGTGTTTCCATGGAAGAGGAGTGGGATGGAGGAAGGAGAAGAGGCAGTCAAGGGAAGTAGTTTCCTTCCAGCATGGCTCCTTTAAGATCCCCAGCATGGAATCGTGCCTGGAAATTCCCGGGGGTTTTTTTGTTGTTGTTTTGTATTTAACTAGCAGTTATTGGCCAGCCAATAACTGATGGAATTGCCATTTGGCACCGCATGGAAAGTGGAGCCTAAACAAACATTAACTGCAAAGAGGGAAACATTTCCCAACTGGTGTTTAAACTTGTTTAGCAACAGAAGGGACAGATTTTAACTGTTTATAGCTCAGCCCCAGCCTTTCACACTCATGGAGGAGAGGAAAGGAGTGTGAAGGAGGAGAAACAAGCCATTGGCTTGGAGGTTTTCTGCATTCATGACAGCACAACTACTTCAGTGAAAGGACTGCCAAAGCAGAACACCATCTCACCAGGGCTGGAAGGGAGGGGAGGCCCTGTGCCATCCATTAACCTGAGCATTGTAGACAGACTAGGTGGGGGAGGTGCTCTCTTTTATTGGACCAACTTCTGCCGGTGAGAGACCAGCTTCAGGTCTGAAGAAGAGCTCCGTGTAAGCTCGAAAGCTTGTCTCCCTCACCAACAGAAGTTGGCCCAATAAAAGATATTACCTCCCCTACCTTGTCTCCCTCATAACTGGGACCAATAAGGCACATAGCTGGAGCAGTCTACTAGTCTAATGCAGCGAGCAGCCAGCAAGCCCCCAGCCACACAGGCCCCCGAACACAAGGTCACTGCCCTGCAGCAGACCCAGCCGGACAAGACCAGGTGCTGCCATTAACTCCCACGCTAGACAAAACTTGGCATTTGTTAATCATACACCTGGACTGAGCTAAAATAGCTGCTAACACCAGAGAGCACCTCAAGGAGCTGGAAGAGACCGCACTCAGGACAATGCTCCCAGCCGGTAAAGGCCACAATGCTCAAAGCCAGCCTGAGTCGCCGTTAATGCCTGGGGACGCTACATTCTGACTCTTCCCGCATTGCCACGGTCCTCAGGACCCAGACTCACATGACAACCCAGTCTCCCTTACCCCCGTGCAATGGGACAGGACAGAGAATTAACTCACAGCCTGATTTCTTCCAGCAGCCCAGGTGGCACTCAGGTGGGTGCTATGCATTGAAGTTCCATGTGAAAGGCCATGATCCCTGCCGCTCCCTGGCCAACACTCCAGCCAAGCACACCCCCAAACTCGCATGGGAAGCCTGAAGCAGCTATTAAGTCATTTAGTGCGTGGCCCTACCAGGATTTTCTGTGGGGCTTTTTTCCAGTCAAGTTTTAAACGACTCTTAGCTGCTTTCAGATGAGCAACGATTTCTAGAACCTCCATTCCAGGACTCCTCAGTGTTTCTGGCATAAATAATTGACAAGTGAGACACAGAATTTGGATCTAATGCAGGAGACCTCCTAATGCAAGATACTAGAAGGAAACAACACACAGCGGGAGGGACAGCTGAAGCTCCCCCATACTCACATGAGGTCTGGTTTGTGCCGATGCAGGATGGCACAGAATGCCAGGCCGTCCCGGAAAGAGGTGGTCATGTTGGTGATGCTGACATCCCGGTAGCCTTCACACTGCTGCTTGCACCACAGCTGCAAGTTTTTGATAGCTGCCATTCTCGGTAAGGGTCAGAGACAGGGGTGAGGCAAGTACAGGAGAGGAAGGCAGATTCCCTGCAGCGAGGCTCCCAGTGGAAAATCTGACATCCAGAGCAGCCCTTGGCGATGCCAGGAACTGAAGAGCCCCAAACTCCACCAGCCTGGTTCCGTTCTAGACCCAGAGCCTCCACCTGCTGCAAAGTGCTTTGGCTTCCAACCGGCCAGGCCGCTTCTGCGGGCAAGAAAAGGAACGCTGCAACCAGCCCGCGCCGCTGCTGGCACAAGCTCCCGCCGTCACTGCTGGGGGGGGGGGGCAATGCTAGTTCCTGACCCCCACACGTCACTGCTGGGGGGGTGCAGGCGATGCTGGTGCAGTACACCCCACCCCCGTCACTGCTGGGGGG
>ML677381.1:10828678-10959471 GCA_007922305.1 Dermatemys mawii | reverse complement strand
GGGGTGCAGTACACCCCACCCCCGTCACTGCTGGGGGGTGCAGGCGATGCTGGCCCCAACCCGGCTGTTTCTCGCGGAGGGAGCCCGCGGCAACCCCAGAAGGTGTCGGGAGCGTCCCGACCCGCAGCCCCTAACACGGGAGCCGCCGCCCCTGATTCCCGCTCGCCGCCCCAGGCGCAGCTTGTCCTGCAGCCCCGCTCCTGTGCCCGCGGCTCGCTGCCCTACCCCGCCAGCGGGTCCCGGCTGCAGCCTGCTGGGTGTGCGGGCAGGAGCCGAGCCGCGGCCGGATCTGTGGGGAAGAGGCGGGGAGAGCGCAGGGGAGGAGCGGGGGGAGGGATCAGGGAACCGGGCCCCCACGCCGGGAGAGAGGCCCCAGCGCGGGCGAGCAGAGTCCCGGGGCACGTAGCAGGGGGGAGGGGAAGCTCCAGCCCAGCGCCCCGGACCCGGCTCTCCCGGGGAAGCGCCCCGCGGGCGGAGCGGGAGAAGCCCCAGCGCCCCGACCGCCCCCCCGCAGAAGTGGCTGCGGGGGGGGGGGGGAGAGAGAGGGCCGTGCCGCTGAATGGGGACAGGACCGCGCGTGGAGGGGGTGGGGAAGGGGCCCCCGCTTGCTCTGGCCCAGGGCCCCAGGAAACCTTAATCCACCTGGGCAGGTCAAGGGTGCGGGTCCTGGCCCAAGCCAGGTGAAGACCATGGAGCTGCAGAACCAGCCCCCGGGGAGCCAGGTGAACCGACCTAGGCAGCGACCGGTGCTTTCCTCTGGCTCATAACCCTGGGCGTGGAAAGATCAGGGAGACAACGCAGCCGCTCCTGGAGCCAGCAGACCTGCTGGCTGAGCTGGGGGTTTTCTAGCCTGGTTTGAGTCAAGTGTAGAACTGTCCTCTGGGAGCGGCGTTTACATGCCTCAGGCAGATTTCCACCCATGTATCCCTCCTCTCTCCCCACATGTGCCAGCGCCGAGGACATCTCTGCTGCAGAGCTGCTAGGGGCAATTGTGCAACTAGGCGGAGATGTGGGAAACTCTTCAGATGATGGTTCAGAATCATTAGCTGAGTCTTCTCCTTGTCCTGTCCACATGCAGCTTCCCACCACATCCCTGCACATATTTTGAAGCTTTCTGTCACAGTCACGGGTATTTGGGCCAGTGATGGAGCCCCACTTCACTATCCTGTCTCCAGCTCTGGGGCAGAGTTGATGAAGGCAATGCCATCTAGTCTACAGCTGATGTGTACCAGGCAGCAGATCGACTAGTGGGAGCCGCAGCACATAGGCCACAGGATCATTTTCTACTTGTTTGCCATAATTGAACCCTTGTCTGTTTGGATGACAATGTCAGGGGTTTAAAGGTGGCAAGAGAACTTAGCTGAGTGAAGAAACATCTTGAAGCCAGTTTCCTCATCTGTCCCCTGTTCATACAATAACCCATAATCTGCCCATAGATTTATGCATCCCCAACCTCCTGATTTTTCAGCGGACTGAGACCTGTTCACTCCCTGCGTGTGTGCAATGAAAAGGCATGTCACATTTCCATATAAGCATGCATACCCTGAGCAGCACCACTGCAGAAACTTGACTGGTGTGCATCAGAAAGGAGCCTCAACCAAAGCTGCAAATCTGAACCCTTCCTTCCTTTGGAAATGTTTGGCTCAAACCTAACTTCTTTCCAGCCCATCTCTAGGATGTATGTGTGTCATTGCCTTAGCAGGCTGAAATTCATGTACATATTTGCTCAGTTACCAGGGTGGCATTGTTAGTTCAACATATAGAGGCAGCCTGTCTTTCTAGTTGAAGAGCAAGCACCCTATTCCAAACACTACTTGCACATCCCTGCTGTCTGGGTTGTTCGTCCTGCAAAACCCTAGTAAAATGGAAGCTTCTGGGTGATGCAGGATAAGGGTAGGAAATGTAGGGAAGAAGATGTAGCAAACAGAAACAATTTATATTACAGCCTGGAAGCTACTGCTTCTACTGCACAATACAACTGGATTCAGGAGGTAGGGTCTAGAATCAATAGGGGAGGAGCTGCTAGAATGCTGTAAAAACATGCCATGATAAACAGCTTTAGGTTCCATTCATTGTTACCCTGCCTTTTGTGTTGTCATTTGCACCAGTGCAGAGTGAATGTAATGTGATTTCTATCTCCTTTACCCTGGTGTAAATAAATGAGTGCAGCAAAACAGCAAATCAGGCCTGGAGGTCTCAAACCAGCCATCCGAACTGGGAACGAGGAACGTGCTCTATAACCAACAGGCTAAAAGCTATAATGACCACTTCCTACTCTGGCCATTTTATGTGGCACAAGACAGGTGCCGGAATCATTCCCGCAAGAAATGCCTTAGCAACTTGATTCCAGCGGACGAGTTCCTGTTTGTGGATCTCCAAGCAGCAAGAGGCACCTCCCTGCAGTCCAGACTTAGGCGCCTACGTGAGAGGACAGAGCTTGGTACATTCCATTGCATTGGCATCTCCCATTGGTTAGTTTAAGCATCTCCCTGCAGAGCAGGCTGGCTTTGGTGGATCATGTTCTTAGGCACCTCTCTCTCCTGTTTCATTGCAGAGATGCCGAGGCACCTAATTCAGCTTTTGTGGAGTGCCGTGGTGTTCCTATGATTTTCCACCTGTGTAAAATTTAGGCACAACACAGCTTGGCATTGCAATACCTAAGACCCTTTGTGAATCTGGGCCTTGATCAGACACAGAAGAGCACAGCTTCCGCTAAGCCTCTGCCCCACGGTATTACACCAGGCTAGGAGGAAGGGATCACGACCGTTAGTGTCAATTAACATTATCAACTTAAAAGAAACAGCTGGAAAAGCAAGAAACTCACAAGAAATGTATTTGTGTAGTTGACAAAGCAGCAAAGGACACAAAATAACGTTTTCTTCTAAGAGCTGCCTATAAATTAGGTATAAAGAATTAATACATCCAATATAATATATTAATGGCATTTCTATGACATGATAGGGATACTATACATTAATATATAAATGCCTTACAAATAATTCACAGTGTGTTTCCATTTCTTCAACAATCACCAGCCCATGTATTTACTTTATGGGAAGGATTATACATTTCATTATAAACAGCTTGCTGGGCATGTCAGCAACTTTCACATCTCCATTCACTTTATTATTAATGGCTTCCTGAACAGTAACAGCACAAAGATGCTCACAATGCACCATCAATATTTGATGTGGCATCTATAGTCTCCCATTTATCATTTATAACGGGCTACAAAAACATTATAAAACATTTATTACACGTTTACAGATCATTTTGTATTAAACCCAAGTTGTGTTATAAATACATTATTAATCCTGTGTGCCATTTATAGGAATCCCTTGTAATAAGGCCTTAGCATATGTTGCTCTACAACTAAAACAATCAATAGGAAGTTGGGGCTGATAGGAAATACTGGACCCTCTGAGCCAGCTTTCTAGTGCTGTATGGCTTCAGCAAAGTAGCAGAAGGTAAACGTCTGTTTCTGCTCAGGTTACACTAGAAATGAATCAACCCTTGATGAGGTCAGTTAGAAGAAATGCAGCATAAAACCAGAATTATTTCACTCCGTTGGACAGGTGTGTGGTAAACAAAGGTGCAGCTTCTGGGCAAATATTAACAGAAACTGCCCCAGCAGAGAATTCTGGCCCAGACAAATCTAGATTATCCAAACCAATTCTTAACCTCCATTTTCTTGCAAGCCTGCGAAAGGGAATGGTCTCATTATTGTGGACATTAGGGCATTATACTCCGTCCTCTTCAGAGAGTTTGGATAGCGCAGGTTCTCCCAAAATGAGGAGGAGACACGCGACATTTTAAAAAAATCACTTGTGGGATTTCTTTTTTGAATTCAGTGAAAACACGGTTTTGTGGAGATAAGCACAGGGTTTGCTGCCCAACTATTGCAGCATTGGGAATGTGAAAATGACAGCGACTCTGAATTTAGCCCTGTGACCCCAGGGCCAGTTGAGCCCAAACATCTACCCTGCAATTATATAACCCTGCAGCCCAAGTCAGCTGACGCAGGTGTTCAACTGCAGTGTAGACATCCTCTTCATCACCTAGTCTAACCTCCTCTATCACACAGGCCCTTAAATCTCACCCAGTTACCCCAGTGCTGAGCCCAATGATTTGTGTTTGACTAAAGCATATCTTCTGTAAAGTCAGTCAGTCCTGATCTGAAGATATCAAGAGATGGAAAATCCACCACCTCCTTTGGTAGTTGGTTCTAGGTTGTGTGTACTGAGCAAAATTCAGGTTGGAGACACTCACTGGTACACTATAGGCATTTGATTCCCATTACATGGTAAAGGTGATGGTAATGACATACGAGAGATAGTAATAACATAGTATGAGTTTACTAACGACTCAATAATATTGTGTAACATGTCAAAATACAAGCAACAGCCACTTTGCTCTGGGTCTTATTTGTCTCCATAGGCTCTTTTAGTCTAAGTTCCATTTCCCTGGATCTGATGCCAGACCTTTGTAAATTTCGTTTGTCCCTGCCATGAAAGTCCAGTGGTGCCTGGCTTCTTGAACGCGATGAAGTTCATTCCACAAGCACAACACACACCTGCCAAGAGTCTTTCCTAACACATGCCCATAAACAGCTGGGAGGACTTGGAAACATTGGTGACTGGCTGGGTGATCAGCAGCATCAGCAGCCAGGCACAAGCACAAAACTATATATCTGCTGTCACTCTTGATCCAGAATGCTTCACTTTTAACTCATCATCATCTTAGTTCTAAAGAACAGCATGATCTGGTGAGCATGTGCCATGCATACCTTGAATGTACACCACTGCTACTGACATCAGCTCCAGGCCCTACTGTCTGCTGTCACTTCTTAAACTCATCCCAGTTTCCATACACTTTATCCCAGGGCTGCCTACTCTCCTGATTTTATGATTAGTCTTGCAATATTTGGTGCTTTTTTAAAAGCCCTAGCTCTGGAAACCTGTGATTCCCTGAGAAACTCAGCTTTCATTATAAAACGTACTATTCTAGTCCTCTTGGTTGCGGACCAAACCTTGGAAATGTGACCCGAGTGCACCTAACGGCACAAAAACACAAGGCTACTAAAAAGAACCCCAATTTTTTTAAAAAAAATCTGATTTTTATGCCCATCTCATGATTTTGGGAGGGTCCTGATTCTTTATTTTTGAACACTCAGGGTTAGCGATGCTGATATCTCTATATATCTCAAGACCTTTGGACCCAGGGGAGAAAACTACAATTTGCTGACATGGATAAGAGGACATTATCTCAAGGACAGGAAAATCTTATCCTACCCATGTTGTGAAATTACTTGGCATTTAACAAAACTTTGTCTTCTCTCAGTTGGCTTATATATATGGCTGTTATTTCTTCCAACACTAGCAGGGGCATGTTTTTCTTAGGCTTTCAAAATCATTGATTTATTTTAGATGAAGGACTAAAAACAGGAGGAAGTATCCATGAGAGAACAGGTACGCGTGTCTTCTTTGTAACATGCGGAATCATCTGCGCCTTACCAAAAGACAGCCAGGCTGATTCCTCAGATATTTAAAAGGCCCAGGTCATAGAAAACAAAGAACAATTTCATATCTCCACATACCACTCAAAAATGCTTTCAAACGACACCAAACCAATAACTCATGATTGAGGCCAGTTTGCGGTTTTACCTGTAAAGTACCTGGAGAAAAATATAAAATTCAAGTTCAAACATGACTTTGCATTAAAGGAAGCTGAAAGTGAAATAAACTACAGCCACAGGATTCACTTGTGTCAACCTGCAAATCCCTTCGCTGGGTGTGTTGGGGACGCTTCTCAAGAAGAAATGCATCTCCCAGCCTTGGAGTAAGGAATCTTGAGCATCAGGAGCAAGTGACACACAGGTATCCTGGTGCACAAAGTGATTTCCAGTCAAAATAAATAAATAAAAGGATCTCCTCTGTGAGGGGGTAGGTCTCTGATCCTCACACACCCAGAGCTTCCTAAGCCCCTCATAGTGAATGGGTCTGTCTCAACGCCTCTAATACCATTGCCTCTTTTCCCACACATGGAATCAAGAGACTTCAACTGTTGCAGTGAGGTCAGGGATGGGACAGTCACCCATTCCAATTCTCTAGTATAGGAAAGTCCTAAAGTATCAGGTGTCCTGCACATGAGGTAAGCAGGTCATTACAAGGGTCCAGAAATATATGGTGAGGCTCCCACAGGATTATGCTGGGTCATGACTCAATGCAATAAGTTTGACACACCTGACAATTTATTTAAAAAGGTGACAAGCCCAGACCAAGGTCATTAGGGTCCCTCTGCGAGGGATCAGACTGAAATAAAGAGACAGTGATCTTTGTACTCTCATAAACAGAAATAACACTCCAGTTACGTGAGCATTCAGGGATCTTACCTCTGTGTATCGCTGAAACCGAAAATGAAGCTTGGATTTTCAAACCAGAACATGCTAGGCTGGGTGCGATACCCTCTTCTTATCACGGATCACCATGGGAACACGTCCCTCCCAGTTTTACTCTTTCCTTCAAACTGGTTTGCCATTGCCATCCTTAGATTTTTTTCGCCTGTTATCAGTGGAGCAGAGATTAAAATCTGGTGAATTGAGCTCATAATGTTTGTCAGTGATTAGATGGTACTTTCCTTCTTCAGGCCATGCTACAGACATTAACAAATTAACCCTCACAAGCCCAGGCCATGCGGGTAAATGGGTGTCATCCTTGCTTTACATATTGAAAAACTAACTTGGGCTACACTAAAGAGTTTACAGCAGCACAGCTGTGCCATTGCAAGATCTCTAGTGTAGCCGCTCTAAGCCAATTAATTAATCCGCCCCCACTGAGAAACAGCATCTATCTCTGCAGGAGAAGCCCTCCTGCAGACATAGTGCTGTCCACACCAGTGCTTAGGTCAGTGTAATTTATGTCGGTCAGGAGGGTGGCTTATTCACACCCCTGAGCGACATAAATTATACTGACATAAATGGTAATGTAGACATAGCTGTCTCTAATCCACCAATCCCCACTTTTTGTCCTGTGACTGCAAAGGTACTACCAGGCCACTCGATCTTGAACGATCCCTTAGATATGTGCTAACTACTTATGCAAAACAATCTGTTTCACCCTGCATTTAGCTGTGAGGGTAACAGTACTTTTCCCAGAACAGCTGTGTATGGCTCAAAAGCTCCTCTCTCTCACCAACAGAAGTTGGTCCAATAAAAGTATTGACCTCACCCACCTTGTCTCTCTCCCAGCATGTCAGCAGCAGAGCCATAGTAAGAAATCAGGATTTCCTTGGTTTCCAGTCTGTGGCTGCTTAGGAAACCATCATGTAATCGGCACAATACCAGATTTAGCTATTTTTTCACATTCTTTTCTCTACAAACTTCTACATTGGAAGCCAAAGTATGGAACTAATTATTTCTACACTTAACACTGTGCTAGTAGCACAGGTGCCAGGAAGAGCGGACTGGCAACCTCTAGAAGAACTAGCAAAACTCACCTCTTTACAAATACCACCTGCCCTGATGCATTAATCCAGCAGCATTGACACCAGCTTTAGAATGAATTATCCACTTTGCTTTTCCAGCTGGAAGGCGAATGGGGCTGGGCAACAATGGGAACTCTGCATTGTGGAAATAGACCGGGGAAGGAAGATGAGCCAAGTTCAGATATATTCAAGTTACATTTCATTTACTGGATATTCGATTGTCAACTCTTCAAGGCAGGAACTGCCATCATCTTGGTCCTGTCCAATGCCAAGCATGATTTTAGAGAGACATGGTGGGTGAGGTAATATCTTTTATTGGACCAGCTCCTGTTGGTGAAAGAGAAGCTTTCGAGATCCATAGAGCTCTTCTTCAGGCCTTCTTCAGCTCCAAGGAGCTTGAAAGCTTGTCTCTTCCACCAGCTGAAGTTTGGTCCAATAAAAGATTTCACCTCACCCACCTTGTCTCTCCCTTATCCTGGGACCAACACGGCTAAAACAACACTGCAAACAAGCTTGATTTTGACATTTTTATTCAGATTCAAATATCCAGGCATCATTTAGGTGACTAATGAAAAATACATCACATCAAAACATCAGCAAATCCAAGTCAAAAATAGCCAGATCACAGAATCACAATGTAATGATGACTAATCACAGATTCATGAATGCTTAAGACCAGAAGGGCCCATTACAGCCCTCCAATCTGACCTCCTGCCAGGTCATAAGATGTCACCAAGTGGTTCCTGCATCCAGCCCATAACTCTGTCAAGCTAGCATCTATCATTTAGAAAGACAAGTATAACAGAAAGCCCTGGAGTTGAGGTCTACTCAATAAGCCTTTTTCTATTAACCTTTTTCAGTCTATTGCATTTAATAGATGGATAAATCCCCACGACACACAATTAGCAAGAGATCAGAGCCAGTACCTTGTATCAGCCCTAGCTCTAAACTACATTTCCAGAATTTTCTAGGGAAGTTCTGTCTTTCCTGGCAGGGAAAAACCTAAGCGACATCTATCAATTTATCTGGCCCCATTATCTCTGAGCACCCTGTAAAGTATTTATCCCTATCCTCAGGACCCCTGGTGATGTGGGGAAATGCTGTTATGTCCATTGTACAGATAGAGAACAGAGCCACTGATACACTTAGTATCCTCAATGGTATCTATGGCACCTCAGTGGGAGCTATACACCTACGCATCTGAGCCTCAGGCCTAGGGAAGTCAAGAGTCGATCAAAAGGGGACCTGACGATACGCGGTCAGATCTACTGACCAGACACCCAAAGTCCAGTTACTGCGGACAGAGAGGCATCAAATCATCTCCCCCGCCAGCCCCCATCAGCCAGGGCCACCTCCTACCTGGGTTCAGCAGGCAAGTCCCTCCCAACCCAGGTAGAGGTGGGGGAGAGAGGGGAAGAGCAGCAAGTAATGTGGGGAGGGGAAAAAAAGAGGAGCAAATGGTGGCAGGGCCTCAGGGAAAGGGACAGGGCAGGGGTGAGAATAGGTGACCAGATAGCAAGTGTGAAAAATCAGGAAAGGGGAAGGCAGGTAATAGGCACCTACATAAGACAAAGCCCAGAATATCGGGACTGTCCCTATAAAATTGGCACCTCTAGTCATCCCAGGCAGGAAGGAGAGGTTCTAGCACTCCTGCTGGACTGTCCAGATTTTAAATATTACAAAGTTGGCAAACCCTATTCAGGCCTTGCCTTCATTATGAAAGGCAGGCGTGTTCATAACCCAAGGTAAAATCCTGGATACCTAGGAACCTAAATACCTTTTACAATCAGGGCCCTAGCCTTTACATCAACCAGCTAACGCATGTGGAAACTACCAACTGCCTGGTCTTCACTAAGCACTCACCTCAAGTTAGAGAAGGCCCCAAAAGGCCTGTGGTGAAGCAGTAACTTGAATGCCATTGGCCCAAGTCCTAGGCTAGTGCCCTAATCCTTTCTCTTGGTCTCAAAAAAAGGAAAAAATGACATTTTACCAACATGCGCCATTAGCCAGACAGTTCCTTTGCAAGTGGAAGGGACACAGTCTGAGTCCTTGCACTGAGAACGGAAATTCACATAGCTCAGGACATGTAGCACTTAATGAAGACACTCTAAGCCAACGAGAGAGTGCTTTCCCCATTAGCATAGTTAATCCACCTCCCTGAGAGTTTCTCTGCTGACAGAGAGCTGCCTATGCAGGGGATAGGTCAGTATAATGATGTCACTCAGTGGGTGGATTTTTCATACCCCTTAACGATGGAGTTATACCGATGTAGGTCTGTAGTGTAGACCAGATCGCTGTGTGCCCTACCCCATTGCAACCCTGCTCTGCGGATGGCATCATTAGAGGTTTATCTCCCCACTTGAAAGGCATTTCCAATAAACCCTGGAGAGCAAAATCATCATCACTTTAGATTTTATAACTATTGATGTAAAAAAGGGCAATTTCATTACTTTTATGAAATGTTTTTCATTTTTTGCATAATTGTTAAATGCTAATAAGATAATTAGCAATTATTACAGCTTAATAATGAACCAGCAATAACTGGCCTACTGTATTTTAATGAAATTCTTAATTGTTACTGGAGGTCCCGAGCTTCTTTGGTCCAATCTCTTTTTCCATTAGAGATGCTGTTCACATGACCAAGGTGAGGATAAAGAGGAGACCAGAGCGGCTACTGTGAAGAGGCAGAAGGGAGTTCCTATAAAAAGGTCATTTTTACTTAAAAGGGAGAAAATGTAACCTTTGGACTTAGCTGCTTTAGGATCAACTTGACCCCTCTCAAAACATGAAGATGGATTTTGGGGGATGGCTTTCAAACAGAGCCACCCTAGGAAAACGCTGCTGTCAGGTGACACAGGTGGAAAACGTGTTGAGGAGGGGACTCGAGCTGGTTTGTGTGCCCAGTACTGGCAAAAGTATTTACAATGGTGGCCCACAGTGAATAGGTGTCACTCACTGTGCCAGCCATTCTGCCTTGAGCTTTGATATCATCACATTAGGCTATGGCAGGCAGTGAACAGACCCATGGGAATAGTTCACTCTCTATATATGGGGCAGATAGAAAGTAAAAGAGAGGGGTTCCCTTATCCCCTTTCCGCGCACACCGAAAAAAGGTCTCTCTTTTTCCCTTCCTTAGAGTTAGAATGAAAATGTCGGTGCTTTTAAACATGAAATCCCAGTTTGCTGGCTGTTACCAGTACCAGGTTCCGAGAGCAGCCTTTACTTTCTAGTTCATCACATGGCATCTGTAGCCCGCATCACCCATACATAGCACTGCAATCAGCCAAAGGGAAAGTAACCTTTGTTCTAGTTCCCCCTATTGGAACATGTGCTTCAGAGACAGCTGCGCTCTGAGTCACAAAGCCATGGACACAGCTCAGGAGTTAGTCATTCCCCATCCGCGGTTCCCTCACAGTTCATTCTCTGCAGCTCCGCCAGTGTGTAGCCACAAGTTTTGGTACCTCTGGAAACTAGCCCTTTAAGCTGCCATTCCTAGGCCAAAGTCCACCTGCTGTGAAGAGGCATACCCCAAATACACACCTCAGAGAGTGAGGACAAGAGATACCTCTTGTCAGATACAAATGCTAAGAGAGACGCACAAACAGCACACATCCACGTACACAAGAGTCACCCCAACATACACAATACTGAGAATGAGACAATGTGTATACTCTACAAAATATACAATATCACTATTGCCAATCCCCAGGGTTAAAAGCCAGAGTGTCAATTTCTCCCTCCCAAAAAAAGAGAGAATTTTTAAATAAATTTGAGGTTTGTTGCACTTATCTCTTGGTTTTTGAACATTTAGGGGTAGTGTTTTTAAGCTCTCTCCACAGGCGAGAGACTTAATTTAAAAAAGAAAAGAAAAGAAGAGAATCTCATGCAATAACATGACTCCAGGAGCTGGGGCTTTAAGAAAAGCATCACATATCACACGACTTGCAATCAAATTGCAGGAGCTGGCAACACTTTTCATGTAATCCCATGAGCCTAGGAGCTGGAGCTTTAGGAAAAACAACAAATGTCATGAGATTTGCAATAAAATCATGAGAGTTGGCAACATTACAAAACGTACCACACGCCCCCCTACGTTCCAGGTACTGTACACCCTTCTCCTGTGCCTGTAGAGCTTTCTATGGAACAAGCTTGTGTGGGAAAGAGAATGACTCAGAGAGCAACTTACAAAGGAGCCTCAGCCCGGTCTCTGCTTTTGCACGTCATCACCATTTGTAAAACCCATCTGCACCGGATGAGTATGCACAAGTGGGAGTTGCCTGCCCTTGCCCTCACACATGCAAGTGACTGCATGGGCACAAAGGGAGGTCAGAATTTGAATATTTGGCCAATGGACAACTAATCAGATGGAAACACCATTCAGGGTGTCAGTCCTTAGACCAGGGAGCTGGAGGGATCTCCCCTGCAGTTATACAGCAGCAAATATAGCTGAGCGTGAAGAAGCAAATGCAGCAGAACAGCCACACAGCAGCACTGGGAATCCGAGGGCAGGAAGAGATGGGGAAAGGGAGACAAGATGTCAAAAAAAACAAAAAAAGGACTGTAGCTGAAGCAGTAGTTTCTATTATTTATTAGGTGTATGGAGCTAGTGCCCTCCCATCCCTGGACCACACTGTGCTAGGGACTGTACAAACACATAACCAAGAGACAGTCCCGGCCCTGCCTATTGTCAGAGAGCAGCCTTCGGACTGGGAATCTAAGCACTAGGAAGAGTTTCATACAGGCAGGGTCATAATAGCAGTAAAATCTGGTGTGGATCTTTTCCCCAGCACACAGATGCCCCCACACTTGCAAGCCCTGAAAGGAGAACCTTGCTCATGTGTGTGCCTGCCTGCAAACATACAAGTACATGCATGCTGACAGACACTCCCCTATACATGCACACACAGGCATTTACATGTGCACAGATGAAGAGCTCTGTTATCATTCAGCCACCTGGCTCTTGGGCATTGAATGCCACTCATACAGCTTGTGTAAAATCAGCATGTGTATCCTGTAACTAGTGTTACTGGCTGCTCTGTTGTCATTGCACAGCTCAAAACTTTCCTTTCTCCCACTAACTCTGCCTTTGGAAACATATTTCTTCACTTCCGTGCACTGGGCAACTGGAGATGGGAACACATGATTCTTAGCCCACATCTGACTCATATATCTGGCCTAGTGTTTTTGCTCTCTGATCAGTGGGGGACAGAGAGGGAGTTTCCACATGTGACTCTTGAACAGTTCTATGAACCAATTTCTTTCCTAGGACTTGTTTGATCATCATCCAACAGGAAGAAAAAGCAAATCACTTTAAAGGCAACAGCATCTATAATAAAAACCAATACCTCTGCTCCGCATCTGATCCCAGAAAGCTGGTGGTAGAGACCACAAACAGGGAAGAGTGCCAGCTCATTGAGTCTGGTTGAGCATGCATTGTGCTTCCTCTTGCATCTTACTTTACTTCCCCCACCCCTTTCCATTCATCACAAGACCATGAGTATTAGAGATGCAAAGTCTTCTAGGGGGAGGAACGGTCACTTGGTCCCCACAGCCAATGCAGAACTGGCCCTCATAGTACAGACTGTCCCCTCTGTCTGTGGCTACGCTGAATGAAGCCTTTTGACCAGCCTGATGGGAAAGAAATGATGGGAAAAAAGGGGCTCCCCTTCCCCCCGCCCACTAGCCCTACGCTAGGACCAATGACATTGGCTCAGCCAGACTGCAGAAGTTAGACTTTTGTTTCCCTTCCTCACCCTCAGAAGCTGCTCCCCCCAGCTCCTTGCAGACAGTGGGCTGACTGGAAAGACAGATGCTATGCCCTCTGTCAAGCAGTTAGCTCTGGTTAACACCAATCCCCCACATCTGGACACTCCTTCTGGAATCTCCCGCACAACAGTGCCTCACAGGGTTTGACTAGAAACAAACGTCCAGCCGCTGGTGACTTTAGGAATCGTGGCCTCCTCCTCCAGCACACACAGCTCAGGCACCTTCTAAGGAGCTGTAACACCTGCAGAACCTCAAGGCCCTCTAGTGGTCGTGGGAGGTATAGAGAGGAGGGAATAGCGAGGAAGCCACAAGGCACTGTGAACAATGGACCCCTGGCTCTAGGGTGACCAGATAGCAAGTGTGAAACATCGGGGCACTTTTTTTTCAGGGGGAGTTATAGTTGGGTACACAAGACAAAGCACCTAATAATGGGATGGGCCTGATAATATCAGGACATCTGGTCACCCTACTCAGCTCTGGATAGCGGGTGAGAACGACACATGGTCCCAAGAGCCACGCTATAATGCGAAGATCAGGAGTCTGCCTACTTCATACTTCTGCACTATCACACAGCTCAGGGGCCCTGTTCTACTGCCTAAGGGCTCCAAGGCCCCAGCTAAGCATCCAACAGCGGGTCACCCATCCAGGTTTGCCCTGGAGTCTCCAGGAATGAATCTTTAATTAAAGATTATGTCATGTGATGAAACCTCCAAGACTACATCCAATCAAAACTGGCAACCCTACCAAACACAGGCTCATTGGACCAGAGCCTATGATAAAAATAGCCGAATTTGAAGATGACAACCCAGAGTAGAGAGGCAACACCCTCCTGCTAATGATGAGCTAATGCATGTGTTCTAGTGAAGGGATCTTGAGAAATAAGCATGGAGCAGGGGATGGGTCTGTCCCTGCTCAAATATGGAAGGATTTTAACCCGGGTATCTTAGACCCAAAGTTTCTGCACATGCTGTTGTCCCAGTTGAAGGCAGGTGCTGGGAAGTGTAATGCAGACACCAATCAGAGGAAAAGGAGTTCAGGCAACAGCTACCAAACAGGGAGGCACCAAGGGTGCTCAGAGATGGACAAGGCTGGACAACAGCCCTCTGTGGACTTCGGAAACCCCTATAATGCCTCCGATGCGCCCTGCTCCATTCACAGTGACTATAGCCCCCTGAAGAAATGGTTACAGTCTTTGTTCGGGAGCGAAGGTCCAAGGCCCAGAGGCATGGGAAGGGGGACTGATGTCAGGATCTGTTTCAGGCACTATCCGTGTGCGCCCAGAGCCCGGCTGGGTCTGGTTCCGAGTCAGGCTGCTTCCAAGTTGCAGCGGGGGGGGGTGTGGTGTGTGTGTGTCAATTTCAGCCTCATGATCTTGTACCTTGACCCTCAAGCTGGGAGTGCAGTAGGAGTAAATTTCCTCTGGCCTTGGCCCCCCCGGTGGCCTCAGCTCCTCTGTTCCGGAGAAGTCCAGGAGGAGGCTGCCCTTTGGGGCCAGTTGTCGGCCAGTGATCTAGGTCTCCTTCCAGTGTTCCAACTCTAGCGCGCTTACGTGAGCCTTCCATTTCCTGGGGCGCTTGGGGCTTCTTCTGTCCTGAGGCAGGAGAGTCCCTAGCGAGGGCTCGGACCAGAGCTCGTCCCTGCAGTTTCAGTTGTCTCCTCAGCTTCGCCCTGCGGTTCTGGAACCAAACCTAGGGAAACCCAAAGGAAAACAGGCATTAGCAATCCATCTTTTGGCCTGCCGGCACTCTCACGTACTGCTGGCAAACTGGAAAGCATGGGGTTTATAAAGCATCCGTCCTCTCAGGCTCCTCTGGGGGAGCAGAGCTCCAGGAATTCAGACAGAGATGGTTACACAACTGAAGATTTTAAACCAAACCAGACATTTCAGGTCATGTCATAATGGGGAAAAATCTCATTGCAGAAAGACGAGACACACACACACACACACACAGCCAGTTCTAGAGGGAGAATCCAAATCCTCTTTACCCCTCCACCAGGGAGCTGGACACTTTCACATGGGCTCCCTGGGCACCACTCCCTCCCTCATGAGCTGGGGCTGCAGAGAAACCAGGGGACATGAGCAGCTCTCTTACTCTGAGCCTGACAATGGATCTCAAGTCTCATTTCCCCACCCCAGACCTTCCACTCTTGTTCTCCAGAGACCCGGCAAACAGCAGCCCAGCTCAGAGCAGGGCAGCTGTCAAAGCCGAGGTGACAAGAGGGGAAACACAGGATAGAGAGCAGGGGCCAGGCTGGGTCGATCCCACAAACTCACACTTGCTCCACCATGCAGCTGGGCGACAACCATTTCCCAACCCTGAGAGGAAACGGATCCTTCCTCCAGCTCTCCCCCATGACCTGTGGCTGCAGCGTTACTGCCACCAGAGCCAACAGGCAGGCAGAGCAGAGACCACCACCTAAAGGTTCCCTCCCATCTCTGACCTTCCCCTGCCCGAGGTGGGTTCCTTGGGCACCAGTGCCAGTGGGGCTGGAATGTCGACTGGGCTGGGAATAAGCACAGCGAAGATCAGAGCCAACAGGAGGTGCAGAGCCTCCTACCCCCCTGCCCAGCAGCCTCAGAGGCTGGATACAATGAGCTGTGCTCCCGGCCAGAGGTTCGGGGAGAGGAGTTCATCGTAAGCTCTGCAGACAAGGGCGCTGCCCTTGCCAAGCACTAGCCTAGGTACCCCAGGACCGTCCGGTACCTGAACCCTGGCCTCGATCAGGTCTAGCCGGAGGGCTAGGGCCTCCCTCATGAAGACGTCAGGGTAGTGCGTGGTCTCAAAGGCGGATTCCAGTGCCTCCAGCTGCCAGCTGCTGTAATTGGCTCGGGCTCGTCTCTGCTTCTGCGGGCGAGCTTCCTCTGGAGAAAAGCCACAGCAACCCCCAATGAGACCAGCTGAGGGGCACAAAGAGTGGGCAGCACACTCCACTGGGCAGCCCACTCCACTGGGCATTGTCCTCTCTCCCTTCACCACCAGCCCCAGATGAAGAATTAGCCCCGTGCCCTCCCAGGAACAGTCTGTCCCCTTACCAGGGCCTTTGTCTCTCATCATCGAGACCGAGAGCTTTCAGTCAACACATGAGGAGAGAAGGCCCCTCAGGAGACTTGCTGTTCATTTTATTTTAAATCTAAAAAGCCTTCACTCCTCAGTATCTAGATTTCATGCAGCTGATTTCGTCTGGGCCATTTCACGGTAGTGCCTGAGTGCTTCGCCATCTCGAACGTATTTAGGACGGGATGGGTCGCATTGGGGTTCTCATCGGTTTAGCGGTCGTGCCCTGGAACCCTAGCTGGGGACCAAGACCCCACCGTGCTAGGAGCTGCACAAACACAGACCAAAGAGACAGCCTGCTTGCACATGGGATGGTGTCCCGGGGTAGTTGGTTTCCATGGACACACTGAACCCAGCTCCCCTAGACCAGAAGAGATGCACCCAATCCAGCCAATTAAAGAGGTTAAGCGACGCCTGGGCCTACTACCAGGGGCTGCTAGTGGCTGCCGAGGTGGATGGACTGAGACAGCTGCGCCTTGGGGAAGGAAAGTCACACCAGAGTGGAGCCAACTCCTGTGGTGGGTCCCCAAAGCAAGGGGGTAGGGGATCATGGAAGCAGCCCTGGGGCTGTTGCTCCAGCAAAACTGACTGAGACTGGGAAACTGCCAGGAGCGAGAGAGCCTGAAGCCTGAGGCTAAGGAAGGAGTTAAAAGGCTGTTTTCTGGTTGTCCGCTAACCTCTGTTAAGGAAACAACTCCCCCCTCCCCCATTGAAAAGCCTGGGCATGGCGGTGTGCGCTCTTGAGCTGAGCAGGGCTGGCCTGGGGACAGATGGGTGCCTAACACCACCAGTGAGCTCGGCCGGTTCCTGGGGCCAGTCACATCTTCACCCCACCCCACTCCATCACGTGCTTTGCATACGATACATAGTGGAGAAATCTTTTAAGACAGGGTGGGGTTTATTAGCACTATTTTTTGAATCCTTCCACTTGCCACAGTACCCAGAGGCCAGCTGGGTAAGGTCTAGAGGGAGGGGATAACGACAAACCAACACATTTTAGACATCTCTAAACTGACCCTTCTCCTACACAATTGCATCACAACAATTTTAAATTCCAGTATCTTGGGACCTTCCAGGCCTCAAAGCAGGACTGCGTATCATGCTGGAAACTGTGGAATTTATCCCATCCCCTGGGGCCCCTTCATCTATCTTACCTGAGAAGTCTTCCAGCTCCCCCAAACCTGCGCTTTGGCTCGCCAGGAGCAGTGCTTGTTGGCAGGGCTCTGGAGGGCTGCAGGGCTGGAAGAGCTGGTAGCTGAAAAGTGGAGCTGGGAGGACGAGGCTGCAGAGAGGAGCAGATGCAAGCTGGGCCGAGAAAGCAGGACTGTAGAAGTGATACGAAGCCGGGAGCGAGGACACCATGTATTCTGAGCCGAACATCCTCCACTAGAGACACGGGCAGAGCTGCTGCACCTGAGTGGAAAGGAGACGGGGAGGATTCCTGCTCTTCTGGCCCCTGAGAATCCCACTCATCCACCAGAGGGGCAGGGAAATGTGAAAGAGCCTTGCTCTTTGGGGAGATCTGACTCCAATTATGCTGCAGTCCAGATTAACCAGGGAGACACTGTTCCAGTAGCCAGATGCTGCAGAGAAAGGAGTGAGAAGCCCCAAACAAAGATAATCTGGAATGATTTGCCCATGGGGAATGTATCTCCCTGACCTCCATCAGCTAGGGGTGGGTTATGCTCTGAAGCAGGAAGGGTTCTCTTTTGTTTGGGGGGTTTGGATAATGGGGAGAGTTGGCCTAGAGACGACAGGCTTCCTTGCTCTTGAAGGAGACTTCAAAGTTCCCACTCCCCCAAGCGGGAGCACCAGCCACCTTTAGCAAGGACGGAGGCTGAGCAGGATTGCTGCACCCAAAACCTGAATGAAGGATTGAGATTGCAGCATATGGCTCATACTGATGTCCTGGTGAGCTGGCTCTGCTGGAGACGCCAGAGCTGGCTCTTGAAAGTTGACTTCAAAGGCTGATGGTCAGATGGAGCCACAATGATCCAGATCTCGCTCACCTGAAACTCCTCTGGAGGGAGCGTAATCCTGTTCAGCTCATGGCTGTCGGAGAATCATGGATTCACTAGACCCTGCTTGTTTGTCGGCTTGGAAGAGACATCAAAATAGACTCCTGATACTGGAGTATTCAGGGCCCAGCCAAAGCCAGCACACATGGAATATTAAAGCTGAAGAGAGACCTGTTCGACCTCAGAGCACTTCTGGGGGCAATTCAAGGTTTCTAGCAGGGAGACACCGACAGGCCAGCTCTCTCTCCAAACCACATTGCCCATCCCTAAAGAAAACCATGCCAATTTTTGGTTGTTACTTACATAGCATCTATAGCAGGCTAGGCAATCTACAAATTTTAGAGTTTACTCTGTGACCACAACGGAGCCCAAACTTCACTCTCCAGCAAACCCCAAAGATATGAAATTCAGGGAGGATAAGTTACCAGCTGAGAAGATGGAAGGGGGAAGAGAAAGAGACAAATGGGGAAAGGAAATGCCCCTCCCCAATGCTCATGTCACCCCTTCACTCCTCAGCATTAAGAGTACATTGATACTCCTGAGCACTTACTATACTGAGGAGTGTAAAGCCCCACTCCAGAAGCAACACGATTCTCACTCCCCTGAGCACTGCACACAACATCCCTTTTCTGAGAGGCTACGTCCGCCCCAAAGGAGGGAACAACCCTTAGGAACATGGCAATCTGGACACAATTTGCACCAGACTGCTCCAGATGGGCCCGAAGTCACAGACGCTGTAGAGGAAGATGCATTTCAATGGGCAGGACATTGTGAACTCTGGGAATGGCCCCACTTCCCTCAGCATTGCCCCCACTCAGAGCACCTTTTCCCCACTGAAATCCTCCCCATCTTACCCGTGCGGAGTGATTCAGAGAACTGCAGAGCTGGCTGAGTCTTCAACAGGCGAGCTCAGGTGTACTGAAGGATTTGAGCTGGCTCTGTGAATCCAGGTTTGTCCAGGAACAAAGTGGAGACTGGTCCTCCCCCTGCCCTCTTTCCTCCGTCAAAAACTACTGTGAGGTTCCAATTAAATTACTATTGTGGTTGGGGAGGGGTCTCTGCTGACCCAGATGTGTCCAGTAAAACCGAGAGCTGGTCTGGACTTTCTCAGGTGTGTCCATGTAGGAGGCGAACTGCAGACAGAGTCTCTGATCACCCACTTGTCTCAGCAGGTGTGAAATAAAGAAAATTCTTACCTGAAGCCTCTTTTCCAAGGTCTTCCTTTCCCCTCCCCCATTCAGACACTAAATTAACTTCTTCACTTCAAAGAAACTCTTCAATCAATTAGAGGGGAGCGTGAGCCGAGATTGAATTTCCAAGTAAATATTCCCACTAATGGCTCCCTAGCAGTGACCCGGAAAAGCTGTTTCACCTGCAGGAGGAGTTCACAGAGCTCTCACTAAACAGGAGACAGGAAGACCTGCCACCAAATGAGACATCTGAAGCTACCTCCACTTTACATGGTATCATGTTCACTATGGAGGGAGCCCCAAGCTTTCCAGTCAAAAACAGATTTTCCTGTCTCCATTTGCACAGATTACTCTAAATTTCTCTGTTGGGAACGTGGAGCAAAGGAATGAAATCCCACAAAGCCAGGATATTCTGCCTTCCAGAATTACCTCAGGCCTAAAAGATTACTGGGCATTTCTCCTATTGTTTATTTCCAGTTGTATTTTGCTCAGCTTCTCCAACAGCTACGGTATTAATTTTGCTCTTGTGGATTTGCAAGGACAATTTAAAAAGTAGCTAATGTCAGCGTGTCCAACAAGAACGAACTGTTAGTGACTAGAAATGAAGACAAGAGACAGCAGAGACCAGAGCTCATTGGAGCAGGGGAGAAGAAACTCAAGAGTATGAATAGAGGACCGAGAGCGTGGTTGGCTAGAGGAACCAGAAGCTGAGAACAGAAGTCACTGGATTACACAAAGGCCTGGGAGCAGTTAGAGGCCAGGGCGTGGGTTCAGCTACAGCCTTTGAGGTGTTTAGGTTGGCCTAAGACCCAGATGCAGCCCAAGTCTATAGGGCAGACACACCAGGAAAACAAAGCCTGTGGAAACATGCCTCAAAACACTGGGATGGCTACAAAACGTCCTGACCCGCCAGTGGTTTACCCTGATGGGCTGGGAGCCAAAGGATGCCAATCCCTGAAAAATAGGGCTGGCTTATGAAAGGGTCATACCGTTTTTTGCTATTTTCACCTATCCATCTTGGGGGCGGGGGGCGGTCAGCTTATAAATGAACAGGCTAATGAATGAGTATATACGGTAGGTCTTTGCACCATTTGGGTAGTGCAACTTAAATTCTTGATGTCTCTGAGATTAAATGAGCCAGCCCCTCAGGGAGCACATGAGAGCCTTGGGGGCTGTCTGGTATCAATCTCTGTGCTGCTATGATGAGGTGCTATAGCTACCTAGACTGCTGGGGCTCCCAGCATTCTAGGGAGGGCTGGGTCCAGGGGCTGGCTGTTCGGGTTTGATTGATCATCATACAAAGAATTGCCCCTCCCTTTTAAGGTGAAGGCTGTTCTCAGTGAAAGATCAGGCTCTGCAGTGACTCAGGCTCACTTCTCTTAGTTGGCTCTTCTGGACTCTTAGAGAGTCTCTCCAGAACCGAACACGGGCCTCAGAGCCAGCAAGCAGCTTGAGAGCTTTTCCTCAGAAAGTCCCCTAGTCACGGGGAGGCACAAGGGTCTGTCTTTTGCAGCTTTCCCGTTCTGAACTGCCATGCCACCCCACCCCACCTCCCTTCAAGGTCCCTTCCTGCCAGCCTTTGAAAGTAGTTGGATCGCTTCCCTGGAGCTCGGAGAATGCCCCCTCACTGGGATGGAGTTTGAACTGTAACTGCATCCCAAGCGGCACACAGCTGAGACTTAAATTTACAAAACTGCTGCCTCTCCTCCCCGTCCCTAGCATGGACACCCCACCGCTGACAGCTGGATGGTCTCTCTCTGGCATGCTAACTCCAGGCCATCTAAGAGCAGTACAAGACAGTACCTGCTTAGAGTACCTTCCTCCTTCCCCCATTCCAGTTCAGTTGCCAAGAAATGAACAACAGCCCTCAGCTGACCAAAGGAAGCTGGTCACTGGCCCGCTCTGAGCACAGCTGCAGGGCTTCAAACATGCTAGGTGCTAAACAGGCAGGGAACAATTGAGCCATTGACCCCATCCGACTAGAGAAAACATGTGGTGGCAGCCTGAGGTGTAGACACAAGCCAAGTTGTTAAAGCAAGAGTTCTCGATTACAGAGATTTCCCCTTCCCCATCTCTTGGTCCATATCCCCAATGTTCACCCTACTTGGTTCCCCCCATCTCCCACTGTATTCAGAACAACATCTGATTTCCCAGACACTATAGGCACGTGGTTGTGCTACAAGCCTCCCAATAGGTCTAAACAATCCACTTCTGGCCACGGGGTGATTTTAATGTTGTATCACATACAGGATTGGGGAGGGGCGTGAAGGTCGGATACCATTTCTGGACTAATTAGCTCATAGAATAGTCTCCCGAGGGAAGCACTGGGAGCTTCATCTGGGACATTTCCAAGCAGTTAGAGAATGAACTTGGGCATGTTCTGTAGCAAAGGATCTTGCAGCAGCAGCAGGAGGAGCAGCCAGGTAGCCTAGTGGATTGTTGCCATTTCCCAGGGTTAGGAGGTGGAGAGCTTTGAGATTTCACTAATAAAAATCAGAACAATAGACAATTTCTTCTTCCCTTCTATGGGCAAAGCCCAGAAGCCAGGGCAGCCTGGAGAAGGGAGAGATTATCCTCCTGAGCTGTAACAGCACTCCGATGCGGGGAATACATACTATATTCTCTGCAGACGCTCGATCAGGCCACTGGACTGATTGCAGTTTAGCTCCTTGTTCCCCTTCATGAGCCTCCTCCCTACTAAGACAGGGGTCTTCAGGCAGGAAGGGAACCCAGTTCTAGCAGAAACACCCGCTGAATGCAGAAGCACAGAGCTCGGAAGGCAAAGCAAAGGCCATATAAGAGTGAGAGAACACCAAAGAGCAGAAAGTAACAGCCTCCCAAAGCGGTGGCCTTGAATGACATGGGCACAAGTGGGTGGAAGAGACAAGCTTTTGAGCTTTGGTCTCTTCCACCAACAGAAGATATAACCTCACCCAGCTGGTCTCCTCTCATGTCCTGGGACCACCATGGCTGTAATGGATGTAACTTCAGAGCATGCACCATATTGCAACACCCTAACTCTGCCCGGGGGCTTTCAGTCAGCTGAAAGCGCAGGGAAGCTGCAGAGAAAGCTCTGCTTTGAAGCCAGTAAATCTTTATAGCTTGAGGGATCACACTCCATGCACTGGGCCTTGGAACCGGCTGGAGGGCAGCAACTGAAGCTGCAGTGGGAGTGAACTATCTAATAAAAACTACCATTCGTTTGAGAGAGAAACAATCCCTGCCAGGGGAAGCCTTTGCTGCCACCGCCTGCTGTTTGGAGGAGGATCTGTAACCCCACCATTGCTGTAACAGTGAAGGAGCGATACCTGGTCGAAGGAATTTGCCTTTCTTTGAAAGGACAAAAGCTAAAAGCTGAGCTGGGCAACAGGGAGTCCTGCTATCAGTGACACTTTAGAAACACTGGACAGAGGGAGCTGGAGTGGGGGGAAAGGGAACAGAGGGTAAGACAGTCGGGGGGAGGGTCCAGCAGGAAGGAGGCCATTGCAGACTGGAAAAGGACAGAGCTAGGAGAAATGGGTGGGGAAGAGGAGAGAAAAGAAGCAGAGGAAGGAGAGAGAATGTGTGTGTGAAGCCATGGGGGTGGGGAAGTGAGTCCCTGTGGAGAGATCATCTCCGACTGAGGAACGAGCAGGCTCCCCAGCAGCCTCCCCATAAAATCTCTGCCATGGCACAGGTCTGCTTTGTTGTTAGTGTGGCTACTGCAGAAGGTACAGCAGGAAGCCTGCCAACAGTGAGCCTGCCTATTCTCTGGCAGAGACAAGGGCCCTGAGCTCTCCGAGCCAAGCACCAGGCTTCAATGGCCCTGTGAGAATGCATGAGGGGACACATCTCAAACCTGCTGCTCTTTCAACCCCCTTTGCCCTCCACTTGCCACAGAACAGGGAGGAAGAGCAGGCGTCCTACATGAGCTTTTCCACTCTGGAGCCACACACCACAGTGAGCTTTGGAGACCCCACCTAAGCCCCAGCCTGCATCTGAAACCAGCCCACGAAATGCACAAGGGGGACAGGGATGGAGTGACTGCAGGTTTGGGGGTGCTGCAGGACAGGACTGAGGTGGATGAGCAGAGCTGGGGCAGAACTTGATGTGCTAGGTGTGCTGCAGGGCTAGGCAACAGTGTTTTGGCAGCATTGAAGGGCAGAGAATTTGCACCCCACTTTCCATATCACCCTGGCTGCTGCTCTTCTCTACAGATCTCTCACTGCACATCGTCCCCCAGCCCCATTTCCATCCTGTGGTTTCTGGTCCTTGCATTCATGCTGCCACTGGGCTGAGCAGCGCTCACCTCTCCTTGGCAACACTCCAGTTTGCTTGTGTACCTAAGCTGGGTTGTGGGTCTGCTCCAGAACAAGGGTCTCTGTGTGTGGTCCCATAACCTCCTTGTTTGCAGTTGGCAGAAATCTCATAAAAGCCTGCAGTCCTTCTTGCTTTCGCAGGTAAGTAAGTGAGAAGAGAGTCTAGCGTAGCCACTAAGCAGGAAGGGTGAGCACTTTCTCGCTGTCCTCTAAGACACACACCAGCCTGGCTTCCGTGCGAACTGCTTTCCCTCTGGGGACAGGTAACATTACAGAAATCTGCCCCATCGTTGTTCTGCCTCTACCCCTTTGATAGGGGCAGGGACAACCTGTAGCTGTTGTTACAGCTCGTTACCTGAGCAGGTACAGATGCTTTTGGTCATTTACCAAGATCAGGTAGAGTCAAGCTGGTCCACATGGAAAACCTACATTGGCAAAGCCACAATGTAAAAAAAATCCACATCGCAAAGAGTTATAGCTCTGCTAACCACACACGCACACACGTGTGCACATACACACCAGTGCTAGGTCGATGGAAGAATTCTTCCATCACCCTAGCGACAGAGATGGGAGAAGTTCTCTCGTCACTGTAGCATCTGCACTGACGTTGTGCTGCTGTAATGTTTTAGGTGCTGACAAAGCCTTAGGAAGTGGGTATGAGATAAACTGACATGGAAACAACCGCAGGTTTGATGATAAACTCTGAGGCAGGCATAGCCAGGGTTGAGTCTGTCCGTCCTCTCTCTCTCAAAGCTTCTTAGAGCTGTGCTACGCGCTCTCTCAACACAGAGTCTCGCTCCTTAAACAGGAAAGACCCACGGAACGTCTGGACCAGCAGCCCCTTTTCCCACCATTGCCCTTTGGTCCCGACCGACCACTTCCTCGCAAAACCACCTGGAAATCCTGTGGGCACAGGCAATCCTAGCTCCTTAGGCTGGTGAATGGGCGAATTCTGTCCCTCGGAGTCCTGAACCCAGGAGGGCCGTGCTTGTGTGTCAGTGGGGAAGTAGGAACTGAGTGTTTCCCCTGGGCGCCCTGCGGGTAACGCAAGAACTGACCTCCAGCCCCAAGGCGGTGCAAGAACTGAGCAGCAGCAGCAGCTCTCCCCAGTGCTTGGAGGCAGGAGAGTGAAGCTCTTGCCCCTTCTTCTACCTTTTGGGGGTGTGGGAGGAGACAGGAGACCTGCTCCTTGGTTCCAGTCCCTGCTGGGATCCCCAGGGAAGCAGTCAGGGGGAGGCGGAGGTGTTTCTTGGCCCTTCTCCTTTGGCCCCAGAGACCAGTATGCCCCTCCATCCCTGTCGGCAATGCACCTCAGTCCTGACCTGAACACCCCAGCTCTACTGCCACTCCTCAAGCCTGATCTGCTTCAGCCCCTGCTATTCGAGCCTGGGATCTCCCCCAGGACACTGCCAGTTCTGCAAACCACTTGCAATGGCAGAGACTAAAACAAGACCACCACCCTCCTTAGGCGTTTACAACATTTCCACAGTTAAACCCAGACCCCAGATTGGATGGAAGTTTAATGCATTAATTCATTGCAGCAGGGAAGCCCTAGGAAAGATCCTTATCCATATCAGATCCAGTGCGGGGCTCTTCTTGAGGGGTTCCCGAGTAACAGACAGTCATAGCTCTTGGAGACAGGGAGGCACTCCCAGCTGTGTGTTCTCAGACTGTCTGTAACTGGATCCCCCTCCAGCGGGCCGTCTGCATTCGGTCCCGGACCATTTGCAAAGAAAAGCTGAAACAACCCTTCAAAAACCGACTGGGCTGAGAGGGAGGAAGGAGCCCAAATCACTCACGCATCAGACTTCAAAGCAGGAAACACAGCCAGCGAGGGGCACTCACCTCCAGCAGCGCTTGCCCAGAGCAGCAAACCCCTGAGGGAGAAGAGCCAAGGCAGCATGAGGAAAAGCAGGTGGGTGAGCAGGACAAGCACAATACAGAGCAACTTCTCCCCTGTCAGGAGGCAGCTGGTTTGCTCAGAATCACCCGTTAAGCAACTGAGACAGTCAAAAGCCTCCTAATCACTTGTTAACCAGCAGTTTACAGTCAATGGCACCCTAGCACCCAGCGACAAGCTGGACAGGACAGAGCTGGCCAGACACCAAACACCCCTCCTTTCCCACGGCAAGCGATCCAGCTTGGATTGCCTCTCCTGGGACAGTCTCAGAAAAGGATTTATCTCCTGAACAAACGTTTGGTTCAGATGCAGTTTCAAGAGAACGTTAGTGTGTACAGAGCTGGGATAGATCAGGTAAAATGCTAGTGGGTCTATCAGTCATTGAGCATCTCTCCCCACCCCTGTGAGTTTAGCGGCTTCCCCATGCAGCAACTTCTGGAGCTCAGACACTTCTCTCCAGGCTGGCAGCCCTCAGGAGGCAACAAACTCAGCCCTTGGGGCAAGAGTGTCTCTGGCACAGAGCACCAATGGGCTCTCAAGGGAGCCATCCAATCCTCTGGGGCAGTGCCTCCGCACAAGCTTAGTGCCACAGAGCAAAGGCTCAAGGATGCTGGTTTGGCACCTGTGCCCCTCTCTAGCATTTTTTGCTCAGAAGAGACCCGCAGCCCAAGGCAGCTGAACCATGGTCGTGATGCCACTGAGACCACCCGGGGCTCCTCCAATAACCACCTATCTCCCCAGGACCCACCCATTCCCAACAAACAAAACCATTTATAAACCTCTCCCCCTCCCTTCTCTACTAAGGGAGCTTTTAGATCCTTCTCCTCCAAAGCAGAGGAGCAGATTACGAGGCCAGCCGGGGACAGTGCTGTCACTTTAGCTCAGCTGTGCTACTCCCTCTTGGAGGAGGGGAGGAGAGAACCAGCTCAGCTGGACGGAGAAGAAACACAGTTATAAACAAGCACTGATTAAAAGGCGGGCCGATGTCACTGCATCAGTAACGCCGCCGCTAACCGTTTTAGAACTGTCACGTCTCCCGTCCCAGATAAGAGGGGTTGGGCTCCAGGCCCATCATCCCTGCATTCCACTCCAGCGGCAACGTCCTCCCTGCCTCGAGCTGTCTCGGCACTTCAAGGTGCCTCGCCTTCAAACCTCTCGCACAAAAGCCCCCAAATTAAAAGCACCGGGAACTCAACCTGAAAATTAATACTGGCGTGCATTAGTGATCCTATTAGTCTCCTGCCGCATTCCCAGCCTCGACAACGGCGAGCAGCTGGAACAGCTAACTCAGTAATTCTAGTAGGCGGCCAGTATTTATAATGCGTCCATCACCGTAGGATCTAGGCACGGGAGGGGCTGATTCAATGGAATGCGCAGACAGCGGCAAGTCATAAGTGATGCCTCTTATTCAGTGAGCTAAACATGAACTCCAGCTAGGCTAGAGGGGCTGCCGCTGTCCTGCCAGATCAAGTGACTGCACCATTCACAAGCTGGCCACCCACGTTTCCTCTCACACTCCCTCCACCTCTGAACTAACTTGCCAGTCTCGAAAGGGAATGGGGTTCAAAGCTGCCCCCCCACTGCACTCTACCAGCAATCATGCTTGTCCACAGCACCAAGTCCACGCACCCATCTCTGCCAATGAATTCAGAGTGTGGCCAGGAAACATCTTCTGCTATTCTAGACTGCAACTTGACGGTGTGCCAAACACACCTGGGAGACACCTTGTTTCTTGAACAGAGGCAAACTAGCAATTGCGACCAAGAACATGGCGTTGGTTTCGCCCATTTCAACGTTTAATTCATTTGAACAAAGACTTCAAGATCCAACCCTGCATCTGGGCTTTCCAATGCAATTTCCTTTCTACAGGGGGGTTCAGGAGCCGGGTACAAGCTGCCCCAGAGCTCAGCCAGTGCACTTCATACTAACCTCCTCTCCCTCATGCTGTCCCCATCCCCAGACATTCCCACCCCACCTGACACAAACCACTCTGCAATGGCTGCTCAAATCCTGTCCTGCAGCCTCCTGGCTATTCCTGACCTATACCACTGGGGGAGAGACCTGCTTAGTGTGATGAACTTTAGAGAGGTTTTAATGATGCTCAATAAAGAGACAGAGTTCAGAATAGCCAACAGATTTCATCTGTAACCTTTCAGATGCGAACCCAGGGCATTAATCCCACTGTCACTGAGACCCTCCGGAAAAAAAACTACCTATTTTACCGACTTGATTTTCTTCAGCTGTTGCTTCACTTAATTTATTTCTAGCTAATTGTTACAGCTCCTGTCTCAGTTGTAAAGCAGATGCTCTGGAAGACAAGAGTGCATTACATCATTAATCGAGGGCTCTAATCTCTATCTGAAAGGCCAGGTAAGAGAATGATGGGCTGTGGTTAGAGTTGTTTAGAGTTTTAGAAACCCCCTTTATCCTTCTCTTAGTGGGTTCCCGTCCCCAATGAACTCCAACTAGTGAAGAGAGCTGGGAGAAAGACACCAAAGGTGCCTCACATTTTTTCCCAGGGCACATGAAAAGATGTCAGACTAATAGCAGTGGAGAGCGAAATCTTCTACTTAGCCTCCGAACAGGTAGAGAGAAGGGAGTGGCAGTACAGACTTCCTCACTGCTGCCTCAGCCCTGGCAGAGGGAGAGTAGTTCCGGCGAGGTCTACACTGCAAAGAAGTGTTCTTAACTCTGGTGAGCTAACTCGGGTTAGGAACACGCGCTTCTCTGCAGTGTAGACATACCCTCAGGTCTTGGCTTCTCTGCTGAGAATACTAACAAGCGAGCCAGTTGTGATGTGCATCCTTGTCAATGAGGAACATACTTCTCCCATCTGCACATTTCACTGCCCAACAGCAACCAGGGCACAATGACTGGCTCTACCTAGAGGTGCAAAGAGCCATACCTTTGTCATACTGATTTACGGATTACATTGCATTAAGTCAAACTGACTGACACCACTCCTGGGGTACAGCAAGAGACCCAGGGGAAGGAAACAGGACAGCCAGCCTATTAAGCAGCGACTAAGGAGATGGGTTTAACTGTAAAGGAAGGGGAGAACCTACTATTTTCTGCTCCTCCTACCCTCCTGCTGCCACGGGTATCCACACTGAAGGACCAAGGCACATGGCCTGCCCTTCCGCCTGGAGATAAGGAGTCTGTCTGCAGAGATATGGGTGCACTGAGTAAATGACTGAGTCCTAGGGAAAATGGTTGTTGGGTCATCAAAGATGCTTTCTGTGTATACTCTGCTGCCATGGAGGTGTTTCTGTGGGAGTAGCAAGGCATCCTTTGTTGACATACAAAAATAATAATGAACCACAAACTCTGATGTGGCCGCTCTGGCTGCCACGGCTCCAGCAAGGAAGGCCGATCCAGCAGATGCTGGGCCCACCTCCACATCCCCCAGGATGGTTTTCTGCTTGTGCAGCAGAAGGAACAAGGAGCAAATGAAACCTTCTGGCAAAGAGGAAGAGTCCACTTTGGCTAGAGAGGACTGCAGCTAGGTTTTACTGTAACAGTCCTATCTTGCGGAACAGCAGTCCAAACAAAAGATGGAGACAGCCTAGTGAGGGATCCAGAGAAGGACCGAGCCTAACGCCGAGAAGCAGTAATACCGGTAGGGAGCAGAGAACGGGGCCCTACTGGGAACTAGAAGAGTTTTAATTTAAAAAGGAATCACAAAGAGTAACACTGAGTCTCTGGCTCTGTACAGATTTCTGTGTTCCCTCCAATATGCAAAGGACAATCCAGAGGTCACAAGCTTAGAGAACTCCATGGCAACTCTCCCTTCCCCTACCCAAATGCTACGGCCTCCTGGATGTGAGGTGGTGATTGAAGTCATAGCCACTGCCCAAAAGGAAGTGGTAAATGCCATCCGAGGTCCCAAGGAGGACGTGGTCCCCTGTAATATGCCGCAAATAGAAACTCTTCTGCTCCCACTGAAGTGATGTCCTAAGTAGGATCTATCCCTGTATTCCTTCAATCCGATCCCAGGCATGAGTTCCTCTTCTGCTTAGGCTGGCCTTCCATAGTCACCCTCTCTTGTTCCCCCCAGTTCACGGGCTGGAATACAAGTGCTTCCTCACAGCGATTCAAGTCAACCGGAAAAATCAGTTCCCATGGCATCGATGTTCACATCATGGCTTCCATATGCAGAACCTTCAGGGCCTCCGAAATCTGTGAGCTGGTGTCTATCTGTCCATACATCCCAACCAGAAAGGCCCTGTGCAATAACACTGCTGCATGCTCTGCAAAGGGGAAAAGAGAAGGGTAAGAGAACTGGTCTAACCAGCCCTGACTGGCAGTACCAATCACACGGCACAGAGGAAGTCCTAGGACTAGTCCCAGCAAGAGAGACATCAGTGCAGCGGAACTAAGTTTTCCCACATGGGGAAAGGCAGAAACTACACACCATCACCCCCAGGCATACAATGAACACTCCAGACAAGTCTCTGATGGACACAAAGCACCTTAACTCAAAGAGAAAAATTGCTACATGATCAGAACTATTTGAGAAAGAAGGCAATGCTGGTAACACAAGGACTCCCCTGCAATAAATCCTTTCCATGGCATTCAGAGCGAAGCTGCCACTGGCACAGGGCAGGCCAGCAAACAGCACCGAACCAAGCACCAATGTCTAGTGAGAACTTCCCAGGAAATTCCAGTTTCCAGCACAGACAAAAATACATCTGACACTGAAAGCAACTGAAGTAGATCCTCTGGGAAATCAGTTACCCAGCCTCTCATTGCCGAGTGTGCAGCAACAAATGCAGAAGCCTGCACCTACCTTGGCAGAGAAGGGTGTATTCGGGCAGGTTTCTCAGCGCTGTCTGCACCACCTCAAAGTCTCGGCTGCCAAGACAGTACATGAAAGTGGGCAGGAAGTCAGCAGCAATGCTGGGAACAAAACATAGCACCGTCACTACAATCCCCACTCTTAGCATCAAGGGAGCAAGAAAGAGTCAGAGGCGTACATAGGACAATGCAGGGCACACGGCTGACAGAGGAGGATGTGACTCAGGAGAAGCCTGACATTCATGGATACTTCCATTTCTCACCTGGGGTTGTTCTGAATAGAGCGCAGAGCCAGGCTGAAGGCCAGATTCCGGCAGGACTCTTCTGAAGAGCTCATCAACCTTTGCAGGTTAGTCTGAGAGGAGACAAGGCTGATCAGCAAGAGATCCCATGGCAACACTGAGAACAAGCCCTTCAGACTCACACGACCACCCAGGTGGCACAGCTCCAGCCCACTAACCATCTATCCAGCAAGTTAATACTGAGCCAGAGTCACATGCAGGGGATTTCTCTCTGTAAGATCAGCCAGTTGTGAATGCTTTAAGCACCCAGAGTGGTTTTTCTCTTGCTCTACACAGGGCAATTGGAGCTACATCCATTTCCCTGGTCCCTCACTACGTTTTTAGTGCAGAACTTCTCCCCTTTCTCTTTAGACTGATATTATAGGGTGACAAGGACCCAGCATAATGGAGAGGGAAAGTTTGTGTGTGTGCGCGTGTGTGAGCACACGCATGTGTAAAATGCTTAGTACACACTCATGCAGCAGTTGAAGGCCTAAACTAACTGAGAAGTTAATTCCTCAGAATTGGCTTACATAGACACACTGTTATATGACCTGATAAAGCAGAGGGAAGGTAACACTTGAATAAACTGAGCAGGATAGACTATGCTGCAAGGAATCCCCCAACACAGCAAGTGAACTTCCATTGGCAACTTCTGGGCTACATATACTCACAGCAAAAAAGGAGAGAATTTCTGGTCTCCGTCTGGACATCTCATCAACGTCACTCAGCACTTCCAGGATATCTGGGGGGAAAGCCACAGATGGAAATGGGTAACCTACCTTCACTCATCCAGCACGGTGGAGTCAGCAAAGCCCCAAAAGGAACATCTGTCTCAAACACACAAGCCCTCTGCTGAGCTATAAAGTCTTTCAACCTGGCATGCAAAGCTAAAAGACAGAGATGATGCTTCAAAGAGGAGTTTAGAAGGATGCTCTGTACTATGGATCAACACCTCCAGAACTGCCCCCAGCAGAGGCCACGTTAGCTGCCGGCATTGCTGTCTGTAGCAAGTTTCAGTTCTGGATCAATTTCTATTGTCTCAGTGAGTGATCTTTCTATATGGCCTCGCCGCAACATCTTGACAAGTAACCCTGCAAACCATGCACGTGCAGGGAGCACTTCCCCTATTTCTGAGTTGGGCAGCAGTGGGCTAACCCTACACAGAAATGTCACAAAGATCAGGACAGTGAAGAATACTGGATGTAAATGATATTAAAAGAACCTTAGAGAAGCAAACTGTAGCTCCATAGAATACTATGCTAACAGCCTGAACATCTATGGAGAGCACAAGGGGATTTTTGATAACCAAAAATGGGAAGCTGGAATTTGCACCTCCAGCGACACAGCACCCCAAATGCAGTGCTGGCACATTGGTTCCGTACTAACCCTTAGAGCAAAGTACCACACAGTGAATGAACCACATCACTTCCCAGAGCACCTACTTTGTCCTAGAAGGTCTCCCTTCCATACAGAGAACACATTCAACCTTGTTCAGCTCATGAGATGCAACAAGATCACATTTCATCATACTGGCTTTAGGAGACTTGCTGCTTGTCTTACAGGAACTGCATGGTTTAGAAGACCACAGACTGTGGTTTCAATTCTAGATGAACTTGTCTGGCGGCTGACAGCTTCCCTGCGCAGGACTCATGGCTGCAATACAGCTTCTCCTGTCTCAACCAAATACCAGTTCAGCTGATTTTTGTCTATATGCTCCTGGTAGTTCTGCTCTAACATTCTCTGGAAGTGTGGCTGGGAGCAGCTACCACGTTCCAGCCAAAAGGAGGTGGGTAGAGTGATTCCTGTCTGTAAAGTCTATGAGGTGCTCTGGGAAAGTTGTCCCCACTTACCCTCCACAGTCTGGCCCCTGGAGAGTCTCTTCATGTATGGGGCCATTTCTGCTGGAGTGAGGGGAGTAAAGAGGGACACACTGACCAGGGGCAGAGAGCCGGCGCCTGCTTCATCTAGGACAGAGAGAGAAATAGTTAACTCCCAGGCATTCTCTGCACATTTAAAATTAAGGTGAATCTGGCATTCTCAGCCAAAGGATGACATCACTGCCTACTGTCTCCGCACCATGACATCTGCTCAGAGAGGGAAGGGAGAGGTAACTAGTCTTAGCATTTGTAACACCCAGAGAATTTCCTAAGGGACAATCCTATCAGAAGTCAGGATGATGTCTATGAGCAGGGAAGGAGCAGATGTATCCTTAGGAGATCTTCCTGAAGGACTAGCCTGAAGACAGAGCAGACTCTCTAGCAATACATACCTTTGGTGCTGCTATTCCACTGCATTGAGAAGCTCCGAGAGTTATGACAAGTGAGAATTCAGCATTTACCCCTTCCCAGGCACTGGTTTCACTACTGCTGACCAGTTCCTCACAGGAATGTCTATGAGGACACAACCTTCACTCTCAGTTCCTTTCCCACCCCCTTCCCTGTCCTGTTAGGGCTGGGAGCGCAGAGCTCCGGATCAAGTCCACATAGAAGCAACAGAGCTCCAAAGCACAGCACGGGGTAGGGATCATTGATCTAGCCCAAAGTCACACACACTCACCATCCTTTTCTTCTTCAGAGCCTCTGTCCAAGACCCCACTCTTACTGGGCAAGCTCAGCCCAGCCAGGAGAGATTTCAGCATCACTAGGTCACTGTTATCCGATGACAGGTCACTATGGTGAAAGAAAAGGAATCTCTGGCATAAAACAGCAACAATCAGCTCAACATCCAGGGGCAAGGAGAAGGAACAAGCTGAGGGTACATGTATGAATATGAACATGGGGGGAAAGAGGAGCAAAGATTAGTTTCAGTAACTGTGGGAGAAGAAGAATAAAGGATAGAAAAGAAGGAATCAAGTAGTGGACAAAGAGGAGTCAGCAGACAAGACAGAAAACAGACGATAGGTAGAGCTGCTAAAGCAGCTATGGCAACTCCAGCTCCCTCCCTCCAAGGGGGGCCAAAACAGATTGTTCCATGTACTTGCAGATGGGACCCTCTATCCCAGGGGTAGGCAACCTATGACATGGGTGCCAAAGGCAGTACGCGAGCTGATTTTCAGTGGCACTCACACTGCCGGGGTCCTGGCCACCGGTACGGGGGGCTCCGCATTTTAATTTAATTTTAAATGAAGCTTCTTAAACATTTTAAAAACCTTATTTACTTTACATACAACAATAGATTAGTTATACATTATAGACTTATAGAAAGAGACTTTCTAAAAATGTTAAAATGTATTACTGGCATGGAAAATCTTAAATTAGAGTGAATAAATGAAGACGGCACACCACTTCTGAAAGGTTGCCGACCCCTGCTCTATCCACTACTCTGGGGGAGAACTCTGCTTCTGCCTGCCTGGAAACATGCAGTGTCCTATGTGGGACAGTTAGGAAACCTAGGTTCTAGTCCTGGAGTCTGTGTGAGCTATAGCCAGTCTCTTAACTGTCCTGTCCCTCATTTTCTCCATCTGTAGAAGGGACACGATTGCCCTTTTTAAAGCTCATGAACATCTCTAGGGGAAAAGCACTGTAATAAAAGCTAAATAGTAACTTTGCTCTTGTTGTTTCCTATCTAGTTAGGAGACTGACTCCAGCAATTTATTTATTTTTAAGGTGGACAGCAATCCCAACAGATGGCTCTTTGCCCGTGCCCCAGCAAAAACTACTGAATTTGCTGGCAGCCGATTAATGCCAGGTAGCTGGGCAGCATCAGAGCAATGAGAGTAAGGTCAAAACAGAACACTTACTGGAGCGGGTCAGAATGTTTCTGCAGGAAAGACACAGCTGCCTGGGCATTGCACGTGATGTACTTGTGAATGAACTGGACGAACTTAGTGATGAAGGCAGCCAGGTGACGCGAGGACTTCCTGTAATTCTGGAGGGATGGAGGGAGACCACACTTAACCGAAAGCACTAACAGGGAAAGCCTGAAAATCCACGTGCTGTCCTTCTCCTCCCTGTTCATCCACATTGCCATGTATTTGTACATGCACACACAGTATACTCACATGTAAAGTAAAAACAACCAAAAGTTCTTGTGGCACCTTAGAAACTAACAAATTTATTTGCACATAAACTTTCATGGGCTAAAACCCACTTCATTAGATGCATGGAGTGGAAAATATAGTACCTGCTACTGTATTTTCCACTCCATGTATCTGATAAAGTGGGTTCTACCCCACAAAAGCCTATGCCCAAATAAATTTGTTAGTTTCTAAGGTGCCAGAAGGACTCCTCATTTTTGCTGATACAGACTAATATGGCTACCACTCTGAAACCTGTCACACACGTACAGTGTAACACACAGCACCCTGAGATGGTCAGATACCAACTCCTCTCCCTGGTGATTGGCTGGCTGTATGTAGTCTGTAAAAGTCAATGTTCTCCTACCAGCAGCAGGCGAATGAAGGAGAGAAGACAGTCCCATAGCGCTCCTTGGTGCTCACTCTGGAACACCTGTGGCTGAAGCAGCTCCAGGATCCCCAGGACATGGATGAAGAAAGTCAGGTGGTTCTGTTGTCGAAACTCCTGGAAATTGAGATGAACCCGCCCATGAAGCAGAGCTGCGATCATTGGCAAGTGTCTGAAATGCAGAAGTAAAGCATTCAATTCCAAAGCCCTCTCAGAGCAACTGAGTAACAGAATCAACCGTAAGATATTCAGCTCATCCCTCTCCTCAGCCTCTGCAAGATTTCAGGCTCGGATCCCTATGTCCACGACCAGAAGAATCCCCGTTCCCACCACATTTCACTTCTCTACTGTCCACCTCCAAGAGACTCCTTTACTAGCAGAGGCATCACCTCAACAGAAGAGAGCGCCAGCAAAGGGCTTGAGTGGGTCTGCTGCCCATATCATTTCTTCTATACACAGGAGCATGCTCCAGTGCTATAATCCAGTTTACAGTGGGAATGTTGTCCTCGTTCTGGACTGACTGCTAATACTGACACGGAGGTCCAGCTAAAAAGGCTCCAGCCACAGGCCTGGTGAACAGAAGGGCCAGAAGGGCAGTACCTAAGCAGAAGGATGGGGTGAGCCACAGCTAGCTTCCTGCATGCCATGTTGGCATCCCACACACGGCTCTCAGCTGACTTGGAATCACTGGCTTCTGCGAGGAGGGTGATGAATCTGTGAACCAGGGCATCAAGCTAGAAAGAATCACAGTTAAGAAAACAAAGGTCAGTGGAGGAGCAAGTCTTCAGCTTATCGGGGGTTCCAACTTTCCTTTTAAGCAGGGAGAGGGTTAAAAAAAATTAAATTTGATTTTCAGGTAAGACTTGGGATAAGCCATCAACCTTCCAACTAGCAAGGGATCGACAGTCCCAGGTCCTGAATGGCATAAAACAGGAACTGGAGGCTGAACATTTCTCCTTCTCAGATAATAACAAGGTGCTTAATGTAATGCAGGAGAATGCAGGCGTGTTAATTAAGCCTTTATCACACAGGAAAAAAACCCAGTCTTAATATTGCCGGGGTTTAGACAAGGACAAAAAGTCCAGTGTGTTCTGGAGTTAAGGCAAGCAGAAGGTGGGAGCTCCACATGGAATCAAGGCGATGAAGGTTACAGTCCAAGGCAGCGTGTTCGTTCTTTTTGTCACCTGCCTATCAACTCAGCTCCCATGCTCGTCACATGGATTTAAAGAATGGAGAAGCATACTCTGTTGCCTCTACTCCTTACTTTGCAGGTACTGCTGTCTGCAGCCCCTTCCCTGGTTAGCAGTGTCTCAGGAACAGGCACTAGGAGCTCTGGCAGCTGCAGGTAGATCTGCAGGAGAAGGTCCTGGCAGCGTTTTCCCACTGAGCTGAAAAGAGGTGACAATACATGGTTACATCCCTAGGCCCAGGAGACAGTGTCTCACGTGTATCTGAGGCCTTAATATCCACACTCAGCTCCTCCCGAGCTGCACATACTGAACAGCTAGAGGGAAATAACTACAACCACCACTGTGCTGCTGTCTTAATAGCACTTCACTCTTAGATGGGCTCCTTCAAAGCAGTTCCACGGAGCTTTCCAGGGAGACTGCCTCCAATGCTCTAGCAGAAAGCACTCAAATGTAAAGCTGCCACTGGGCATATGGCAACCAGTAAGTCCCTCGTAAAGTCCCAGAAAGCAGAGTTTCTACAGAGAGCAGGCTGGGCTCTATTCTGCCTTCAGCACAATCATCAAAACAGTCAGCTCAGTTCCAGCTGCAGAATAGATTACCGGTGACAATGTAACAGGAAGAGAGAATGTCACTTGACTTCCAATGCCAGGGGAGTGGGAGGGTGGCTACAGGGCTGGCAGCTAGAAACACACTTTTTGATTTGTAAAATGGAGCAATCTGATCTTGAATTATAGGAGAGAGAAATATATTGTGTCACCATTCAGTCAAAATGTTTCCAAGCTGACATGAAGGTAACATACTGGGCAGTTTTAGATGCATTCCGAAATACAGCAATCTTAGCAAAGCAGCGTTGGCAAGCCTCATTTGGGTCACCTAGCTGCCCAAATAGCCACCTAAATATTTGTTCGGTGTTAGCCGAGCTGTCATTTGTTTATGCATCCTTACCTGCTGCCCCACTGCTGGATAGAGCCTGTCAGATACTCAGTTACTTTTTTAATACTCTCTAAGTCTCCATGACAACAGCTGAGCAACAGGGGCAGCCGTGATTGAATGAGCGTGCAGGAGGCTTCCTCTGTATTCTGGCTTCTGGTTTCCGACTCAGCCAAGATCAGCTCAACCAAACTGATCAACTCTGACGCCTTTAACTGGAGCACAAACTCCTCTCGACGTTTCTGTAACACAGCACAGACACTCTCAAGGTGAGTCCAGGGCCAAGGGCTGGCCAATAACCTTAGGTCACACGCTCTCAAACAGGAAGATAAATCTTTTACATGACAAAAACTCCCTTTGTACCTCGCTTAAAAATTGCACCATGCCCAGGGCTGGGAAACCAGGCAAAATATAATTCCCTTCCCCCAAAAATGAGGGGCTTTGTACCTCCCTTCCGTACCTCAATTTTTCACAGTGCATCTACTTCCATCCCTTGGCATTCGGCTAGAAAGGAACCGACAATTCATCCACTACACAAACTGGGACAAAGAGCTCCCCACTGGGGGTGGCTTGCACTTCCCAACCCAAAGGGAGAATTATTCTTTCACTCCATCTTTTCTTGCCTACCATGTAGTTAGTTCTGTAAAGGTGCAGCTATGTGGCTACATTTTCACTACAATTCCTAACAGTCTCTGCAAGAGCTACAACAAGACATGTTTTGCTGAAGTAAAAGTTTTAATCTGGGCAAATCTATTTTATTTGCATCAGTTCTGAACCAAAATTGTGAATCACCATCTCCAGGTGTAATTGCACAGCAAATTACAAAAGTGCTGGAGTGCAGGCAGCAAATCTGTTTTATACTCCTTGGTCCCCCAAGACACCATGGAAAACCAGGCAGTGTGAAAAGCACCTCCGCTTCTCCCACCCTGAAAGGGATTGTGCAGGATTTAAGCCACTACCTGAGGAGTTCTCTGGTCCCTTCCCTGCCAGATCCGAGGGATGTGAATACAGGCCCACAAGAAATCTAAGGATGCAGTTGGGTCAAACCTGCCAGGAGACAGAAAAATGCCAATAGTTCAAGAGCAAGTTTGAGATTAGAGACACTACAGCCCTGAGTTGATAGGTTCTACAAATCACTAGTGCTTTGGAAGAAAGGAAAGTCTGCAGATATTAATACTGGTACGTGAAAGACTCACCTTTGCTCCCGGTTTTTGCAAAGCAGAATCCTGATGCACTGGTGCAGTGTTGTCCAGCTAGACTGGTGAGTTAGGAGAGCCAACAGATATGGGCGAAAAGAGGGCACCTGAGACCCAGAATAACCTTTAGTCTGGAGAGAATAGGGAGAGATGGAAATATGAATCCACTTTAGGACCCTTAGGTAGAGGGGGTAAAAGTAGCACAGGAGGGCTCAGATACACTCAGAACAGAGGATACAGATTGTGCATGGAACATGGAAAATGAGGACTAGAGCAACAGTGAAGCCTAACAGTTAGAGCAAGCGATCAGAAGCCAAGACTGATGGGTTCCAGTCTTGACTCTGGCCCTGCATGTTCCTGGGCAAGTAACCCTCTCCAAACCCCTGTTTGCCCATCCGCAAAATGGTGAGAAAACCTAGCCGCAGGTCTGCTGTGGACTAAATAACTGATATCCGTATAGTGCTGTGAGAGCCTGCGAGAAAGGGACTCCAGAAATGCCAAGATTCCAGGATGGCAGTCCCACCCAGAGAAGAATTCGCTACAGACTGATCTGTTCTGGATTTGGCATCACTGTGTACAGCAGTGGTCTCCAATCACTTTATATCCAAGATCACTTTTCGAATTTAAGGGCAATCCAGGATCTATCCCACCCTGAGGCCCCACCCCCTAGAGAGATCCTCTAAGACAGGGTGGGCAAACTTGGGCCACATCCGGCCCGCGAGACCGTCCCATCCGGCCCGCGGCCGGGGAGGCTTCCCCTGGCCCCTCCCCCGGAGCCGCGCAGCTCGGGCACTCTGCGGGGCCACGGGCCTCCCTCCTCCCCTGGAGCCGTGCCTGCAGGCAGCACCCCGGGGGCCGGGGCTGCATACTTCCCCCCGCCCCTGAAGCTGCGCCGCAGGGGCAGCGCTCCGGGGGCTGGGATGGTGCGCTCACCCCTCCCCCAGAGCCACGCCGGCAGCGCTCCGGGGCCCGGGACGGCGTGCTCGCCCCTCCCCCAGAGCCACGCCGTGCTGGCAGCGCTCCAGGGGGCCGGTGCTGTGCGCTGGCCCCTCCCCCAGAGCTGCACTGCGCGGGCAGTGCTCCAGGGGGCCAGGCTGCGCGCTGGCTCCTCCCCCGAAGCCGCACTGCGCGGGGAGCGCTCTGGGGGCCGGGGCTGTGCACTCCCCCCTCCAGTAGCTATGGTAAGAGGAAGATGGGGGCGGTTCAGGGTGGTGGTTGGGGGGGCTTTGGAGGGGGCAGTCAGGGAGCAGGGTGGGTTGGATGGGGGTGGGGTTCTGGGGTGGTGGTTAGGGGGTGGGAAGGTGGATAGTGGTTGGGCCAGTCGGGACAGGGAGCAGGGGAATTGGGTAGGGGGTGAGATCCTGGGGGGTGGTTAGGGGTCTATGGAAGGGGCAGTTAGGGGAGAAGGGGGGGTTGGATGGGTCAGGGATTCTCAGGGGCTGGGAAGTGGGAGGGGGCAGTCAGGGGGCGGGAAGTGGGAGGGGGCTGGATTGGGGGTGGGGCCTTCCCTACCCGGCCCTTGATATAATTTCGCAAACCCGATGTGGCCCTCGGGCCAAAAAGTTTGCCCACCCCTGCTCTAGGATCGACCAGTAGATCATGATTAGCCGGTTGGTGACCACTGGCGTATAGCGTGCTCTTTTCAGTGCAGCAGAACAGACCCTTTCTCCCACTAGCTAGTCCAGTGGAAAAGACTGAGGGATTCAGACTTGAAGGCTGCAACTCAAGAAAGGGGCTTCCATTTAAGAGTCATTTCTGGCTGAGAAATTCTTACCTTGTTCCAGGAGAACAGCAACTTCTGCTGGAGGTCTGGGCAGCTGCTAATTACCTCAGGATCCAACATCTCCAGCCAGTCATTGAGAAGGCCCGAGGCGGGCCCTAGACGAGCAGCTTCAGCACTAAGAGCACAGCACAAATATCAGGAAAGGTGCCACAAAACCTGACAGAGTGACCAATAGCAACCAAGACTCACCTGCTGCTATCCAACTCCTTCACAGGTGTCTCCTCTTTCTCCTGGAGCAGCAGAGAGCTCACCACAGCAATTGGTCTCATGGCAGGGAACCTGGCAGTGGTCTCAATGGTAACCGAGAAGAGGACAGTCAGAAGCTCCTCCAGGTAAGGAGAGCGTGTTTCAATCAGACCTTGAAGGACTAGCAGAGGGAGAAAGAGAGACTTCTCTTAGAGGCTTTGGGAGGCAAGGGGGAGTTGGTACACCAGATGATTGTATCTTTCATGAAACCAGTTAGTATTGCATTCCCTTAGAGTGAATCTCAGTGGGAGACAGGACAACGCAATCTTGGAATAGCCCTCTATCTACAGAAATTATGGATACTTTACTATTCACTATGGAAGCAGCACCCAGCAGTATGCTGTGTTCCTCAGTTCCTGTCCCCGTCCCAAGCAGCTTATAAACCAATATGACAGAATGCAACAAAAAGGAGGTAAAATGAGACAGGAGCAACCTTCCTGTAGATCAGAACCCTTGATCCAGGAGAACAAAGGCAGTCTCCCCAGCTCTGTACTCCCACTAAGCAGTGAAGCATGAAGATCTCTGTTCTGTCCCCAATACCAGTGGCAGTTCCAGAAGGCAGGGTGGAAGGATAGCCATACCTTTGCTGATGAGTTCTGCCTCCACATTACACTTCTCGCCAGATTTCAGGGTTGCAATGATGGCTCGTACAGTGGAGCTGATCACATCAGGATCACGACGGAATGCCAGTGCTTCTGCCAGGTGCAGGAACCCGCCCCGAACTGCAGGGAATTGCAGCATCAGTATCACTAAGCCACACCAGGGTCCTCCTTTAATCCTTCAGACTTGCTGTGGCTTCCTTCATACAAACACCTCGCATGACTCCTCTTTCTAAGAGCTTAACATCTGAAACCTGCACACACTAGCACTTTCATGCCCATCGAAAAACCTGGCACCAACTGAGAGTGCTGGTGCCAGCGTCACAAGCATAGATGGCTAGGAGACCCTATGGTCAACCTAAAGGCAGTTAAGTCCAAACCTCAAGCTTGTACTTTCGGCTGTGCTCTCCAGATTCCCTGGCCTTAGAACTCTGACCAGATGATGGATAGCAAAACAAACAATGGTGTGGAACTGTTTCACCTGGCAGTCTCTTGCCAGTGTGAAATCAAGGACAACTACTCACACATCATCAGCTTGGATTTCCACAGTCCTGAGATTCCCCCCAACCCCACTGGCCTGCTCTCTAAGAAGCCATCAGCTTCATCGCAAATCATCCTAATGATTAATCATTTTGGCTGTGTCCTGTCCCTATTAATGCCACTCGAACAACACGTGGACATGAGCACCATCTAATCTCCCCCATTCTTTTTCAGTCTTGGGCATTTCTATATTGCTCACCACATGTTGAAACAATGACAACCACCCCATTTCATTCTCAGAACGGGGGTAGAAAAAGAGCCACGCTGGACTCGGGATCACGTTCTGATTTTGACCCTTCTCTGTCCCACTTTATTCACTCTGGGATGCACACTCTGCTTAATGCCTCCTACCATCACTGATCCTATGCCTTGAAGAGTACTGCACAGCAAAGGACTTGAGCTGAGCACGCAGAGGTCCATCTTCCACAGCAGGATTCTCAAGCCACTGCAGCATCTGCATGAGGACTTTAAAGAAGAGTGAGGAGAAGGCGGTGTCTTGAGGTACGCAGCGCTGGGGAAAGAACACCAAAAGTTACAGGTGTAAAGCTAGGGAAGGTGCCGCTGAGAGTCCTCATGGTAGGCAGTGTTTGTATGAAGATGACAAGGCGATAACGCCTGCAGCATGCATGGAGACACAGCAGACAAGCTATTTGGAACCCCAGTCCTCTCAATACAAACTCTGTGACCTGCATCTCCCCAATGCACAGCTGGAAGGACTCATCTGAAAGGATACAGAACAACTGCATAGATCTAGTTCAATGCCTTCCTTCATGAATGCAGCATATCTCAGAAGGTAAATCTCCCTCTGCTCTGAAGGCTATTTTAGGGTGTTCCTGTACTGCAGTTACCAGTCCCCAAGAGCAAGGCTGCTGGTTTTCTAAGATCTCTGAGCTTAACTGCTCCCAACTCCATGCTAGATAAGAGCCCACTCCCACATGGCTCACCTGGTACTGGCACAGCTGACGCATTAGTGGGCAGGAGATAAAGTGGTTTCGGTGCATGGCCATCACCAGAGCCCCACTATGTGGCGAGTTCATCAACGCTGCCACTGCCTGGAGAAGACGCACTGAAATCCCTGTCACCTGTGCATTCCCTTGGCGGATGCGAGCCAATTCCTGACCCAGTGCCTGCTGTAACGCCAGGGAGATCGGGCGCGGGTTCGAGTTCTGCCACCGGGGATCCGGGTTGAGTGGGAACAGCTGACAGAATATTGAAAAACAGCAGGCTTGTATGAGAGCAAACAAATGAAAGGACCATCTGTATGATAACAGCCATTACCTCAGGGGCAACATAGGGTGGTTCCCTGACCTGGAGATATCACATTTGGCTCTGTGTACACTAGAGGGGACCTAAAGGTACCTGCTTTCCAAATACTTTAGGGACCTGGCGGGAACAGGAAAAGCAGCGTCTATATAGATCAAATAACACTATTGATACTAATACCCAGAATTTACACAGCAACTATTGTCCAAAGATCCACAAGCATATCATAAATATTACCAAATTAAGCCTCAGAGATAGAGCCACACAGATAGGGAAACTGAGGCACTGAACAGTAAGTGACTTGATCACAAAACTGTTAATACTGGCAGAACTAGGTCTCAACCTCATGCTTTAACAATAAGATCTTTCCATCAGTAATTCCATTATCTTTAAAACAGCATGGCCTCCACCAAAACTTATAACTCCTTCCTTCCAAGCACGGTGAAAGCAAGTGGTCAGAGTTCTTCTAATCAGGCTTAGAATGTAGATGTTGGGTCTGCAAAAGGCAGTGCAGCTGTTGGGCCCAGGGATACAGACGGGAGCAACTGCAGACAAACCTATTCTTTAAATAACAGATGCGGAAGCACTACCTGAAGAAACATGCCTGCCAGGTCATCCTCAGGACCCAGAACCCGGATCTGAGTCAAGGCCCGGATCCTGCTCTGTCCCTGTGGGGTCTCAGGACTGGTTTTGGGCTTTGGAGTGTCAGCACTGTCTGCAGAGAGATTAAAGGAACACTGTTATAAGCAAGAATCAGAGGGGTCGCCATGTCAGTCTGGAATTGCAGAAGTGACAAAGAGTCCTGTGGCACCTTAAAGACTAACTAAAATATTGAAGCATAAGCTTTCGTGGGCTAGTACCCACTTCGTCGGATGCATGCAGTGTTATAAGCAAGTGTCACCAACTGGGGCCAAATGAAGAGATTTGTCCCAGTTTTTCAGACTCAAACCAGTAGAAAGGTAAAATGCAGCCTTTTTTCCTTTAGGCCAAACACGAGGAGCTAAACATGGAGGAAAAAAGCAAGGGTAGAATTTGTTGTAATAAAATCCTCCAGAGAAACCAGAATTCCTCTCCTAGCCCAGGAGTGGAGATAGGGAAGGTCTAGCTGGGGCTGGTGTCCATTGGTGGAGCAGTTTGTAGAAAGGGGGCTGATCTCCTCTTTCAGCCTGGGAGCACAGCCTGAAGGACAACAAAGCAACCCATACTTCGGAGAGACAGACAGGGCCCGGGCCTGACAAAGGCTGAGGTGGAGGATCGGTCAGCTCTTTGTTGTGAGACTGATTAGTGTATGTTGTGCAATACCTCGGCGTGTGGGCAGGGAGGTGGTGAGCAAGGAATGGAAGGTCTGCCCCCCTGTAGCTCCTCTCTCGTGCTGAACCTCTACAAGATGAGCCATGTAATCTGAAAAAGGACAACACATAAAGCTGGATACAAAATGCTGCCATGTGCACAGCTCCCATTCTGCAGGGAATTTACACCCCCTTCTGCATTCCAAGTAAGCAGAAAAACCCCAGCAGGAATAAACCCCGTTTCCGAGACAGACAGAAATCACCCCCAAACAACCCCCAATCTCTCACAAGCCAATCATAAAAATGTTACGCCCTTGAGAAACACACTCTAAGCCTACTCAGACAGGTCCCCACAGACAGCAGTGGCTGCTAAGGTGGCCCTGACAGAGGTTGGGCTGAACCATCTTGGATCCTACAAGGAAGCTGCAAAATGATTTGAGCTAAGGAGTTTTTAAACAGCAGGTCTAGAAAGAGACAGATTCCTAGACAGCCTAATCTTCAGATCTTACTTTTGTCCATGATGTTCTGCTCCAGTGTCTGTGGGTCGTGGCTCACTGCCTGATCCAGGTACTGCAGGAGTTTACTCATACTGGAGACTGGGATCCCAAAGGACTGAACAAAGAGAAGCAGTTGTTGCGGTTCCAGATCCTGCAGTGCTGAAACACACACACACACACGGCCAGTCAGAATCCTCAGCTGAGACACACACACAGCAGGACATGTTGGTTAGCAGGTCCACGTAGTTTTGGACACGCCATCAGTGACACCTTTGTTAACAGGGCTGCACAGGACCTCAAGCCAACACTGACAGCTGCTTATGGGTTTCTCTTTGCCCTGTACAAACGCTGCACATATTTTCCTTCTTATTGCATCCTCCAGTTAATTCACTCCGGGGTCAAAACCTCAGGAATCAAATCATTTGTATTAAAAATAAATGCCGTCTTCTCTGTTGATGGCTGCAGGCAGGAATTATTGAATAATTCAATTGCTGGCGAGAGAAAGCTGTCATTTAATTAGTAAGGAAGGGACAAAAGCTCTGAATGCAAAGAACAGACAGCAATGAAGAGCCACACGATGCTAAAAGGTGTGGCTCTGTTATATTATTCAGGTACTGCTATGACATTGTAAGCATTATCATGTGCTACGCAAGCTGTGATATGCACTCGCCCTAGTGGTGATACATATGTTTTCAGCAGCTTAATTCAGTCAAAGGACTAGAAATGGATTTGGTTTAAGTAAAAGGAAGGACCTCTCATTCCACATCCCTTGCCCCCTTTAAAATAAATGGTAGGGCTTAACAGTCTAGCTGACAATACAATCCTAATAAGACTTTAGAGGCCAAACAATTCCCCAGCCTGGTGCAAATGGCAAAACCACAGTTAGAGCAAGACAGGCACGGAGAGAGCTCAGAGGTAAGCAGAAAGAACAGCCTGTGCCAGGGGTTTGAAGTTGGACTGGAGAGGTGCCTAGAGAAGGCTCCCTGCTCCTCCTTTTATTGAATACTGCTGTTTATTCACCCTCTACTTGGATTGCACAGCAGGAGCCTGAAGCTAGTTGGCCCCAGTCCTTAAATGCTTTATACTAATCTCTATGTACCAGTGCACCCCTCCCCCAGGTAGAGAAAGGGACTGTAGGTAAACAACACAGACTGGCATATAAGGGGTAAGTGAAGAGTTTACATCAGTGGCTCTCAATCTATTTACCATTGTGGGCCGCATATGCAGCTCTCTTTGTATTATGTGGGCTGCATCCACACAATATATATACTACCTGTAAGGCCCTGAGGATATCACATGGGCCACAGCTGTGTGCTGACTGGGTCGCACACGAGCTGAGAACCGCTGGTCCACACACGTCACTGCCTGAACTAGCCCAAAATCCCTAAGTCTCTGTTGGAGGGCAGTGGAAGCCCTTTAGCAAACAGCCTAGTGAAGCAATGCAAGAGGCCTCTGCTGCAAATAAAGAAATCCAGATCTGCTAACAACTGACAGACACTCCCCTCTATCCCTCCACTCATCCCCTGGGCCTCCACCAGAGATATCTACAGCACCTATGGAATGAAGACAGCTGAGACCTCAAAGGAGCTGGGTTAATTTTTCAATGCAGCTTATCCAAATCTTTCATTGGCTCTGGCAACCCAACCCCCAGCAGGTGTGGGCCCCACTCACCTGCATCCACTAGGCGAGGAACCTCAGAACGGATCATGCGCAGCTTCAGCCAATCAGGAAGCAGCAGGGCCTCCTCTGAAGTGTCAACGAGAAAGGCAGTGGGGAGGGGCTTCTTCTCTGGGAACCAAATGTCCAGCAAGGCGCAAAAGTCACCTTCCCCTGCGTACCAGAACAGTTGCAAAAGTTATTCCTCGTGCATATCATACACGCTGACATACCCCACCCTTCTCAGCATAAACCAGGTCACTTCCTGGCTAAGAGGCCGCGAACCACCATTCTGTTTCAGCAACGAAAGACCAGCTTAAATTTGATAAGAGGAATGTGAGCCGTATGCCAAATGGCCCGGCTCTCACGCTACACTGGGGGAGAGAATTCCCATCAGTATCTTTAAAATTGGATGCTGCCAATAAAAACAATGTTCAAACCTAACCCACTGAACTGAACAATGGATTTGAAATGTTCCCAACAGCTCCTTGGATATTTTGTGTTACATTCTGAGCAGAGACATGTACATTTCTTTGGAATATTAACAGGCTCGCAACATGTTAGGCAAAACATGAATTTGTAAGCCCTGCGCTCCCTGCCCCGTACACCTCCATTGGTTGCTGCTCTGAATTGTTGTCTAGTCTAGTATTTAGAATGCAAGCTCTTTGGGGCAGATACATGCCTTGTTTGCGAGGTACCCTGTACACTGCTGTTATAACAAACAGCAACACAGAAGAATACAGACACACCTGGCAGGCAAAGAGACAGGAATGGAGAAAGGTGGGACACACTGGGACTTGAGCCCGGAAAACTTTCAAAGGCCCAAAGGGGGAGTTCGTCAATTGGCTCCTCCCGCCCTCTGTGAATCTTTGGAGTGACTAAAAGAACCGAGATGGAAGGAAGAAAGGACAAGAAATAGATCATCATGGCTGGCAGAGTGGAGGGGAAGTGGAAAAAAACAAGAAAGACAAACTATGTCACACTCCTTAGTCCATGTTCCTTGGTTTCACAGCAAGCAGAGAGCTAAACCTGACCAAGAAGCAATGAACCTAGGTGGGATGCAAACTACCTCCGCGCATATGCCACATAGCCACGTGTTCGGAGCACCTAGTAAAGATGTAAAAACAGTATGCAGAATTTTGAAGAGAGGTGGGTTTTGTTATGGCCTTTGATAGAGACAGCTGAGGACACTGCAGAGGGTACCAATCAATATCAGAGATGCCTCACCAGAAGGCAGCTCCTCAAGCATGGGGTACAGGTCACTTGCAGGTTCAAACTAGGGTAAATGGTGGATTCTCTGTCATTTGACAACTTTAAACCTTAGCTTGAGGATTTCAGTAACTCAGCCAGAGGCGAGGGGTCTATTTCAGGAGTGGGAAACGTTCTGTGGCCTGCAAAGTGTGGGAAGTCAGACTAGATGATCACGATAGCCCCTTCGGATTTTAAAGTCTACGCGTCTAAGTGTCCTGGCTTCCTGAGCAGTGCAGGGTGAGGACCCAACTACCTCCTTCTCTAGGATGGTGGAGGTTGGAGGAAGTAACATCAACGCAGCTATTCATGAGAATCAGTTTGAACGCACAATACTAACCTTGAGGGGGTCCCAGCGTCAGCAGAATGACCATCGCATGGACCACAAGAATGTGCATAGTGGCTGTTTCCCCACTAGTCCAGCGAAGGAACACCTGATCCTGGGACTCAGACTACAGGAGGAGAAAGCAAAATAAGTAACCATGAAAGAGAACACAGAAATACAAATGGTAGGAGAGATGCAGACAGCCGGAGGGAAGAGAAGGACCCAAAGAAGATCGAGGGAGATGCTTACCCAGCTGTACACCTCCTCCCCTTCCTTGCTCTGGCGCATGCGCTTAACGTAGCAAGAGAAGATGGACAGCAGAGCAACCAGCACCGCCTCGGACTCAGCACAGTACGAGAGTTTTGAGAAGAGATGAGACATGATGGTGGAGCGTTCCACAATGAGTCTGGCCACGTCCTGCAGGGAGAAGAGACCTATGAAAATCTTCACCTGGGCTCACACAGGCACTCCTGCTTCACTCCATAGCCCCCTCCAGCTTTGATTGCTGGAAAAGCTTTTTGCCCACCTGGTCCTGCCCTGGATCAGTCCACTGGCCCATCTTGCTACATAAGGGCCATAGGAATGTTATGGATGGAACTGCAATCTTTGGGAGGTGCGCAACACGGGAGCAGGTGGAGCACAAATCATCTTCCTTCCTTACAACTGACAATACCCCGTTTGCTACGGCATATATCCCAATTATGTGAGTGTTACCAGGTTCAAATCAGGTGGAAGATTTGTCATGGTTGTTAGAGGACTCAGAGGCCTCATAATTTTTGTTATATTTTAACAACAATCGTAACTTAAGACACCTGGGCATGTGCACACACAGAGCCCGGAGACCAGCCCACATGACTCCGAGGAGGCAAAGAACAATTCAATAGATTCTCCATGAGACCCACGCCCCATCACTGGGACATCACCAAGGCAGCACGGAACCCCCATGAAAGGTAAGAAAGTGCTGGCAAGGCACTCTTTAAAATCTGTAAACAACGAAAGATGCCAAGTACACAAGACGACCCACAAGACATTTTAAAAAAATTCAGAACTCCTTTGATTACTACAAAATGTGCCCAACTTGTCATGTTGTTATGTCTCACTTCCAATTTCCCAACACTTATCGTTTACCTAGGTATTAATGGCAAACACTCTCCAGCTGGTTCCAGAGACGGCGCGCTCTATCAGGGTTGGGATTTTTTTAAAATCAATCCATATTCTCAAATTCCATCCTACTGCAGATGGCTACGCACCTCCCAAATCAGAAAGTCATGTGCACTCTGACTTCCAATGTGAGACACATGAAAGAAACATCCCTGCATGTGGCTTGAAAATTCATTAACAGGTGGCTAGTTTGTACAGCACGTCTCTAGCTCAGGTACACCAGATCTCTAAGTTATGAGCCTGTGGTCGTTCCAGTGCAGAGGAGTGTGAGATCCAGTGTTTCCATGTGATCCCCTCAATCCCTTCTCTTACCAGAGAGAGGTCATTGTGCTGCCCCTGATCCTCTATAGGGGCATGCTGGGATAGGTACACCAAATAAGCACTGATGGTTTGAGGATCGGTCTCCATGTGGATGGCCTGGAACGAGAGGTTTTCCAGTTAGTGCAGCGGTTCTCACACTTTTGAGAACCGCAACCCTTTTTTCCTTCCTCGGCTGCCGTGGCGGACCCTTGTATGTCTGCCGAAAAGCTGCAGAATGAATTACTTCCGCATTCGGTGGCTATTTTTGGCGGACATACCGAGTGCTCCCGAAATAGATCGTTATGTCTGCCGAAAAGCCGCCAAATGCGGAAGTAATTCATTCAGCGGCTTTTAAGCGGCACCAGGAGCTCGCAACCCCCCTGGGAGCGCTCGGCGACCCCCAGGGGTGTCACGACCCCCAGTTTGAGAAACCCTGAGTTAGTGATCATCAGACAATAGCAACAAGCAGTAACAAGTTAGGGAACATCCCTTATCCCAATATATACACACACATCCCTTTGGTTCAGTTTAGCATCAATAGGGCAGAGAGCACTATGCTTTCAGACCAAGCCATTTGTATCCTGGCCCCACAAAGCTTCCAGTTGCTCCTAGTCACTTTTACCTGTTGCAAGGCAAGAGATGTAGTTGCCCTAACACTGTCAAACAAGGGCAGCCTCGGCAGGTCTCTTAGCAGCCACTGGTATCCCTGCAGGAGTTCCGAGTCACCAGAATCTTCCTCCATAGGGGGCTCTTTTTCCTCTCTGTCACGCAATCCGCCTTCCGACAGCACCAAGGACAGACCCTGCAGGGAGACGTACAATGGACCAAAGCCCATATATATAAAGCAACGGCTGGATCAGCATTTTCATACTGAACCATAAACCAAGAACCCCAAAATGGAAACAGCTTCAAATGCCACCCACTAACAATCTGAAGGTGACGTGTCTGCATCACAGAAAAACATGGGCTCCGGGTCACTGGGACTGGCCATTTGTGTTTTAGCAGCAACCAGAAGAACTCTCTGCTTAACAGTTACCCCAGGGGAGGTGTCATACTACTGTACACAGTCCTAACAATCAATATGGAACACAGGAGGAGAGCACCTCTCTACTGCCCTCATGGTACCATGTATGTTCAGAGAAGTCTGCAGTCAACAGCAGTTTCCTCATTCACATTCTATTGGGAGTACCCCAAGGACAACTGATGATGATTTCCCCAAGAGACCCAGGACCTGCAGTCTGGATTCTGCACGCATAGGATCTGCATCTTAATCTCAGCTTAAGTGAACATACTCAAAAGACAAAAAAAACCACCCAGCTGCTGAACTGAGGTGGCGTTTTAACAGCAAAGAGCAACAATCAACTTGGTACATTTAGAGAGACCTTGAGGTAGGCTATACAGCAAGGGGGGCCTCCAATACATTGTTCTGCTGTATTGCACCTGGACAATCTGCTCACTTGGAAGGACAGGACTCTGCAGCCCAGCTTGAGCTACACTGATGGCAAAGCACCAGTGTCATTTGTGAGACCCAGAAAACAGGAGGGAAGAGTTCAAATGGACAAATGAGGATGGAGTAAGGTTTTTGCCTTTAGCTAAAGGGCAGCATGCGAAAATGAGGAACACCAGCCTCCCTCCACGCCCAAGTGCTGTCTGAACTAAGTGAAAGACTCTGCCCATCCTTCCTGGAAAACCCAAACCAGTTACTGTCTGTTCTTCTTACCTTCATGGCCAGCACTCGGGAGGCCACCTGAGAGGAACTGAGGCGCCGTAGGAAGTAGTCCAACACCTCACATGTGGTCTGCTCATCAGCTCTGGGGCCCAAGAGCAAGTCCTGCAGGCGCCCAAGCAGCTGCCTCTGCTTCTGCTGTCTCTGGAAAGAAAAGGTATCCGTCCATTGAGATCTTATCAGAACCAGGCCACTCAAATACCTCAAGCAACCAACCCAGGAGGCCACTTACCTGACGTTTCTTGGCACGCTGCTCTTTACTTTCTCCCTCCTCTTCTTCCTCACCTGAGGTAGATTCATCAGCAGCATCATGCAGCAGGAACTCACACAGACATTGCACTGGAAGAACATCCAAGGAGCCCTCACTTGACTGAACCAGATCTGCGAGCCATGGCATTGATTGGGATGAGGCCTAGGGAAGTGGACAGGTACAATGAAGGGCTGGAAAATTCAGGATTTCTGGCACGTTTACCATTGCACTGACTGGTGAGGGTCTCCCATTAGTTCTCAAGCAGCGGAAAGCAATCCCCCTGGCCCTCCAGGAGAGAGAAATAAGCCACTTTTCTTTATATCTGATTCATCTCTTGCTTTCTGTCCCCGTAGATCCCATAAACCCAGGCTTCAGGCCCCTGCATTACTGGGATACCTCCCTGCAGCAGCTCCAATGCTTCCTCAAAGCTACAGATAGACCAGTTCCAGTCTCCCAGATCCTCAGGAAACCCACCTGTCTCTGAATGATGTTGAGTAGAAAGTCTGGGTGGCGGCTGCGGCACAGGAGGTGTCCTAAGCGGAGGGACTGATTTAGGCTTTTCACCTGCTCCAGGACATGCGGTGGAGGTCTGCGAGGGGGGCCCCTGCCAGAGAAACAGGGAGGTCTTACACACAGCTAATCCCCGCCTCACAAAGCTAGAGATATGCACTGACTCATCAGAGCATAAAAGCCACATGTGACTGAAGGGGTAGGAAACGATCCAAATGGAGAGGGCACATCTCACGTGCCCTTCATGGCCACCGAATCCTCTCTCACCTCGACCAGTCATCACTACCCTACCTACGCCCACCTGAAAGCCTCTGCCTTGGGGCTCTCTCCCTCCACGTGAGATCTTCAGCCTGGTTTCTTCCTGTCTAAGGATGCCACTACAAGGGTGGGAACTCCCTGATTGTACCAGAGTGGATAAGACTACTCACTGAGGGTCCAGACTGGTGAGCTGGGACAGCAAGAGACTGCTGCTCTCTGTAATAGTCTGCTTTGTAGACGCAGCAGCCAGATGACCCTCAAAGGCAAGAATCTCCTGCTTTTCCCGCTGGGATATTTGAAGCTCACGATTAATCATCTCTGTGCGGGTTTCCTCGTCCGTCAGAGTGCAGGGGGGATAGGAGTAATTACTGGGAAGAAGAGGCACAAAAATTATTTGACCTCCTGTGCTACAAATTCTGCACTGAGCAAAGAGTCAAAACGCCACAATGTTCTTGGTTCAGCCAGACAGCATGAAAATACTAATGGACCGTCTGCATGGGGATGAAAAGCCAAGCCCTTTCCAACAAGCCATGTCCCATGTATCCCTTGCTCTCACAGAGCCTGGCTTCACTGCCGATCAGTGACAGCTGAGGGAGGTGTCCCTGCTAGGCTCAGCTACAGCTGCTGTCCAGCTGGTTTCACTTCTGTAAACTTTATGCCAAACCTCATCTCCCCCTTCTCCTCCCCCTCAGACAAAGAAGAAGCCAGCAGGTGCAAACTTGGTTCAGAAATCCGTTCCCTTCAGGAGGGAGATGAAACTGAAAGAGCTGAACAACACTCACTTAGTCATGACCATTTCCATGAGCATCTTCAGCGTGGGATACTCCTCCCAGGCAGCCAACCCTGCAACCCAGGAGAAAAGAGAAGTCAGAGGGATTAGATATCCAGTCAGAATATTTGCCTAGATGTGTGTGCACAGAGCATATCACGCTTCCTTCCCATTCCCCCCAGAGTGCAAGCACTCATTCCCACACACACACAAACAGAACAGGGGTACTCACAACTAGTCCCCCTGCTCACACATGCTCCACTTACAACCTTATCCAAACTCCTTCTAGATGCCCCTACCCCGACCTACAAAGCTCTGCTTACGTAGCACATATGCATCAGTGTGGAGTCATGCAACAACAAAATCTAGCCATCCTCATGTGCATCTACAGCTGAGACAGAAGAGCCTCCTCCTGTGACACCCTTCAGCTGTGCTGGTGCTCTCAGAAGTGCTCATAACTCACCAATGTTTTCAGGGTTGAATGCGGCAACTACCAGGAGGAGAGGCCAAGCCTTCCAGTAGAGGGTAGAGATGGCTAGATTTGGAGGCTGATACCTGAAAAAGCCATTGGCAGAACCAAGTTATTTGTATTCAGAGTTGCCTGTTCTAACCACTAGACCAGTGGTTCTCAACTGATTACACAGCGTGGGCCACATCTGTGGCTCACAATGTGTTACCTTGGCTGCAGGGGCTGGGTGGCAAGGCAGTGGCAGCCCAGACCCTGACTCTGGACCCTGCTGGGCTGGCCGGCCACCCAACCCAGACCCCCGGGGCTGGCCGGCAGCCCTGACCCCAGAACCTGCATGGTAGGCCAGCAGCCCTGACACTGACCCTGCCAGGTGGCAGGGCAGCCAGGAACCAGGTGGACCCTGCACATTAGTGGGCCTTTAGCACACAGCTGAGCTGGGCCATAGTTGTGCTAATTGGGCCGCATGCGACACGTGGGTTGAGAACCACTGCACTAGTCACATTGCTTCTCTGCTTATTTTTTCGTTGTTTGCATTCAGCATTGTCGGAGTCCTGCAGATATATCAGGTGAAACCCTTCGCAAGTGAGTGTGCACAGAGACCTGGAAGGATCAGGAGCAAATACCCACACAGGAATAAATTTCACAGCTTCTCCAGAGGGAAGTCCCTACCAAGCCCAGTCACTGGGAATCAGCTCCAGAGTACAGGTCCCACTCTCTGCTCTCCAGAAATTCCCACCAGGAACCAAACCCTGCAACAAACCCCAGTGCCAACTCTGTCCACATATCTACTCAAGGGACACCATCATAGGACCTAACCACACCAGCCACACCAATAGGTGCTTGTTCACCTGCACATCTATCAATGTGATATATGCCATCATGTGCCAGCAATGTCCCTCTGCCATGTACACTGGCCAAACCGGACAGTCTCTTCACAGAGGAATAAATGGACACAAATCTGACATCAGCAATTACGGCATAACACTCAAAAAACAGTATGAGAACACTTCAGTCTCCTTGGTCACTCAATAACAGACCTAAAAGTGGCAATTCTTCAACAAAAAAACTTCAAAAACAGATCCCAGTGTGAAACAGCAGAACTGGAATTAATTTGCAAACTGGACACCATCAAATTATTCCTGGATAAAGACTGGGAATGGTTGGGTCATTACAAAACCTAAACCTAATTTCCCCCATACTAATTTCCCCCTACTGTTACTCACACCTTCTTGTCAACTGTTTGAAATGGGCCACTCTCTTTACCACTACAAAAGTTATTTTTCCTTCCTTAATATCCTACTGTTAATTGAATTGTTTTATTAGACTGACCTCACACTTGGAAAGGCAACTCCCATCCTTCCACGTATTTATACCTGCTCCTGTATTTCCCATTCCATCCATCTGATGAAGTGGGTTCTAGCCCTCAAAAGCTTATGCCCAAATAAATTTGTTAGCCTCTAAGGTGCCACAAGGACTCCTCATCGTTTCCACCAGATCAAGACATTATTACAAGCCTACTCTGGGGAAGGGTTCAGGTAAGCAGGGGCTAGAACTTTGCAACTAATAGTTTTGCATCTACAAGCCTTACCCTGGGGGCAGCTGGATGTTCTCGGGATGATGGTAAGTACACAGATTTAAGACTGCATCAATCAGTTGGATTCTCTCCACCCTCAGGACCTCTACGTCTAAAGCGAGAAGAGAACAAACAGGTTATAGACATGCGTACTTTGCTGATAGTTCTTAAGGAAACATATTAATAAGCTGTACTGAAAGGCTACCCTCAAATGATTCTACCATCACAGGCTTTGACTGTATCATATGGGTTTTGAAACAATCATGTTGTTTATGGAGAAATCAGGGTCAGGAGCAGCTCTCTCATTAAAATATATATTGAGTTTTTCATCTATAGATGGGTTTTAAGTTCTTTGATTAGGAAAACATTTTTCAAACCTAATAAGTACTACACTATTTATGTCTAGGGAACAGGTTTAGAAGAAAATTAGCAGTAAATCCATTCAGTAGTTTAGGAGTTCCAAGAAGTGAAAAATGCCCTTTTTCAGTCCAGGTCTAACCTTCCTGGATCCCTCTAACTTACAAACAACTCTTTCAACACTTGAAATGATGTAGCATTTAGAGCATTAATACCTGGTGATTGACCACATTTTCATTGGTGTATTTAACAACAGAATCTAGTTTTTTAATTTTTTAGACATTTGTGTTTACTGCTCCATGTCCAGCATACGCAATGTGCTTTAAAGACATGCTTTGACACCACCCTGAACTCTGACCCAGACTCACTCACAAACACTCAACATATACAGCTCATATCACATGGCTATATTCGTCTGAGTGATAGCCACAGTGACAGCGTTCATTACTACCCCTGGTTGGCCAGGTGATTTGTGAAGGTGACCTGTCACAAGTCAATACTGAATACAAGCTATAAGGCCAAAAGAATACTTTAGTCACCTTAACTCATTTTTTTTTAGGGCTTAGAATATTTTTAATTGACTTTTATGCTCTACAAAGCAGTTAAATTACTGACTGTAAAAGCATTAGTTTTCTCTGGGTAATAATGATTGCACTACTTAGCCCATATACAGCCAGTAATTAGCAAATAATAACCCACTGTGCAGGTATGTTTAGCTCTATTTCACAGATGGAGAATAGTGGCAGGGAAGTGAGTGACTCGCGCAGAAAGAGAGAGAGAGCGCGCGTCAGCGGCTCCTAGTTGTGTGCTTCGCCAACTAGATCAAAATGCTCTTCTCAGGTCTAATGCAGCTGCACTTATTACCTGCTCCAGCCATTCTAAGATATACCAGGGGAGTGTCTGGAGACACTCTCAGACCTGCATGGAGTGGGGACAGGAGTGTGACAGGCTACCCGCTCTCAACAGGGCAGGAATTGCTATGCCACCAAACCATTTTCACACAGCCCTGCACAGCGTTCCTACCGTCTGCTTGCACAGCCGCTGCCCGCTTCACCAAGTGGTCAGCAAGCTCCATGGCGTCAGCAGGGCCGAGGGGTGACCGTGACAAACCAATGACAAGGATCCGCATGAGCGTGTCTTCAAGGATAGGCACCTCAGAGCAGAGGCGCAGGAAGAAGCTTGGAATGAGACAAAGAGAAGGCAGTGACCCATGGCCCAAAGAAAGGGGAACCTTTCCTGATCGCAGCCTGAGGCGGGGCTAGTATTGCGTGGATGTGGAACCAGTGAGAGCAGAGGAGAGCCACGATAGCCCATTTAACGTCAACGAAAATGCTCACATCCCCCAGCTTAGTCACATATGAGGACAAGACTCCTTCCAGAACACGGTTTAGTTTGCCCCTGCAATTGAACTTTACAGACTAGGGCAGGCAGGCTTCAGCTCCTCAGTGCCACACGCAATGCAGGACCATTCTCCCTGCAGTCACAGCACCAACTGGTGTGGGGATGAGGGGAGGGGGAGGAAGAGAGACAGATGGAGACTAGAGAAACCCCATCTTCTGAGAGTCCCAACAGGGACAACGAAAACCTCAGCAGAGCAGATGTCTCCAAGACAGTGGAATAAAACATCAGTATGGAGAGCTTAGAGTTCAGCACCACAAATGCCTTATTTCTCTTCTCCTTGCTGCCACAGCTCTGCCCATGGAAACCCAATCACAACCAAGGTGCATGCACTTACTTGCGGTCGCTCTCAGGGGGCCAGTTGTCCCATTTGTAGTAGGTTTCTGGCTGCTCTGTGAACAGCACCTTGTGGAGACTGCAGAGAGAAACAATAATAAAGGGAAGAACTCTCATTGAAACGCAGTGTAGTTTTCTCCGGTGTGTGAATTGAGAGGTGGTGGATGGAGAGCCCTGGAGACTGGAGCACAATACAATCCACAGCGGAATATACGATACAGGCAGCAGCCAGGTGAACCTCCCCACACTACTAACATGCCCCAGCCCTGACCCAGAAGGACTCCCTCTCCTAAAGCAAGAGAAAGGTTCTGCCAAGACTAACCATGGGAACAGTTCGTATCAATTGCAATAGCGAAGGGTGGTACGATTTGAACACCCTCTTCAGTACTTCCAAGGAGAGCCCAACAGCCATCAAGTGGGAACAGATTTCAGTTATTACGCACCTCAGCTGATCTGACTGATCTCTTGGTCCTATTACCAGTGCCTTGAACCATCTAATCCCCTGTAGCATACTCTTGCCTCCAACTGCAAGAGACAGAGCTCTATCTGGTCTCAACTCTGTACAAAAACTTTCCTATCTAGGGACCTTTCCCTCCATTACCAGACCAGATCAAAACACAGGTCCGAAGGGGCTGTTTCCTTAACAGCCTACTTGGAATGTGAATACTGTGGAAATCTTATCAGAAGCCTTTGGCATTAAAGTTTATACAGAAGTGCATGTGAAATCTCCAAGGGAAAGTAAATCCATCTCCCTAACCGCTAAGGCAGAGCGTTCCTGCTACTTGGCTGCTGTGGGGGAGACACTCCAATTGCTCCCAGGGGCACACGCACCGTCTCTATGTAGCATGTTTAGGAGAGTCAGTGATGCAACTGGGGGGTTTCCAGAGCAGGTTTGCTAGGAACCGCTCCATTCAACTGAACTTCATACCAGTGCACGTAGTCCTTCGGAGCCAGTTTGCTGATTGATGGAACCACCGTGTGGAGCCACCAGACAGCATCTCGCTGGATGGCGGCAATCTGGTTCTGGAAGGAACGCAGCACCTCCAAGTCTGAAACAGACATACACTCAGGTCAGGAACTCTGCTCGTATTTCACAGCCCCCTGGGAAGCTGAGGGGTGGCTGTTATGAACAGCCATCTCACAAGCAGATGGCTTCAGGGAGTCAGCATTGACTAACCTGGAGAGAGGCCCTTCACACTAGACCAGCTAACCATCAGCACCCACCACTACTCACAGCACACACATTTGGTAGCCGAGCAGGGCTTTCTGGTACAGTCCTTGGGAACTAGAATAAACCCTGGGACATTTTAACGGAAATGCAAGGCTGAGAGAAGGACACATACAGCCAGTAGCTTTCCTGTTAGTCCAAATAGCTAGCTCTCAGGTATTTTATAATTTTCACAGCTGCTCCATCATACAAAAGCCAGGTTTCTGAACTGTCCCCCCAACCCCAACTCAGTCCTCCTTTTCCCCTCCTAGTACAGGTCTCCTAGCCAATGTTTTCTATGGCTATTGCAAGCACCTCTGCTCTGAGTGATTCCCAATGTTGACTGGGCATCCAGCAGGTAGATGTACTAAGATGTGGCCCTTCACATTCCAACTCCTCCAGCAAAGATTCCAGGGGTCCTCTCCTACACCCAGCCTCACTACTCCCAGCTGCAATGTTCCCCCAATGCCAGCGTTTTTGGATGTTCTCTACCCCACATGTCCAGTGTTCAAAGGAAGCCAGGCTAGGAGGCTTACTTTTTTTCTCTCCTTTGTCCCATGCAATCCCCGCCTCCTTCACCTGAGCCGTGATGCCGAGCATCATGGAGACAGCCAGCAGGTCAGTTATGTGGATGACAAACCGCTCCTAAAAACAGATCACTACAGTTGATATCCCAGTGGCATCTGCAGGACGGGGGCCCATCATCCAAAGGTGCACCCGCTGCCAGAGCTGCCTGTAAAATCATGCAGGGTGGAGAGGCAACGCAGGAGTGCCTGTGAGGGGGCACTGGGGCAGAAGACAGGAAGGAGGGTTGTTAAGTCCAAACTGTGGGACTTACACAGGGAAGGGGGACTGGAACGTGGCCACTAAACCATAAGGAGCAATAGCCAAGTCATACAGACAAGGAGGAAAGGGGACGAAGCTTGTCCACCTGAGCAATGTCATGGAGGAAAGCAGCAAGAGAAGAGAGCAGGTAAGCCATATAGACTAGAAGGGAGAGCAAGAGAGCACCGCATGGAGGGGTCAAGCCATCAGAGAAGAGAGAATGCCACAGAGTCCCTCCGGACACCAGCTGGAGTGCTAGGATGAGAAGCACAGGTGGTACGACAAGATGAAGTGGTACCTTGAATTCCATGTCTGTGTACTGGGCCTCCTTCCGCTCCTGCATGAGTCCCAAGCAGAAAGCCTGGAAGTTGATCTCGTGTTTCGTCTGTTTGATTATCTCTCGCAGCAGCGCCCGCGAGGCCCGCAGGTAATCATCCTTATTAGTCAGCAGATCCTGGAACACCATCGCCAGGAACTGAGGCCACAAAAAGAGAAGCCCGTAAGCGCCCAATATTCAGCACCAACGTTCATGGACAGAGACTAGACACACCGAATCCCTGTTGGTGTTATCACCGCACCAAGGCCTCACTGAATTCACTGGGGAACTCTAATGGGAGAACTACAGTCAGGAGTGTTTCTCCTGAAGACAACAGCACCACCAATTACAAAGGCACATACCCAAAGGGTTCGGGAGTGTGACAATGCCCGGGCACATTGTTTCAGACACTGTACACAGGATTTCCAAACTAAAGGCAATACTGGCACAGTTGGGGAGACTCCATTAAAATAAAGATCTAGTTCAGCCACCCTCAGGTATGTACTGATCACACACACGTCACCTGCAAGGCTACTGTCCCTACCTTTGGTGCTAGCTCGGAGCTGTGCTGTAGCACTGTGTAGAGAATCTGCATGTTGTTGGGGTTTCTTGCATTTGAAAGTTCATTAAAAATCACAAACTTGACCACGGTGCCCAGGTTGTCCCTGTGAGCATTCAGCAGCTCCCTGCAAGAGGAATCCAGTTAGCAGAGCAACCAGGGATTTCTTACTATTGAGCATACAGTTCTAGTCTCTCAGCTCACATAAACATGGTGTGACAAGAAGGGAAGACACCACATCCTCCAGCAGAGAGAAAGGATTGTCTGCCAATCAATCACTTGGTGACACTCAGGAGACGGGATGCCCTCAAGAGGGGATTCTAAGAGACTGCATTCAACCAGCCCTCCTCCCTTCCAGTTCTTTAAACAGAAGCTAGGCCCCTCTGCAAACACTGTACTGCATTCAGACTGTCATATGCTCCCATTAACTTGCTTACCTAACACACAGCATGTAGTGGTTGAGAAGGACTTTGGGTTTGAGACGGATTTTGATCAGGTTGGAAATGACCTCCATGTCCTCAGAGCCATGTGTGTTGCAGTTCATACAGACAGACATTAGCAAGTCCTGGGCTGGTCTGGTCAGCTATACAATAAGACCAGAAAGAGTCAACAACCAATTGCTATCACAGACAAACTCAGAAATTCCTGGTCCTACTGTCCCGGGCTCTAGACTAGTTACAGTGTAATTATAGCTTTGATGATCAGGAGAAAATGTCTCCAACACTCTTACCTTTGGGTTCTGCAACCACATCTCCAGCCTTTGAACAGCCATCAGCCGGATCTCTTTATAGCCACAAGTAGCCGTCAGCAGTCGAAGAAGGTTTCTGGAGACGTTATCCATTGGCTGGCGCCGGTTGAGCTGGTCCCGTAGCATGTCCAAGACATACTCTTCCACACTCTCCGCGAGGTCTTCATATCTGAGGCACAATAATCCCATATTTGCTCGTGTCCACGCTCTTCCTTTACCTAATATCTACTGAAACACCTCCTGCACAAAACCAAGCCCTGGAGAGCACAGGCCACTCAACAGCATGGACAAAACACAACACCCTGGTCTCCTGAAGTCGGCACAAACCACTCTTCTGGAGGAGACCATCTCTTTAGTGTGTACCATAGGAGAGCTGGTTGTGGGATGCCCCCAGCTATAAACTTTGCGAGAGTGGTTTCTGAATTAGGAGTCCACACAGAGAGCTGCAGTGCCAAAAAGCTCTATGACTGGGGAGGGAAGGGGCACTGTACCTGGGCATAAGCTGTCCCTCCTGCTCTGGACTCATCTTCTCCTCTGCGATCAGCAGCTCACTCTGGCTGTCTTCCTCCTCTGCCATGGCGGGGTGGGGGCTGCTCCCTACAACAGACCAACACACAATTGTGAATGGATGTAACAACTCAGCAACACCCCCTTCCAACAGACCTTTCACTACCACCTAAGAATTCCACTTCATGTAGCTCCTTACAACAGCCTCCTCCCCAAAAGTGCTCTTACCAGCACACCTACACTGGTGTTCAGCCACACCTTGTCACTGCTTCCACAGTCTTCTAGGAGGTGGATCTTTCAATGTGTTGCAGTACTTGGAGGAGCACTCCAATCCCATCCATTTTCTCCCCAAAAGTGACCTTAGTCCCCGGTGGTCCTTGCATCTCTTAAGAGGAGAAGTGGGCACTAGAGAGCAATGACAGTTGTCATATCTCACTAAATAGGAGCATGCTGCCCAATCCATGTAAGTCCTAACTGAGATCCCCTCCGATGAGCTGTTACTAGACTCTCAGACTAAAAATCTCTCTAGGCTCCTATTCTCTTCTCAACTACCTCGGCTCCATGGCCCAGGCATCTCCTTACCTGCACTAAGATCACCTCCACTGCGGCCAGCTTCCCCATGTAACAGCATGCTCTTCGGGGGCATCTTTGTACTGAAGGCTGTCTGGATGTTATCCACAAATGTCTTGCAGTGAGGGCTGTCCACCCAGATGCGCTCTCCAAGCGAGTCCTCTATGTAAACCTGCCAGACGGAAAGAAGCAGAGTATCTGAGCAGTGCTGATATCTATCCATCTTCGGTACTTACGTGGCCCAAGCACCGAGGTATGTGCGTGCCTCACAATCTGTCATGTATTTATTCTCTCCGCAGCCTTGTGACTTAGGGCAAGGCTATTGCCCCTGTTGCATGATGGGGAACTGAGGCTCAGAGAAACTCACTCAAGATCACACAGGGAACTTGTGAGAGGGCAGGAAACTGAATCCAGGTATCCTGAACCCCAGGCTAATATTCTAACCGCTGGGAAATCCTTCTTCCCCTAAACTGTGCGTCTCCCTCCTTTCATAGCTAGATCACATCAAAATAGTTAAGTCAGCTACTGCTGCTGAACAGACCAGGCTCTGTAGCTCTAGCAGCTTTTAGATCCAGAGATCATGGGTACAAGCCCCATGGATGAACCAGCCAGGAACACCACTGCACAAGGATAAGCCATCAGCGGAGGCAGCATATCTCAGAAGGGAGAATAGAAAGGCTAGAGCAGAAGTGGGCAAACCATGGCCCATGGGCCACATCCGGCCCATGGGACCATCCTGCCTGGCCCCTGAGTTCCTGACCGGGGAGGCTAACCCCTGGCCCCACCACTGCCTACCCGTGGGCTAGAGAGAGGCAGCAGCATCTCAGTATTGAATGAAAACCTAGCTGCAGACCAACACAGCCACTGGGCCTGTTGCACATCTGTCCCCCACCTCAGACAGTGACCTTCTTTCTTCCATCTCCCCACAGCAGTGACCCACTCTCTCCTCTGCAGCGTCACAGGGTAGAAGCAACAAGTCCTCTGCTCCTCTCCAACGTTACCCTGCTTTCATGTACACAGTGACAAGCACAAAGACCGCTCCTCTTGCCCGCCTACCATGGCATCACCCAGTGGGAGTGCTCTCCCCTCAGCTACCGTATACCTTGACAAAGATCTCTGGCCAGTTCTCGTCCTCCTCGTAAGCCGCCATCAGAAGGTTACAGGCCAAGACAGACACTAGGCTGTTCCCTTTGGCTTTGAAGTTGATGGAGGCATCTCTCCGGAGGAGGCTACACAGTGCCTGGAAGATGTCAGAAAAGAATCAATCCCTCAAAAGAAGAAAACAAGGGAACATCTGTGGGTGACACTACAATGTTCTGTAATACTTGGGACCTGTATAGTCGAAACCTAGAAAACCTTAGGTCACTGCCTCTGTATTAGTCAGTGACTAACACTTGCGCAGTAAACTAAGAGGGGCAGGTGTGATACCCTTGAACCCCCAACCTACAATTAGGCTATGTTTAGTACAAGTATGTCTTGTTAAGTATCATTCTAAAAGTCTTGATCTGCTAGACATTAATGTCTCGTTGGACTGAATGTAAAGTTATGAAGTTTGGCTATATATGTATTACTGAAACATGTTGTGAGCACCTACAAGCAGCCTTTCAGGTAGAACAGTAGAAAGTCTAAACAATGTTAATGGCTTATTGAGGAAATACACACAAACACAAGGATTACCCCAGGAACTATGTACAACAGAAACCTCTCCGAGACAGCACTACGCAATGGGAACTATTTGACCCAGGTCACAGCAAAAGAGCTTTCCAGCAAACTGGAAGAAGATATAAACGGGGGAAATGACATCATGACTGCACCTCACTCTCCCTACAATAACACACCTAAAAGTACTGGAGGAAAAGGACTGAACTGCGGGGGGGGGGGGAGGGAGAGAGTGCTGGTTCCAGGCTAAAGGGATTTCTAGCCTGTGTGTGGACACTTGGTGGACTGCTTGTATCATCAGTCAGAGTCTGAGTCAGTAATCTCACACCCTATCTAATACTGTAGACTTAGATTTATTAACTACAGAAGGATAGCTTTTAAGTGATTATAAATGATAGCAGACAGCTCAAAGTAGATTACCATAAGAAATAAAACAAAATGAAAACTATTTTACATTTTACCTAAAACACTGTGTGTTGTTTGAAGTGCAAGGAGGATAAATCTCAGCTCATGAACGAGATTCGGTGCATGTCCACTTTCCTTTGTAGAAGTGGCAGCCTGAGTTATAACTTCATATTGGCTGGGTTTTGACCAGGGCAGGACGGTATAGCTCTGGGGGTCTTAGGCTAGGGAGCTGGGAGTATATTGGCTGTAGCCTTTCTACTGTGGGCTCATGAATGGCTGGCCAGAGCATTCATGAACACAATCGAGTGTGGTCCCTGCCTGAGGAGGTTGGTGTAAGTGCAAGCTTGGAGGGCTTTGTGGTTTGTCACAGCATCACAGTGCAAAAGGGAACCCACATTTGTGAGACAGAGGGTTCAACTGTACCTCAGTTCCAGGTGGCACCCCCCAGAATCCAGTCACAGTAAAGAGTTGAGAGAAGGAACACAGAGAAACCCATCACACAGTTACAGTTGTTGTCATTCAGCCCAATTGCTGGCACCAGGGCAAATACCACCGTGCTAAGAGGCTGCAATGCCAATTCCAGCACTAGTATGTCACTGTCAGGAGCCCATGGTGCTCAGAAGTTGGCAGCACAGTGAGGTGATATCTCATCACACTTGTTAATCAAAACACACACAGCTCTCACCTCAATAACCCCCTCGGTGGCAAATATATTGGGTTTGATTTTTGCCAGATACATCAGACTCAAGTACAACGTGGGGTCAGGCTTGGCTCTGTTCATTTTCAGCTGCTTCGCAGCTCCACACAGCACACCCTCAATGCGGTCATCATTGCCCTCTGCCTCAGCTGCTTCAATCTCATCCACCAGCACCGTGGGGACAACTGCAATCAGAGACAAACACCTGTCAATACCTGATCCCCATACAGGAAAGACGAGTCCTGGGAGACTTGAACAGAGTGGAACAGTGCCCTGGTCGCTTCTCCCCACTCATGCAAGCTCTGCTGAAGACTCCTGTCCCTTTTTGCTTGTACTCCTTGATCTCTCTTCCTTTGTCTCTTTTTCTCCTAGAATTTAACCCCAATATTGTATTGAACACCAGGGAGTGGAACGACCTTTTGCAAAATGACATGCAACATAAAGGCTCCCAACGCTTCATTAAAATGCACAATTCCCCTTCCCGCCACGCATTAGTTACACAACAAAGAGGTAAAGAGCTATAACACGGAGTCAGTGACTTCCCAAGGAAGAGAACTTTCAAGTGCTGGTATTGGACATCCACCCGAAGTGAAAAACTACATGGAGCAGTAGGTATAAAAAAAGAAAGGAGAAAGAAACAGGGGTTATGGCAAAATACTATGCCCAAATGGGGGTGGGAGGATGAGAGAGCGCTCAGGAGAGGGAATCCCGCTCGGCACTACAATGTCAGCATGGGAAGCCTGCGGAGAAAGTGTGCCCCTTTGCACTGAACATAGGAGAATGTTAGTGTTACACTCCCCATGAGCCTTATGCTAATGGTGGCATCACTGGGGAAGCATGCCGAATTCTCCAAGCACCAGCATTCAGATCACACAATTCCCAAGCAGAACGCAGAATGTTGCTTTACCTTCAATTGGAATCACAGACGGTTCCTTTATGGAGGGTGAAATGGCCCGTTTCTCAGCCACTGCGGCCTCTGCCAGACGTCCCAGGGCACTCAGGGGAGGTGTGGAGCAGAGTTTGGGGCGTTTGGTCAATCCTGTCAGGCTGGATGCACTAGATAAAGCAGCAGACGCTTCCCGTTTACGCTCAGAGGGCAATCCAGCTGGAGCTGGCTTGAGCAGTGTGACGGCAGCTTTAGAGTCATTGGTCTGGCCTTTCGACCCCAAAGCGATAAAATCTCCTGGTGGAGGATGAGCTATGAAAGGAAAACAGAGATGAGACCACAAAGTCAGAAGTCACCATCCCTTCCCTTGAGCCACAAACCCACCCAGTGCCCTAGACACCCCCAAGCCTTAGGAAAAAGCAATGCAGAGACAAAGCCGAGGCAGATTTCACCTGGAGGCTGGCACCAGAGGGCAGGGCTCACAAGCAGCTGCCGGCCCTGGGGGATAGGAACCAATAGCCCCACTGAGCACCAGCCACCTGGCTGGGCTTAGGGCACAATTAAAGCCTCTTCTTCTCCCTCCCAAGCTAGTGGCCAGTGGCCCCGCTCAACCTAGGCTACCCTAATGGGACTCATCACGCTGGTACTTCAAGGCTCCTCCCAGGCAGCAAGGCCTGCCTGACCCCTCTCACAACCCTCTGCCACCAGGGGCTGGGACTTACCCGAGGGCTTGGGCACAGCGCTGGGGCGGCGAACTGTGGCTGGCTTCGGGCGATTCATGGCGCCGGGGCCTCTGCGCCACAGCGTCACCTGCAGGTCCAGGAGTGGAGACACGGGATGGGTGGGGGGCGAGACTGATACAGCCTCACACACAGACTCCAGATAAGGTGTCCCCCCCGCCACTCATCCAACCCCGCCCCCTGCCCCGTTAACCCTGCCATTCACTCCCCCCCCCCAAACCCCCCATTCACCACCACCTTGTGCTTCCCCGCCATTCATCCAACCCCCCGCCCTCCGGTAACCCTGGCCCCTCGCCCAACACCCCTCCCCCCAGTAACTACAGCCGCTCTCCTCGCTACTCACCCAGTCCCCCAGCGAACCCGCCATTCACCACCACCCTGTAAAACCCTCTACTCATTCAAACCCTCCCCGCCCCGTAACCCCGGCCCCTCACCCAACCCCGCGGGTAACTACAGCCGCTCTCCCCGCTACTCACCCGCCACCCCGGCATTCACCGCCCCCTCGTTCCCCCCTCCGCTCATCCAACCCCCCCCGCTAACCCCGGCCCCTCACCCAGACCCCGGTAACCCCGGCATTCATCACCCTACCCTCCCCCTTCACCCCCCCGACCCCGACATTCACCAGCCCTCCCCCCGCAACCCCGGCATTCACCGCTCTCCATCCCAGCCCCTCCCCACTGACCGCCCCCCCAGCTAACCCCGGCATTCACCGACCCCGGCCCAGCCGCGCTCTGCTCCCCGGGAGGAAGGGACGGGGACCCGAGTTGCACACACCTACCTCTCAAAGCCGGGCCCGTTTACACCGGAACCGGAAACTGCTACTGTCGCCCTGTGATTAACCCGGAACCAAAACTAAGACTGCCCCCTCCCCCACGCCCCGTCCGACGACTCGGTGGCTCCGGAGAAGGCCGAGCGCCACCTGGCGGTGTTACGGAGGCACTGTACCCGCGCGTCGCCCCCATGCGCACAGCAGCGGGAACTGCATCCGCAGCCACTAACTCCCCTTAGCCGTCACAGACGAGGGTTGCCCGTGTGTGACGCCACCTGCCGGCCAGAGCAGCGACCTACACCCCGCCTCGCCGCGAGCCCAGGGCAGCGGGGGACCTGCACCCACCCGCCGGCTCTGCAGCGTCACCTGGCGGGCAACGGGAGGAAGCGCCCGTCTGGACGGGGGAATCCTCCCTGGGCACCCGGCCCTGCTAGGGACCCCACTAAGCCTGGGCAGGAGAGGAGCCGTGGCCCGGGACCCCCACTCAGGCTGCACCATCCCCAGCGCAATAGTAGATGCATTGCCAGGGGGGACGCTCAATGCTCCCTGCTCCCATCCCCGCTGGGGAGGTAGGACACTGCTGCTGCCCCCAGTTTCCAGAGGGACTCAGCTCTGGGGCGGGCAGGGGTGTAATTCCCAGCTCCAGTAGCTCTACAGGTGCTGGCCCAGCTCCAACGAGCATGCTAAAAATAGCAGTGTGCCAGGGGCAGGGCGGGGCTCCCCCTGACTGCAATCCCATCCAAGCTCCCAGGCACGTACTCGGGGCTAACCAGGCTAGTGTGGCCGTACGGCTGTTTTCAGGGGGCTAGTGCAAGCAGTGCTCTCCCGTGACCATCCGCCGCCACAAGGAAATACATCTCTCCCCTGCGGAGCCGATGCACCGTAAATGACTTACCCAGGATCGCTCTGGGATCGTGTGACAGCAGGGGAATGAACTCGCCGTCTGGCCCTGGACCAGCCTTTCCCAGCTGCTAGGGTGCATTGCATGGTACTGCTGGATGTATTGGCACAATCCACATGGCACACAGGGCAGTCTGTTACATGCAGCCTCAAGCCAGGGCGAGCCCATTGGCTCAAGGAGGCTTCATTATTATGGGTATCGAGGGCACACCAAGATCCCCGTCAAGGATCAGGGCCCCATGGTGCTGGCACCAGAGACAGCCTTGCCCCAGGGAATGCTCCGTCGGTGTCATGACAACACACAACAGGCAGAGGGGACATACCACAAGGGGCAGGAGGGGAGGCTACAGGAACAGGAAAGTGAACAGGTGACGATCATGGGATGGACACAGCCAGGCCCACCGGGGGCACTGCAGACCGATAGTGTGTGCAGTGAATGCCAGGACAGACTCACCCTTCCCCAGAAACAACAGCCAGACAGCAGCCACCTCCCTTCGCCTTTATTCATTTCAGACAGAGCAGCATCAGGAGGAACCTTTCCCTAACCTCTCCCAGCACCGACACCCACGTCCCAGGCAAACCGGGCTCTGAGCGACTCTCAGCTGCCTTCTGAAAATCGCACCACCGTTGCTAGCACTAAGACTGTTCTCGAGCTGCCAGGTGGGTCTGGCGGGCCACATGGTTGAGAGCCAGGGCCCTCATGGAGCCCTGCGTACGCTGGCACTGCCAGCAGTGCTTCCCTTCCTCCCGTACCGAGTGCTGCAGCGCTGTGTGTGACGCAGGGATGTGTGGCTGGAGAAAGATCAGCACTGACCCAGCCTGCCAGTTGTTTCCCAGCGCGGAGTGCCCTGCAGTACAGCACCCTGCCCACCCACACGCTGACAGCCTCAGGGCAGGGGAGACGGTGGTGTGCTAGGGGCGGGAGACAGGCGAACAGAGCATCTTCAGCGGAGTTTGGGGCAGTGGCAGGACAGAACGTTTGGCTCTCGCTGTCCTGCGGGAGCAGTGCCCCAGGGAAAGGCGAAGGCAGGACCGGGAGAGTCAGGAAAGGCAGGTAGTGCAGACCTGTGGAGCTCGGTCCGAAGCAGCTGTGGAATCCAGAGTCTGTGTCCAAACCGTCATGGGCAGGAGGCAGCCAGCAAGGGCACAGAAGCACCCTGCTATCCCCACCCCCACACAGACACACGGAGACGGACGGAGAAGCCTCCAGCGCCCAGCTCTGGCTCGGCCGCCCCAGGCGCGTGTGGCGGTCACAGCCAGCGGATGGAGAATCCCTGGCTGAGGGGGAGGTCGAGGCCGCTCACCGTGAGGACCTGCAGGACAGGGAAGAACTTAAGCTCAACGTGGGACACGGGGGCCCCCATGCAGCCCTCAGCACCAGGCCAGGCCAGGCACACCCCCATTACAGTTGGAGCACGCTCCGTGCTGCCACATGACGTGACAGCTGATGGTTGGGGGTAGGGAGAGAGCAGACTGGCGCCAAGGGGAGCCCCGAGCTCAGGAGCAGGGCTGGGCAATGGGTTAGAACAACCTTCAGCATCTGCACCTGCCCCCTCAGTGAGCCCCTCCACGGGCTGTGCAAACAATGACTGAGCCCCGCTGGAGAGGGGCCCGTGCAAGTGCTCCCTGGGGCACAAGGCAGAGCAAGCCAGGCCGCACTGGGAATGGAACCCAGGCGTCCTGACTCCCACTCCGCCCCTCCCTGCCTTGCTCTAACCACTGCTCCATGCACAGGCCCAGTCCAGAGCCGGGAGCAGCACCAGGCGCTCTGGGTAACTCCTGGACCGGGGGCTCGGAGGGCAGGGCCCGCGGGGCGAGGCCAGGTAGAGAGCCTGCCCTCCTGCACGTCACAGCCAGAGAGCATGAGAACAACAAACTAAGGACCACACAACCGAGACAGGACCCTGCCAGAGCCTGAGCAGAGCATGTGGCTTGGAGAAGGAGCCGGGCGTCGCTGGGCGGGGGAGGGCGCGCGTGGGGCGCTGACAGAGTAAGGAGCTGGGCGTCGCTGGGCGGGGGAGGGGCAGGCCAGGCGCTGGCGGGGGCTGGGTTACCTGGTTGTCCCAGTAGGAGAAGGGATTCTCTTTGCCGTTGACAGTGACCCTGCTGGGCTTCTCCCGGACCCCATAGACACTCAGCACGTCCACAGTGATGTAGGTGGCTTCCACGTTGGCGTGAAGGACGGTGGAGGTGAAGACGTTCTAGGCGAGATGCCGAGAGGTGGGGCCTGCTGTCGCTCAGACTAAACGGGCGCCGGTAGCCACGGCTACAGCACCCGCACCCACGGACAGCCCAGCCCTCCACTACTCCTGTTGGCCACGCCCTGGCTATCACACAGTCACCGCCTTTCCCTGCCCGCCCCCACGTGTGCAATTCAGGCTGCTCTGCCCCCCCAGCGCTCTCCAGCAGAGGGCACCAGCCGCTGGCCCCAATCCCAGCTCTCCAGGCTGGCCAGGTCCAGAGGCCCGGGTCCACATCACAGCCCTATTCCGGCGGGAGGATGCTGAACCATCTGCACCCCACAACGGGCCAGATGGCTCTAGCCGTCTGGGGCCAGAGCAGGCCTGTGGCTCTGGGGAGGCTGCGCATTCCACCCCCGAGGTGGGGGCCCCCTACCTGCGTGACGTTGAACACCAGGTAGGAGAAGTCACCCCTCTCGAAGGTGTCCAGGCTCTCGCCGTCATCCCAGAAGAGGTCTCCCCAGGCACTGGCATTCTGGGACAGGGCCGCGATCAGGCGCAGGGGGTTTCCGCTGCTCACCCTGCTGGTGCTCCCAGGTTTCTGGGGGTCAAGAGAGCAAATGCTGAGACCAGGCACTCCGCTGGGGGGCCCCCCAGCTCTCCAGGTGTAGAGGATTGGGCCTGGGGCAGGCCATGGCAGTGAATATGCCCCAGAGTGGAGACAATGGACCAGACCACACAGCTCCCATCCCCGCCCTCCCCCCAGTTCACACCGAGAGGCATCTCAGGAAAGCTTCTGACCCAGACCCCTGAGGAGCGTCAGCACGGAGACCAGCCGTGTCAAGGCAGCCTCCCGGTGCTGCACACGGTCCCGCGCCTCCTGGGCGGGGTGAGCAACTCTCCAGATGTGCCCTGGAGCCGGGCGGCCAGACGCAGGGATCTGGAGTGTGGAACCAGGGTTATTCCTGTGCCCTGGGGGCGGGGCGCCAGATGCAGCAGAAGGAGCAGCCTCACCTGGGTGGGGAGAATGGCGCCCTCCCGGACGTGCAAGTTGATGTGGTCCAGCGGAGCGGCCAGCTTCAGGCTCTCCCCAGTGCTGTTCACCGCGGAGCCCTGCGGAGGCAGCGACAGACACATGGGGAGTGGGCAGCAGGGAGAGGCCATCTATCCATGGGTCTGGAGAACCATCCCCGCAAGGCCACAAACACCAGCCAGGCCCATATCCACCACACACAAGCACTGGCCCTGGGACTCTTACACAGCACAGGCCATGGGCACTGGTGTGTCCCACCCCCACCACACACAGGGCATGGGCACCAATCCACGGGGGCACAGACACGGGCACGCAGAGCAAGGGGAGTGCAGACCATGGGCACCAGCCCAGGGCTCATACACACACAGGGCTGGGGGAGCACAAAGGCAGGAGCGCAGAGGCGCACGGGGCGAGACCACAGAGGCGCACAGGGCAGGAGGAGCTCAGAGGCGCACAGGGCAGCGGGAGCGCAGACACACACAGGGCATGCTCAGAAACAAGGCAGTGGCCATCATCCCTTCCTGCAGTCTCTGATGGTGGCCGTGGCGCCCACCTGCTGGTCTGGGGGTGACAGTCTGGAAAGGTCCTTCCCTGACTCTCTGATTCCTGCTCTCTTCAATGGCCAAGCCCAGAGGACAGGACAGGATTCTACTCTGAGCTCCCATCCCAGGGAAGAGCAGATCGGCAGGCAGGGCAGGTCGGAGGTGCACTGGCATCTCCTGTCCTGCTCCCTCCCCACAGCTCACCCCATCCCCTCAGGCACAGGGACCCAGGCCTGCTCTGATTTCAGACACGGATGGCACCCCGGTTGCTTTCACAGGCTGCAGGGCCCTTTGCAGCCAGGGTCTCCATACTCCTTGGGTAGGGGAATGCACAAATCCACCTTGTCCCGCCTCCCAGCATGCACTGCTCCTTACCGTGTAGTAATCGTACCACACCCCTCTGGGGAAGTAGCCAATCACAGAGTCCACTCCAGGCTCCAGCACAGGTGTCACCAACAGGCTCCGCCCCCACAGAAACTGCTTGTCAATCGAGTAAGTGATCACGTCCTGTGGAAACCTACAGTGGGAAGAGGGCGCCTTGGAGCTGATCTGCTGATGCCACTGACCTCTGGGCCCTGCAGCCTGAACTGGGCCAGTGCCTCCAAGCTGGCATTCGAGCCATAGCACAGTCCCTTTCCACTCGCTGCCTGCATCTGAGCACCAGCAAGAGGTGGCACCTGCCTGTAGATTAGCGGCACCACGGTCTGCGACTTCATGCCTGCTTGTAGATCCATGGCATCAGCTTTCATGGATCCTGCCCGTGGGTCAGAAGGGTAGGGGCCAGGCCCACCCACAGAAAGGAGTGGAGGGACCCATGGGTCAGAGGGTGCCCGCCAGGGGAAAGGAGGTGGGCTGCGCTCCCCAGGGGGAGGGGAGGGAGGTAGGCATGTCCACCAGGGGTCGAAGGGCCCCGCCCTGCCGTGGGTCACCCGTGGGGCAGGAAACCATCCATAGCAGCAAGAGTTTCTTACTCAAAGAACAAGGGTCGGGCGACGGTGTGGCCCTGCAGGTGTGCGCGGTGGAAGAGCGTGTAGAGGAAGGGCAGCAGGGCGTAGCGCGTCAGCAGCACCTCCTTCATGGCCGTCCGCACCACGGGGCCGAACGCCGCCGGATCCTGGGCCTGAGCAGGCCAGACAACCAGAGTGTCAACAGGCAGGACAGATGGACAAACGGGCTCTACCAGGAGTCTGTCCCAGGGAGCTGCAGAGGACAGATGACCAACACCCCACTGTCCGCTCCCAGCAGCAACCATCCCACTGTCCCCTCCTAGCAGCGACCTCGCCCTACTGCTCTGGGCCCTTCCCCCGGTCGAATGCAGCCCTCCAAGGACAGCATCAGCCCTGGAGCCCCCTTGAGTGTTGCCCTCCCTTGGGAGGGGGCCTCCCTGTTACCTTTTCATTCAGCATGTTGTGGTTTCGGGCGAAGGGGTAGAAGGCTCCGAGCTGCGTCCAGCGGATGCATAGCTCCTCCGAGGTGGTGCCTGAGAACCCACAGATGTCTGCCCCAACCAGCGGGATCCCAAAGAGATTGAAGCTCAACACCCCTGCAGACACAGAGACACGGAGTCCAGAAGCTGACAGGGACACCGGGAAAGGATCTCCCCTGATCCTCCTCAAGACAAGACTCAGACCAAGGCTCCGTGCCGTTCCTTGTACAGACTGCACCACAGACATGGCTGGGGACATGCCGGGAGTGTTGGGGGCTACCTCTCACCCGCTGCAGGACCAAACAGCCTCCATCGCAGCCAGTCCCGGAGCAGGGAGCAGACTCCAGACCCTCAGCTGCTCTCCCAGATGGTAACAGGGAAAGGCCCCATCTCAATTACAGGCCAGCAATAAGGTGTAATTTCCCGTGGCTTTTTAAAAGGAGGAGCCGCTGCCCAGGATGTGGGAAGGGAGGAGCCATCATGACCAGGAAGACGCAGACCAGTCTCTGGGGGCGATTCTGTCCCCAATGGGTGAAGGCTGGTGTCTGTGAGAAGTCTGCCTGTTGTCGGGAAAGCCACTCACCTGGGAGTGACCAGTACATGTCCTTCCACTTGCTCCTGTTGTCACCGAGCCAGTGTCCCGAGTACCTGCCCTGGCTGGGGAAGGTGGAGCGAGAAATCACAAGCGGGCGTTTCCCTCGGATCTGGATCAAGGCGCTGAAAGACAAGGAGGAGACTTGGGCACTGGAAACAGGCGGGGGCAGCGGTGAGCCTCAAAACCAAGGGCACAGCCGATGCAGCGACTCCGGGCAGCAGCCAGCCCCGGCTCCACACCCAGTGCAGCTCGGGGACCCAGCCACAGCTTGGCAAAGCGAGGGAACTCGGATCAGGGGTTCAAACCCCGGCTTGGAGCCAGTGCGTGGGGAACAGACCAGCCCCCTGCAGGTGGGACGCCTCACGCTGGTGTCTCAGACACGGTTCAGTGGAGCTGCTCATTGCCACAGGGCTTGAACCTGCTCCCTGGAGCCGACGGGCCGACACATGCCCAGCAAGCGCTGGCCATTACCTAGCAGTGGCTTTGGCTTCCATCAGCCCGTAGAGGTTGTGGAGGTTGTAGTGCACGGAGGCGCTCTGCTTCGCTGAGGCGCACACGGTCTTTGCAAAGAGGGAGTCGCCCAGCACGGCTGATGGGGAGGGAGAGAGACTGTGAGAAGACGTGTGGTGCAGCCCGGAAGCCAGCCAACACCTGCACCCAGATACAACTACCTGAGCCTCATACGCTATTCAGTAGCCTCTGAGCCAGGCTGCTCGGTATAAAGGGGCTAGCGTCTGGCCATCAGCAGCCAGTGAGAAACCCCGCACTGGCATAAAGCCAGCAGAGCTGGTAATGGTTCCTGTGCCAGCTGTCCCTCTATGCAGGCATATCAATGGTTAGGTTCCTTAGTCAACACTGAAGGGCTAAAACTGGTCATGCAGGTGTCTGAAGACACAGTTAGGTACCTGTGTTTGAAACCTGAGCCCACGCGCACAACCCCAAGTGCTGGCAATGCTGTGCTAAAGGCATGTCAGAAAACAGACAGCACACACACATGTACACACTTACACACCTGTACACATATACAGAGGCTAAAACCTATGGGTCAAACGAAGCCAGAGTGTAGGTAGGCCCAGCTCCCAGTGGCACCAAAGGAGGTTACACCTGCTTACACAAGCACAGCCTGTATTTTATTTCCCTTCTTACCAGGCACATAGGGAGGGTAATCGAGTTCCCCTGGGGAACAGCCATACAGCGACCCGTCCTTGAAGTCAGATGGTTCGTTCATGTCCTAGACAGACAAAGTCAAGTTGAAATTTCATTCATAGGGTTTTGGTGATTATCAGCTGGGAGCTGATCTCTTCTCAGAGACCAAACGCTGCTCAACTACACCCCTATGTGGTCAAAGCAACAAGGGCCGTTTGGGACCGCTCCATGGCTGTCCTTGATTCTTGAGCCATTCAGAGCTGGAGTCCTAATCCACCCCTGGACTTGGGAAGCTAACTGCATAGTTGGTCTTGACATGTTAAACTCCAGCATGTTCGGTACTTGGAGCAATGTGCAGCCTAGAGCCCTTTTATCCAGCATAGTAAAAGCTTACACATGCCTCCCAGTGTATATGTGCCTTCAGGGACACAGAGCTTGTCAAGGACAAGGAAACTGGAAAAACAGGAGTTCAGAGAGGTACAAAAGCTTCAGGGATAAATGAGATATACACTATTCTGGGGGAACACGAGGGAGTAGCTTGGGGTGCCCTGGCCTTTGTAACTCAGACCCAGCAGAGGTAAGGAGGAACTTACGATCCAAAGCCCATCGAAGGGAACGCGAGCATGGAAACGGTTCAGATTCTCCAGCCACCACTGGTAAGTGTCCGGGTTGGAGAAGTCAGGGAAAGCAGTGAGGCCAGGCCATACCTATGGAAAGGCCAGAAAATAACACATTCTGTGAACTTCTCATTGGCCAGCTGCACCAAGGAACCCACTGCCCGTCTGGGGTTCCATCTGCCGGCTCCTGCTCAGCCCATTGCTGGCCTGGGGTTCCGCTCACTCAGCCAGCAGGAGGCTGAGCGGGGCCAGTGGCCAGGACCCCAGACCAGCAGCGGGCTGAGCTGGGTTGGCAGTGGGCTGAGCTGGGTCAATGGCAGGCTGAGCGGCTAAGTCCGCTGCCAGCCTGGGATCCCAGCTGCCAGCCCTGCTCAGCCTCCTGTCGGCCTGGGTGAACAGAACCCCAGGCCGGCAGCAGGCTGAGCAGGGCCGGCGGCCAGGATCCTGGCTGGCACAAGCCGGTGGACAGAACCCCACATCGGCAGCCAGAGGGTGGGGCCAGCAATGTGCCGAGAGGCTCAGCCCACTGCTGGCTCCTGGCAGCCAGAATCCCGATAATTTTGACTATATGCGATTTTGATCTTACGCGCTGACCTTGGAACCTAACCCCCATGTAAGATGTCACTCCACTGTAATTGTTTACATGTGTACAGGGCAAGCACAAACCAGGTGTAAAGTATCACCATGCTCAGAGTGAGTGAAGGGTCTGGATTTCACAGCACTTTACACCCCTGGGGAATCAGGCCCACAATTTTTAGCTTAACAATCATCTGCTAATCCCTCTAAAAACAACGAGGAGTCCAGTGGCACCTTAAAGACTAATTTGGGCATAAGCTTTCATGGATAAAAAACCTACGTCTTCAGATGCATCATTCAGATGTTTTTCCCAGTGCTTTTCAAACTTTCTTAAAGTACTTGAAAGAGAGTGAGAGGTATGCAGTAGGAGCCCAGAACTTAAAAGCCTGGGATGAGTTGGATGAAAAATCACAGGGGATTGTGGGTAATAAGTGGAGCAACTCCACAGATTTTCTCGTTGGGGGCAATTTTTCATCATTCTGGGAGAAAGGGAGAAATTCAGAGAATCAGACTAACAGTCTAGGGCGACACGACAGATTCTGATTTCACTTGTGTTCATGTGACTCCAATGATTTCCAAGAGTCACATGGGGGTGAGATCAGAATCAGGCTCAGTATTTTCCTCACACCCCCTATTCAGCTCTCTTTACACAAATGAAATTCCCAGTGCTGTCAATGGGAGATGCACTTCTAAGAACAAGGAGAGACTCGGGCCCAGAGCACATAGGACAGAAAGGTCACGACCGTTATTTTTATTATTTTCCCTTTAACAACTCTAGAGGTGAAATCTTGGTCCCACTGAAGCCATAGCAAAACTCCCATAGACTTCTGTGGCTCAGGATTTCACACAAGTTGCGCCCCCTCTTACCTGTCCAATCAGCGTTTGCCCGTGAGTAGTATTTATGAATATTCCACGTCTCAACCCTTCATCGTAAGGCCAATAAGAGCCAGGAGGATTAGTGCTGCTGATCCCAGGATCCTGGAAATATATGGAACAGAAGGTCGCACTCTCCCATCAGTGTTCCTGAAGCTTCACCAGTACACCCCAGTGTAACTCAGAGAACAGATTACTGGTCCTGGCAGCCATGGCCTGCCATACTAGGGTTGACTAAAGCTCACATGTCACTGCCAAATTGACTAAGAGGAACAGAAACTTGCTGCAGCATTTCCACTTGTGAGAAAGAATGTTGTATAAAGTGTCACTTCTCCAAGGATCAAGGGTTGGGTTATAGACTGATGTTTTTGCAGGGAGCGGGGAGGGAAGGGAGGAAAAGAGGGGGAACGCCCCAAAAGTCCAAGGACAGGAAGCATCATCTCACAGCAATGCTGAGTATATGGCCGATGGAACAGCAATTAGAGGAATCACTCCATTAGACCAGGGGTTCTCCACCTTTTCCATTCCAGGACCCCCCTTCCATCAAGCTGGTGTTTAGATGGAACTTGCCTCCCATTTACCAGTATAAGAGGGGCAGGGAGCTGATGACCTGGTCACAACCCCAAGGTTGAGAACCCATGAATCAGACTGATTGACAGACAACTGCATCAGGTCTCCTTGTGTGAGGGAGACGTTGGGAGGGTTACACGCAGAGCAGACAGAAAGGCAGTGGGATAACATTGGACCTGTTGCAAGAGCTCCCCTGCAGAAAAGGGAGACATTCCAAAGGCCACGCTCATGGATTCCAGTGGGGATCCTGGCCACTCCTCCCAAGCAGAGGCCTGTGTGAGGCCAAAGCAGAGAGGGAGAAGGGTGTATGTGTAAAAAGAAGGTCACACAAGTACCTGACACTCTTTCACGCTATTGCTCAAAGCCAAGTATCAGACTTGCTAGGAGGGTAAGGCATATGCTAAAAAACAAACCTAGTGAGCCTTAGCTGGTGTAAATCAGCATAGCTCTGTTGGCATCAGCACCAGCTGAGGCTCTGTGCTAAAATGTTTATCATTGCAATAGACAGAAGCCACTCGTATTGTGGGGAGCCTGATGCCTCATGGAGCAGCGAGTACTTGTTTGTACTACTCTTGTTCGTATTTGCAAGGTGAGCACGTCATTTCATCTGCCTGAAGTTTTAGAAAGGAAAACAGCCCTAGTGCATAATTCAGGAAGAAGGTCAGAGAAGTCCGTATACCAGGATCATGACGTAGTGCTGGCCATGCTTGTGAAGGTCTTCCACCAACTGCGGGAGGGTGTCAAACTTCTCGGGGTTAAAGGTGAAGTCCCGGTACCCTTCCATGTAATCAATATCATTCCACTGAGCATCCTGCAAAGAAGAGATGCACAATCGCATGGTGTGGAAATGTATCTGCGGAGCTGCCTAGTCTCTGCTGGACAGCAGGTATTTATTTTACCTGTGGTATCTGATATTTCCTCATGGCTTTCACTATCTGCCAGGTTCCATTGCTTGTCCCATAGCCCCAGCGGCACAAATGGAAGCCCAGTGCCCAGAAAGGTGGCATGGCAGGGAAACCTGGAACAACACAATTGAAAGAGAGACAATGACGAACTTGTTAACCCTGATGGAGGTGGTTATGACTAGGGCAACTCTGAACAAGAGGGAGGCTCTGGTGGAGATGAGGAAGAAGCAACACCTCTGGTGACAGAGACCATCACAATGAATCTGGTGAGACAGGTGCTAATGTGACAGTGGTGGCAGTGGATGGAGATGATGGGCATGTCTAAGCATACAAAGGAATGGTTATTCAGCAGGCTGTCTTGGGAGTGAGAAGCACAGAGACTGGCTGGGGTATTGATATTTACCTATCACCTGCTGGTACTGTTGGATGACCATGTTGGGATCAGGACCCAAGAAGATATAAAAATCCAGAACTCCTCCAATGGTTCTCCAGGTCAAGGCAGGAGCTGGCTGCAGAGCCACCTCTTTGGAAAGTGACAGAATAGAGACAATGAAACCGTAGTCCAATGGCTAACGCATGAAATGGGGTCAGAAGTCCTGACTTTGAATCATGACTCTTCCACAGACAAATGTCGCCACAGGCAAAAATATATGTCTATAGCCCTGGTTCTCAATTCCCCCTCTGTAATAGCACCTCTGTATTGCACAGGGGGTTCTGGAGGCTTAAAGGCTGCAGAGTGATTTGCTATCACTGGATTTCAGGTGCAACAGACGTGCAAAGGATTATTGCAGCGTCTGTTTTCTAGACCGTTTCCACTTCAGAACTAAGCCCAGCAGTGCTTTCTGTCTCTGTGGCATAGAACCCGTTCCAGAGCTCACAGACCTGAATTATAAATTCAGAGCTGAATGTGAGAGCGAGTATCTGTTGGACTGAGGGCTTTGCTGGAAAGGGTACGCTGTACGTGCGAGTTCTCACATCTCTGATACAGCTGGCGTGTTTTCACAGCACTTCTCTGCACAGTTATTCTTAGGAGGTTTATTGCAATAAAACGTACACAGCTGGAACGAACAGGGGACTGGTGCGAGGAGCCTCCTAATATCAGGGTCCCAGATGGCACTAACAGGGCACTGGTGTGAAGCACCTCAGTGTCTGTGTCCTTGCTGACATTGGCCTGGCGCTACCATCAGGAAGCTCACCCTGTTGGAGTCCTGGCTGGTACCCATATGCCATCACTGATGCTCACACTTCTGGAGTCCCAGCTGGCATGGACAGGCTGCTGCTTTATAGCAGCTCCCTGTGGAAGCCACAGCTGGCATCAGCAGGGTACCACTGTGAGAAAAGCAGCCAGCAGATTTATATTGCTGTCTACCCCAGAAGTCGCACTCTCCACATGGCTAAAGGGCAGATATATTAAAGGAGAACATGGCTGGACCAGGGGCATGAGAGAAGCTGGCTTCTCAGACTACAATTCAGCAGCTGCCTGTGGTTAAACCGCTCGAGAGTTGCTAAAGAGTCTAAGTTTAGCCAGGAAACAGATGTCTGGCTCAATAAAGGGCCACGAAACCACATCTTTCTCTTTTACTGCTTCTCTTTGCCCTGAGTTCCTGAACTGCCACCTCAGGTCAGCCTCTTCCCCCTTCCCGCCCCCCAGCCAGCCCCAGCTCCCAAAGTCAGCAGGCCCCTTTTCCAGTGATTAGGAATAGCACCAAAATCTATGAGATGCCACTGTCAGGGCATTCAGGCTGGTGAAGCAGGGGGCTTCCTTCCTCAGGCCCTGAATGCCTGCTCCACCCCAATGTGGCATAAGAAAGCACGTACCCATTGCATTGCTATTCAGGAGGAAAACACCGTGAGCAGCTCCCCCTTCCTCCATCATCAGGTAAAATGGGTGAACTCCATAGAGGTTGCACGACTCCTGCACACAGAAGTTATCTGATAAGAGACTTGTTTTCAATATGTCAGGGTCACCCAAAGGAAGGTGGAATGGATAACAAGGGAGGTGTCTAAGGAAGGAGAGTTAAGAGCTATGGGGAGCAGTTGACCCTCTTGGCTCAGTGTGAGTTAGACCTTGGCTAGGTATGGCAGTTCTGGTCACCAATACATAGGACAGTCATGATCAGCCTGGAGACAGGGGGACAATGGACAGACAAAATCATTGTAAAATTTGCACCTGAAGGCTAAAGGGGCTTGGTGTATTCTCAGCAGAGAAGAGGGAAAAAAATGCAAGCTACTGTAACAGAAGGGTTCGGCGATGGAGAGGGATAGGATGAGCTACAAAAGGCCTTCTAGAAGGCCTCTTAAAGCAAGGGAATTATGCATAAGTAGGGCTGCCAGGCACAACTACCATACTTCTCTCAAAGCGACAAAGATACAAATGGCTGCCACATGAGCCCATGGCAACAGATTAAATAAATCTGCTTATGGGGGACAGTCATCTTTACACAGAGCTAGAGGGGAGTGAAGGACACAAAGGCAAAACGGGGCGAGAGAAATTCAAAAGGAAAAGAAGTTTTCTTCCTAAGTGACCCAACATCCCCACTGGCCCTTGTTCCACATCAAAAGGAACTCTGCTCAGCTGGGGATTAACACAGACCCCAGACTAAACTCGTGAGGTGTTTCAATAGCCTGTGAGGATTGAAGAGTCCTTTGCTGCTGAGTGGAGAGGTCGCCTTTGAACCTGGTAACCCTTCCCATAACCTTTCATACTAACCACAGAGAGGGGCAGGAGGAAGCCCATGTACCAAGGGCTACCTCTGGATGTTAAAGACTTGGCAGACATCATAACATCCTTTGCCTGCATCTCACCGTTACTTGGGATCTAAAAACAATCATCAGAGCTCTGTCTTCTTCAGAGACCACCCAGCTCTGCTGAAGGAGTTGCCAGTAGCCAGACTCCACTCATCACACTCCTGAGGGAACTGGGAAGCAGTAAAACCTCTGTGTACCAGACTGGCACAGAGCCATCCCCCGAAGAGGGGTGTTATCTTCTCTAGAGGGGAGAGGATGGGCTGTCAAACCAGCACAGGAGGGGACTCCTACACCAGAGCACAGTGAGGTCATGTGTCTGCTCAGAGGTAACCTGATGCCGGGTTCTGAGCTGGGCTATGGAAGGAAGCAAACACAATTCTTCTATGTAAGGCAGATGTGCAGACTGGGCCTGTTACACGGAGGGGAACCTTTGACGGACAACAGCGGAGTTGAAATAGCAAGACTCTGGCCCTGCACGCATCACCGAGGGGACAATGATACCGTGGGAGGGACATCCCGGGCCCACAGCGTCAAGGTGCTCCAGTTCAGGCTGTGTAGGAAACTGCTCCGATGCTCCCCGAGGCCGTAGAGGAATCTGGACGGGAGGACGGTCGAAATCTGGAGAAACTGGTCAGCGAAGATCAAGGGAGCCACCGTCGTATTTAACCTGGACGGGTGGCAGGAGGAAAGTGAGAGAAGATACAAAAGTGGGCAAGAAGCAGATTGAGGAACAGAGCAGGAGCAAGGGAAGGATGGAGCAAGAGAGGAGAAATATCATTAAAACAATGCCAGTCTGCTCCTCTGCTGCTGCTAACAACAATCACGACACCTTCCTGTCAAGCTCTCAAACTACTGCACAACCTAGATATCGCCCACCCCGGCGTGCAGACTCCTAGATTCTGTTAGAGATGCCAAGGCTCAGCAATTTGAGTGAACTCTCATATCCCAGCCAAATACAGAGCCAGGGAACCACCTGGCCCAAAGGTCAGCATGACTCAGTCTGATCCAGAGGTTAGGTTTCAAAGTGCCAGCGAAAGTCTCCTTGGTGATTATATTTAACCCTCTAAGCAACAGAAACAACACAGGAGTGAGGTTTCCTGATTGTCTAACCACCAGCAACCTACTCCCAAGAGGCCTGGGTTAGTAAACACACAAAGTTTTAAAGAGCAGTAAAATAAGGAAAGGGTGGTGCATCAGAGGTGGAGAGCAAAGGAAAGAGCTCTTCCCTAGCATACCCTGTCTTACTAGAACTGTCGCATGCTTAAGGGAGTGAGCACAATGCCACTGAATGGATCTGTACATACTTACACCAGGAGAGCATTTGGCCCTTCCCCTGACAAATCGTGTGCATGTGAGAGAGAGAGGGAGAAGAGCCAAATTTAGAGCCCTCCCACTGATTTCTTCCCCAGGGTATCTGGCCCCAGTCCAAACTTGAGCCCCACAAGCCATCTGGTGTGCAATGTAAAAACAATGCCACTTAGCACTTGCACAACACTTTATATTTGGAAGGCACCAGACAATCACTAAGTCATTAATACATTACACAAACAAGCACATTGTAAATGCAGAAGGACAGACTCTTCTCTCTGTGCCAAGCCACATCAAGACCACATTGACCAAGTTCACCGAGTCAACCCTGCATTCTTTCTACCCAGGCTCAGGAAGTGATGTGCTCCTCTCTGGGTTCTTATGCAGTACCCATCCCCATGGTACCTGAAACCTCGGTTCTTGAGGAAGGAGGAAGAGGAAGAACAGCTGTCTCCCTCAGCCTAGAGGGCAATACTGATACAGCAAAGTTCATGCTCTTCCCACCCAAACCCAGGTGAATAAACCAAGCCGGTGGTGGAGCTGGGCTTAGGAGAGGAAAGGGACGGTTCCCTCATCCCCGCTAGCCTCAGCTCTGTGGTGGTCCCACAGGTGGGGCTAACGGGTGGGGTCAGCCTCTGAAGTTGTAGAGAGAAGAAGAGGCTGAACTCTTACAGCACAGCGCCAGAGGCTCTGCGCCTCAGCAGCAGGCCAAAAGGCTCCTTGGAGAACTCCAGGCTGTATATGGGATTCTCTGCTCTCTTCATTGCCTGAGGAACCTCCAGGGGGACTTCGAATCGAGGGCTTGTAGAATCTGTGATCTACAAAAGGGAGAAAAAGTGCCTGAAGAAACAGCAGAGCAGGAGGCAAATAAGTGTTTAATTGGCTCAGTGGGGCGACCTGAGACCAAGCTAAACTCAGCAACAAGACAGCAACAGCTAGTGCCAGGGGGATACAGCTGCCATGTCTGGCTTGACATGATGAGACCCTAGACTGAGACATGAGATGGGTTCTTTTGCTAGATAGGGACTGGTATCAGCCAGCAGGGACCAGGGGATTTAGTTAGCTGGACTGAGAGGCCCTGCTTGGGACCCTTGTAGGTCTTGACGGGAAGGGACACAGACCAGAGAAGGCAGCTCACCTTGATGTGTAACCGAGTGTCTGTCTCAAACTCCACGCTCAGCTGCAGCCTCTCACTGTCTCTGGGATAATAGGCCTTTACCTTCCTCCTCAGCAAACCCACCATTCCCAGCTCAGTCTGGTTCAGGCTCTCCAGGGTGTAGCTGGGGAAGTCAGGGGGGTAAAAGCACCAGGGCACTCCGCTCCTGCTCCCCAAAGGCCGGTCACTTTCTATAAAGCAGCACCCCCTGCTCTCACAGAGCTCCTTTGTCACCATCACGTTCCTCTCAGGGTAGCAGTCGAAACGGAGCAGCTCAGGAACAGCACTGCATTTCTCTGGGGCACGCTGGCTCCCAGACACCTGTCTGAGCATCCACATGGTGACGCCACTCAGCAGGACAGCTACCATCATCAGCAGGCCAACACCCAGCCACCAAGCGGACACCTTCCGAAGGCTGGGCAGCTTCCCGCCAATGCTCTCTTCTTCAGCATAGGATTCTGCAGGCTGGGGGATGTCGGTTGCCAGCTTTTGATAGGACTTCATCTTCCGTGTGCTAAAATGAGGGTGGAAATAAAGCACCAAATGAAGGAACTGGCACAGAAAATCCTATCCCACTGATGAGGAGATTCTTCCACAGGAGAATAATCATCATGAAGAATAAGCAATATCAGCCCATGCCATAGCCCTGAGGTTGAATTTCCCTGCCTCATCTTGCTGCCTGCTCACTGTTTTTTTACAATAATGTTAGTGCAACATACAATCAGTGCCACTCTGGTCATTGGTCCCTTTGCCGTAACACTTGCATTGTGCGGAATATACAGAATAACTCTTGATTCTGGAGGCAGGTTTGAAGGTGGAAAACCCTGCCTTGCTTGATCTGCTGCTCAGTGCTCTGCCTAATGTAGGGCCAGGCCCTGCACAGGTTCACAGGGTTGGGAGAATCTACCAAGAGCTCTCCCATACACATTGTACAAGGAACAGCTGCTGTTTTAAGTCTGCATTCTCACTGAGCACCCAGAGGAAGGAAGAGTACTACCAGCAGAGGTGGCTAGCCTCCCGCACAACCTGACAGACTAAAGTCAGAGAAGTGACAGGACACACACAAACTCACACCCACACACCTTTCTAAGGATGTTGCAGTTGCTACTCCAATGAGTGCTCTCCAGAGGTATTCTATTTCTGAGTTTAGGGAGCCATAAAGTTTCCAGGGTCTGTTATATGGGCTGAGCCCTTCACTCACCACATGAGATCCTTATGAGGTGGTGAGCACACTCAGCTCTTATTGAAAACAATTGGTGTTGAAGCTCTCCAGCTCCCTGGAGTACTGGACTTTTACACTGTAAAATCTTTGAGGTAGGGAACGTGCCTTAGTCTCCATCCCATTATAAATGACTAAATAACTGTTCTGGAAATCTCTCATACAAACATCTTCTCTGAGACCTCCTTGCAAACGAAGGGCTTTTCTGAGCTGCTATGGCCACTGCAGGAAAGGGAGAGGTCTCCCAACACCTTAAACTACAGCCATTATTTCTCTAAAACACAGATATGCACATATACTAATTCAACTGCTTTTCACACCAAATCTGCATTCTGCAGGCAAAACAAAAGCATAGAGAAATTACATTTCTTGATGTACAACCAAATATTTTATTTAATATATACATTGCAGGAGCACCAAGATGCCTCAATCAAGTCAAGCCCCATTGTGCTCGGTGCTGTACAGCCATATAATAAAAGACAGACCCTGCCCCATATAGCTAAGCAGCTTTATTAAATGCATATTCCCCAAGACACTCAGGACCACTGGTCTATTGACTCCATTAATACATGCATATGCCAACGCAAAACTCTGCAGCTGCGTGTGCAGCTATTTGCATGAACAAACAGGCTGCTAAAATGCAGTAACCTGATTCATGCACCAAATGCCCCTGGGCACGTATAAGCACAGGGGTTCACAGGTGCAAACGGACTTTGCCTGCTACCTCAGTGGAGGCTGGTGGAACACAGGACTCCAAATTGTTATTTGAAAGGATCACCATGAACATTTGGTATTAAAAATCACCTCTGTCAATGCACTGCACCACTATTTTTCTCTCTGGAAATCCCTGCTGAACATACTTAGCTATTGTATTCTCCCCTGTCTCTGATCCGGTGAGAGCTAAGAAGCTTGCATACACCTGTCTCCTCTTGACATTGTGGTTTCAGGAAGATAGAGAGGTCTCCCAGCTTGCAGCACTTCATGACTGCTGTACCATAAACCTCCTAAAATAAGCCCTGCACATGGTCTCTACCGCATCAGTCTATTAGCAGCGCATCCGTCCTAACATCCTGTACGTTTCTTGGGTATCTAAGAAAGTTAGATTATTTCCACCTGAATGCTTTTTGTTTATATTCAAAATTCTAATAAAGCCATATTCTTATCAATTATGTCACCAAACTTTATTAGGAGCTTTTCCCTTGTCTGAGTTCAGTGGCGGTTTCTAGAAAGGATTTCAAAGCCCATTACAAAAATGCATAGGCATTATTATCCGCATTTCACAGCTGCACAGAGAATTTGTGGCTTGTCCAAGGCTACATAGCGAGTGTCAATATGAGGAATAGATTCCAGGTTTTTTGATTCCTAGTCCAACGTCTTACCATAGGAACTTGCTGCCTCCCCTATATAAATAAGAGAGAGAGATATAGACTGTGATAAAATATACCCGTATCCATACCCCACACATTATTGTAATCATCTTTGTAATATTTCGTTTAAAGCTCGTAATTTGCTGGTCATTATTGTCTTGAAAAATGTGTGCGGCCACATTGTATGTAAAGTTATGAGATGCCACTGTATGTTGTTGTTAACGCACGTTCCAACCTGAGGTTGGCAAAAAGATCTGACTCAAACAAAGGAATGTGTGCATTGCTTAATTTGCATTTAAGCAGTAAACAGAGTTATCAAACAGGTGAGGAAAAAGCAGCAGAGACTGTCCTTCACTGGCTTAGACAGTTAGGTAGTTTCAAACAGACTAACAAGACCAAGTACAGAGACAGATTGAAAGTCTGGTTTTAAAACACTCAGCCTTTCCTATGGTCTAGTTCAGGGGTTCTCAACCTTTTTTGTTCTACATGCAATAAAAACTCCCTCTATGGCCCACCTGTGCCACAACAACTGCTTTTCTGCATACAAAAGCCAGGGCCATTGTTAAGGGATAACAAGCAAGGCAGTTGCCTGGTGCCCCATGCCACAGGGCCCCCCTTAAAGCTACATTGCTCAGGCTTAGGCTTTAGCCCTGAGTGGCAGGGCTGAGGGCCCAGGGCTTCTGCTTTCTGCCCTGGGCCAGTGAGTTTAATTCTGTCCCTGCTTGGTGGACCCCCTGAAACCTGCTCACAGCCCCCTAGGGTGCCCCAGAACCCTGACTGAGAACCGCTGTTCTTGTTAACAGTCCATAGTATTTCATCATCATGGTCTAAAACTAAGTAGGTGTATTGCTATAGGGGTCTCAAAGGTTGAACCTAATATCAACAATATGCTCAGTTAGGGCACAGTGTTGCCAAATCTCAGGATTTTATTGAGCTGCAGCCTTAAAGCTCTAGCTCCTTAAGTCACTGACTACACGAGACTCTCACTTCTTTAAAATAAAAGCTGTTTCTCGCCCTCATGGTTACAAAGGAAAACTTAACATGAATCCTAACGGCTCAAAAAGCAGAAGGCAAATCAAAAGAACCCAACATTCATTATATACTGTATTAAAAATGTCATGATTTTTGAGGCTTGATTTATAATTTTTTGAACACTAGGGATTGGCAACATTGATAACATTGCTACAGAATAACTGGATTAACCCCACTGGCATATCAGTCTCTTGACTCCAGCAAATAAAGAAAACAATCTATTGTAAAATTTCACCCCTTTTTCTTATTGCTGTCCCAGATTGTATCTTGTATCTCTCTGCTGCAGTAGTTCCTCATAAGAGCAGGGGACTTAAAGTTTTCTAAGCACTATGTAGAGATCTCATTTTCTCTCACTAAACTCCGGTCTGATAGATAGACTTGGCAGAATTCAAATTTTTTTAAATTTCAACTTTTAATATCAATATTTATTGTTAAGCATTTTACAATATTTGTATTGGATTAATTTTCACAGTAGCACAACACTGTGGGTTTCATGCTTTTTATTTCAAGTTTTATCAATTTGTTTTCCCAATCGTGGGAAATTCAGGCAGGGTCAGACAATTAGCCAATGACACTAAACACTGAAATTCAAAAAGTTAAAGCTTTATAACTATTAAAACACAAATTGTCAACATCATATGTCAAACTATATAAAGTAAATAGCCTTAAATCAAACTCTACGTTTTCAAGCAGCATTTTTCTTCCTTTGCCTATGTATACATCTCAATTACTTGTGGACAATTTTTTGTCGGTGTGTTTGTACCATGATATTGATGTTTACCAACACTAGCTGATAAAAAATACAATCCTTCCAAGCCTGAATACAGTGTTATATGGTAATTGGACACTTGCATTCTCCTCTTGTGGATTTTCAGTGTGACTTTTATGTAATACTAAACTCAAAGAGGAAGTACTTTGAAATCCACGTGACTGCGAAAAAATTGAAACTGAAAGCCATTTTCTACTCCATTGCCAAAAATATAAAGCGCAAGGATGCATCACAAGATATCAGAAATAATATGAGACACTTCTATTAAAATGCCAGGAAGAAAATTGCTTAATTCTAGAAAATGTGAAAGAGATTATTATTTTTTTACTAGGTGCTTGGTACTGTACAATAAACACATATAAAGACAGTCTGTTCCCTTGGAACTTACAGACTAAAAAAACATACACAGATGACAAATGACACTGGAAAGCCCAAATGGGAATACTTTAAAGGAATTCCCTTCTCCATATTGAAAGTAAACTCACTTATTAGTATTGTAGAAGAAAAGATGGTGAAAACAGATTCACAACACGTGGCAATCAGCCACTACGTTAGAAATGAGCAGTGCTCCTAAATATTTACAGAAGCCCAACACTATTGCGTAGCTTGTCGTAGTCTTGAAATTGTAGCACCTTCCTTTGACACCACTTACCTACCTGGTCGTGCCAGTAAAACTATCTTGAACTCAGCCCCTCTATGCTGCCAAAGGGGATGACGATCAGCACTCTAAACTTTGCATCTGAAATATCCCACGTGCCCTGAAGTCTGAAAGAAGTTAGGTAGAGCAGGCTCCCTGCAGTTTACTGTGGGGGGACTTTCAGGCAAGACCTTGTATGTCCAGGTTCTGCCAGGATGTGAGGGTGACCAGGACATTTTTTGTTTTTTTGTACAAGACAGAGTCTGAAGCAAATTGCTTGTCCCTGACCACCATGTAGAACGGTTATCCACCCCCCCAGAGGTGGCTGCATCTCAGCAGGGAGTGGGGTGTAGGGTTAGGGATGTTGCTCATGGGGGTGAGCAATACAAGACCGATGATGGGCAGTCTCACACCACACACATTGTGCCCCACCCACACCACTACGGGAAGGATGCGCCTCCCCACTCTCCTATCGCCCCCCCTTTCCCCCTCCCCCCCGCCGCTTGTACCAACTGCACTTCCGCATCCTCCTGCCCGTACTGCCCGGCCCCCGTACCCCGCCCCCATACTCGGGCCCCTTCCCTGTGAGCCCCCGATTCATCCCCCTCTCGCTCCTCCCACTACCGTGTCCGCGCGCCATGAATGAACAAGGCGGGCGTGGCCAGATGACGCGTGACGGCCAGGGGCGGGGTCAGGTGACGCGAGGAGCGATGCGCGATCCCGGAAGCGGCCCGGGCCCTGGTTGGTCGGCTCCGGGGCGGGGGGGAGGGGGGCACCCCGCGCTTGTTGTTGTTCCCGGGACTCGCACACGCAGGGAGGGAGGCTGAGACGCGCGTCCCCGCCACCATTCCCCGCGCCGCGCGCGTCCCCGCCTCCACCGCCGCCTCCCCCCCGCGCGCGCCCCTGACAGGCCCAGGTAAGACGCAGCCCCCGGGGTGCGGCAGCCGGGTCCAGCTCGCCGGGGTGGGGCAGGGTCCGGCCCGCGCGGAGCCCCCGAGCCGGGCAGTTTGTAGCAGGGGCTAGAAATTTGCTGAGTCACCATCGCGGGGGACACGTGGTGCCCACCCCACCCCCCTCCCGGGCCGAGCCGAGCCGAGCCGAACCGGACGCGGGGGGCGATGCCGCGGCCGGCTCCGCGCCGGGAGGGGCGGCGGCGCCGCTCACACACGTGGCTGCCCCGGACAGGGACCCCACCACGCGCTCAGCGCTGGCAGGCGGGGGGAGGAGCAGGTGGGGGGTGCTGCGGCTCGGAGAACGGCAAATCCCGGGGGGCGGGGGCGCGAGCTGACGGGGGGGAGCGCTCAGGAGCGGGGAGCTGTGTGGGGCGCCGCCATGGGGCGCGCGGGTTGCCGGGTGAGGGGTGACTCTGACCAGAGGGCAGTGGGGCGTGAAGGGGGGACTGGCAGGCTTGGTAGTGGGGTGAGAAGCAGGAACTAGAGGGGCTGGGTGCGGGGAGTGGGGCAGGAGGGAGAGGAAGGGGATCTGGGCCATTAATCAGGAGGCTTGGTGAGGAGTTGGGGGTGCTGCCCACATCTCTTGGGGATAGGAAGTGAGATGAGATGAGAAGGCTAGAGATGAAGCTGGATGACAGAGGAGAGGTACAGGAGCACTGGGGATTGGAGGGGCAGTAAATGGTTCATAGATTGCAGATGGGATAAGGATCTTGGGGGGGGAAAGGAGCGTAGAAGTATATGGGATCACCACTCTCCTGGTGGGAGTGTCAATGGGGCATTAGAGCAGGAAATCTGAGCAGAGTGGAGAAGTAAATTCAATGACTCAGAAAGGTTGGGAGGGTTTTAGGACTAGAGTTTCAGGCAAGATGAATAGCGGAGTCTGGGATGTTTTTTTTAACTGAGGAGAGGGTGCCTGGCCAAAGGGGCATTGGGAAAGGCAGTTTGAGTAGAAAGGAGGTATGGGCATTAACTAGGCCAGAGACCCCAATCTCCCACCTGTCCTCTCCAGTCTGGAATGGGGGAGAGCGAGAAAGGCCTGCGCAGGCATGAAGGAAAGTAGAGAGGGATGGTGGTTGGGAGTGAAGCTATGTCTACACCGCACTTCCGGCATTAAAACTTTTGTTGCTCAGAGGTGTGAAAAGCACTGGTGTGGAGAAACCATTTTGTCAGTGGGAGAATGTCTCCCACCAATGAAACTACCACCCTCGTTGGGGATGGTTTTATTTTGTCCTCAGGAGAGCTCTCTCCTGGTGACTAAGAGCAGCTACAACAGCTTACAACAGTGTGCCATTGTAAGATTCGCAGTGTAGACGTAGACTGAGTGAATATTAATAGCCTGAAGGGAGTTAATGTTTAGGCTGGAAGGATTGCATCCACTAGAACAGGTGTAGTGTTAGCAACCTGTATGATTCAGCAAAGCAACTCTTCAGTTAAATCTTTCTGAATTTAGATGGTGCTGCTGATATAACGTTTCCAAGTTGTGATGCTTTTTCTGAATTTAGCATTTATGCATAGCTCATCTCTGAATGATTTTATTCTGTCCCCTTAAAGAACCCATGCAGCCCCATCACCAAGCATTCGAATGAAATGCAGAGGAATCTGTATGCATGCATATTGGTGGCACACAGCAAGTACCTGAGGAAGGGCAACTGCTAGAATGCATGCATCTGAAGAAATGGATTTTTTAATCCACAAAAGCTTATGCCCAAATAAATCTGTTAGTGTTTAAGGTGCCACTGGATTCCTTGTTTTTGTGGATACAGACAGCTACCCCCTGATACTTGGTAGAATTCAAACATTCCTGCGAACCCCACTACTGTGATATTAAAGGAAACTGCATCTCCCTAGATATTTTTGTGATTCTTTGCATTGTGTTAGCCATGACAAATGGACACACCTTCATATGACATCCTGGGGTGTTGAAACCCTGTGTAAGGCACATGTTGCTTAATCACCTGCTCCACATGACCACCTGGCCAGAAAGAGACTCCTGATTTAGAAATGGCCTTGGTAACAAAAGATGCTTTGCATTTTGAATCAGTTCTTGCTACAGACACTGACATGTTTTCTATCACTGGGAAGGCCAAAAGCTTAAGCTAGTGGAGGAGGGGACCCTGAATCCATGTCGTAGTGGTGGTTCTCCTTAGCTTGTGCCATAGGATAAGTGTACAGATTGTGTCTCGTTTTGAATGGCTCTAGAAAACAGTTCTAACAAAGCTGTGCCCTGTGACAGTTCTAAATACAACCGACTTTGAAGTGTAAAAAGAGCCTTGAGAATTCTGGATAAAACCAGTATGGGTCCACAGCTCTGAATGGAGCCCTGAGGATCTGGAAACACTGATAAGCAGGCATCCCTACTACTGGCGGCTTGCATCTCAGTAGTCTTTATCCTCCCTACAAAATACACTAGCTTGCTTAGAAAAGAGTTTTTCGGGGCTAACTGTTACATTCTGTGCCGATGTCAGAAACTCAGGTTTGGTTTCCTGGTCCACTCTTTCCCTAGACTGGCTGAGAATGGGAATTCTGAGGTGGCAAAATGTTCTCCTTCTGAGGGAAGAAGATGCATATTAACAAACCCCACAATCCTCCTTCAGATACATAGAGGTGCGCATAGTCTCATGTCTGGCCTTTAATCCGATGAATATGACTCTGAGGGCTACACCTGGAAGGGGGAAACATCTGAAAAATGGACAGATGGGTCTCCAGCAGTTCGAGACCACACCGTTGACGAAGACTGACGGGGAGGGGACTTTAATATTCAGAGCATTTGCTCTGTGAGTAGATTTGCCTGGTGACTGTGCAGGATACATCTGATTGCTTTGGATTTTTAGACCGAGATAAGGGCAGGGAAACCTTTTTCCTCTATCTTCTTCAGATAGGGAAGGAGATAGCACAAGCTAGAGAAGCAACCCCGCTACGGGGACGAAGGAGCGGGGAATGAAGGTATCTCTGAACCTTAAAAACATTTCATAGTCAAGAGAGATCTGTTGCTGCTACCAAGGGCCATTTCCTCTGTCTCCCTCCCCCCATTCCTCAGTGTGTTGCTCAATGGAGGAGGGGCCCTGTTCTATGGATCCCAGCAGAAAACAGGCCATGAGATCTCAAACTGGGGGGGAAAACCCCTTTGGGCAAAGGGGCTTTGCAGAAAATGGAAAGGGCTCCATTAACTGTCTTGACCTGTCTGCCTTCACTAGAGCAAAGCTGGGTCTGTGAAGAAGAACAGAGAGGTGATGAGCAAATGCTCCTGTCCTACACTGCATTCCTTTTTGTGGGATTTTGGGCCCTGTATCTTTGGAAAAGGTGCAGCCCTGCTCCCAACACCAGCCCAGCCAGTATGTTCCGTTATGCTGCTGCCATGGTTTAGTATTTAATTTATTTACCTTGCTGCTTTCGCACTGATGGGGCCGTGCTTGTCGCCTGGTCTCTTTCTCTCCCCTTCCGTGTGTAAACTAATGCAGAGAAGCCTGCCTCTTCTCGTCTGTTCCTAAACATGATGGACGCTTTTATTATCCAATGACAGTGCAAAGTATAGGCAGGACTGAGTGGGAGGGAGAATTAACCCTGTTTCTACCTAAAGAGACTCTCAGAGAGAATGTGGACGATAATTAGTAATGAGGATATGATTACAAAGTGCAAGGGCTGTGCTGGATCCCATTAGCAGAACACTTGGCACAGTTTGTCAGGACTTTGCACTCACTTTGGCTTAATTGTGTTAAATGTTCTTTGAAACATTAGGATTAACTCATATCCCCCCCGAAAGTACAGTATCTAAAAAACATGGAAGCAGAAATCCACAAACTCTGTTTCTAGTATCTGAAGGCTTTGCAAGTTTTCCCCTAAATTCTGTGCTTTAGCCTCCATTGTTTCTGCAGCAGATTGTCAGTCTTACATTTTGTAATGTCTAGGTCTTTAATGAATTAACTGTAAATGATCTGTTCAGTATACATTGTCAGTAATTGTTTGGGTGCTCTATTGTAACTATATTGAAGGTTTGAGAACTGAAGGTGGGATGCCTGGGGCGTTTGGCTGCTGAGGTGGCATGACGTGCAGTTTTTTTATCCCACAAACACACCTATACTTTTAACTCTCTACGTTATCAACAAATCCCAAGCTCAGCCCCCTATTGAGATGAACCAGCCTCTCTCACTTTTTGCTGTGCTACTGTTTCAGGCTGTCTAAAGACTCAGGCAAGTAATACTGCATTGGTTCATGTTTGGAGGACATTCTTGTGACTGTACATACAGCCTAGAAACTCGCCTTAATGAAAGCAATGATCCTGCTGCTCAGTTCTGAAGCAATGGATAGATCTGCAGCAAATTCCACTGGCTTGCAACATATGGGTCGCTGCATAACAGTACTGTTGTTTTTCCTTCTTAATAGCTATCACTATAGAGGCGGAGAAAGATGTGATATAATAGTTGGGGCATAGGATGATTAGGAGCCATGAATTCATAAATCCTGATCCCAGTTCTGCCACTAAATCCCACTGTGGCTGTGAGCAAATCGCTTCACCATGCTGAGCCTCAGTTTCAGTGTCTGTAAAATGGAATATTGATTTGCCCCTGGAGCTGGTGTGAGATTTAACTGATATATTAATATAACATTATTTATCACTATATTTTATAAATGCACATGACGTTAGAGCTCTGTACCCTCTTTATATTAGAAGCTGTCTGCAGTACATCTGACCTCAGTAGCTCCCAGTCTCCCCTTCCTGAAACTCCAAGGTCTCTGTAATGTGACACATAGGCATGCTCTCATGATACCCCAAATCCTCCGCTCTGTAACCACAAAGGCTCTGCCGCATCTGACTCAGTTGTTTACTAAACCACTGAAGACTGTCTGATCCCTGTCCAGGCTTCCCCTGAGAGAGCCTCAGAGTCATGTCCTGGCAGCAGTCTGATTCAGTCTGAAGGTTTCTGAATCTGTTCTTTGCTTCTGGATGCTGGTTCTGATCCATAAGAGAAATGGAAAGCTGGCTAGCTGGATGAGTGCTCTGTGTGTAGCTTCTCTTAGAGCAGTAAACACAGTGACTCACCCCTCCTCTGTGCTTTCCCTCCGTTCATGTAGAAGTTATTGCCTCTCATATGCTTGCTCTCTGTGTGATTCACATCATCGGTATATCCTTCCCCCCCATTCTCTGTTACAGATGAATGGCAAGTGTCAGTCTGCCTCTCAGTGTGTGTGAGGATTGTTAGAGCAGGAGGAGGACTTGTGAATGATGGAGGGGAAGATACTCTCTGCATTCCACACTGCAGTGCCTTGGGAATCCATGCTGTGTCTCCAAGAGATGGAGGCACAGGGCTTAGGGTTTAAGCATCTGCTGTTCCCTCACCTGTCAGACCTGATGTCCTCCTTGGTGGACGTATCATGTGGCCAGCTTTGTAGGTATGGTTAACTGACATGACCGTCTTGCAGATGTGTCACATATGGTGTGTGACGGTAGGGATTGGGTAAGTGTGCGCTTTTCACAGGATGAGAACAGTTGTCAAATTGAAATGCTCTGCAGTGGCCAGGAATAGTGTGTCTATTCAGCTTCTCACAGCAGCAGCCACGGCAGTCTGTCTGGCCTCTGATATAAAGGCAAGCTGTTGGCTATGGATTCCTCATTTATGGTGACCAGCCACACTCCAGCTCCAAATAGCCAGCCTTTTAAATCTTAAAGGAGACTTACAAGCAGAAGCAGAAAGAAGGGTACCAAGAGCTGAAAATAGCTTGTGGATAAACAGAAAGTTTGGGTAAGTCACAGAACAATTTCATTGGAAATGATCTAGCTGGATTTCAGTAAGGCTGGACAGGGTATATTCCTAGCATAATCTTCTGTGCTTAATTGAGACTATTGATGATTAATAGTCAGATAAAATTGAGAATTCCTTTCTGCTTAAACTGCACTCCTCTGTCTGCTCCTTAGGAGGGGAAAAGTTGCTGCAGGCTTGCTTGGGGTGAGGGTCATATAGTCTCAAGTTACTGTGCATGCTGCTTCATGTGTAAATGGAAGCTAAAGATCTGTGGTGCTTCCTACTGGATAATTTATGTCCTTACCAATGCTCCCTTTTGTACTAAAATGAGTTTTAACATCCAAGGCTGTGTGTGAAGTACAAACAAGTGCATCCATGGCTGCTGTTAGCTACACAGTGACTGCTGGTATCTGACACCGTCCTCTGTAAAGTGCTTTGGGGGCACTGGAGTGTGAAAAGGTCTATTAAAATCAAATTCTGATCTCATCTGCTGTGCTCTTTTCTCACACAGCAGTGCTGCTCCACCTCATCCCACTAGTAATGGTTTGTCTTGGTTGAGGGGGTGGGGAAGAGAAGAGCCCTGAAGAAAAATAGTGGGTATTGCTGTATGTGCAAACTGAAACCATCAAACTTGTGATCCTGAGCTGAATAAGCAGAACACTTCAAGTTCTCACGAGGATGCTATAATTCAGACAGAAGCCATCTTGGGGTCAACTGCAAGGGTGTTGACAGAAGGAGGGCCGGATTTCCAATTAGGCACAGTAGGCATGTACGTAAGGGCACAGGTGTTTTAGGGGCAACTTACCTCTCTAAAACTGTGTGCAAGATGAAAGTCATCCGTAGGCGAGGGCACTGAAGGTGCTGTGCCTAGGAACATGTAAGGTGTAAATCTGGCCCTGGACAGAAGTGGTGTTGGATAACCTTATAATAAAAACACTAGTACTGGGGTTCTTTGTATACTTCCAGCAAAAACACTTGTTTTAAATATAAATGGGAAACACAACCTTATAGAAACACTTGTCCCTTTACCAGGGCATAATAATACTTAGTAGACATTTATATATCACTCAGAAATGTACCATGTAGCTTACAGAATAAAAGTTGTAACATAGTCCCTGCTCCAGGAAGCTTGCAATCTAACTTTAGACATGAGGCTGCAAATGCAGTTAACAAGGAATAGGAAAATAAAATGTTTATAGTAATAAGATCACACATTCATATTGATCCTTGCAGACACCCTTGTAAGGTTTGTGCACTGAGCATAATTAAAAATTGAATGTTTGTAGCACTGTGTATCTTTTTAATAGGGTTTTCTGGGTTTTTGCAATCTGTACAGGAAATGCTACATACTGTAAGATGAAGTGTAAGTAGTCTCTTGACCTATCAAAGGCCATGATCAAGTGTCTTGATGTTTTTGGTCTTTTGGTCTTGAGATGAAAACCTTGTCTGTGTCTCCTGGACTGAGAAGTAAAAACATTATCTAAGTTATATTTAACCACTTGTAGGAGGTAAATGGGTAGTCATAAACAGCACCAACTGTGTAAGTATTCTCACTTTACTGATGGGGAAATTGAGTCAGGAATTAAGTAACTTGCTCAAGGCCTAGAAGTGCATAATTGTCTGTTGGGATTACAACCAAATGCATGGTACTAAGTCTTGCTCAGACCACACCACGTGATGATCACCAGCATAAAATAAATATATCATGGGATATTCCGTCACTTGAATGATCTTATCTTGGTGCTTTTGACAGTACTATATTAAACTCTTGAGTAGGAGTCTGTTCTCAAACAGCAGTGGACCTTGACTCCAGTGTCTGTGCATGAACCAGTATTCGAGAATTGCTACTTATGCAATAACCAAATTCCTGGGTGGGATCTTCTTCCAGATCCTGATTTTTCTTATTATTTACAGCTAATCTAGTGTCCACCACCTGTGTACTGAGTTCTCCCCACCCTCACCCTTTCATCTTAATCCCAGTAGCGACTCTGGTGTTCTGCCTGTCTTTGTGCCTGGACCCCTATAGTGGGAGCTGATCCTAAGACTTCAGGGGACGTGCTGGTTTCTTCTAGAATATACCGATTTATAAGCCAAGATGTCATTTATTTAATGAATAAAAGGCATTAGGGGGGCATCCTGTGTTACTACTGACCGCCCCCCCACCCCACTATGAAAGGTGACATGTTAGAGCGCCTGCATCTCCAATTTCTATAAGACTTGTAAGGACCTGGGCCCTTGTAAAATTGTTGTGTACAATAGTGTGCCTGGTCTGGTACCAAACATGGAGGAGTCTAGGACCTTCCTCTGAGCAGTGTGGAATGTAAATAGACATCCCTTCAGCAGAGGACAGAGCACAAAGCAACAGGTGACCAGAAGGGGGGTTCATCACACAGAGTCGCAGGAGGCTTTTAAAAATAAGCAGAGTTACTTTGGGTGGCAGACTACCCACGCCATTAACCCCCGGGGAAGCCTCCACCCTCAGCAATTGCTTTCCACAATATTTCACATTTCTTCCCCTCTCTGAGCAGCCAGCGGAGGGTTCAGGTTTTCCATCGACTGGTGTAGAAAGTGCTTTGAAGACACACAGGGTGAGGATCAAAAGCCTTTTTGTGTAATTGGTGGGTGTGACCGAGTCATGTCCCCGTCCCCCCCTCCTTCCTTTCTTGACTTCCCTTTTCCGTTTTCACTGGGCCAGGTGCCGACAGCAGGACTGTGGTGTGCCCCTTTCCTTGGGTGGGGGGAATGAGGAGGGAAGGAAGTAAGGGTTTCTGGGTCTGTGGGAATGTGAGCTCTAGCTCTCCAACTCTGTAAACAGCTGGTGACTCACTGCATAGCTATGGCACCAACTGACTGCCAGGCCTGAGGCTCTGTGTGTGTGGATGTGTGTGCGCGCACACGCGAAGGGAGGAGGGTGCAGTGTGTTTCCTTTATACACGGGCAGCTCGCTGCTCCATTTACTCATTCGGACCATTTGGCCAGGGCTAGGAGCCCGCCCTTCTTCCTGTCTGTGCCTATGATGTGTGCTTCTGCCTCTGGCTTGACTGAGCAGGAGTTAGTGAAGACCAAGTGTGAGGCAGAGGAGAACTGCAAAAGGGGAGAAGTGATGTCTGGACAGATGTCTGTGTGTGAGAGAGAAAACTCAACCCTCCCTCAGGCTTTTTATTTGTGCTGCAAGTTTTGTGTTTCCCATAGAAGAGAGGTCAGATTCCAGCTCCACACCCATCCCTTTTCCCCCTCAGTACGTGGTTGAGGTGCCCTCCCAGGTGGGTTTGTGCTACTCAGACTATGATAAATAATGACCATTTGTCCATGGCATTTTTAGTGAGCTTAGCTTAGTCTGCTCCTGCTGCCCAGCGGGGGAGGTGAGGGTATCTGGCACCGCTGTGAGGATGGGGTGTAATACGACACAATGCACCACCCTGTGTGGTGCTGCACAAAAGACACTGCGTACCAGTCGCTTTAAGTGGCCCATTCATCATGAAGCGTCTCTCGCTGGTCTGGCTCGTGTACTGCGTGATAGAAGGCGGTCGGGTGGGGGCGAGACATGCAGATGGAGAGATGTAGAGCTGCTATCTCTGTCTCAGGCTGACAAAGAGATGAGGTGCTTTATCGAAGACATTCAGCAATTGGGGGAAATGCCTTTACTTTGTGATTCTGTTCTCTTTGTCTTTCCTCTACCTCAGCTGTGTGTGTGTCACATGATGAAGTATCTTGACTAGTACAATTCAAGCAAAAGGAGCCTGAACTGAGCCAGCCTCCTTAACCCACACAACTCCCTGTCACCCCCTGCACCCCACTTTCATATGCCCTTGGACCTCCCACCTCCAGGGTTATTTACGGATATGAATGAGTTTGTTTACTCTCTGACGACCTCATGATGTCTTTGCACAGACATGACCTGAAGTCATTATTGCTTTTGGGCTTCTCTGTTTCCATGGTTACTGGCTCAGGGTTGGCTATTTTCCCAAGGTCACCATGGCAACTATCAGAAGGGAATCATGCTTGGGATGCTTTGGCTGTATTTTTCATGAATGATTAGAATGTGTGACACGATGCAGACGTGGAAATGGGATGGGGAGGGAGGCAGAACTCCCGCCAGACAGTCTGGGTGTTCTGTACACCCAGCACCACTGCAGCCTTTGAAATCCACTACAGCTGCTCCTTGGGAGGGACAGACTCTGTGTCAGAGCTGGAGTCCTCGCACCCTCCCCAGCTAGCGCAGCCAGGATGCTGGGGAAAGTATAGGCAGATGCTGTGATGTCAGAGCTGCAGTGCCCTCTTCTGTGGTAGGTACCTCACGAACAATCACTCTGGCAATGTCATCTCTCCAACTTGGTGGGTGTGAAGGTTCTGGAACAAGGTCCCCCTGGATGGATTCTCTAAAGTGCTGATTGAAAGGGAGAAGTTAGCAGCGAAGGTGAGAGTGAAGGGCAGTGTCTCAGCAGAGGACATTGTTTATGTCAATGGATACTCCTCTAAGAATATCAAACAGGTGGCTTCTCTCAGCCTTAGGGTGAGATGTGAAGCAACAGTCCTGATGTACCGGAGGCACAGAAACTTGCCCCGTGTCTTCATAATCGGTTTTGCCTGCTTTTTAAAAAGTGACCTATTTGCGGTGTCTGTGGCTAAGGGTTAGTAATGGAATACCTTTCTTCTCCAGGCTGCTGGTTCAAAGCCAGTCCAGGTCAGTAATGACCAAAATGGGAGGGGAACGGCGGCGGCGTTACTGTCTGGTGTCTTTTGTGAAATGAGTTGATAGTCTTGGTCCAGTTCCTAATGGCTGGATCTGTATATCTCAAAATCTTCCTGGCTCATGGAGACTGAGCTCCCCTCTCGCCCTTAGAGGTGAGAGACACTACTGTGAAAATGTGCTATGGTAGCCAGCACAATTGCTACTTGAGGATGGAATCCAGTATTGATCCACTTCCTCGCACTTTTTCTAAGCAAAAATGTTACCAAGAATTTAAAACAAGCCCCATTTAACTTCAAAAAACCAAAACAAGCTGTATTTACATGTGGCACTTGCTGGCAATACAAAGAAGACCCTCCCACATGTTGCTGGAGGAAGACACTCCTTTCTGAATCTTTTTGGTGTTCCTAAAATTTGCTGTTTTTGTTAGTGAGCCCCAAATCGTCGCATGGTAGAGAATGGGTCACTCTGTCTTGAATGTTGGGTCTGTTTCCTTCCCTGTTCCCTTTGACAGTATTGTTGTATTGTTTTTTTCTAGTTGCAATTTCTGATCAGTTCTGTCCAGGAGACTGTGCCCAGGTTATGACGACTAATCCCAAACCGAACAAGGCATTAAAGGTAAGGCTGTGGTAGGAGCCTGACTGAGATGATTCTGGGTAAATGGGATGGGTCACAAAGCTGTGCCAAAAAAGTCATTTATTCTCTGAGGGGTTCTGTTTGCAAAATTAGCATGTCAGAATGCTTCTCTGGTATCAGCTGGGAAGCACTTGTGAAGAGAGGCTAGAGAGGCACTGATGACATAATGGGGGGGAAGACAAGAGTCCGTGGGATTGTGCATCAACTAGAGGAGTGGTTCTCAACTCTGGTCCACTGCTTGTTCAAGGAAAGCCCCGGTGCGCTGGGCCAATTTGTTTACCTGCCACCTCCGCAGGTTCGGCTGATCGCAGCTCCCACTGGCCACCCCGGTTCACCGCTCCAGGCCAATGGGGGCTGCAGGAAGAGGCAGACCACATCCCTTGACCTGCGCCACTTTCCACAGCCCCCATTGGCCAGGAGTGGTGAACCACGGCCAGTGGGAGCTGCAATCGGCTGAACCTGCGGAGGCGGCAGGTACACAAATTGACCTGGCGCACCGCAGCTTTTCCTGAACAAGCAGTGGACCAGAGTTGAGAACCACTGCTCTAGTCAATGCACAGTCCCAGAGACTCTTGGTAGACCAGAGTTGAGAACCACTTGACTAGAGTATCCCTGTTGGTATTAAGGAGACACTTCTAATCAGGCGGGGGTTGAGGTATGTTGATAGCATCGCAAAACATATGTTCTGTGGGTACGAGAGATTGCTGCTACTAGGGGCATATGCACTTGGATAAGGAAGACACAGATTTGCAGATGTCTTACCTATAGATCTGTGTAGGCAGTGAACTCTTCATAGATGCACTTGCCTCATGGCTTTGATGGCACATTTTGCTGACGAGCCTGTTAGAAATCCTTTCTAGTGTCTTGGGTCACTCCTCTAGGTGTCCTGCATTCTCTGTAGATGTTCTTTTTACCCCTTCAGATGCCAATAAGTATGGGTAGAAACCAAACAAATAACCTCTTAAAGGTTGTGAGAGGGAGAGTTCCTCTGTCTGCTTCATCTAACCTCCCTGTACTGTGGCCCAGTAAATAGGCTTGCCGTCTTAGCACTTCAGGTTGTGGTCTTATGAGCTAAATAGGGCTGGGTTTGGACAGTACGTGGATGGGAGACCTTTACAAAAGGTGCAAGAAGTGGTGGTGTTTCTTTTTGGTCAGCACTGAACCAATGCCTCGGCATAATCCTGCAAGGCACTGTGCTGCCGAAGATAAGATGGAAAAACTATGGTCCTGACCCCTTGCTATAAAGATCCCATGGCATGTTTCAGCTCAAACAATTGTATTCCAGTCTCCCTAAAATTCTCCTTGTTGTTTTATCTGGATAAAATATCCATTGCTGTGTAATGCTGGCAGAAAATATCTAGAACTCCCATTGCAGTGGTTTGTAGGCTCTGAAGACACTGTGCTGAAATAGCTGCCATGCGCCACCCAGAGGTGGCTGCAATTCAGTGGTATGCATAGTCTGTAAAGTGCTTCGGGCTCACGCTGTCTGAGAGGTACTATATGAATATAGTTATATTACTGCAGGGTAGCATAGTTGCTTTCTTGCTTTAGCCAGCATGGCTGCTCAATACCTGTTCCTCTTGCTTGCTGTTGACTGTTCTCTCTGTGAAATTGATAACTGTAGGTAAAGGAGGAGTCAGGAGAGAACGCCCCAGTGCTGAGTGACGATGAACTCGTGTCAATGTCCGTCCGGGAGCTGAACCAGCACCTGAGGGGTCTCACGAAAGAAGAGGTCATCCGCCTGAAGCAGCGGAGGCGCACGCTCAAGAACCGGGGCTATGCAGCCAGCTGCCGCATCAAGCGTGTGACACAGAAGGAGGAGCTGGAGAGGCAGCGGGTTGAGCTGCAGCAAGAGGTGGAGAAGCTGGCCCGAGAAAACAGCAGCATGAAGCTAGAGCTGGACGCCCTGCGCTCCAAGTATGAGGCGTTGCAGACCTTCGCTCGTACCGTTGCACGGGGGCCTATTACCCCAACCAAAGTTGCCACCACTAGTGTCATCACCATTGTGAAATCAGCTGAAATCTCATCCAGTTCTGTGCCATTTTCAGCAGCATCCTAGTGCCCTGGATGGGGGAACTAGCAGCCTTTCGGAGGGATGGGGAAAGGGCTCTTATGCACCGTTCCAGAGTCCTTGGTCACTTCAAGAATTGGCATTTTAACAATTCCTTCTCTTTCAAAAGTGCAAAAAAACCAACAAAATCTACAAAGGGAACGTAACTGGCTGCTCCTCTGTGAACTTAGTGGTTCCATGAAGCTCTTGTGGCTGGGATTTGAGCTCAGTACCTAGTATGAGCTTTCGCTTTCTCTTCTTCCTCCCTCTGCCTCCCCCAACCCCCTTTAGGCTGTGGGCAGCTTCCCAGTTGGGAGAGGATACTGGAGGAGCCTTCATGAATGATGTTCAAGAGCCAGGTAACAGATGGACTGTCGAAATCATGTGAGAGGAATGTATAGAGAAGAGTTTCCTTTAGCGGCATCCAACTCCTGTTAAGAAGTTACCTCACCCCAGCACCATGTTCATTTGTCATAGCAGGGGCAGAGAAATAACTCTGAAGCAGAGTCCATTCCACCATGTACTGGAGGGAGGAGAGGAGGGTTGGTCATACAGAGGGGTAATATGTTTGGGTCAGACCACACCAGTTAGGAAAAACCTTCCTGGCTTCAGCCCATGCTGGTTACCAGTTTACATGTTTTAATACACCCCATACCTGTGTGGCCTATAAAGCTAAATTGCAGCCTCCCTTATGCAAAGCCAAGTCTACCAAGAGCTCCTTCCCCAAGATGTGCCTGTAAATTGGGTATATTTATTTCTTCCAGATGATCCACAGGTTTGTAATAATGGCTTATTCAGGGTTCCTTGAAGCTCAAGGGAGGAAGGCACAGTGAAATTTAGGAAGGGAGGTATGTTGAGGGGGCATAGAGAGAAATACTAGAAGTATTACTGGACTGAGCCAGAATTGGTTACCGTGGTGGGAAGTTGTTCTTCTGGAAATCAGCACTGTGAAAAGGTGTTTCTAGTATGCTCTAGTATAGAGCATATTAGAAAGATGTGTTAAAAGCACTGAAGTAGCAAGAGGGCCAATAGTATATGTGCAAGAAGAACAAAGCCAGCAGAAACTCCTGGATAACAGAGGTAGTGGTGGTTAAAGCCTTTGCCTGTTAGAAAAGTGGCCATCCCAACCTCAGGGGCCATGTATACTGGTCTTCGCCAACAAGAGATCAGGTATGGGATGCTGAGTAGAAGCTGAAAAGAGGAAGAAAGATTCTTAACCTGATCTCCGTCGTTAAAGCTGGGTTCCAAAGAGTAGAAAAGCCTATAGTGTTTTGTGTAGAGAGGGTTGAGGGAATCTGTCTTAAGACAACCCTGAAACTCAACGTTTCATGGGGGTGTGAATTATCCCAAGAGATGCATGGAGGGCAGAATTGGAGTCGGTGGCTTTTGGGGGAAGGTAAAATTGGGGTTGATAAGTAGGGCTTATGGTTCTGAAGGATAATTGGGAAGAGGTAACTGTGGCTCAGCAGTGAGCAGGAAAGGGGAAGCCAAAGGGAGAAGAGCCTATTCTTCTTTAACAGGACTGAAAAGACATTCTAAGTTTCCAGGTCAGAGTAAAAATAGCTATGTTCAAGTTTGTGTATTTGAAGTAGGAAAGAAAAGGGGATTGCCTGGTGTTCCAGAGTAGGTCAAAGATTTGTGGGCTGTCAGGTGCCTGTTCTAAAGCAGGTGAGAAGAGATTGAGACTCCTGAAGTTTAAGATGCCTGGAGGACATGGCTAATGTTCATATTCAGAAGAGTTTGATAGACCAGTGTTCCAGAGTAAGGTGCAAAGGAGAAGATGGAGAAGACTGAATGGTGTTCCAGTTTAACTTAAAAGGATAAAAGAAGATGCTGCTGTCATTGAAGAGGACAGAAAATTAGCATCCTAGACCAGTGTAGGATATTGTTTGTGAAGTTGTCTTGAATAGCAAGAAGAATGCACAAGTTTAGTGAAGCCATGTCTTTCTTCTAAAGACAAACACAAGTTGTTGCTGGCTCACTTTTACCCAGTCTCTGGGTTTCCCAAGAAGGTACTCAAGTCAAGTAGTTGAAGAGGCAGAACCTAGTTCTCATTCAGTCCTAAACATCTACATTTGATGACTTTACTGAGCCATAGAATGTGTAAGAGTAATGCTTCCTTGATAGCTTTTACCCCCCCACACCAGATTCATCTCCTCCTGGGGGAGGCAAACAGGAAATTACCAACAAATGTAGTTTGGATGATATTTAACTCCATTTCTCCTCCACTTCCTTACCATCTCCTAACAGGCAGATTGATGTTCTGCATATCAGTACCAGTTTTTGGCTCCCCCAGCAGAAGCTGAGGAAGAGAAGAGAAGACCTTAATCCCTTTTCATGTTCTGTAACTCAAAAGTATTTGGAAATCTTCACAGATCTTTAAGGTGCCACCATTAACACAGACAACATCCAGGTTCCTAGCACTGTTTGGACTTTAAAAGAGAAAAACAGAAAAATATCCAGTGGACTTGGAAATGACTGGTCCCAGTTTCTAGAATAGCTCCATGAAAGCCTTGACATTCCTGAACAGATAAGACCTCCACCCCACCCCTACCCGGGGCATCCTTCACTGCACCAAGAAAATGAGATCAACTAGACAGGAGTGTAATGGGGAATTTGAATGTAATTCGGTGGGGTTCTCTTGTGGTTGGAATGAGATGAGGAATAGATCTGAATTCTTTACTAGTACTTCCATTGTGGCTGAGCATTTTCCAGTTCTCAGAAGTGTGCCAAAGGTTTGTCCAAGTGATTACTGGTTTAGTGCTTGTAGGCGCATAGTCTCTGATCACTCTATCAAGAATGAGGCCTGGGTGTTATTAAAGCTGTTGATACCATAACCATGGTAGGTAATCCATATTGGATATCCATAAGGACCACATGGAAATATTTAAAAAGAGAAATATATATATATATATATATATATATATAAATATATTATATACATTTTATCATACAGATTTTTCGTAATTTTTTTTCCAAGTTTGATACTGTAAATCTTTACTAAAAGAAATTGCCAGTCCAGGGCTCCTTGGGTGGTGATTTGGGGAGGGAGGAGACGTGCTGGCTAACTTCAACAGGTGAGTCAGCAAGGTAATACAGAGAGAGGAACAATCTGAAAGCTGCTCACCACGTTAGAGAGACAACTCCCTCTCCCTTCTTCCTCTGGGGTTTGTTTCTGTTCCGTCCTGCACTTGCAAATCTGATGCCCAGGGCAAAAGCCACATGATGGGAATTGGGCTACTGCTTGCAGAATCACTAGGGGAGCCCTGTTGAAAAGGAGTACTTATCTCTCTTCCAACCCTCCTTCCACTTCCTACTTGTCCCTCCTTACTACAGTAACTAGGGCTCCTTTCTCTCCCCTCTTATTTTGTTACACCACCAGTAGAGGGAAGCATTGAGTCTTAATTTCGTGAGGATTGGGCTCCACTTCTGAACCCCATGACCAGTATTTTCCTCTGATACCCACCCTGTGCATAGGAACCATAGTATGAAGGTGGGGACATTAGAAGCAGCCAGCGATATGTCCCCTGACCCACTATTGGGGTGTCGTGGGATGTTTACATTGGGCAATAACAGGTCCTTCTTATCAGGGGCTTCTCTGTGCTCCTGTACCTGCATTTGTTGTGCTCCTGACGGAATAGTTTCCCACTAGGGAAACTTCAGAGCCCTTTGAAGCAAGTTAGCATCTCTGCTCTTGCCCAGCTGTATCTTCTGCCAGAGGAAACAACATATAAGGAGAAAAAGGTTTGCGTGTTTTGTAATGCCACTTCTTTCTGGGACAAGTGAGGGAAGGCAGCAGGCAAAATGAATAATGCGGGGGAAGGGAGAGTGAGTGGCAAGGTTTATGTATTACTGGGCTAGTGAGGCATTCAAGCTACTGTGCAACTCAAAGCCCGAGGAGGAGGAGGTATTTTTTTCTCTCTCAGATCATTTGAACTTTGTCATGGTTGTTTTCATTTAAAGAAAAGAAACTTTTGTAATGTGGGTTTGTTTTCCTTTGTCATCTGTACTTCAGTCTGCTGGAGTGTTTCTGTAGATGGTGAATCTTTTGCTTTCATTTTTTTTTTTTAATGGTAGCTCTTCTGTTAAGTTTTTATCACCAACTCATTCTATCCTCCGTGGTTATTCAGTAATTTCATTTCAATATTTATTTTTGTGCTGCTTTTTTTATTATAAAATAAATTATTGATATACTGAGTAATGTGGATTCCTGTTTGTAAGGCGTATAGCCCTGTGTATGTGCCCATCACTTTCTCTTGACAGCCACAACGTAATTTATTGCTGTAAATTTAGCTGCAGTGACTGGTTTTTTGTACCTTTCCAATAAAGCATTTTCTGGTTTCAGAGTTGTGCTGGTGTGTGGTCAGCATTTTGGAGCCTGAATTAATCTCCAGTAGGGCACTTTCCTTAACCTAATCTTTTATTTCATCTGTAGGTGATATAGCTTGTTGGGGCTTGCTATTAAAAAAAAACAAACCAAAACATGTCTTTAAAAGGCAGGCTGGGCATGTGCAGATGTTACTCTGCCAGGACCCGGTGAAGAGCTGCAGGAGAGCCAGATTTCTTGACCATGTAGCAGCAAACTGTTAAAACAGCAGCTTAGCACAGGAGTAGTCAACACAGCCCCATCTCAAAGCCTTGATATAAGTGCTTCAGGGAACTAGTGTGTGCTCCACTCCCTTCATAACAGGCTTCCCCACTGACCGTTTTTGGTGCCGTAGTCATTTTCAAGTGGCATTCGGTTCAGCATCTTCCCTGGCCCACTTGCTGCTGCTTTCATGATTCATCTGGAATTGACTGTGCCTAAAGTGTGTGTGTGTGTTCCTCTACACCAGTGGTCTTCAAACTGGGGTACATGAGCCCACCGCCGGGGATGCGCGAGACCCTGGTGCCGCCGCTGATCCTGCCCGGGAGACCACCGAACTCCCAGGCGGGCTATTTTAGTCCTGCCGAAATGCCGCCGCGGAAAGCGGAAGCTTCCACTTTCTGCGGCGGCATTTTGGCGGAGATACCCCCCAGGGGCCGCCAGACATTTCCCTCCAAGGAAAGAGGCCACGGGGGGAAAAGTTTGAAGACCTCTGCTCTACATCACGCTGCACTTTTCGTGCATTCACAGTGGTCTCTAACCATGGAATCTCTACCTATAGTCAATAGGAATTGTTTGTACTTCGATGGGAAGCCCCCCAGGAACCAACATGTGCAAATACTGCAGTAGGTTGTATTCTTCTCTCTGTCAACAGGGACCCAAATAAAGTGTTGACGGTACGTTAGCTACAGGAACTCCTCACTTAACGTTATAGTTACGTTCCTGAAAAATGCAACTTTAAGCAAAATGATGTTAAATGAGTCCAATTTCCCCATAAGAATTAATGTACATAGGGAGGGTTAGGATCCAGGGAACTTTTTTTCACCATACAAAAGACTATATTATATATGCACACACACACACAGTATAAGTTTTAAACAAACAATTTAATACTGGTACACAGTGATGATGATTGTGAAGTTTGGTTGGGGTAGATGAGTCAGAGAGTGGGATATTTCCCAGGGAATGACTTACTGCTAAATCACGGGTTCTCAAACTGAGGTTCAGGATCGCTAGGGGGGTCACAAGGTGTCAGCCTCCATCCCAAACCCTGCTTTGCATCCAGCATTTATAATGGTTTTAAATATATTAAAAAGTGTTTTTAATTTATAAGGGGAGTCACACTCAGAGGCTTGCTGTTTGAAAGGGGTCACCAATACAAAAGTTTGAGAACCACTGTGCTAAATGAACTAGCAGTTTGCTGAGCCCTCGAGGGTTAACTCTCACACTCTAGAATGCAACAGGAAAGGAGGGAGGGCAGAGACATACACTCGGAGAGATATAGAGATAGAGATGTGCATTCCACTTTAAGCATCAAGAGTGGGGTCAGAAGTACACTGCTTTGTTAATTAGATCAGTGAGCCTGCAGCTGCTGCCTAAGACAGCAACTCCCTCCAGTCCCTTTTGCTCTATGGAAGACGGTGTAAGTGGGGTGCAAGAGCAGTGGGGAGGGAGACACCCTGACATTAATGTTCCCCTTGCCCTTGGTAGCAAGCAGGAGTCTCAGGAAGCAGCTCCAAGGCAGAGGACAGGAGTAGCACATTGCAGTCGGGGAAGGGACATATGAACTACAGGCACTTGAACTGCTGGCAATTGATAGCCCACTGGGCAGCTGACCACATTAGAAGGGAGCATTGCATAACTTTAAACGAGCATGTTCTCTAACTGCTTAGCAACGAAACACCGTTAACTGGGATGCCTTTAAATGAGGAGTTACTCTATTCTGCAAGATGGCTCCTATCCTGGAGAGCTCACACCGTAAAATGGTTTTTCCTCAAACGTGTGTGGCACACCTTCCCTGTCTGGTCGTTGTCATGTAATGGCAGCACTTGCACAAGGAGAGTGCTGAATTGATGGATGTTTTAAACTTCAATATGACATCGTGTGTGTGCTTTCTTTTCCCTTCTGTTTCTCTCATCTTGAAACAGCTGGTACCCTAAGCACTAGCTACCATGGGTCACTGACCACAGTTAGAAATTGCAGTTACAGAAAACAAAGGGTGACTGAGGCAATATATTTAATCCCTTAATTATTTGTAGGCAGCCTTAGGAGAGAGTTGAATGCAGGTTAGGCACTCATTGCAGGGGGCTTAGGCACATGTTTAATAGACACAGGACACTAATTAAAGAGGGGAGTTAGAAGGAAACTGAAGCAATTAAGGCAGACTTGATTAGAGGAGTACAAGGAGGGTAAAGCTGCATAGGGGCCTTAGCCCAGGATAAGCAGGTTAAACATTCTAGTGGGTAAAGGCACTCCAGGGGTATGGCTGAGACACATGCGACGTGGCCTCAGTGAACAAGGCTTCATTTTCGGTAAGACCAATAGGAGCACTGGAGGAGCCAGAGGGGCTGTGGTGGTTGAGGTAAAAGTAGATTTTTTTCCCCCTTAAATCCCTTTATGTCTGACCCAACTGTTACATTGTGAAGACAGAGACTAGATTCCGTGACAGCTCAGCGTAGAAGGATGCAAACCTGAGAGCATGGCTGCAGCACTGAAGGAGTTAACTGCAGATGACCTAACTTGCTGCTGGAGTACCAGTCAGAAGGCCAGCTCCTGCAAAAGATAAACTAGCCCATTCCCCTGAGAATTGCAGGGAAAATGCTACAACCTGCAGGCAAGAAGCTTCAGTAGAACAGGGCTGAAAGGTGGCCACCCTGTTCTGTAGGGACCACGCTGGCTTTTAGTGGAGTGTAGCTCTCTCTCTTGCTGCCCCATGCTGACAGTCCAGTCATATAAAGCCATACCCAACTTTAAAGTTTAAAAACTCCCTTAATTCTCTTAGTATTATGGTAGCACCCTAAGTTCCTGGTCCATGACTAGCACACCTATGTGTTAGGCATCGTACAAACAGAGCAGAACTATGTCCCTGCCCTAGAGCGTACAGTCTAAATAGAGAAGGTGAGACAATATATCAGGGTGGGCAAACTATGGCCCATGGGCCGGATCCAGCCTGTGGGACCATCCTGACTGGCCCACCTGAGCTCTGGCGGGGGAGGCTGCTCTTGGCCCCTCCCCTGCTGTCCCGGAGCCCAGCTGTTCCCGGAGAACAAAGACCTAGATGCATCCCAGGTGCTTATGCTAATAAATGATCCCTCTCTCTACTGCCTCTTCCAAAAGAAGGGGTGGACTACAGCTGAGTCTGCTGGTGTTTTACCCAACAACCCAATCAGAGCCATGTGTGGATATTCCCTACAGCTGACCTTGTTAAAAGCTTACCCCCTTTTTCAAGCCCTGTGGGGAATTTGCCAATAAGTTTATACAGCACAGCTTTGATAGTGGAACCTCCTCCCCTGCACATAAGTGAGAAGTGTAGTCATAGCTCCAGCACATCCAAGATGTGGTGGTCCCTTATGCTCTCCCCTGTTCCTATCTATTGCAGGGGTGGGCAAACTTTTTGGCCCAAGGACCACATCGGGGTTGAAAACTTGCACGGAGGGCCGGGTCAGGGAAGACTGTGCCTCCCCAAAACAGCCTGGCCCTGCCCCCTATCTAATCCCCTCCTACTTCCTGCCTCCTGACTGTCCCCCTCAGAATTCCATACCCATCCAACTCCCCCTCTCCTTGTCCCCTGATTGCCCCCTCCTGAGACCTTCCACCCCAACCACCACCCCCAGGACCCCACCCCCTATTTAAGCCCCTCTGCTCCTTGTCCCCTGACTGCTCCCTCCAGAGACCCCCCCATACTAACTGCCACCCCCACGACCCCACCCCCTTCTGAACTCCCCCTGCTCCCTGACTGCCCTGACCCCTATCCACCCCCCCACCCCCTGAGAGACCCTCCCAGAACTCCCATGCCCTGTCCAACCTCCCACCCCATTCCCTGTCCCCTGACTGCCCCCTGCCCAGAACCTCCGCCCCATCCACCAACCCCCCTGTCCCTTGACTTCCCCCAGGACTCCCTGCCCCTTAACCAACCCCCCCAGCCCCGGCCCCCTTACCACGTTGGTGGTGCCAATAGAGATGAATGCCCTGGAGTTCAGACTCCCTGCGGGGATATGTCACATTAAGTTTATGTTCCTGTGCAAGTCTATCTGAGCACATTAGGCAAGTGCATTAACAGCGGTGCTATAGTCACCTTTGCTATCTGTCCTCAGCCCAGTGGTTGAAGCAACCTCTGTCCCAGCTCTGACATGATTACTCCCCAGTCAGCTGGGGTAGGGAAGACCAAGGTGTTCAGTTCAAGGGACTTCTTTGCTCATGTTGCTTCTTTGGTGCCTGTGCTGTAAAGCCAAACTGCCTTGTCAGTATCTGCACAGGGCACCTTGTCATGCTTGGTGGCTGCTCTCCTGTCACGGAGATAGACCTAGACAGGCAGCTGAATGCTCCCACCCCTCCCACAGCTAAATCTGCTGCATGAAGGAGTCCTGCACAGGGTTCTCGTTATACCTCCAAAGAGGCAGCCTGCAGGAAGCTGCTTCTCCAGCTGAGCAGGCAGTAGCAGTGCTGGAGATAACCGGAGGGAGGTGGCAGGCTGTCTCAGCTACACGCTGCTGGTAGAGTATTGCTATCACAGGCTTTCAGGGAGACGGGGAAGTTTCTCTGATCAAATCTGTTTATGACTGTCCTGTCACTGCTGCAAAGCACTAGCCAGCCCACTTTGAGGCTAGCCTTGAGATGGGCGTAACCCCTCTGACCACAAGAAAGAAGGTAGAAGGGATGGAGGGGAGAGCACTGTGTTCTTCCAGCCTGGAAGAGGTGGTGTGAAAACCAGTGCGATGGGAGGACTCCTCACCAGGGCCAGCTCATCATGGTACATTTTGTTCACACAGGCATTTCTGGGGCCCAGCTTCCCTAGTGTCTAGAGCAGGGGTGGGCAAACTTTTTGGCCCGAGGGCCACATTGGGATTAGAAAATTGTGCGGAGGGCCGAGTAGGAAAGCCTGACCCCGCCCCTTATCCAACCCCCACCCATTTCCTGCCCCCTGACTGCCCACCTCAGAACCCCCGATCCATCCAACACCCCCCGCTTGTCCTCTGATCGCCTCCTCCGGAGATCCCTCCCCCACTCTAACTGCCGCCTGAGAACCCCACCCCGTAGCTAATCCCCCCCTTTGCTCCCTGACTGCCCCCTTCTGAGATCCCCCCACCCTAACCACCACCCCTGGGACCCTACCTCCCATCTAATCACCCCCCATATTTTTTCCCTGACTACTCCCTCCCGATATCCCACCACCACATAACCCTCCACCTCACCACTTACCTTAATCAGCCGGGTGCTCCTGGACCCGGCCCCTGGCCAGGGAGCGCAGGGCCCCGTGGCTCCCTGCGCTTGACCCAGCCTCCCGCCAGGGATCACGGGGACCCACAGCTCCCCGCGCTCGACTCAGCCCGGGACCGTGGGGCGGGCCTGGTCTGGGAGCGCGGGATCCTGCAGCTCCCGCGCTCCATCCTGCCCCGGCCAGGGAGCATGGGGCCGAGCGGTTTCCCATGCTCCATCCGGCCCTCAGCCAGGGAGCCCAGGGCCCCACAGCTCCCGCGCTCCACCCGGCCCCAGCCAGGGAGCGCAGGGCTGAGCAGCTCCCCGCGCTCCACCCGGCCCGGGAGCACAGGGCCCCGTGGCTCCCGAGCTCGGACCGGCCCCCTGCTGGGGAGTGCGGGGCCAAACGGCTCCCCGCCCGTGACCCGACCCCTGGCCCGAGAGCATGTGGCGGGCACGGCTGGGAGCGCGGGGACCCGCGGCAGGCCAGCCCGGCCCTTGGGCCGGGAGCACGGGGCCTCTGGGGACCTGCGCCCCAGCCCAAGCTCACGGGCAGAATGAAAACGACCGGCAGGCCACTTGTGGTCCAAGGGCCGTAGTTTGCCCACCCCTGATCTAGAGGCCAATGTTATGCTTCTGAATTTACAAGTGTCAGTGTTGGATGGCAGAACGCTGCTGGGTCAAATCAGAGGCCCTCCCCGCCAGATGAGTAACAAAGGCTTTGCCCAATGAAGTGCTCACTGGAGCCATAATAGAAACATCCATTTACTAGGAAAAACAACAACCTTATAAATAGTAACATGAGGGATTGTTAAGTTACAATTTCCACTTTTCAGATTCAAGGGATTTTAGAGCTAGTAAAACTGCTAGATTTTTAGAAAAGGGTCCACTTCTAAACAGAACCATAAGTGTTAACTGTACATTTATTACATGGCTGCAACTTTGAGGCACTATAGGTCCTTATAAGACACTCAAACTGCCCCCTGCCCTCCATGAACTAAGACAAAGCGATGCCAACACCAAATGAGTTTCCAGCAGGCATTCTGGTAGGAGTGCGGGGGTATGGATGGAAATTAGTACAGTTCTCTTCAAAGATCTACAATAAAGTTCTGGTGAGATGTTCTAGGAAGGTTCACAGAATGAGGTGCACTATCCGCTGCTGTTCAATAGAGGGGAATTAATTCAGCTAATCCCATATTAGGACATTTGTTTCTCACAAATGGCATTGTGCAGGTTGACAGTAAGAGGACACGGGTCTATTTATGTTTCACTCACTAACTCTCCTAGAACAGAGCCCCTCTGTCATTTTAGGTTCCCACCTCTGTTCAGATAGGGGACATGGCCTCTTTTATAAAGGTGCACGTGACCCTAGCAATAGATCAGTATGTGATCAGTGTAACTCCAGCAGGGCAGATCTGAGCAGGAGTTTATATACACACTTCCCACACATGAACTTGGATCTGTGGTATTGATTTTTTTTTTTTTAAACTGTCCTGGGTCTCTCCAGTCTAGATGAAGGCAAGTGCTAATGCATTAAAGTAAAACTGTCTCTTAAGTTTAAGGAGGGGAACTTAATAGCAAATGTTTTCAAGAATAGTTTCCAGTAAGTGAATTCCTAACCCTGCCAGTCACAGTCATGACAGTTCAATTCCCTGAAAAGGAATTTAATAAGGCAATTGGAATCCATTTCAATTTTTGATCCACTCCAAGGTGGATTGTAGTCCTTTTAAGACACAAATAAAGAGGTTCCCCCTCCTAGAAGCAGTACAGGTAACAACAGTTGAATTTCATTTTAGCCCCTTCCTTGGGGATTATTAAATTTTAGGCTGGTAGGTACCAGAAAATAGCTCATTAATTTCCCCTTCCTCTGTTTCCTACAAGATTCCTGAGATCTTTTCCCCCCTAAGTTTTAACCAAAATAAACTTCGGTAACTTTCAAAACATCAGAGCAGCAAGAGATGTCCAGCTGACTTCCCAGTCTGCTCTTCTCCTTGGGGGCTTGAGAGCCGGTCATCTTCTTACGTAGGCCAAGTCACTAAAGCAGAGTCATGATACACAGAGCATTTCTCTTCCCCTCCTTGCCTCTGTTCATAGGCGAGATGATGAGCTGGGCTCCAGCCTCCGTCTTGCAGCACTGGTAGGAACTCTCAGGAGTCCTGGTTGCTTCCTGTCCCATCATTCCCACAGCACCAATACAGATGCTAGTCGTGCATCAAAACACTGGCAGTGGGGCAGGTTGGTGAACCACTGAATGACAAAAGTGTAGGGGCCTAATGGGAATAGAAAAGAACCAGTCTCCAACATCAGCAGGGACAGGACAGCAGAAGTCAAGCACAGTTCAGCCTCCCACCCTTCTCTGGTTCTTGCTTCTTTCCTTGCAAAGCAACAGCTGTTCTTAGCTTCCCTGGGCCAAGTCTGTTGCTCTCTTTTGGCTCCAGTCAGATTGCAGAGACCGTGAGGTTTTTAAACATCTCCCCTGCTGCTGTCCTCTCAGCTCTCACCTACAGTTCATCGTCCGAGAGCATCAACACTCTTTTCTCAATGTTTTTGCTTCTTTTGCTATTTTGCCCATCAGCTTTGGGTACCGTGTGGTCAGTCTTCCCAGGAGCTTTTGTCTCTGCCTCCTGCATGGACTGCTGGGTGTACTGCTGGTATGTAGGGGAGAAGTTGTGGATAGCATCCTGGACAATGTCCTGAGGGCTCATTGTCTCCTTCAGCCCACTAGAGATGCTCTGCATTGGGGCCACGTTAGCTGAAAGCAGAGAGAATTGTTAGGAGTGATCCACTTTTAAAAGGAAGTGCCCCACTAGACAAGGGAGATGGGAGGACCGGAGGGACCAGACATAGAGGTCCTGAGCCTAGCGATGTAATAAAACCTCTGGCCAACAGGAAACGAGTCCCAGTGTGCAGCAAACCAAGCACGCTGGACATGTCTGATTTCTGAGCGGTTACATTTTGATACGCCCTCATAGAATTTGAGAGGAGTGAGTGAGTAAAGCGCAACAGAAAGGGTTAAATCCATTGCCATCTAAATCCATCCACAGATGAAAAGTTCTGCGTCAATGTTAAATGGACAACTAGAAATGTGGACCAAGATATCCCACTCCTGCTCTATACTCCAACCCTAGCAAAAAAGAAAAGCTTGGTGCTTTTTTTCAAGCCATGAGCAAGTAGTAAATCTCTCTCTACATTTCCTAGGAAGATGGGAGGCCATCCCTGCAGGACGCACATCCCACGGCACCATTTATGAAGGGTTTTGTTTGCCATTCCTGTGGGGAGAAGAACAAGGGGCCAAACTAGCCTCTTCTCCAACTCCCCCCATTTTCATTCCCTTGCACATTCAGCCTTTGGAATTTGCAAAGGACCCAAGGCCACAGAGCACACAAAGGACCAGCCAGATACGACCCCATTATAAAGAGTCCACTTCTTGAAACCACTGCCACCTACATCACAAGACCCCAGGGCATGGAGACCCTACACCAGCAGCAAGGGTGGGACAGGAAGTCTTCTGAGGCTATGCTGCTTCTCGATCATCAACGCCAGACCTTATCGGAGCAACACAAGGCTCCCCTGCCCCCATGGGAGCCCAGTGTAGTAACTGCCACATTCCCATCTTTGGAGACAGAGCCAGTCATGGGGTTTGAAGTGGAGTTTGGGACTTGGCAGAAAATAGCTCAGCAGCCTGGATGAAATATCCCTTTTAAAAGGGATGCTAATACAGAGAACAACCATCATTATTCCAGCAGCATCCAGGGGCCACACACCATATCAGGGCTCCATTGTGACCAGCAACCATGTCTTCACAACACAAGAGCGGGCAGTCTAGTTCAAGGCAAAAAGCCAGGACAATGAGCAGTGGGAGGGAATGGGACAGGGACTCCATGACACATTTCAAGAGGTCAGCTACATGCACAACTTGATGGTTCTAAATCCTCATTGCTTATGTGCCTGGGGCCCTTGGAATGTAGAGAGAATGGCTTCAGAGGGCAGAGTTGAGTTACCTGTTGAGTTTTCCTTCTTCTCTCTGTATACTTGGCAGGTAAAGGCATAACGCAGAGCAATGGCGGCAAATAGCATCTCAATGCAGATTATGAAGTTCTGGTAGCCGGCAGCTACTGTCCCAGCTCCCACCTCCTTCCCATCAATGATCTGGACCTCAGGGATCACCCCACACTTCTCCAGAATGGCCAGCAGCATCCCTGTAAAGAGACAAAGAAAGGGGGTCAGTTCTAGTTCAGGGTGTCCAGTAGGTTGTGCAGCTACCACGGGTCCTTCTGCTGCCTCCCAACATATTGGGTGGAGGGACCGGGTGCTGGGAGAGAAGAAGGGCCGTCCTCTTGGAAACCTCAAGCTCCAGGACCCACCTTGCCAGAAGGAGAGGAAGATGACGGCCTTGATAGTGAGGAACTTGAGGACTGGCTCGAAGGGGCGCAGGAGCTCCTGGGTGGCAAAGTAGAAGAGGAAGAGCGCGTAGAGGGCCATGCTGACAGAGAAGTTGTAGATTATGGTGATGTAGAGGTATCCACTGTGAATGCTGAAGAGAGGGAATTATTAAACTGGGCTGCTGGAGCTACGCCCAACCAGAGACCACATGAACAGGCTGCAGCCACTCCTCATGTGCAACACAGAGGCTATATGGAGCCTACAGAGACCCAGATCAAGAGAGGGTGTTACACACTGGAACTTATTTTCTCCAGCTGCAGCATCTCTTCCACACTTCAGATAAAGGCACCTGCAGCCCTACTGCAAGAGGCTGCGTTTGGCCGGGTGTTAAGTAGCATACATACAGAAACACAGGAAATTGCTACCATGGTGGTTCACTAGGCTAAGGACTCCTTGGTAGCAGGATTGCAGGTTAGAGGCCCAGAAAGATCTTGGTCCAAAAACTGAAGTGCACAATAGTGGGTGGAAATCTGCCACAGTCTAGCCCTGGAGTTAGAGGAAGGAGGGGAGAGGCTCAAATTTATGTTTCTGGATTAACAGCATAAAAATCTTCCCATGATTCTGAGGCCTCGCCCTCTATTGCAGATCTGTGGAGGGTATGCAAAGCCCTCCTCACCTCCCTCCCCGCCCCCGACCTATGGCCACAACCACAGGGTTTAGAGCCCTTAGTCATACCATTTCAAGTTCATGCACAGGAAAGAGCAACAGCCCATCTCTCCCCATTCCAAGGCTTGGCTGGGCCCTGTTGCTCCTGGGAGTTAAGATGACCATAGTCTGCAACCCCCTTGAGCATTCGCTGTACTAGGAAGAGCACAGTGGAAGAGTGGGGAGGGCAGTCCCCAGTGCAGCATGGTGCTGATCCGGCAGCCCCAAGGAAGAGCACTTAATGTCCCCATATCCGGTTTTCCTGTCCCCACCACTCTCAGAGCAGTTCCCTTTGAGGAAGTGTGCCCTGGGGATTGGGAAGGGGAACGGGGAGGGAAAACGCCTCTGTCTGCTCTTAGAGGAGAGGCAGCCATCTCAGCCCAGGAGGAATGGGCTGTCCCATCGTCCTTGCACTCTCACTTGAAGTCGCCATCGTGGTATTTCCCGAATGCCTGCAGGACAATGGTGACAATGGCCATGAGGGGCTTCACGATGCAGAACTGCAACGTCGCCTGCGGCAAGAGAGGAAAAGACACCATGCTACTTCCAGTTCTGTGTTCGAGAGAGATCCCAGTGAAGTGCTCCAACCCAACCAATCATCTCGCCCACCTGCCAGGTGTCCCTGTGGCCTTCTTGTGCCAAGAAATCCAGTCCCAGTAGCTAAATCCTGCCCCTCGTCAAACCCCCAGGGGCTTCCCCTGGGCTCATTCATGAGCAGCACAGTAAGGAAGCAGGGCTGTAGCCCTATGGGATTGTCATGAATAGCAGCAAACCCATGAAGTTACCCTCCCTCCAGCCTAGGACAGCATCTGTACAGATATGTGCCAGAACTTGCCTGATGATAGGTGCCTTGGGTAATCAATACCAATTGCTAAAGGCAATTAGAAGGATTAAAACAGCATCTAAGCAACCCAGTGGGAGGTTACCCTGACTCAGCAATGAGTCAAGAGGCAGAGCTCATGACACCAAGCACAGCTGATTGCTGCTGGATGCGCTGCCTCACTTTGGAGGAAAAATCAAGAACTCAGGAACAGGAGGGAAGCGTGATCTCCTTCAAAAGGCAGAGGGAAGAACAGCCTGCCCAGAGAGACCCTTGAGCTAAACAGTCCAGGCCAGAGACCAACCTGCTTGCAGAATCTGAGGAACCCAATGGAATAGGACATTCCTTGCAGGCAGCAGGTCCCGTAAAGGCAACTGGACCTAGAATCAGAACGCAATGAGAACTGGTGATGTCGGCTCTAGAGAGAAAGCCAGTGAAGGAGGCCAAAGAACTTGACAGGGACTCTGACTTACGCGATGGGCTTGCCCCGGATCTCAGACATGATGGTGCTCTCCCCTCCAAGGTACTCAAAGCAGAGGCTCAGGAAGCTGTAGATTACAAATGCTGACAAGACAAAGATGGGCAGGTGAGCAGTGGATTGGCGAGGCAGGGTGGTACTTGTGGAAGAGCTATGTACATGCTATACGTTAGTATTATTAGTTGCTTTCTGACAGTTAACCATGTCCTGCCTTCTGGGGAGGAGTCAAGGAGAGTTTGTTCTGATGATGTAACAATCGCAGTGGGAGAGTTCTGTGGGTGGAGCTTCCTGAACTGGTCTGACCTGTAATAGGCTCATTTCCTTGGCAGCTTGATCATCTAGTTGAATTAAGTTTCATTAACAAACCCAATTTGTTATTTTTCCCCATTCACCTTCAGACTCTTACTCCAAACAGTATAAAATGCAATGGTGCCAACAACTTAAACTCCAGTGGGCTTAGGGCTCAAAATGACCCCGTGTCACCTACTTCTTGGCTGAGTCCATCCGTTTCTGAATGACTCAAACCTTCATTTAAAAATCTGTGGCAGAAATGCCATATCATAGAATCTCAGGATTGGAGGGGACCCCAGGAGGTCATCTAGTCCAACCCCTTGCTCGAAGCAGGGCCAAACCCCAACTACGTCATCCCAGCCAGGGATTTGTCAAGCCTGACCTTAAAAACCTCTAATGGTAGCATAAAAAAAATAATCCATCCCTATACAATGTGGATAGACAGTGCTGTGTTCCTGAGTCTGCAGACAAACTATAGCTCTGTGGGGTGTGACCAGTCCCTGTTCATAGGCCTTTTTGCTTCCTGTTTGGACTTCCATTGGGCTCTCTCCGCCTGTTCTAATTTATTTAGATTCATGCAAATGATACAAGACAGTGCCTGTTCGTACACACCGGATACCATAATCATTTAAATACAATACACTAAACCCTCAAAGCCCATAAGTGCAGCAGCACCATTTAACATAAACCACTCCCAGTGAGCCAGGCAACTTAAAAATCTCAGACTCCTTCCCCTAGCAGAGCCAGCCAGCTAACAAGCACATGCAGCGTGGCTAGGTATCTCAGACTTTGCAGAGGAGACAGACCTTAGCAGCTCATCTAATCAGGCCAGTCAGCTAGCCTGGGAGGGACTGCACAGTATAGTCCTGTTGAAACTGATCACTGAAGAAAGCAGCAGCGTCCCCCTCCACCCCACACTCCCAGGCAAACATCTATTAAACTGCTGGAAACACAGACTTTGCTCTTGACATGTTCTGAGCATACTGATTGCATAGCAGGGAGTCTGACCTCTGGGATTTGACGTGAAGGGAGGGGGGAGGCGGCTGGCAGCATCCGCCTTTGGAAAAGAACTGGAAATATTTGCTGGTTGATGAAACCTGGCACAATCCAGAGACAAAAATTCTGTTTTAAGTATTTGAGCCACAGGGATAATGGGGTCTGGCCATTTTATTCCATTCTGCTTTTAGCCATCTCTGGTAAGGTCCTCCTAGCTGCCCCAGGTGGAACTCCAGAGGCAAGTAGTCACCTCAACCCTCCCCTTCAGTTTGGTGATGGAATTTTATCAGGGGTTCCCAGGAACATTCATCTCCCCCCTCCCACTTGCAAGAGCCTTCTCCAGTGCATCACTGCAGCTTAGGGCCCCATCTCCATTCAGCACCAGTTTTGGTGACAGGGAGAGGAGTGAGTGTTGATATTGATCTCTATGACGACAAACCCAAGAGTTACTATCAGGCAACCTGAAAACTCTCCCAGGGCTCCCTCTCGGCCCCTGAAACACTGTGACCTGGAGGGGAAGATGCTGAGTCACACTGATGTGCCATCTTGCCCAGCTTCCACTGGAGTGGGGAGACAGACAAAACCCTTGTGTCCTCCATAACGGGTTCTTCCTGCACCATTCTCCTCCCCATCTCTACCATAGATCCCTCCCTGCCTTGCTCACCTTCATAGCAATCACGCACCGAGTTGAAGTACACGTAATACTGGTGACTTCCAATGAGGAGCAGGCTGAGCCAGGAGTCGAAGGCATAGATAGGCACGATGAAGAGGATGCGGATGATGTAGCGCTGCTCGTTCGGAATGGTGTAGTTCCGCAGGTGCATGTAGATCTGGCGAAAGGGAGAGAGTCTGGGCAACAAAGCGACATTAGGACCATAAGAGATACCTGCTGAGGAGAAGCCTAGAAGTGGATCTGGCAACAGGTCATCAGGCCTCCGCTTTGCGGGTGCAGAAAGGAGCATCCTTAGGCAGTTTTCCAGTCTTCATCTCCCTCCCGCCCACTTCTCACTGAAGATCTGTTTCAGGGAGCAAGATCTCTTGACACCTGAATCAGAATTCATCCAGACACCCTGCCAGACTCCACCCGCCACCACACGGTCTTTGCAACCTGCAGGAAGCACATAACGCATGCTGCCAAGACATCATACTGCTGAGATCAGAGACTAGTCACCTCCTTCCTGCAGGAAGCAAGTGCAAGTGTGGGAGAATTAATTCCATTGGCTAGAGGCATCAAATCTCCATACAAAGTACTGCCCACACCTCAGTCCTACCACCAAGCACCCAGCTATTCCAGTCCCAGGTCCTTTAAAGCTCTGCCAATGCATTTGAGTCCTGACCGGTCACATAGAATATAGAAGATTAGGACTGGAGCACATCTCCTACTATTTTAGCTTGGGACTCCTAAACAGCAGTTACCAAGAGTACAAGAACATTGCTGTGAATGGGGGCGTGAGGGAGGGGAGTAGAATTCCACACCATGAAACAAGTAGACTGAGATCAAAATACTCATTTCATCTGTGACCCCAACCAATTTTAAATTTGGGTCTGCAGGGTGAAGAGTCAGTGGGTCTACCCCACTGTACCACCTGGCCCAGGAATTAACTGCCATCCGAATTCTAACACTGGGACGCAGCCTGCTTTCAGCCACACCAGTGTAAATTTGGAGTAGTCTTAAGGATTTCAGTGGAGTTACTCCAGATTTACACCTGCAAGCCGAGAATTGGACGCAGGGGACAAATATTTCAGGTAAACCCACAGAGGAGACAGAGCCTCAGACAGCAGGTTTCACATGTTGTTAAGTGGGGAATGGGGACATTAGGAAATTCAGACTCCCCAGAAAGGAGAATGGAGGCCACTCCCTTAACCTCAGAACTGCTGACGCTCTAGGAACTGTTACAGCTCCCCTCTGCGGTAAGCACTTCAGATAAACACAGCGAGGAAGGGCATGCAGGCAGCCGCTCCGGGGAGCTGAAGGACAAAGTCTGCTCTACCAAGCTGTTAGCAGGGCTGAAAAGGCTGGACTCGTCCCTCCCTGTAACACGCTGGTCCGAAATTAGCAGGGGCACCTGCCGTAGACACTATAATAGGTGGGAGGCCTGATGGAGATGCTTGGCTGGAAATAAGGGAAGCGGTTAGATACAAGGAAATAGTCTGTAGCTAGCTCAGGCATGGAGGCATTCAAGAATCCTGAGATTCAGTTGAGTCCCCGAGCAGGGCTTAGCAGCTCCCCTTGCCCTACCTCCCCCACCCCCATGTGTGCACACACCCAGGTGACAGCACACACAGAAAGCCCAGGGAACACCCCTTTCCCTGCAGAGCCCTGCCCTTACCTGGTGGACGGTGAGAATCAGTGCCGACCACACAAAGATTCCCGAGATCACCTGTGCGGCCGATGTGGTCAGGAAAATTTGCTGACCCTCCTGGGAGTAGTTCTGGAGGGCCCTCAGCTGGGAGTCGTCTTCGGGGGAGAGATGGCTGGAGTCTGTCAGAGGGAAGATCCTGGTCTGCAGCGTGCTGCCAGCCATGCTGGTCACATCTACACCACCCTCGGTGGGAGAGGACACGTTGGTGTGAGAGGTATTGCTCATCTGGCAGAGAGGAGAGAGCAAAGGTAAATACAAGGAAGGTGGCTAGAGAACAAAGCAGCAGACAGAAAGTGGGCAATGAGCAAAGGTAGAGCAGTGAGCAGCAGGAGGAGGAATACCAGGAGTCAGTATGAACTGAGCACAGAGGGGCCTGGGGGAGCATAAGGAGAGGAGAGAGGAAAACAGCAGGGGAAGCACAAAGGGAAATGCCCAGCAGACAGGGCAGGTGAATAGATGTTTTTATCCCCGACATCCTTTGTCAGGGCAAGGTCTCAGGTGTTCGCCCTACAAGCCATGATGGGCAAACAGGTTCAGTTAACATTAGAACCTTTTCCCAGGAGGCTTCCTCTCGAAGCAGGGATTTACTGAAATGCCCAAGAAGCTCTGGGACCCTCTTTCCTAGGCTCTGCACACAGGAAGGGGTAAATATTGCCCACAGGGCAGTTCCCTGGATACTTCCAGCCAGACTCTTTAACCAGAAAACTGGTTCCCATCAGACTGCCAGGCCCACTGCATAGGCCCACGTTGCCTAAAGCAGCAGCGGCTTTTGGGTTCTTATCCAACATGGAGGGTCACCCACTATCACTCAAGAGTCTCTTAAAAACCAACCAATCACTACATTATCGGCTTCTTCGCTCCTACTGGGAAAGATGCTGATAAAACCCCCCCATGAGCTCAGTAGATCCACCTTCAGGAGCGGTGCCTCCTGTACACAGAGTCAGCATGGTTCCCTGTCTGTCCGTCCCTGCTTTATGCACACGCTTCCTGGTCTTTCCTCCTACTCTTCTCCGTGCTGTCCTGGCAGGGGCTTGTCACACATTAGGGAAGGGAAGAGGTCGCCTTGCACCTATGCCGGGGGAATTAGTCTCTGATCTGCTGCTCGGGGTCTCCTATGATCCCTTTCCCTTGCCAGTCAGGATCAGTGATTTAAGGGAGGGAGCAATGACTTGTCTCAGTCAATCAACAGAACCTCAAACCCTTTCCCACTCAGAGACAGAGGTAGAACTTTGCCAATAAACCATCAAGGCACCAAGTGCCCAGGCAGAAATTCCCGCTGACACGCTGTGCACATCTCACCGTTGCCTTGGGAATGCACTAGCCGCATGAAACACTTGTGGCTGCCTGAAATTTTGGCTCCCATTCTCCTTGGTGGTCTAGTGCCAGGAGCGAACTATGGTGCTACTGGCACTGCCCCTGGCTCCCAGAGCCATAGGTCAAGCAAGAATAAAAGCTGCAACCATTTTATAGTAGGATATGAACACAGGAATCTCTGGCAAACTAAACACTATTTCCTGAAAGATTCAGAGGGCACAGAAGATGATCAGGGAACAGACATGAGCTCTCTGTCCAATCTCTGCCCATCTCAGATGGTTTCAAGACAGCAACCTCGGGGCCAGGTGATGCATAGAAAAACCTCAGGGAAAGCAAAGTGGCCTCATTCCACTACGGGTCTAAGACACAAATGGCACCTTGATTCTGCCCTTGACTGCAATTCCTCCTGTGTCTATGTATCCAAGATCAGACTGGAACTCATAATTCATTTTTAATACTTAAAATAGCTGTTGTACCTAGCAGTGTGGTCAGTGTACTGTGCACCAGCCAATGTCCTCCAATCCAGAGGCAGCTGCATTTCAGTGGTGCTGCATCTCGTAGCTTGTCAAGCACTTTGGGATGCACGTAAAAATTCTATTTTGCCAACCCTGGAGCACAGCAGAAATCTCTCAAGACTAGAGTTCTGCAGCCCAGATTGGGCCTATCAGCCCTTTAGGAAATCTCCACCAATCACCACAATACAGTCAGCGCAGTGTCTAGGGTTCCCCTTCCCAAGCTAGATCTCATAAAGGCAAAGGAAGTATTTCCAGAGCCAATGACGGTCATCATGTTCTGGGCACCACATCCCCCATGTCTGGACACAGAGAGGACTGACCTCACAAAACACTTCTATTTATAGGGGGGCCTCAGAGCCAGAGGCCTCCAGACACCCCAGCTGCCATCTTTGGCTTTTCATTTCTTCAGCTAAACTGCTTGTGTGGCAGCCTGTATTCCAGGAATCCAAATAGTTTAACAACACTGAGATTTTTTTTAAAAGTCTTTAACAAGTTTCTCCCGTAAATGGATAAATAATTAGAGTTCTCCATTTCCCCCATTAACTAACTGCATCTCCCTGAAGTTAACCCAGAAGATTTGTTTGCTGAAACTCCCACAGGCTTGTGGGAAGAAAGATCCATATTAGAGGTTGATCCCCACTATTAATAACTACTTAAATAATGATAAAAGCAAGAATTCTCCACGCAACCTCCTTTTCCACTCCCCACACAATTCCTACCTTGCTGGAGAGGAAATTCAGATGGTGTCAAGCCAACAACCAGATGCACCAGTGACTCAAAATCTCTCTTCCCCCCTCCCCTTGATAGGGGAAGGGCTGGGTGAGGAGAATTCACATAGAAGTCGAGAGGTCCCAACTGCAGGTGGTGTTGCCACTCACTTTGGCAAGGGCTCAGAGTTCACCCCCCAGAACATCTGTACCTGGGAGAAGGAAGAAGAGAAATAAACAGACAGGTGGAGTGAAGGAGAAGATCAAATTACCAGGCAGTCACCTGACTGCCAGCGCTCTCTGTGTAACAAATACGTTGTTGGAGTCACAGCTCATTTCTAGCCCCCAGGGTCCAGGAAGTAGGATTCAAGGGAGAGCAGGGAGCTGTCCTTTGGACAAACTGATACACCAGAGACCCTACCATACAAACATTAACCGGGTGGCACAGATAGCACGGGGTTTTTGAAAGGGGGAGGAGGGAGTCAAGATTTTGTTTGGTTTTGAACAGCCATGCCCTTCCTTATTTGCTTTGCGATCAGCCTTGGAACAGCCTGGTACAGTAGTTATGTGTTAGTGCTTGGACAGCTGGGGCCAACCCCGCCTGCTTCCTCTGGGAAGGGGTGAAGCAGTTTTATGAAGCGATCCAAACGCAGCCAATATTCCACCACAGGGAGGGAAAGCCTTAGCGCCTAACCTATGAGGCACTGGTATATCTAGCAGTTTGTGATGACGCGGGGAAGCAAGAGCCGTATTACTATCTAGTCCCGTTTCTTCTGTCTACAGCAAGTCAAAGGAGGAGATGCACTGTAGATATCTCGACCCAGAAGACTGGGTCAGGGGAAGGACAAAGCAGTAATGATTCATGAACTGTATTGTAGTACCTAGGAGCCCCATTCAAGGGCCAGGACCCCAGCGTGCTAAGCACTGTACAAACCCAGAGCAAGAATGGTGGTCTGCACTGATTCTCTCCCCTAAGCAGCTCAGGAACAGCTTCCACCCCTTTACGTGAACACGTCTGAGGCAGGAAGGCCGTACGGGATGCAGAGCCATTTAGGGTGACCAGACAGCAAGTGTGAAAAATCAGGACACGGGGTGGCGGGTAATAGGAGCCTATATAAGAAAAAGACCTAAAAATCGGGACTGTCCCTATAAAATCGGGACATCTGGTCACCCTAGAGCCATTTCACCACCCAGTGCCTGCTGGGAATCTGTATGGACAGCCTCAGCTCCACCAAGCATGGTGCCGAGAGCTTTGCCAGGCACGCGAGGATGCTAACAGCAGTCTCGAGATACAGAGAGCACCTGCTCCGCTGATTGTGCTGGTGAGTGTCTACCTATTTACTTGAAAACTGTGCACTATTAGAGAGAGTTTCAGGGCTGCTCTGTAGAGTTTGATTTTGGTCATTGAGTCGCATGCTCAGCGGGGGATGGGGATGGGGAGCCTCCATTTCTCAATCTAAACAGGATGCCACTTTTAAGGCCAGCTGACCTTACGCACTTTGGCCCAGATCCTCAAGGTATTTAGGCTCCTACCTTCCCTTGAAATCAATGGAAGATAGGAGTCTAAATACTTTTGAGAATCAGGGCCTCCATTTTCTGCCTGCTCTCCAAGCACTCGACTTCTTGGCCCAGGCAGGCCAGCTGGATTATTTCCTGCTCATGAATCACCTCCTTTAACAAACATTATGCAGATCACATCCTGCCTTCACACCTTTGCAACCTCTGCTGCCCCAATTAGTCTTTGTTACAGGTGCACAGGTGAAGCATGGCTGCTGAGGGGTAAAGGAGCAGAATTGGACCTGTATTATCTGCATCATGGACAAGGATGGGTGAGAAGGAAAGAACCCAGCCTGCCAGATCTCAAAGTGATCTGGGTAAGACTGTCAGATCCCAGGATCATTGGGCTGGTAATGAAGGGATTGTTGGAGGGGAGGTGAAGGAGGCACTTTTCACTTGTAAGATGAGAAAAAAAGATTTGGAATTATTGATAGGTGACAACAATGGGACCCCTCTCCCCATTCCATTTTAACAGATACTTCGAGCAGAATCACACTTTCAGAGGACACCTCACTTGCTCCAGCCCCCAGCATCAGCAAAATAATTAAGGCCTACATAAATGCAGGGGCCTTTTCAGCCCTTCAAAGATGGTTTAGGCTAGAGGTCAGCAACCTTTTCAAAGTTGTGTGCCGAGTCTTCATTTATCCTCTTTAATTTAAGGTTCCCCGTGCTAGTAATACATTTCAACGTTTTAGAAGATCTCTTTCTATAAGTCTATAATATATAACTAAACTATTGAATATAAAGTAAATAAGGTTCTTAAATATTTAAGAAGCTTCTTTAAAATCAAATTAAAATGCAGAGTGCCCCAGCCCAGCGGCCAGGACTCGGGCAGTGTGAGTGCCACTGAAAATCAGTTTGTGTGCCATAGGTTGCCTACCCCTGATTTAGGTTATAAGTAAAATGTGTTTGGCCTCATCCTCCTAACCATCTGCACACACCCCACAACTGATTTGACACAATCAGCAGACTGCACCTCAGGACTGAAACACCCAGTACAACTGGCAGCTTTTCATCTGCCCTGGGGCCTGCATTGAAGCAACCCCCTTAGTGCCTCGCTATCCATTGCTTGAATCAGGGCAAATCTCCAAAGCAGACAGGCCTCTAGTCCCAATTCCATAACCTATCTACATCCACTGTGTCAGGTCCTTTCCTCCAGTCACTCACTTCCAACTTTTTCTTCCTAAACTGAAGGCTGGACCAGACCAGATGGAGACCACAGGAGGCCCCTGCCTCAAAAGTTTCATCCAACAAGCTGAAATGGCGACGTGATGTTTAGTGGTCACGCCTCAGTGCCACAGGCTGTGGAGCATGAGCTGAGCTCTGTGGAGATAGTAGTACGTGTCCCTGAGGCATCCCTTCTATTCAGCCCTCACTGGAGCCTATTGTAGATTCCTGTCCCCCGGCTTTAACAGGAAACGTTTCTCTACCACCCCACAAAACATGCATCACTTCTTGGCCCTTTCCCTGGTCTCCCCCCAGCCTCCTCTCTAAACTGTGTGGAACTGAACCCTTCTGGTTTAACAGTTAGGATATGACTCCTCCCTACCCCAAAAATTGTACCAGAGGCCCAATCAAATGGCTTGGGGGCAGGGTGGGAAATGGTTGGGCCAAATCACCTGTTCTTAGCAGCTGCACACTGGCACATCAGCAGCTCTCTGGCTTTGATCATTGCCAGCTGATGGAAAATGTTGTTATCAATAGGTTTTATTAGCTTTCCTAGCCCAGGCTGAAAAGGAGTAGGCGCGACAATCAGGAATAGCTATGATTACATAGCCGTCAATCCTGCTGAGATTACTGCTGTTGTAGGATTTAATTAACAGTTTATAACAACACTCATTAAAAACAAAACCCTCTGCATAGTGCGGAGTTAGAATGCCCAGTTCTGGGATGTCATTAGATACCAGCTGTGCTGGGTAACTGGTCCTTTCCAAGCAGCTAAAGACCCATTTGCTTCCAAAACAGAACACAGAACAGCAGGAGAATTTGGGAAGAGGAGAACTGATACTAAGCAACTCATACCCTTGACAGACCATATTAAAACCCACATCAAATGGAGGAGGCCAGAGCTTAAACATGTCAAGCTATGTCACACTGAATCAAAAATTCCTTCAGTGTAAAACCACCACTTTAGAGAGAGCAGGAGATCGTAATACTGCATACCCTGGTGTTCAGTCACAAGTAATACCACACAGCAACTAACTCATCCCAGAACAAACAAATCCAAAATACTGTACAGATAACTTCATTTACAGGGGTGACCCAAGGACACCTTAATCCTTAATCCTAACTAGGGTGGTCTCCTTGAAGTGTGTTCTAGTGTCTTAAACATAAGATTGTGAGCCAGGATTCCGGGGTTCCATTCCCAGATCTGCTTCTAACTCACATGACCTTGATCATCTGTAATGATTATAATACAGGGTTCACCTACCTCACCAGGCTGCTGTGAGGCAAAGCTAAGGTTTGAGACACTCAGGAAGAAAGCGTGACATATTATTCAAAGTCACCCCGTAGACACCTTCTGGTTTTGACAAGTCAGTGCAACTGAGTTTCAGCTTTGAAATTTCAATCTCTTTTATACTGTACATTAAAATGAAGTCTGCATGGAATATAGCACATCACAGCAGGATATTACTCACACCTGCAGCTTTCAGATTTGGGAAGGATAACAGAACTCCCATCAATAAGCATCGAACAGCTGAGCTGTTCCTGGCTCAAGCTGGCACTTTTTACAAAGTATCCTATCACTGAATGGAGAAAAACCAGTCCTACTTCCCACAGAACAACGCAGACACTTTCCACGATGAAAAAGAACATGCCATTCACCTGCATCAGTCTTGCTACACTGCAGTCACATGACCTAGAAGGAAGCACCCTTTAACCTACTACTAGACAGAGGCCAATATAAGTGAGGCACTAGAGGTGCCCCACCCCAAGCCTATGTTTGCTATAGGATAGGACTGGAAAGCTCCTATCAAGCCAGTCACAAGCACAAGCACAGATCTTCTTAGCAGACAGGTTGACTTAGCTGGGTTTCCATACCATCATGTCAGGGCAGCCTGCCACATCTTCATCCCATGCCTGACTGGTGAATGGCATAAGATTTTAGAGGACTGCCTTCCCCAAAGTGCTGATTGCAGAGGCAAAGTCATCTCAGCCTCGGGGACCATCATTAAAAGGAAGCCAAGCTACTTCTCAGGACCCGGTGCACCAGAGGGCTGGGTGGGGACTGCAGGCCAGGCATAGGCAACCCTGACAGGTCTGTATGAGGGGCCCTGCAATGGAGTTGTGGAGAACATTGCTGCAGATTAGAAGCAAGAGGCACTCGTGGAGCTGCGGGAGGAGCCAACTGGCCACGGGGGATGGGTGCAGGCCCGGACCCAGGGGCCAACACTGGCGATGCTGCACACAGCCCCGGCTGAGGAGCTGGACGGTGCTGCAGGTCCGGAAGGAAGGTCTCTGCTGTCCCGGTACCTGCACCCTGCATCCCCCAGCTGGTTAGTTTCCAGGCCCCAGAGGCAGCCAGCTCAGGCCAGGCTGCAGAGCCAGGGGTCCTCCCGTGCTATGGCCCAATCACTTTTTGGCTGGTCCACACCTGAGGGGCGCGATGCCCCAGCTCACAACGCCATGGGCTGGGCTTTGGGGCTCAGGGGCCAGGCTGCTGGGGGACGGCGCTGGGAGAGTGAGAGGAGGGTCGGGCATTGGTGTGAGGGGAGATCCGTGCCCCCCCTTTCAATGGCGCCCCTGAGAACCTGCACTATCTTGGGGCGGCGGTTCCCGCCCCCATGCCCGCTAGATCCGGGAGAGGGAAGGGGACTCACCGCGCTGCGGCTCCCCCCTGAGCCTGGCCGCCTCCACTTACCCCGCCCAGCGCCTTTCTCCGGGAACCGAAGCTCTTCGGACTCGCCCGGCAGGGTCCCGTGGCACCTGCCTCTCCCCAACCCCCTGAGCGCCTCCCACTCCGGCACCTCCACCTGCCTTCCCCCGGAGACTCCTCCCCCCGGGGCGGTCCCCGCCCGCCCCCCGGGAGAGCCCGCTCCCCTCCCGCTCGGCTTCTCCTCTTCGCTGCGCCCGCGGGGGCAGTTCGGCGGGGTCTCCCCCCAGTACCTGCAGCCTTCGGGAAACTCCAGCCGGGCCCAGATCCTGTCCGGGCTCCCACCTGCCTCGCCCCATACTGAGACAGACACCCCCCTAATACACACACCACCTGTTATCGCTACTCCCCCCCTAATACACACACCACCTGTTATCGCTACTCCCCCCCCA
>ML677381.1:10751962-10820692 GCA_007922305.1 Dermatemys mawii | reverse complement strand
CCCCCCCAGCGGGGAGCCCCCTCTGCATCCCGGCCCCTCAGAGCAAGCAGCCGCCCTCTGCTTCTGGGCCCTTCCAAACGGGGAGCCTCTGCAGCCTCACCGAAATGCGAGCGCCCCCCCTCATCTCTCTGGCCCCAGAACGCAGGGAGACCCTCCTGCATTCAGGCTCCATGAGAGTGGGGAGCCCCTGCTCCGATCCTCCCTGCATCCTGGCCCCAGTGAGCAGAGAGTGCTCCCCACTTCCCTCCTGGCCCTATCCAGTGGGGATCCTGCCCCTGCACCTCCAAATCCCATCTGTCCCTAGCCACACAGCAGCAAAGATCTCCATGCATGCAGCTCATCCTAGCCCCCACACTTATCCCTCCCAGCCTGGCAGAGCAGGGATGTCCCCTACTCTGCTCCCCACACATCCCCTGTCCCCACAGAATGGGAGTCCCCTGCACACCACACTCCCTCCAGGTCCCACCAGCCCCATGCAGAGGGAAGGCCCTCCAGAACCTTGCTCACCCCGCTCTCCATGGCCTCACTGCAGGGGGAGACCCTTCCACTCCCAGCACACTTCCTACCACTCCACACCCCTGCCTTACAGAACTAGTTAAGTCCCTTTCCAACCAGCTCACTCCTTATTTCCCGCAGACCTACAGATCATTATAGACACTCATCATATCCTGACCAAAGGCAAATGGGGAGAAACCACAGCTAACCTGACAGCCACAGCCCCAATCTCTGGCTCGCCTTGCCCAGTGCCTATGAGGGAGGGTGGTGAGAAGGAAGAGATCTCTGAGCCCAACAGATTCAATCCCCCTGAATATAGACACAACACTTTCTCCCGGTTTAGTATTGGAAACGTTCCCTCTGGGAGTGCATTGGGGGCCCTCAGAGGCTGCTTTCCAGCCTGGCAAGCCAACTCTCATAGCTGCCTTGACCCAATTGTTGAAATGCTGATGTTCCTAGTCATTTAAACATCTCTAAGGCATCGGCTGTATAAACACCAAGGACATTCTGTAATTGCCTTGATTCCTTTTGAGCTACCTTCTGCATGTTTTAAATTCTTTAATTCCTCTCTTGGGATGTTTCCATCTATTCACCAGCTACAGCAAAGCTCATGCTGCAGAAAAGTCACCTGCTCTTTCCAAAGAATCCCAGCTTCCCATCTGTGACCAGAATGTGAAGGTCAGTGTGGAGAGACGGAGGTTGGGATAAGGTGAATCTAAGCCCCAAAGCAGAGAATAGCAACTTGGAAATGGTTTGGTTCCCTGTTTCCAGATGGGGTTCTGAGCATCCCTGGCTCTTCTTTCAGCATGTTGGCACCCAAAATGTTAAAGGTCTGACTGAAATTGGCAAACAAGAAGGAACTCAAAACCAGGCCTGTCACATCTGAACTGGAGGGACTCTTGTTTGTAAGTCCACTGCTCCATAGTGTTTGCATCCTTGGCCATGTACATTGTAATGGCTGTTTCCTGTAGATTTGAGTGAGTCATCCAGATCATTCTGGATGGCAGGGTCTCTCTTTTGGCCATTGAACTCTTTGGGAATATTTTCAGACGTAGGATGCTGGGCGGAGTGAAGGATCAGGCCACAAATTAGGTAAATCCTCCCTCTTGGCTTGTCATGGTGGGCAGCGTGGCTGTTGCTATAATTATGTAGTATTTGCATTATTGTAGTGCCTAGTGGTCTCAGTGATGATCCTGTAATGCAAACAGTTACATCCTTTTCAGCAGTTCCACATTCTTCATGTGTCCTAATTCAGTTTTTAATCAAAAACTTAATTTAAAGTAGCTTGTCTAGAGTGGCAGTGTGGCCAGCCTAGGTAGAGCCCTGGGTTGGTTTTGTTCCCAGGTCCAACAGGTGATGTTGGGCAACTTACATCACCACTTTGTGCCTCAGTTTCCTCATCTGTGAAATGGGGATATATGATTTAACCTCCTTTGTAAAGGGCTTTGAGATCTACTGATGAAAAGCACTATATAAGAGTAGGGTATTTTTGATTGACAGCTACCAAACACGGATTTCATGATAGAGAACAAAGACATCTGCGTGACAGTTCAAAAAAATAAATACTAAAAATTTAATACATATGTAATAGACATCTTAAAAACTTCTGCTTTTTCTTTTGTTTTCCCCAAATTCTTGACCTTTGCTAAGCCCAGAATAACATTTTTTGGCCTAGATACACATCCCTAAAAATTAGGATTTCTTAAAGAATATCTAGTGCAACCTTCAGCACTGCTGTATGTAATACTATGAATTATATCAAGCTATATATAATACTAAAATAAATGTTCCCCAAACCTCTATTTCCATTTCCACCCTCACATCTTGCCCTCGTACCACACCACCAATCTTGGCAACAAGATTCTGAATTTCAGATCATCTGTCCAAACATCATCTTTTAAAAGGCCTAGTGTTCTGGATTGTTTTTGCATGAAAAGGTTAAATGAGACTAAATTAAGTTAACGCAGTGGTTCCCAAACTGGGGTTTGTGAACCTCTGGGGGTTTGTGAAATGTTACAGGGGGTTCTCAGGAAAAAATTCCCTAAAGGCGGATAGCGCTTTTCCTAGGGACACCAGGCAGCATGGGGCCAGCAGCCCAGAGCCCCCGGACTTCTAGAGCACTAAGCAGATCAAAGCAAGCATATCTATCACACTGAGGAGATTTAAACTTTAAGGCTCCTTATAAGAAATAGAAAGGGAGGTGGTATTTCTTGCTGTTTTCTAAAATTAAATAGGCAGCTAGTATTATTTCTAAAATTATTATGAAGAACAAGTTTAAGCTTTGTCGTAATGTGCGTCGTTTGCCTGGACTGCTCAAGACCTGAATGCTTGTGAAGGAGGAACTGTTTGAGTTGGCTTCTTAAATACCTTCATGTTGTTTCACATCTGATACTCCCTGATGAAACATAGGAGCCTTGTCTTATAACAGGTTTATTCAAAGTGACACAAGCTATGAAAATGAGATCCTGGAAGAGTGTTGCTGTTTTCATAATGCAATAAAAATACTGTAATGATAATAATAAAGAGTGTAATAAGCATGTCATAAAAACAAATTTTATATTTCCAAGATCACTGTCTTTATAATTCATACTCAGGTAAAGGAGAAAATCCCTGGAAATATTCATTTTTAGGAGGTGTTTGCGAGACTTGACATTTTAGTGAAAGCGGTTCAGGTTGTTAAAGTTTGGGAACCACTGACAGTTAGTCATAGTGTTGAGAGTGCCTTAACAGACCTCCAGAGGGCAATAGAGTTCCATGGAAAGGCTCCAAACAGACTAAAGTTGCTGCCTTTGCTTGATACACAGAAGAGGGAGTCTTGATACCTTATCATCTGGCAAATCCCGTTTTCCAGCGCTGAGAAGAACCGACATTTCTCTCCTGTTTACTACAAGCATTCAAGGAGTTGCCTGTGTGACTGAGATAATGGCAGCCGCTGCCAATAAGTCCTCTTGCCCCCTCAAGAATGAAGTTTATTTCCACTATGTCTTCCTTGGAAGAGAATTCATCTTATGAAAATAAAGGGCCAGATGCTTCCTGGCATCCTTTGCTGTGTCCCTGCTAACCTCTCTGGTCTCTTTTATATGTGGCTGGAGGACAAGGAGATCCATTTGGTCTCAGGTTATAGGGAAACAGCATTCCTACCTGCATCTGAGAGACAAGCATAACTTTAAGAAGTAGAGAAACTTTTACCCCTTGAAACAAATGCTAATGTCACCTCATCAAGAGCCTGTGGGAAGTTTCCAAGTATAACAACTTGTGACTGCATACCACAGGTGTTTGAACCTTGCATCTTCAGCACCAAAACCCCATAATCCCTTCTTGTGTATCCTAAAGAAGTACCTGTCAGTAAGTAGCAGGCTCTTGTACTTGATGTGAGCCAGCCATTACAGGGAGACATAATATACATGAAGCCAGTGTTGGGAGACAATTGTGAGCTTTCTCTGCCTCTTTGTCTGCATTCTGTCTGTACTTGGATGGCTTTGGTGCTGACAGGGATACTTGTCTCCACAGATAATACTTTGCACTTATATATCACTTTTCATCCAAAAATTTCCAACCACTTCATGAACATTAGTAAATTAACTTTCAGAAGCACCCGTATGAGGCAGGAAATTAGTACTCCCATTGTACAGAGTGGGAAACCAAAGCACAGAGACATCCAGCAATTCACATAAGTCATTTACAGAGGCTAAGATAGAATCCAGGAGTCCCTCCCTCCTTCCAGTTTCCTGTTCTAATTACTCAAGAAATATGAACCACTGTCTCTGAGACTGCAGAGAATTGGTGAGACTGCTGCCCCGTACTCCCCCAGGGAAAACTGCCCACCATATTGCAGTTTTATGTATTTGTTATTATTTATCTGAATCATTTCTTCTCAGGGAAATTCTTTTTAAAACAATTAAGTGTCTGCGTGCTTTTTAGACTGGAAGAGGGCTGCTTTTGATCATAATTTATTGTTTGTATTACTGTAGTGCCTCGGAGCCCTTGATGATCATCTCTCTGTTTATATGAAGTGGTATGCAACCTCATGGAGCAGACACCCAGACTCCAGAGTGCCTTAACATTTATTCCCCCCCTTCACTAGAAAACTACGCACCTGATGTTTCAGGACAACCATTAATAATCTCCGGTCCTGGGGGAGCCTTGCTATCAAAGCGTCTGGTTGGTTTATTAGTTTACGGTTTATTAGTTTACAGGTTATTACTTCTGTGGTTTAGATTTCTGTCTTGCGTTTCGGAGCTTCAGAATGTAGACTAGGGGCCAGAAACTCAGCTGTGGCTGAGCCCTGCTCTGCAAACCAGAAGAGTGGGGTAGGGTGACCAGACTGCAAGTGTGAAAAATTGGGATGAAGTTGTGGGTAATAGGAGCCTATACAAGAAAAAGCTCCAAATATCAGAACTTTCCCATAAAATCAGGACATCAGGTCACCCTACAGTGGGGAGAGGAATTACACTGCCCCCATGATCCTGAGGCTGTTTGGGCAGGGTCCCTGGCATAGATAAGATAATGGGTGGAACACTCCTGTGATATCACTCTGCTGGACAAGGAGTGCCCAAGTGCTCTGTTCATCAGCTTGATTTCTCTCAGAGATTCTCTTAAGCCAGGGAATACCCTGCTTCCCAGTTAGGAAGTTTTCCGGCTACCCCATGCTGCCTGAGCACTGCGAAGCAGCCAGAGGAAGAGCCAAGGAGCAGGTCCAGTGATTTTTCCACGATGATTCATTCGCCAGCAGTTAGTTTGTGTTGTAGGTGTGGTATTTTTCTGATCTGGGAGTGCAAATAAAGCATAAGGGCCATGAAGTGGGGTGGCTACCCCGCTCCTAAAATAATAGGAGTAAAAGCAACCCTGGAGAGGGCTTAGGCTGATTGGAATAGCAGCCACAGCTGTGACCAGCTCAATTAGGGCCCAGCTGGCTATTATAAGAGGGCTCTGGCCAGGTACTGTGTGTCTGTTTGGGCTCATGGGAGAAAGGGGGGTCAATGTGATGCCATATTGTTAAGCATTTTCTTGGAAATTAGGTTTCAATTCCCCACCAGGAAATCAACAGCATGTTTTTATTTTCTCTTCTGTGCCTGTAAAAAATCACCCCTCATCCCTACTCGATTCTTATGTGTCTTCCGTTGTTTTTCTGGGTGACTCTGGGATACACAGCTGCTGCTGTTGTTGTTATTCATACGTGACCCTCCTTTCCACGTTCCACAAGAGCACTTTAGAAGAGGTTTGCCCTGAACCCTGAGATCAGAGAAGAACACTGGGGCATCAGATTTAAACTTGTTAAATTGAATTAAGCCTCCCACCAAATGATTGTGGCCTGCTCCTGTCCTTCTAATCTTCTTCTGAGTTTAGGATAATTTGTTTAGTTGTGCTGATCAGCTGGAGGTTAATTCAATTGGACTTCAGTTATTTATTCATGCCCGGATTTGCTAAGTGTCACATTAGATACATGAGGTCTCCATTACAGTTATGAGACAGCTTCATTAGGGTGACAGAGATTCCATCTGGATCACTTCTCCCTTTCAGTCCAGTGACTGGCTGCTAGACCTCTCTGTAGTGGGAGGAATCCGTACAGCTTTCTGCTTTCATTTGTATCATAAATGGAAGCTGCTGGTTATTGTGCACTGATTATAGCAAAAAACCACTTCTGTATGGTGATTGGCTGGGAAGGTCACACCAATAGTCTGAGAAACCTCAGTAATTTTCTAGCTCTACATTTGAAACTAAGAGCATAGTTGGAAAAATTAAAAGGAAATATTTTATAAAAGCAATTTATTAATAATGTAAGCTTATAATGTGTAGCACCTTTCATCTCAAAGACTCCTATGCTGATTTAGGGATCACTTTATCCACCAGTGAAATACAGTTACTTCTGTGGTGGAACATAGTAGCTGTTTAACAGTGCACAGCAATACTACCCACACATTTAGGACAAAACTGAAGGAGAAGACTGCAGCTAGCTGAAGCTGCTGGGGGAATTCAGGTTGGCAGAATTTCGTTGCTCATATTGGAATTTCGTTGCTCACACTCGAATTAACTCTTGCAAAATCTGTCTCTCAATTACAAGTGTTTGGGTAACCTTGGATGTAGGTTTTATTCCAAAAGCAAGCTCCCCTAGCAACACAAACCTTGAGTTATCATGATGGGACATTGGTTCAGAGATGAGTTGGGGAATTTTGCCATTGTCTTCAATGGACCAGAGTCAGATCTTTAGGGGAAAGAGTGCCACCTTTTGAATGACTAACAGATCCTGAAGAAAAGAAAAGCACCCTCCTGATTAGCTCTTAGTGCTACACAAAATTTCGTGATTATGTCTTCCAATCATACAGTGCAAACACTGCAAGTAAAGGCCGACAGATTCACTTTTATGTAGCTTGTGGGAGAGGGGCTTAGGGATCGACTGGTGGGACAAGTGTGCATTCTAGAGAAGGCCCTGGGTCAGATTCTGCTCTCACTGACACTAGGGTGGAGTAGTTCTGTTTATGTCAATGCACGAACCTCAGATTTATCCCAATTTAAATGAGAACACAATCTGGCCCCCTGTCTATTTTTTTCCCAATGTCTTTTTCCTATCAATCTTTGAGTATCTGTGTTATTGGTTGGTTGGGATGACACATCAAGCGTTAGCACAGGCCTTAGGTACTGCTGCAAGCAGTCCTGATGATTAATGACATTATTCATCATCATATCTTCTCTTTCTCTCCATTTTTCAATTAAATTGTAAACCTGTGCTGAGGATCAGTCATTAGCTTTCAAGGAGTGAGAAATGTTCCTTCACGTTTGGCCTCCTTCAGAAAACACTGTCGCGGTTACTCACTGTGAAATATGGTTTCAAACAGAACAATGCTCCAGAAAGCAGCTGGGACCCACCTTACCACTCAGCCTGCTTTTGAGAAAGTTTATTTGTTATTGGTTTGGAAGCCAACTTAGTGCTTGTGAAAGGAGATTTGTTTGTCTCCAGGACAGGTCTATCTTTTGGCATATGCAGTGCAAGCTTCCCTGAGCAGGAGGAAAGAGGGAAATGCAGTGTCCATCTTTGTCAGAAAGCAAAAAGCTGTTTCTTTGGGGGGTTGAGGAGGAAGGGTTGGGACTCAGCTGCCCCTATGCCAGACTTGTTCCCAGGTGAAAGGAATGAGCCCAGGGATCACATGATGGGAGCAGGTGACTCAGAATCAGGCTTGCTGGGAGTTTTATAGGGCAGCCTGTGCCCAATTAGGGTGATTTTCCCTAGCTTTAGAGGAGTTGGCTAGTGTTCAGAGAGAGTGCCTCCTAGGAAGAGGGCAGGAAAAAACTCCTTGAAGTTCCTAAGTAGAAGCTTTAGGTCTGGTAGTCTTGAGAAGGACTATGAGTCTGAATGAAGGGAAACTGATGTAGCAGCCAGCCCCAAAGACAGACCAGGTAGGTTTCTGCTACAATCACCGCTATAAGTGCTGGCTTCTCTGGTCAGGTTGCAACTTGGCTGCTAACTTTGGTGATGGATTTTTATTAGAGAGACTCTTATGAGCTACTGAACTGAGACCACCAATCCATTTCACAGAGACCACCTGATAGAAACAACTCTCTGTTACTAGTAGCTGTGCTGGAATGGATTTGGTGAGCTAAAGGTACAAAGCTCCATTTTCATGATCAGTCTTGAGTCCTCCACTCCGCTTTGTGAAGAAACTCCTGGAAATGAGGGGCTCTGACAAGCCTTCTCATGTTGCTCTGTGAATGCATCTCACCTCTGATCTCTGCTGTTTCACTCTTCGGCCCCTACACAGTCCTGACCTACATCTTCCTAGCTGTAGAGTGTGGTTTTGCCATTTTTTCGAATGGGAAGAGGCTACAAGCAGTGAGCCACCCTGACTAATCACACCAGTGTGTGATGTGATTTGGGCTGTGAGATGACCTTTAGAGTCTAGGCCGAGACCACCAAACCTGCAGCCTGATTTGAAGCCAGGCCTCCAGAGGTGAAAGGCCAGTGTAAAAGCCCCACTGCATCCTTGAACTCGGCCCTTAAGGAGCAGGAGAGCAAGATAGAGTCCTGGGATAACTAGGAGGGCATTGATGTGTTTGTGCAAAAGGGAATACTTACAAAGAACCCACATACACTTCCCCTATTTATGAAGCTGTGCCAGGGAGCTGGTTGATGAAGTTTATTTTGCTGCTCATCTCTAAAGTAGAGGGCAAAATCCACCCCACTTTTAACCCCATGGATTTCACTGCCGTTACCCTAGAGATGTATTTGGCCCAGGCTGTCTAATACATGAAGCTATTATCCATCCTATTTGAAGCCAGAGACTTCCTAAATTATCCTTCTTTCACTGTGGGAGCTACTGAGCTTCTCCTTTTCCTCCAGCCCAGCTTCCTGCTCCTCTTCTGCAGCATCTCTGGCTTGTGTATGAGCTAAATTTTGATTCCCCTAAGAATTCACTTCATGTAATATTCTTCTTCCCTGTGTTCATAATTTTTCATTTGTAGGTTAAGCTGCACCTGGGATTCTCAAAGCTTCCTCTAACTTTCGTCTGACTGGTTAAACTTTTAAATAAACCACTTTCACCTTTTCTCTTTTGTTGTGGGGCTTGTGACGGAGTCAGACCAGAAGGATATAGGAGAGTGCTGGAACGCAGGTATATTAGTCTCAGGATGTGCAGGTCCCTGTTCCCTGGATAGCCAACAAAGGCTACTCCAGGCCAATCAAGACACCTGGGGCCAATTAAGAACCTTCTAGAAAGGAGTAGAAACAGCTAGCCTAATTGGGACACCTGAAGCCAATCAGGGACTGGCTGAAACCAGATAAAAACCTCCCAGTTAGTCAGGTGGGTGTGGGTGTCAGGAGCCGTGGAAGGAGGTTGTGCTGTTGGTGAGACTGAGTAGTGGACAACATATCATCCAGAAGGAAGGAGGCCCTGAGGTAAGGGTGAAGTGGAGTTTGAAGAAGCAGGGACTGCTGTGGGGAAGTAGCCCAGGGAATTGTATTGTGTTTTGTGGATAAAAGGTCAGCCATCTTAGCTGATACTATTAGGGTCCCTGGGCTGGAGCCCGGAGTAGAGGGTGGGCCCGGGCTCCCCCCTTTTCCATCTTCCATACTGGCCTGTGATGAAGGTAACTCACTAAGTGGCGACTCTTGCCAATTATACTGAGAAAGGGAGGTCACTCTGGGGCCTAGATGAGTTTCTGAGGCCCCTAAATCTGCCAGGAAGCGCAGGACCCACAAGTACAAACTTGGAGCTTTGTCACAGGCTCTATTATCACTCTGGATTTTTAAAAAGCAGCAAACATGACAATGATCACAGATTGCATTAATCTGTGGAGAAACAGATGGACTCATGTAGAGGATCAGACCTATTATTACACAGACATAATCTGCATCAAACACAATGGGCCAAATTCATTCCTCATGTAACTCCACTAGAAATACACTAGGGACAAATATGATCTGCTTGTGCTGTCCCCGCAGAGAGAGAGCAGGCGGAAATTTGCAGTCAGTTATGTCTGTGGTGAGATGGAAGCTAGACTGTGTAATTAGGAAGCACGTGATGTGCAGGCTTAGCATCATTTTAAACGCATGGTATATGCTTACCCAATGTATACCTCATGCATAATCTGTGTTTGCATATGTATATCATACAGCCATGCTGAATTTAGGCATATATCCTTTCACAAACACCGTCCTGCTATGTACAGTGTCACCACACACAAGACCACATGCACTGTGCTTAGATACATACAATATCCTCACATACAAAGGCAGACAAATAGAAACCGATCTCCACAGGTATATACCAACACTCATAAATATCTCCTATGCCCATGTAAACCATCTTATACATGGAGGGCCAGAGCCTGGTTACAGCTAAAATGGAGAGAGCAAATCAGTGTGTGGTGGGGGCAAAGCTGGTTTAAAACTTTCCTTGGAACAGCTCTGATCCATGTGCTGCTGGGTACATGGCCTTCCCCGTGTGCAGTGTTAGAGCACCCTTCAGGCTGCTATAAAATTTATGTAGTCCAGGATCAGTCTGGCATATGGGAAAGGGTGGGATGCTCTGATATTTCTGGGGGGGAGGGGTGCGTGGGATATATACTGCTCTGTTGGCTCTGTGTTGCTGAAATAACACTCTTGCTAATCTGGGCTGGTTAAATGGCCTTGGCAGTGCAATGCAAAATAGTAGGACCAAGGGTCTGTCTCAGAAGCTCCTCCTTTTGCAGGAACAGATGTAGGTGTCTTGTACTGCAGTGTGTTCTCAGCTGCATAGCCAGCACACCCAGGAGTCCTTGGGGAAGCCATGCTGACGCCTTTGTACCCTCAAAAAAACAGGAATCCTTGGCAGGGATCATATAAGAAGCAGAAGACCTTGGCGTTAAACCTTAGGGGAAGCTGGCACCCTGTACAATTAATCCTTAGAGAAGGCTGGCTGGTGTCCTTCATGGGTAGCTTAAAGGGACAAAGAAGCCCTATTTGGTGGGTAGCCTCCAGGGAAAGCATTCTTGGTGGGCAGCCTTTATGGGAGGCAAGCTGTCTGCAATTTGCCTTTAGAGAAGGGAAGCAAGATTCATTAGTAGGGGCAGAATAACCAGAGCTGCTTGGATCCTATTCCAGGGCATTGGGTTCCAAGGGACTTACGTTGCTTTAGCAGACGAGAGTAGATGGTTACATGCCCTGTTCTCTGCTCTTCTAGCTCTCCCTAGTCTAACTAGGGAGCCAGTCTCCACTCACTGTTAATTCACTTGTAGCAGGCAGCTGTTGGTGAGGGAAAGGCCTCCCTGAGAGTAAGGGAGGACAACACATCTGGATGGTGTCCCTCCGCGGAAGGGAAACAGGAACAACTAGCAAGTAATTCTCGGAGGAATGGAAGCAACCCCCCTTGGCAAGAAGCCTGCAAGGTGAAGGAAGCAGGTGGCTCCTGGAGGAATGGAAGTAGGTGACATTGGCAGGTAGCCCTGTATTCATAGGCAGAAACAATGAGATTCTGCTCAGAGCTTTGAGTTTTAAATCCTGCTTGTTAATGATGGAGGGCTAAGCTGGTCTGAGGAATGTGTCTGTACGGTATGAAAATGCTCATCAATCACAGAGCTCTGAAAATTGGTGATGCAGACACACTGAATGTGAAAAAGAGCAGCCATTTAGAGCAGGAAAGATTAAAGTGCTGTCATTCCGCTGACTGTTGGCACATCACAGGGTATCAGGCAGTCAGAGCTGCTCTAGCTTCCAGATACAGCTGACGTGATGTCCCACAGAGCATGCTCAGCCAGTGCAGATTTCACAGGCACTTTAGGGACTGGAATCCAGTTGTAAAAGTACTTAGAGGGGAAAAGAAGAAATCTTCCATTTGTATATTTCAGTCTGGGTCAACTGTGTGACAGGGGAAATATTTCCTTCTTCTCCTTTCTGCGCCGTCCACTTTTTCACCGGTCTTGCCTTAATCTTCTCAATATTGTTCAATTAAATACATTAAAATGGAATCTTGTGGTAAAGAAAATCTTGCACTAAAAAAAAACAAAACACTAAACTCTGGAATTCAGTCAAATCTTCCCAGGAAAAGGGATGCAAAATATCTTTCCAATAAAAAAAAATAAATTGACACCATAAATATAAGACCAAATTCTCCTGTACAATCCCACTGGAGTCACACACCATGTATCAAAAGAAAATATGGACCTTGCTTCGTACCAACTTCCCCCCAAGAGCTCAACAGACACTCCAGATTTGAAATGGTTTAATTTCCAGCTGTTGCAAGAAATCAGCTCGACTCTCTTCCACCACCTAAGAGGAAGATGGAGGATATTAATATCCTTTTAGTGTTATAATGGGGTGTCCATGTCCTAAATCTTGTCCTGCATAGCCAGTGAGTAGCAAGCATTTGCAGATTCATAGGGGAGACTGCAGAGATTGGGGAGGGGAGAATCCCACCCTGCACTGACCGTGGAAAAGGGCAGGAGCTGTGCTCTGAGGGGAAAGGTGCCAGAAAGTCAATGTAGTCCTTACCCAGTTGATGAGTTCCAGTTGTCCATGCTCAGCAGCGGATCTCTAGACTGCTAGGTCAGCTCTTCCACCCTTGGGTGACTAGTTACTCATGTCTCTAATTAAGTACGCAAATGCATGGGCTGACTTCAGGGAGTGGTGGGCACCCAGAACTCCAGTTAGGCATCTGTTCCTTTGTACAGCTAATCTGCTCAGTCAACAGCTTATTCCTTTCTCTGGATGCTCTGAATTTCTTCTGGGGGACACTAGGATGAAGTCTGCAGACACTACCAAGATGGGAGCGGTTGCAAGTGTTTTGGAGGATAGGATTAAAATTCAAAATCATCTGGACAAACTGGAGAAATGATCTGAAGTAAATAGGATGAAACTCAATAAGGGCAAATGCAAAGTACTCCACTTAGGAAGGAACAATCAGTTGCCCATGTACAAAATCAGAAATGACTGCCTATGAAGGAGTACCGCAGAAAGCGATCTGGGGATCATAGCGGATCACAAGCTAAATATGAGTCAACCGTGTGATGCTGTGGCAAAAATAGCAAATGTCATTCTGGAGTGTATTAGCTGGAGTAGTGTAAGGAAGACACGAGGTAATTCTTCTGCTCTATTCTGTGCTTATATGGTCTCAACTGGAGTATTGTGTCCGGTTCTGGGTGCCACATTTCAGGAAAGATGTGAGCAAATTGAAGAAAGTGCAGAGAAGAGTAATGAAAATGATTAAAGGTCTAGAAAACATGGCCGATGAGGGAAGAGTGAAAGAAATGGTTTTGTTTAGTCTGGAGAAGAGAAGACAGAGGGCACATAACCTTTTATGTATTTGAAAATTGTTGTTACAAGAAGGAGGGAAGAAAATTGGTAAGTTCTGAGGATAGGACAAGAAGCAGTGGGCTTAAATTACAACAAGGGAGGTTTAGGATGAACATTAGGAAAAACTTCTTAACTGTCCGAGTGGTTAAGCGCTGGAATAAATTGCTGAGGGAGGTTGATGAATCTCCATCACTGGAGATTTTTAAGAGCATGTTAGATAAACACCTGTGCGGGATGGTCTGGATAATAATTAGTTCTGCCATGAGTGCAGTGGACTGGACTAGATGACCTCTCGAGCTCCCTTCCAGTCCTATGATTCTCTGAAGCCACCTCCTGCTTCCTTAGGCCAGTTTGAGCTCAGTCCTTGTACAGGAAGATACATGGCGGCAAGTAGTTGTAAGGACACCGCCTCCATGCAAGGCACAGGCATAACTGTAGTCCCTGCCCAAGTGCTTCCTACTAGTTCTCCCTAAAGGAACATGGTGGCCCAACACATAGGTGGCCACATCCTCACCTTCTCTTTTTCAATGGCTTGCAGAGCTGAGTGGGTTGGATGGAGCAGGCAGCCCCATCAAAAGAGATGGTGTATGGTACACATTCCTGTGTCCACCAGGTAGCAATGGTGTCACCTGAGAGCCTAGCCTTCCCAGCGCATTCCTGGGGTGGTGTATTCCTGCTCCCCTCAACACAGGCTGGTGCCTAAATAATACAGAGCAGCCAGCAAATGACATAGAAATGCCACATACCTGACGACTGTGCATACAAGGGGGGATCTTTGGAGTAGAACCTGTCACCTTAACAGTGCAGCTGAAAGGCAATCCAAATCCATACAGCAGCCAGTTGCAGAGGGAGAGGTTTGCTTGAAATATGAACAAGAAAACATATTTTGAGGCAAGTAGGAGGGAAAACTGCAAGTGCTAAGAAAATAAAATGAGCGAGCTGAATGTATGAATTACTAATGTATCAAGTAGGAGCTGTGGATCTGCCAGGGGATACAAGCTGTGCTATATTACCAGGTTCTATTATACATCTGGAACTACAAGGATCGTGCCTGTTTGAAATTAAGAATAACCCAGAGGAGGTGAAAATCTGCCACTGCACCACATAGTTGAGAGACAGACCATTTCTATTTGACGTTAATCAGTACTTGTGCACCTCTTCTAATTGAGTCGGCCCAGCCTTTCTTCGGGATCTGACAACAACAACCTAGCTCCTTTTCCCCTGGGCAGATGTGATTGCATTGCTGCAGTAAGTACAGAATACACTGTCTATCAATCTGATTTCTCCTGAACATCTGTGCACAAATCGCATTGGGTACAGAGCTGTAGTATGTTCAAGCAGGATACTCTGGTCTGGTAGCTACCTTTGCTGTGTGATATTGAGTAAGACACTTAAGGCTAGATTTTTTTCAAGTTCTCACTACCCACAGCTGGGGCCACATTCTGAAAAGGGCTGAGCTCTCATTCAGATGCTTAAATAAGGGGCTGACTTTCAGAAATGCTCAGAATCCAACCGCTTCCATTGTGATGCAGCCAGCCTGCTATTCAAAAGAGTGCGTCACCCTACAAGCTGAGCTGTTCTGAAAGTTGGAACATGTATTTTGGTGCCTGAGAGATGCACCCCTTGAAAACTCAGCTCTTAGGCAAGCTGACCTGCATAGAGGTTATCAGTAAAATTAGTATTAAAAAAAACCACTTACCTTGCAGAAGGCATTGTGCGGATTAATTAAGTAATGTTTGTAAAGTACTTTGAGAGTCTCCAACTAAAGCACTCTAGATGTTCAAAATGTGTGGTGGTTAACTCTGGATTCTCACTCACATACACAGGTTTGAAGTGGTGGCCAGGTTTAAGATCAGTAAAGCTTACTGCAGGGAAAACAGTGGGATTTTAATCTGGCTTCCTCTAGAAGTCTGGTCTCTTAACAACTCTGTTATTACAAGGCCCGGCTCTTTTTTTCTTTTTTTCCCCTTTGTCAGAGATAAGATTTAATATTTTCTGGATGTGACTCTACTGCCTGAGGTTTCTCACTCTGTGCTGTGGGATACTATGAAATCTTTCCTCCAAGGCAGAGCGGTGAGAGGAAATATACCAGGGAAGCTGTAACTCATGCAGAAATTGCAATTAAAGATTTGGAGCAGAAGCGGCTGTTACAAAAGGCCCAGAGGTGTTTAAAGACTCCAGGCAGAAAGGCAAAAGCACAGACCTTTTAACCACTGAGAAGGCTCAATGGGGTTCTAGATACTAAAGATCTGGAATGTGTAAATGAGGGCCACAGGGCCGAGCTGCTCTCTACATTCAAACGAGGAGAGATACAGGGTAGTTTCTGAGCTGGAAATGGCTGAATAGAACGTACAGCGGATTTGAGGCTCATCCGTGGGGAATTTGTTAAACTTTAAAAATCGCTGCATTCTTCTGAACCTGTGAGGCTGTGGAATATTTAATCATTCTCTGGAAGGGCTGAATCTGAATGAAGGAAATGAGGAGGGAAATGCTTGACTCTCCTACTACTGTGAATGAGCTTAAAGAGGCTGCTAGGTCCCTGTCATCATGAAAAGCTCCTTGTTTTGATGGGAGCCTTAATGGGCTTTTCAAAAGACTCTTTGAATGCCTCTCCCTGCTCTACTGGAAACAGTTATTTTTGAAACTGGAATGATGCCACCTCTCTTTCTGTTCAATACTTTATTCAAAAATAACCTCAATTACATCTTCCCAACGTTCAGAGCAGCCCTGGTTCTACTGGAAACAGGAGCCAGCGCTGCCCACGCAGGTACTAGGTGAAACGCTCTCCAAAAGGAGAAACTCTGACTGGGGAGTAGCAAATCTGCTCTTGCTGCAAGGTTTAATGTCTGCATAAAAGACTGAGCAGCCTATTAGAAATGGTCCCCCACTTTCAATCATATCTCTCTGGGGCTCCATAGGCTGTATCCATTGTCACAGTAGCCAGGGTGTTAATGATTTGAATGCAATGCACCTCATCCTACAATATCATTTGGCCCATAGTACAAGGAAGATACTCAGTCATGTTCTGATGCCTAAAAAGTCAGTTGCTGTGCACCATTTCTCCCCCCCTCCATGCCCAAAAGTGTCTGACTTCTGCAATTGCTAAACTCTTCTCTGTCCCCCTGCCAAATTCTCTCTAAAGAGGTTTATGCAGCTTTCCCAGCATGGCTTAGCATGGTCCATCCAGTCCAGCCAGAAATGATCCTTTATTTTGCTAACATAATTAATAGCAATAAGCTGTCTACGGTGGATGGCGATAATGGTATTGATGTTCTAATGCCCTGCAGATAGAGCCTGGATTTAATGCACTTTGTATGGTGTTACTTGTCTAGCCTGCTCCTTTCCAGAATGAGTTCTCTTCTTACAATCCCACATCATTTTCTGGAACCTCCCGCTATTCACGTTAACCCAGGTATTCTACACTTTAAAAACATGTTATATATTTTTGGCAAGATACCGTTCCTATGTGTAGCACAAGCTGTGACTGTTATACTATTAACATTGCTGTTTAATGTAGCAGGATTAGTTTCTCTAATGCCAAAGCTGGAGATAGGGCTCTTGTAAATATTCCTCCTCCTAGCCAATTTCCTCTTCATCTGTACCCATATTTAAGCTGATTGGCATTGAACTATCACATCACCCAGCTGACACATCAAAATGACAGACTCTCCTCTTCTCCAGTGATTAGGATCAAATACACACAAGAGGTAAGGAAATTTAAAATCCATTATTTAAAAAAAAATCCTGTAGCACAAGTTTGGTAATATTAGCATGAATATTTATGGTAGGTAATGTCTGAGTATTTACGGCACTCAGTAATGCCGGGGCTAGGGAACATGCAGAGTTTATAAACTACCAGGAGAAGAGAGAGAATCGCAGGATCTAAGAGAATACAGGATTTATCATGTCTGCACCTGGAGGCATTAAATGTCACGTGCTCCTGACCTCAGATGCTCTACGGTATCTGACAGTTCTATAAATAACCCCAGAAGTCTTTTCCATGGCATTCACTGCTATGATATCTTATCACCTCACTGTACAAACTGTCAATGAGGTAGTGCCAGGAATGAAAGCCATAGCTCCTGAGAATGGTGCCTTAATCACAGAGAGATGCATCCTCTCACCTATGGAAGTTGATCTGAATAAAAGAATGCACATACAAAATGGGCAACTAGTCACAGCTAATAGCAATGCTGGAAAAAGCTGTGGATGTAATAGCTTAAAGTATTGAATGCAATGATGTGGATAAGAAAGCAAATGCAGTCATGAGATATGCAACTAGTGATATTGCATGTAAGACCCAGAGATAACTTCCCCCTTTACACAGCATTAGATTGATCATGATTGACCTGCATACTGTTTGGGGCCCTGTACTACAAAGAGAATAGAGCAAAAAATGAGACAATAAAGAGATACTAAAGGGAGATTCAAGAGAATTAAAAATATGCAGCCTGGAAACATGGAGGAGAGGGCTACAATCCTGAGATATATTTATGTAAAGGGATGATACAGAGAGGAGATAGAGAAATTGGTCTCCTTAATTAGCAACTGATAAGGCTAGAGATAAGGACCTTAACTGGAAGAGGAAAAATTCAATTTAAGTAACAGAAAAGCCCTTTTTAATGATAAGATCAACCAGAGATTGGAGCCAGCTTTAGAAATAAGCAGTGGAATCGCACCGCTTACGACTTGTTCAGCATGTAGTGGAGATGGTCAAAGGATGATACTGATCAGTGACTGAGTTGCTTTTGTGTTTTCATACAATGCCCCCCAAGCACTTTTCAAACTATGCAGAGGGTTTAACTTCTTCAGCACTGCTCTGCAGTTCTCTCTGTGGCAGAAGTGGCAGCTTACCAATACCATACAGCCCTTCAGAAAGTAAAATGAAGGTGAATATCTCATCAAAGTGAATTACTAAAGAGACATGGTAGGAGAGGCGACATCTTTTATTGGACCAACTTTTTCTGAAGAAAGAGACAACCTTTCCAGCTGTAGGCATGGTCAACACGACATACTTCTGTAGAACTACATGACTAAGGGGTGTGAAAAATCCACACCCTGGAGCGATGTAGTTATACCCATCTCAACCCCTATGTCAGCAGGACAGCTGCTCCAGCCGACATAGCTACTGCCTCTCACGGAGATGGAGTTATTAAACTGACAGAGCTGCCGGTGACGCTGCACCGATGTAACTTTGTCACGCAGACCTGTCCACACAGCACTGCTCTTCATGTCTCTGGGAAAGGTATGCAGAACAGCACAGCTAAATGCAAGGTGGAACTGATTGTTTAGCATAAGTAGTTAGCACATTGTACGGGACCATTCAAGGTGAAATGGCCAATTAACATTGGTACATTTGTCCAGAAATACTTCCTCAAGATGGCCCATGAAGAGGTTGGCAAATTTGTGGCGCCATCCTAATACCCATGGCTGCTCCCATGGTTTGAACAAGGTGTGTGTGTTGAATGTAAAATTGTTATGGATGAAATGAATAAGTGTGGCCATGTGTTTGGAGTGGATTTCTTAGTGTTGTCCATTGTCTCAAAGATATCTGAGGCAGGCAGAGATGCCATTATTGTGAGGGCTATTCATGTGCAGCGAGGTGGCAAGGATGGTGTTCTGAGGGAGACTGTTAATATTGTGGAGTTTCTAGAGACGTTGGTTGTGTCCTGCAGGAAGCTGCTGCTTTGTGTGGTGAGTGGTTTGAGGATGGTTTCTAGGAGTCCTAATATTTTTTCAGAGTAAGAGTGCCATGGCCACAAATGATGGGTCTACTTGGGTTCCTTTTTTGTATCTTTAGAACCCTGTCCACGGTCTCTGGGGTTTGTGAGGATAAAGTTAGAGTTTCTCTTGGAGTTGTTTGAGGTAAGGAGTTGATGATATTCTTGGGTTAATTGTGGAATGGGATCTTCTTTGAGTTCTTTACATTAGGTGGTGTCAGAGTTGTTTGGCTTCATTAATGTAGTCCTCACCATGGAGAACAATGATCACACCCCTTTTGTCTGCTGATTTATTATTAAAAGAATGTAAGAAGGCAGAATACTCGGAATTTGGCCAGAAAGCTGGGCTTCGCATCCCTAATTCTTTGAAAAAATTACCATGGGATCTACAGTGACCACGAATGGTCAGGACCTTAGTCTTTCATCTTACCCAAAAGCTAGCATGTCCAACAGCACAGTGACAATTGAAGATTAAGATTAAGTACATCATTGTTACTCCCTGACTCTTCAAGAATGCAATAATGGGTCTGGTAGAGCTACTTAAATATGCAACAAGACACCACTGCATCCTGGAGGGAAATATTCTTGCTGTGAAGAGTTATAACGTAGCAATAATATTCAGAATAACTTGGAGCACACTTCATGTTCTTAAGGGTTCCTTCTGTTTTTGTAATAGCTAGTCAGAGCAACACAAATTATTAGAGGCTTGGAAAGGTTTCTGCACAAAATCAGTTTGTAAAAAGTGGGAAATAGAGGCACAGGGGGGATTTACCTAACATCACACAGCAAGTGAGGTTTTGTCTACATTACAGCTGGGACTGTGCCTCGTAGCAGGGCTAGGCTGACATGTGCTAGCTCTGCTCCAGCTAGCACATTAAAAACAACAGTGTGGCCATGACAGCAAAGGCAGTAGCTTAGGCTAGCTACCCAAGTCCAAACCTGCCTGGGTTCCTGTGTGGGTGGCTAGCCTGAGCCACTGTCCATGCTGCTGTGGCCATGCTGCAATTTTGAGCATGCTAGCTAGAGCACAGCTGGCTGATGTGTGTCTGCCCATGCTGGGAAGCACCCCTCCCAGCTGCAGCGTAGACATACCCTAAATGGTTGAGTTGGGGATAGAACCAAAGTTCCTAAGTCCTAATTCAGTGCTTTGCCCAGTGGAACAAACTGTTTTCAAGTACGCTCCCCCTATACACACCAAAAAACTCCTCAGGCCACAAAGCCTTATAGAGAAAGTTTCCCAGAGAACGACAGTGCGGTGGTCTGTCTTCTGCTCCTTGCTGAAGAGGTGAGCTGGCCCTGGGGCACCACGTTGGCAGAGTCTCCAACCTTCCACTCCCCAGTGCCAATCCAAATGGAGGTGGTTGAGAATGCCAGATATAAGGAGTCCCCACTTCCTGGGCCCACTCAAATGTCTGGGCAAGAGGCTGGAAAGGAGAAAGTTTTCCATTTCATAGGCCAGCTAATAGAATAATGTGGAGGTCATCCCGGAAGACTTTCAGCACTAGGCTAGATCAGAATCCTGGAGAGAAAGGTTAGAGAATGTTACTCTAACTTCCTGCCTCACTTCAGCTTGCGTTTTCCCATGCTTCTCCCTTCAAAGTACTATGGCCTTTGAAGGCTCCAGAGTGCTAAAATATTGAAGATCTGCTAAAACACAGTGAGAACAAGTCTCATTTAACTCTACAGGGCTTCTTTCGTGGAGACACATCTCTGAGCACTTCATATTAATGTAACAGAAAAAATTCAACAACAAACCCGTTAATCAATCAGCAGACACACCATGAAACGTACAGTGTAAAAGCCACCATATCGACAAACTGTGATTTCCCCAGGTGAGCTGGAGAAACTAAAGCAGATTCTAGCTCTGATACAATTGCTAACCCGTGGACTTCATCCGCCTGTGTAATGGCAGAATGCACTTTCTCCACGCAATCATAATTGGATCCCTGGCACCTGAAGCAATCCCGTCTCTGAAGAATGAGTGTGAACAAGGGCATCAGGGGGTAATTGACTTGGTGAAATATGAAGGTGTGTGACTGCTCAAAGCCTTGTGAACTAAAATAGAAACCTTTACAATCAGCCCCATGGGGAATGTAGGCTGACAGCAAGTACACAGATCGACTGATATGGCAGTTGACCTTATTTCTGGAGTAAGTGTGTGACGGTGTTTACAGGGCAGTTGTTGATCTAACAGCCAGTTCCCTAAATTGACTGTTCTGACAGGGCCACCTGCCCAGTTCAAGTCCTTTACACCCTTCCCAGGGCAGGGAGGGGCTTGTAATCCTGTACAATTCATATCACTGGCTCGATTTCATTATCATCTCAGCCTCATGTACCAACTGCACAAGCCTAGCTGCTGGTCCAGTGGAAAGGAGACAGAACTGCTGGTCAGATGCTGTCCGCTAGGGAGAGCTGAGCAGTCCAGAAGCTGATACCAAATGAACCTTATTCTTTAGCACCTAACCTTGAGGGCCTTTCATCGGATACCGACTGTGCAGTGGAGTAATAAGATGGGCCACACCATCTGTTGGAAAGAACTGATTCCAGAAGCATTTTCAAAGTGAAGGGCCGATCGTTGCCTCAGGTTCACTGTGATTTACACAGAAGTGTGCAGCAGCGGTGTAGCAGATCGAGTGGTGTAAATGAGATCAGTATCCAGCCCACACTCATTGCAAGTGTCCCTGGAGCGCTGCTAGGGTGTGTGTGGGGGTCAACTTTCTCTGCTTAATGCACCTGATGCCGTGGCAGAAGGAGGGGATGCAGGGAGCAGCCTGACTCTGCAAAGGCCGCACAATCTGGCTGGAGCCTGTGGCTGGGGTAGGAAGGTTGCTGAGATGTTAAAGGGCCAAACCATTCCTGCATCTGAGCAGAGCTCTGTGTGAAGTCTCAGGGAGTGTATCCATGCAGGTGGCTTTGCACCTCCTCTGTGCCAGGGCTGGATCAGCCCCAGGGAGGGTTAGAGCATCCGTGAGAGCTGCCCAGACTTGCAGCCTTACAGGCTGGGGCGTAGGAATACCTTGGTCATATCCCACTCTATCATGTGGATGTCCCATACAGGGATGAAATTCCACTGGAGTCTCTATGGCTACTTCACAGCAGCAGCCCAGGGTAAAATCACCACCGTCCAGGGCTGAACTCGGCCCTGTGTGCCCGGCCATCTATTCAATGCACGTGCAGAGCTCCCACAGCATTCAAAGGGGCCCCGGGAATGGGCCCCTTCTATGCTTCCTTTTCATCCATTTCAGAAACAAGTCTGCTAAACTGTCACCGTTTGACCAGTGGAACAAACCCACCTCCCCCAGACCCTGCTCTCTGTCCTGGCGCTGTGGCCATTTAGAACTTCCCAGCAGCAGGGATGGATCCCAGATCCTCGGGCCGATCAGCACAGCTCCCTACCACCTCCACTGAAGGAGAGTCTCCACCAGCGTTTAGTAGCATGGGTACAGTGACGCACAGTTCTGCAGCCAGCCTGCCGAAGGGAAAGGGGTGTGGGTACGTCCCATCCCCACCTCTTTACAAAGCATTTATAGCCACAGAGTGACTACAGCCCAAATCATGCCAACCCTTAGGGGTCTGTTTATACCATCAGCCCTGGTAGAATCAGTGGGCCAGATTTTGCCCTCATTTACTCATGGTGTAACTCCATTAAAAGCAGCATTGGGCTCTTCTGGGGATAGGGAGTTCTGCTCAAGCCCCTTCAGGTGTTACAGACCATAGAAATGAACAGGCCCCTGGAGGGTGTCAGAGAGATTTCTCTCCTTTCCCTTTAGCTATTGCATTTGCTCTAGGCTGAACAGAGGTGGGGGCTTGGTGGAGCATCTCCATGGTGGGGTGAAATTAAAGAAGAGGGGTAGGAGACTGTTTGATCTCCACTTATTTACTAAAGTAAATCAAGGGCAGCTGGATCCAGGGTCTGTCTACTCCTCTCTGCTGTGGGTTGGGTTAGTTCTTTCTCCTTCCTCTTTGCATGATTGGGAGGCAAGTGAAAAGCTCCTCAGAGCAGGGGCGCAAATAAAATCCTATTGAGACATGGTGGATCCCTATAGCGCCAGCTTTCCCCAGAGGTACTTCACTGCCTTTGGAGTGTACCCCCACTGTTTACCCCAGCATGAGAGCAGAATCATCCCTGGTGTCTCCAAAGCATTCTCCTCAGGCCTGCAAGCAGCAAATCCCCAGCAGCTGGGATGTGCTTGCTGGCATGTTGTGGGCCCCCTATTGAGAGCTGCCGCTTCCCTACTGCGAGAGGCTGGATATGGCTGGAAGTTCAGATTCCCTCCAGATCTTGGCCTAGCTTGCCCTGCTCTGTCTCAGTATCTGGGTTCCCTCCTGTGGTGATAAACATGGCTTCCACTTGTGCTGAAGGTTCTGGGTACAACGGCGAGCGAAGCCTGGAGCAGCAACCTGGCCTGAGAAGCTGGCAGTTTTTGTCACTTTATGCCCCAAACTTAACTTCAGTGTGTGTGAATAGTGTGACTCCTGCTTCTGCAGGCATGTACCAGTGCATGCTCCTGGAGGAGTCAGGAGAGGTTCAGCCTGAGGGGCTGATCTTGCTTCCATTGAAGTCAACGGGAGTTTGGCTGTTTACTTCATTAGGAGCCTAAGTGGGCCACTGAGAGAGATTCCCAGTATCTTGAATCCTTGAGGTAGAGTCCTTGGCTATTGACACATGATCTGGGCTAACCCTAACTAGCTGATGGATTACTTCTGAAATATTGAAGCAAGGCCAGGGCTTTCCCTACAAATGACTGTACACCAGCAATTCGTCCCACCCATTTTAGCACCAGGACCCTGCTGTCAATCCCCTGGGCTCTTCATAAAGCATTCACCCGAGGAATGAGCTAGCCAGCCACTGGATGTCATTGTTGCGCCAAACAAATACAGCTGAAAGTCTATTCCCGGCATCCAAAAAATGTAACTTTTCAATGTTCAGTGGCAGAAAGCTTTGAATGTATCTCACAGGGGCACAGATGGATTCATCTTCCCTCAGGCTGTTCACCTTCTTTGCAATTTATCTTACGGGACATGGCAAGTTTGTTGTTTGGAATGAGGTTTCAGCTTCTTTATGAAACCTCATTCTGCTCTTCCCTCCCATCCCCCCAAGCACCTGCAGCTAAATCCTAGTCCTGCCCAGCTGGCATCACAGCTGTTTCTGTGGCCACACAACGGGGTGCTGTACATATAGAATTGTTGCAGGACCCGGCAGAAAGAGGGAGCCTTTCTAACACATGCAGTGCTGCTGAAAGACTGAAGAGCCACTAGAGGTGGGAAAGAAAGATTCTTCTTGGTCTGCTGTCAGCTACAATGGAAGGAACTTAGGGAGGATTTCTTTGGACTCTGATTCCCCAGCGTAGACCCTTTTCTCACCACCCTGCTTTGCAGGCCGTCCCAAGGCTTTCCCAGGTTGTTATGAAGATTCAGCTTTCTTAGGGCTGGGTTACACTAGGGGTGGGGTTCGAACTAAGATACGCAACTTCAGCTACGCAAATTCAAAGTATCTTAGTTTGACTTACCTGGCAGTCCCCACGGCAGCAGGTCGACCGGGGCCGCTTCCCTACCGACTCCACGTACTCCTCCAGCCCAGCTGGAGTACAGGTGGCAATTTGGGGATCAATTTATCGCATCTAGGTGAGACGCGATAAATCAATCCCTGATACATCAAGTGCTGCCCGCCAATCCGGCAGGTAGTGTAGCCCTACCCTTAGATCGGGCCTGCACAACTCGGAAAGTAGTGAGGACCTTATTACTGCAAAAAAACCAGCTGCGGGACAAAAAGCCCCGCCCTCACCCCGCCCACATCCACTTCCTCCCATCCCACCGCTTGGCTTGCCCCACCCCTACTCACCCCCCCGCGGGCCGCACAGTGAGCCCTTGTGGGCCGCAGGTGGCCCCCGGGCTGCATGTTGTGCAGGCCTGCCTTAGATACAGTTTTCTGCCAAACATGCCGACAGTCCTGGGGGAATTTAGGTTTAGCTTCGCAGGCTGTGTTTCATGCAGGGTTGGGACTTCACCTGGGGATGATCTTCAGCCAGAAACAGAAAGGACAGGGCTGATTGAGTTGTGTGAGATGGAGAAAGGAGTAGAATGGCAGAAACTCATTAACAACGTAGCATAGGCCAGAGGAAATTCCAGCAGGCACCTTGCTGAGAAGACCGTGAATAAATCCTCACTACTTTCGTCTCCTTTCATCTTATGTGCTTGAGTGTAGATTACCCTATTTTTTGTTATATCCCTGTCATTACTTTCCATTATTCCAGCCCAGCAGGAAAGCAAAGGAGGAGAGGGCTGGGACGAAGCTCTTAATGTGAAAAAGAAGTAATCGCCACCTGGCAAGCCTGGGTTTGAATGAGCTGTGGATCCCACATGTAGACCAGAGTCTCTCTCTGCACACATTCCAAACCCGTGTCATTTTGCAACACTAAAACATAACAGCTTTGTAAAGAGCTTGTTCTGCACCAGCCTCGTTCTCCAACCCTTCCTGGGAGGAGCTCTGGGCGGGGTGGGGGAGAGTTGGGGTAAACGTCCAAGAACAAAATTTCCCAGCGTGGTAATAACATTTTGTGCCTGCCTTCGCTTCCTGCTCATTTCAACTTGGCTAGCAATCTTTGCATTCATAGGAGATGTGTATTCCACTCACCGGCAATCACTTTAGGCAGGTGATATTGGATAATTTACTTGGTGGCTGCAGAGAGTTGTCATTTAATTAACAAGGAAGGAGCCAAAATTTCTGCAGGAGACGGGAAAAGAGAAGAGCCTAAGAGAGACTCGTAATAATAAATAGATGACTACACCTAAGTAGTTAGTCAGGCTTTTGCTCTTCATACAAATGGCTAGGCCAACACTGAGCTCAATGGCACAAGTGCTATCAGGTTCTAAGCCAGCAGGGATAGGCAACACAATTCTCCCCTGCTTCTGTCCAAATGGTGGGGACTAACTTTAGAGGAACACAGAGGAAACCCCTGTACAGTTTGCCTCTCAATATGGTTACCAGCATTTAAATTCTCTGCCTTTTAACTTTTTCTCCTGCAGTTTTATCAGCTGCAATTTATTTATGGCCCAGGTAGAAATGCAACATTTTTCTATTAGATGCGCAGGGCCAAAATCAGACTTGCTATAAGTAGCTGCAGCTCTGTTGGCTCCAATTTTGTGGTGCCTGCCTACAGCAAGGCAGAATTTGGCCCACCAGTCATCCTTCTGCAGCTAACAACTTGCCAACAATAATATTTCTTTTCATTTGGACCAAGTATCTTAAGTGCCTCCTGCTTCCGACTGGGATTTTTTCTACAGCTAAAATGAAATTAACAGGCTCATTACTGCAGCAGGAGAAGCGGGAGGCAGTAAAGCATCTTGGTCCTAGTCATGCTGGGAAATTGAACATGTTTCTAAACCGTCTTTCAGTAACTAGTTCCCCAGTGTAAAAATTCCTACCAGTACCTTCAAACTGAGCATCTTAAAGCACTTCATAAACACAAATGAATGAAACCTTGAAACGTCTGTGTGAGGTCAGTACCATTATCCCAGTTTTACAGATGGGAAACTGAGGCACATGGAGGGAAATTACTGTGATAGAGGCAGTGCTTAATTTGTAATGAAAGAGGTGCTATGGTTCAAGCAATTTTTTTTTACCTTGATAACTGAGCCCAGTGGTGCTGGGGCTATGAACTGCCAAGTGAAGAGGTTCCAGGTCTCAGTCCTGGCACAAATTAAGCACTGGATGGAGGTGGGAATGGAACCCCAATCTCCAGACCATCCCATAAAGCAATAATCTGTAGTGCAGAAGAGAATAGTAAGTTTGTAGATCTATGTAGTCTCTGTGGCCTGAAGTGCTAGAAGGTAAGAAATGATTTGTCCCATCTATTGGTAAACAGGAGGAAGGATGGTTACAGAGACAGCTTCATTTGCATAAGCTTTCTACCCAGAATTCCTCCATCACTATGGGAACCACTGTAACTGAACAGAGACTCAGAAGTGGTTGGATAGTGGAACTAAACTGTGTAAGGCGTGCATCTCCAGTGCTAAGGAATCTGCTCAAGAATGCTACTTACCACAGAGGGTATGGTTACACTTACAAGATTATAGCGCTATTGGTTATAGCGGTCCCCTTATACAGTAATATGTATAGCGCTATTGTATGTCCACACTCAGATGTGCCAGCGGTATAGCATGGTCACATTTGGGGCACTTAATGCAGCATTAAGAGCAGCGCATTAGGGCAGGTATCCCAGCATTCAGCTGGGTGCAATGTGCTTTTTAAATGAGGGGGGTGAGGGGGAACGTGTTGTGTGTATGTAGAGGGAGAGAGACAGTGATTTTTCCAATCCTCTGAAAGCCTGTCAGCGAGCCTCCATTCACAGAAGGCTTTGTTTTCACACAGGCTCCCTCCTTAAACATTTGCATTGCTTATCTGCCGAGTTAAGAGAGAAACTCTAAAGAGGTACTTCCGCATTCCTCCAGCCGAGTTCAAAACAAAGGGAAGAGACGTCAATTGCCTTAAATGGCTCTAGGCATCTCCAGAGATCACTTGTAGTGCAGTGGGTGTCCACATTCTTGCTGTAGCGCTACAGCAGCTGCGCTACAGCCCTTATTCCCCATGCAGAGGTGGATTAACAATAGCGCTATAACTCAGCAGTTATAGCGCTCTACGTGCCTTGCCAGCGTGGACGGGGAGGAGGTTATAGCGCTCGTGGGGGCTTTATAGCGCTATAAAGTGCCAGTATAACCAAGCCCTGACTCTCCCCTGAGGATACTGTGCTGTTATGAGTAAGATTTAGAGGAGAAGGAATTAGCACATTAAAGGGTATTCCCCTATTGAATGTTCCAACTGGTAGACTGAAGATCAAGTTAATGGCTATTGCCAAAGTTACTGGGGTGTGTGTTTTATTTACCGTTCATATAGACTTATTGTTGCTATGTTTTCCCAAGTCGATGGTGTGTCCCCTTTTCCTTGTTTCATACAGACACAGTGCTTGCACTAAAACATTAGTGATTAGCTCTAAGAACTCTTAGAGGGCTGGAGAAGGGCAAAGGTATACCTATATTTTAAAAGGGGGGAATTATAGACAAGTCAGCCTAACTTTGACATCTGAAAAGATACCAGAACAAATGATCATACAAACAATTTGTAAGCACCTAGGAGATAATAGGGTGATAAATAGTAGCCAACATGGATTTGTCAAGAACAAATCACACCAAACCGAACATTTCCTTCTTTGGCAGAGTTACTGGCCTAGTAGTTGGAGGGAAGCAGTAGGTTTGATCAATCTTTTAGTAACATTTTTGACATAGTCTCATATGACATTCTCATAATCAAACTAGGGAAAAGTGGCCTAAATGAAATTACTGTAAGGTGGATATACAACTAGTTGAAAAACAGTACTCCTAGGGTAGTTATCAATAGCTTTCCTTCAAACTGGGAAGACATATCTAGGGGGTTCCCACAGAGGTCTGTCCAAGGTCTGGTACTATTCAATATTTTCAATAATGACTTGGATAATGAAGTGGAGAGTAAGCTTATAAAATTTGCAGTTGACACCAAGCTGGGAGGGATTGCAGGCACTTTGGAGGATAGGATTAAAATTCACAATGAATTTGAGAATTGGTCTGAAATTAACAAGATGAAATTCACTAAAGACAAGTGCAAAGTACTTTGCTTAGGAAGGAAAAATTAAATGCGCAACTCCAAAATGGCTAGTAACTGCCTAGGTGGTAGTACTACTGAAAAGGACCTGGGGGGTTATAGTGGATCGCAAAGTGAAGATGAGCCAACAGTGTGATGCAGTTGCAAAAAAGGCTAATATCATTATGGGGATGGAATAACTGAAGAGTCACATGTCAGACATGGGAGGGAATTATCCTGCTCTACTCAGCCATGGTGAGGCCTTAGCTGCAGAACCATGTCCAGTTTTGGGCACCACACAAAAAAAGATGTGTTCACACTGGAAAGGGTCCAGAGGAGAGCAACAAAAATGATTTAGAGGTTTAGAAAAGTGACCTAAGAACAAAGGTTAGAAAAAACTGGGCATGTTTAATCTTGAGAAAAGAAGACTGAGAAGGGACCTGATAACACCATTCAGATATGTTAAGGGCAGTTACAGAGAAGATGATGATCAATTGTTCTCCATGTCGACTGAAGATGGAACAAAAAATACTTGGCTTAAGCAGCAGCAGGGGAGATTTAAGTTAGATGTTAGGGAAAACATTCTAACTATAAGGATAGTTAAATACTGGACCAAGTTATCAGAAGGTTGTGGAATCCCCATCACTGGAAATTTTAAGAACAGGTTGGAGAAACATCTGTCAGGGATGATCTAGGTACACGTGGTCCTGCCTCAGTGCAGAGGGCTGGACTTGATGACCTCTTGAAGTCCCTTCCAGCCCTATCTTTCTGTGATTCCATGATTAAGGTGCCTGGGAAAGGTTTGTGATTCCAAAAATTATGAAATGGGACTGAAACCATTTAGTTACTTATCAATGGAACCTTTAGCTGTTTGAACTTAACTGCTGACAACACCTGAAAGCAGGGTTACATTTACATTTGTTTTCATTTTATATAATATATATAATAAATGACATTAACTACAAAACTCCATCTGAATAATAAGGAAGGGATGGGCACCATGGATACAAAGGATAGATGAGCTCAGTTTGAATTAAAAATACTGGGACCGATCCCTTTTCAGAGCCAGTCCTATGAAGGAAGACAATGGAGTTACACCAGCCATGAATGTGGCCCATTAAGCGTACACACAATTCTTTACTGTAACATCTTGTTCCAAAAGTGGCACAAAGGGTAAAACCACATCCTGCCTCCTTATGAGGCAATAGGCTGTTGCTAATGGAGATGCACTGTCTCTGTTCGATGCAGTTCAGGAAAAAATTGACATTAAAAAGTAGATCCAGCCCATGGAGAGGAACCAGGATATGTCCCCAGCTTTTAACCAATCAGGAGGCAGTATAGCCTAATGGAGTAACAAATGAAGCCTTCCATTGTGCCTCTCCAGCGTCCCTTCAGCCTGTAGGTCTTTCCCCCTTGCTTTCTGCCGCCAGATGGAAATTACTCCTTATCCAGAGGTCCATGGTGAGGTCCCATGGAAAGGAAGAGGGGTGGATCCACTTTCTAAGGTACAGAGGAGTCTGGTCTACCTCCACCCTCTGTGACTATGGGGTGGTTTTCTCTAGTCTCCTAGTCCCCTCCCAGCCAGAATAGACAGGTCCACATTAGTTTGGCTTGAGCTAACACACTAAAAATAGCAACGTGGACACTGTGGCTCAGGCAGCCGCTCAGGCTCTCAAGCCCCTCTGACCCCAGGGTCTGAGCTCGCATGACTAGCCTGAGTCTCCACCAGAGGGCTAACGTGCACGCTGCTGTATTTAGCATGCTAGCGTTGAGCAGAGCTAGCATGAGTCTGTCTAGTGCCGGGGAGGGTTTGCTTCCTGCTGCAGCATAGACAAGAGGCTGAGAAGCAGAGGTGATTTGGAGGTTGAGCTGGAGTGAGGGTGCTCCATTGGTCCTTGTAACAATAATACAAAATAGTATCACCAAAGTATCCCCTTAGCCATTAAATGCTACTAGTGATGTTTTGGGGTCCCTACATCCCCAGAGTCTCAGAGTCTTCTAATTTAGCTCTGTCTCAGCAAGAAATAAGAACCAAATTTCAGAGTGAAAGCAAACGAAAATCCAGGGGAAATTGCTGGCTTTCTGCAGCGCTGACTCTGAGCTGTTTGATATTCTCTCCCTTTTTTTTTTTTTAAAGTTTGCTTGTTTTAAGGCAACATTAATTGGAAAGAAGTTGGAGTGTCAAATAGAAACCACTCCCTGAATAACCTTGCTAATGAGCATGTTATTAAAGCAGGGTTAGGAGCTTCCTACAGGGCTCTAGCTGGGTAGGATTAAATTAAAAAAAAATCATGAAAACTAGAGGGAAATTCTCTGTTAGTCTGTGGTGATGAATTTAGAAAAGTCCAATGAAAAATGGCTTTGAAAGGTTTAAGCAGTGCAGCTTTTGAGCTGGGACTGGCTCCTTCCATCCCTAAGGACTCTCTCCTGCGGGTAAGAACATTTTAATGAAATAGAAGGAGGAACGTCCACTGCTGAGCTGTGGCTCCTAACCTAGCAAACCTGCTGTCTCAAGTCAAGAACGCCTTGGCATTTCTCCTTAGTCAGCAGGGAGGTGATGACCACTCCACCAACACCACCAGAACTGAAGGCCCTTCCAACAATGCAACTTACGGGGGACAAAATGACATGAGTGCGGGCCCTTAAAGTGTGTGAGGACACAATAGTGCAGGCCTCTGAGCAACACAGTGTGTACCTCCCTAAAATCACTTGTGGCTAGTAATTAATAACACAGGGCCAAAACCTGTGATGTTTCTCCACGTTTACCTTTGTCTTTCCTCAGGAAAAAATGACATTGTCTTCAGTGAGAGTAAGAACTGCAGGGTTAGGCCCACGGTTGGGGCTTGATCTTTTGAGGGGCTGAACATCCTCAGCTCCCACTGATCTCTGTTCCCGATCCGTTCCTTTCATCACTCAGTGACGAGGCCATTAAAAATCAAGCAACAAGTGACCCAGTTGTGGCTGTGTCCTCTGAGAAAAATGAAGTTGGTCCAAAACAGGCAGCCTTCCTGCACTCAAGATGTGGATATTAGACAGGAGTGGCCAACGGGAAACATTCTGGACAGGTTATTATAGGGGTTGGTGTCAGATGCCCACATTGCTGCTGACTTTGGCAGCTCTCTTTTTAAGCAGCTGAGGGTATGTACATGTTAGGTGACTCAGTAAATAATATGATAGCGAAAGTGACTCTAGGTTCTAGTCCTCAGGCTAATGACCCCATAAGGATTTAGGGAAGAAGAGTTGCTCTCACACCGTCTGTGCATTTGGACAAAGTATTTTAGCAAAGCTTACGTGCATGCAACAGTGGCTTGCAGAGCTACACAAGGCTTTATGACTTGCCTCTGCTTGCAATCCATAGGGGCCATAAATTGCTCAGGCAGGATCATTCCAGACGCAACAGGAACAGGACCCACTATGGAGGCAGGCCGGGACGCTGGGTTACTGCAGTCAGCGAGAGTGCTTGTTTGCTTGAGGCCACTCATTGCTTGCATTATTTTGGAGCATGTTTTCAGATTGATCTGCGGTACCTGGGGTGTTTCTGCCCAGATAATTGGAACTTGCAGACACAGGTTTCTTTTCTGAAACAAACGAGCTCATCCTGTTTACAGTAGATGGTCAGTATTCATGTCTTTGCAAAGCCCTGCCTGGCAGATTAATGTAGAACACGCGGGCAGCCAAGCTATGATTTGGTTCTGAACGAAGATGGAGAAAACAACTGGGTTTTTTTTTTCCTGTCCAGGATATTTTGGCAGGGGGTGGGGTATTTGAGGCCCAGATTTGGATTCTCTTTGCTCCCCGCACTCAAGCTGCCACTAGCAATCAGGCAGAGTGGCAGTTCTGCAAAACTCTCCAAGTTAACAAGTTCAAGCGCTGATGATTAACTAGATTCACAAAGTTGATTGGAAAAAAATAGGGATATAAATAAATATTCCTGGAGATATTCCACCCCCTGTAGTCATGAACTTTGAATAATTGGAGGGAATTATGCTGAGTACTAATCAAAAGTTTTTTTTTTTAATTTGCGAATTACGGCTGGGTTTCATCAGTGTCAGGCTCTAATCATCTCAAGACATCTTAATTGACCCTTGGGAGTTGTTTATCTGATGTTGAAAGTTTTAGATGGGGGGGTCACGTAGTCACACAAAGAAATGCAAAAGAAGGAGCAATGACAGAAGTAACATCTCACATGGTTTGAATGTCATTTGACTTCGGGGAAGAGTTAGATTGTGGGCTGCTTGGACATGTGCATTGACCATCTTACCGCTTTGCCTCTCAACAGCGACTCATGGACAATAGGACTGGTTATTACTGCTCCATTTCATCCTGCGTCAGCTTTGTGGTCTGGATCTTTCTTTTCCTTTCTTAGTGCCACCCCTCACTATAGTATCTGAGCACCTTCCATGGAAAATCAAGAATAACAATGAAGTCCCCTAGGTGACTTATGGCCCTCTGGCATTTCCCCTTTTCCAGGGCAAAACTCTGCATGGGGCGGGCATTGGGGTTTTAGTAGGCTGGATGGATAGAAGGGGGTGTGTATTTGTCTTCTGATGACAGAAAAGCTTTTTGAAAGGGGAAAGTTATGCAGCGTTTCCTCTGATCCTTCTCTTCAGAGCCCTGGTCCATCCAGGCCTGCCTCTGTCCCACCCCTTGAGATCAGGGCAATCAGCAGGGATGGTGAAGCTCTTGGAACTGAGGGCATATCCCCCAGGTGCCAGCAGCAGGACATAACCATAGGTGGCCATTCATGTCACAGGAGGGTGGGAGGCCATGCTTGCCCATTAGCGCATGATGCAAAAGGCTCCTCTGTGTGCAGACCTTCCCTCAATGAAAAGGGCTAATGAGACTGAGAGATTTTGGAGACTGGGTTCAGAAAAAACCCACCCTGCAATTCCATGGGAAGAAACCTCTGCATGATCAAGTAGTTCAGATATGTTGGACACAGCACCCCAGGGAATGGAGACGTGTCACTAATATCAGCCATGCATATGCACGGCTATATGAGAGTCGTAGATTTTTAAGGCAGAAGGGGACCACTGTGATCATCTAGTTTGACCTCCCCTGCCCAACACCAGCCAGAGAACTTCCTACATTCAGCCCAAGAGCTTTGGTGGCGCTCGAGCATATCTCTTAGAAAGACATTAACTTCCCATGGGAGGACTTCCATTGACGGAGACTCTACCACATACATCATTGACATGTTCTGGTAGTTTTGCACTGAGCACTCTGCTGCCACCTGCAGGACATTTTTCACAACTACTGCAGACACACCAAAAGCAGCCTATTTAAATAAGCAGAAAAAAAACCATGGGCTGCAACTGCCCCCAAACCTCACTATGCTTAAACAAAACACAAAGCCCAACAGTTGCATGTTTTCAGCCAAGCTGATAAACCTTCTTTTGTGATCTAGCCACTAGAGGGAGACAAAAATGCCCCAGGCTTATGTTACACATAAGACTTTCCACATGTTCACCCTCCCTACCTAGCAACCTTGCCCACGCTGGGTGGCATACAGTCCATAAAATAAGATGAGCTTTAGTTTCCACTTGCAGTATGGCCTTGTTTGGGTTGCTGTGGAAACACTGCATTTGAACTTCTTCCCTGCTGTCATAACATTGCATTACAAAGAACAAGATAGTGTTGTCTGTTTTGCTTTTTATTCAGCAAAAACAATGCGAAGGGCACAATTGTATCCCAAAGAACTGTGTTTGCTAAATATACACAAACATGCAAGACCTAGCTACACACCTATTGCTACTCCGACTGGTTTCTCGCAGCTTCTAAAACGCTGCAGCTGGTGATCACCACTAGAGGGCTCACAAAGTATTTAAAAGAGGATCTAGGCTCCTGTCCTGACCTGCTTAATTACATGCTTCCTACAGGTAGTTACAGTCTTTTAAATCCTTCAGTGAAATATAGACCTGGTGGGTATTTTACAGAGTAATGTTCTTGTTTGGCCCCGGTTTTAACTGCCTCTTGCCATGGGCTTTCTGGGACATCTTGGCTGAGGGTTTATGTCTGAAGTGGGCTTTTTAGAAAGGATCCCTTCAAAATTCTGCAGAGGGTGAGGCTAGATATTGCAAGAAAACAGTAAATTAAACACTGGGGAAGAAGAGTCAAGACCTGTGGATGGATGACCCTAGTGAATGTTTGCTACCGTCACCTCTGCTTGCAGTCACACCTGCACTGTTGGGGTAGATAATGGACTGTCCATAATGCACCACTGCCAATGCAGCTGCAAGTGCTGCAAATGTGGCCACGCCAGTGCACTTGCTGCTGTCAGTGTGGACAGACTGCAGCGCTTTCCCTAGGGTGCTCTCTGAAGGCTGGTTTAACCCAAAGCGCTCTACAGCTGCAAGAGTAGCCAAGCACTTAGTGGTTACATTTTCAGAGCAACAGTCTGATCTTGTTTTACACAGTTTTTGTACTGCTATAACTATGCCAGTAGGGGGTGATATTTTACAGAAACAATTAGACCAGTAATGTGCATGCAATTATACCAGAATAGAGATGCTTTAGACCCAGTATAGTGTATTCCTTTTCCTTTATGAAAATAACTAGAGTGGTATAAAGCCCTTTTATACAGCGATAACTGCATAACATCCATATTAGGGAGGTTGTACTGCTTTAACCAGACCAGGACAACTTTTGTATATAGACAAGGGCCTGAGATGTGGGCCTGGTCTTTGATGCAAGGCAAGCCTACTTCTCATTTATAACCGCTCATTTGGAATGGTAAGTGTGTCTGGGGATGTGCAGAAAGCCGCTGGCTGCATTTCCAAGGTAGCACAATAAATAAACACCCCCTCACCCCGCATACATCTTTAAAATCCTTAATGTTGAAGAAATGGAATTTCTTGCACTACCACCTCGGCCACGCAGTAAGACGGCTGCCGTTTACCCCCACTGAACTGTAGTTGATCATATTGCAACTTCCTAGTGTGTGGGGTGCACCAGTGGGTTAAAAACAAGCGTGAATGCAGTAGTCTGAGGATGAAGCTACTGCGGAGAAACTGCTTAATGGAGTGCTTATTGGGAAGGTGGCAGGTATAAATAGGAAGCACAGAGGTTGTGTGTGTGTGTGTGGCGGGGTGGTTGTTGATGAAGGAGCCATGCAAATGATGAGCTCCGCGGTAAAGAGAGACAAGATTAAGTTCTCTGTGCTGCAGTGTTTTTTATGCAGTGCAGTGGCAGAGAAAATGCAGTCTCGTTGGAAATAAATGAGCCCAAATGAAATGCCTGGTCTGGTCTCTCTTTGCCTCAGTCGTTATGAAAAACAATAGATTGATCTTCCTTCCCCTCATCTCCTGCATCTGTGTGAGTAATTCAGTACAGGGACCTGCACGAGGCTGAGGATAATGGGGCCCTGGGCCTGGCTGGGGTCTAGGGTGCTACCACAATACAAACACGAAGCAATTAATAGCGAGGCTGGCGACAACTCCGAAGGGAAAGTTGGGCTGTCTTGCACTTTTTAAGAGCACAGACCTGGAAGGTAATTGAACAAAGATCCTGGCTGACACCAACCTCCATGTTCTTGCATGAATAGCTCTCAGGTGACCCCACTCTCGCGCTCTCAGACACACGCTCCAGTGTGGCGCACGGCCTGAGGCAGGGAATGAACTGGCTCGTCCTATGGAGCCGCGAGAGTTCTCACTGCCCTCCTCATGGGTCACGAGCTGGAGAGCTGCCCAGAGGCTGCAGTCCAGTCACAGTTTAGGGTGGGCTTTTGAGGCTCAGCTGCTGTGGTGGCTTATTCCCCCCACCCCTTCCGCTACCCCCAGAGGGGCACACATTCTAATAAGACTGAAAGAAAGGCTTGGAGTTGCTCTGTGGGTAGGGAGCCTGTGTGATTCTTTCCACAGCTTCAACCTGACACTGGGGACCTGGGAAGCCGAGGGGGTTCTGACCTGGGGGAGAGGCAGCCATTCAAACCCTGGGCAGGCCCCTTCTCTCAGCAAGTCGGCTGCTGCTGTCTAACATCAAGGCAACCACAGCTCAATTTGCTTCTCTGCATTTTCCAGCATTTTACAATACTTGTCAGGCAGACTGAAGCTGTGAACTTTTGTGCAGTAATCCCCTTCCCTATTTCCCCTGCCTGGAGCAGAGCCTGCAGAAACCAGCTAAATCTATTCCTTTGTTTCTCTCCCTCTTCAAGCCTCTTCTAGTTATTTATTTGATTTCTTTTTTTTTTTTTTTTTATGCTCCCTCCGCACAAGGAAACAGCCCTGCCGTCTGCTCACTATTTCCCTTTCTGGGCATGTCACCCTGAGACAGCCCAACAAAACGAACCCCCAGTTCCCCTCGAAGACAATCTCTTCCTGGGCTCTAATTGCTCGCCTTTTGCAGAAACCTGATCCTCCAGCTTCTGCCAGAATGTTTATAATTAACTGCTGTCAATCCCCTTGGAGGACCAGCAGATAAACTCTCTCCTTAGCCCGCCAAGGGAACCAGAGGTCGCTCGCACTGCGGAGCAACCAGGGAGATGGTGCAGGAGGGATCAGTTCCACTGGGGATTCAGAGCAGGGGGAAGGGATAATTGCCAGCAGGCCTACAGCAAAGGCTGGCCTTGCAGCAAAGAGCTAGCTAGGACTCTGACTGAGCTCCTTCTCTTGCCTCGGTGCGCCTGCTTGTCTTGCCTGACTTGCGGCAGATCAGAGAGGGTGGATTTCGTGGAGGGGACGGGAGACTGGTGTGTGTAGGAAGACTACAGTTTCCACTCACTGTGCAATAAGGTTTCCCACTGAGCTCCGATGCAGCTGTGGCAGACAGCCGACACAGAGCCTTGCCTCTGTCACTCTTCAGCTGTGTTCCCCCCAGCCTTTGGCGCTGTGTTCATTGGACTCTGCACTGTTCTTTGGTGTTGGGTGGAACTTCACACTCTGATGAAACTTAGGCCCAGGGAAAACCCTTGCACACACGGTTTTGGTGGCTAAGGGAGGAAGCCTTGTTTCTACAACCACATTCAAGTCTAGCAGCCAACCTAGGCCTGAACTTCTTGTCTGTAAAAGTTTTCAGACTATACTGGCCAGCCAAACCCTGGAGCACGTTCTGCGCTCAGCCACACAGAGAGTCCGGGGGCTTGTGCTGCGCATCTGAGGGCAAGATTTACCCCACAGTTCGATTCCCTTTTGTGATCACAGTGGTCACTTATGCTTCACCCTTTTGCTTCTCAAAAATGGCACAAAGTCTAGTGAGACCTGCCAGTTCCACGATAGCCCATTTCCCCTGGGGCCTGCTAAAAGAGCCTCCTCCCTCACGTCTGAGGAGGCGAATTCTTCTCCGTCTGAAGGCCCAGGCAGTTTTCAGTGACAATGATGGAATGGCCCATTTTGCCATACTTGACTGATCATTTTTCACCTCATCTTCAACATCTCCCATTTTCATTTTGATTCCAGGATAATATGTATCAGTTTATGATATGCGAGCGTTCAAAAAAACAAAGCCAAGCATGAAAGCCTGGATGTTATTGACTTGAGGCACATATTTGTATGTGGTTATTGGATCATTTTCTTTATTTTAATTTTCATATCTCTGTCTCCTTTTTCCCCTTATTACATTTCTACCTCTTTTTTTGTGGTGGTGGGGGGAGCTTTTGAAATAAGTATAAACTTTGCTGGTAATATTTTTTAATAAAACACATCGTTTATGATTATTTTTCTTTGCTACTAAATGTCATCCTGATTTGTTAGAAACCTAGTTTAGTGCCATCTCTGGGCTGGGATTGGAATATGAGAGGGACTGTGTGCCAACTCTGGCGGAAATTGTGTTTGTTTGTGTGCTTTCTGAGGTGAGGCCCGGGCTTACAGACACTCTGCCATGGGGACTGTCACAAAGTCAATGTGTGGAGGGGTGTGCGTGTGTGTGTGTGTGTGTAAGGTCCCAGCTCCTTACTCACAGAATATTAGACTAGATCTCTTGAGTGAGCTAGTGCATCTGACCAGAGGTGGATTGTCCCTGGCTCTGTATATATTTGTGCTCTTGATAGCCCTATTCTATAGCTAAGTCTCACTAACCCATCCTGGCCATTGGTCTTGAGAGGCCTTTTCAGGCTACCCCCCACCTTTTGGGGATCTCTCCCACCTATGTCTACCCAGAGCACTCACACCCTCCTCTCAGGCAGCAGTGCCAGCTCCTAACCTCAGAGACCTGTGGGTGAAGCTTTGACCTCTCTTTCCTCCCACTAGACTGGGGAGCCAGGAGGTGGAGTCAAAGTGCAATGGACCAAGCAGAGAGAGGGAGGGAGGGAATCCAATCTCACCCTGCTTCCGGAGAGATAGTGCTTTGGATAGTGGGGGACTGTGTGTGTGTGTGTGTGTGTGTGTGTGCAGGCATGCTATAGGATTGCTGCCCGAATGGGGCCCTAGGTGGGCACTTACGTTGGACACGCATAAGGCTTCCAGCGCTTCCCACCATCTGGGCCAGCCACCCCTCTCTCCCATCCTCAGCAATTGCCTTCATGATGGGGATGCTGAGGGACCCACCAGATGATGCCTTCCTGTGCTCTGGGGCTGCCTATTCTACAATAGCCGAGGGTTTCGTAGGTCGGGACTGGGATGCGTTGGCAGAGCTGCACGAGGACTCCAGGACAGGAACAACGGGGCTGATTCAGGCTGGGATGCATTGGCAGAGGCATGGTGGAAGTTTATCCCGCACCTGCCCACCTTTTACCTGGTTCTGTTAGTCCCTCACCTTTACAAGCATGAAAACTCATTCCAGGGTGACCAAAAAAGCAAGGACCTTACACCTTCCAGCTGCCATTCATCTGATGGCTCTGTCCCGCTGCCATTTGAAGAGGTCTATAATATCTAAGCTAGTGATACCTGACCCTGCATCTCTTACTCCCAAGAGCAGCCACAGTGAAGCTAGTAGGGCTACTTATCTGATGCTGGATCAGCCACTCGGCCTTCGCCTCTACACTGACGTCATTCATATTAAAAGTCCAGACAGAAACCTCTGATAGATGCCCTAGCGGCTGTGTGTGGAGGATCATCGTTTTATGGAACAGCCTTTTCAGCAAAATGCATACAAATAACGAATGGCCTTAATATAAATACCGATCTCCACTGCTGTTTAAAGCTGTCACTGGGTTAAAAAAGTGGCCCTGCATCCCCCATGCACGGTAATTATGTGGCAAGTCTCTTTATTACAGTGTGTCAATCAAGGGCTGAGGTAGCTGCAAATAAAATCACTTGGCTGCCCAATGATATTCCCAGCATCGTGCTCCAAGATCCTGACTCTGCGCAACATTTCTTAAGGGCTGTGTGAATTCCCAGTTGTTTGGCTCACAAAACAGCCACAGAGAGAAGAATTTCAAGTTTATTTTTAAGGATGGAAATAGCTCTGTAAAGTTCCGACAATATTTCTTTTCTTTTCTTTCTCAACATTTGAATAATAGCTCTCCCCCATGCCCGCGGTATATGCAGGACTAGGCTTTGTCAAAAGTCATTTGAAAGAGCGAGTTAAGAGGCAGGGAAAGAGGAATTAATCACTCCTCATGGCCAAATCCACACGTATCACATCCATGCAAGTTGGAATACATCATCGGATTTCAGGACATGGCTGCCCAGTGGCAGACACAGAAATACATCCTTGATCTCCCCTGCCCTGACGGTCCAGTGCGTGCAAGCTAGAATTCATGCAGTCTTCTGTTTCCTCACCCTGACATCCCCATCAAATTTGCTTCCATATTTGCATGCAATCTTTTATCTAAGACCTCTAGACCTGCAAGCTGATTTCAGGGTTTGTCAGGCTGCCTTTGCCTACCCTGATTTGAGTCAGTTGCAGTGTGAGATCTGCCCGGTGCTGTAAACTCGCTTTGAGCAAACCTTTCAGCGTATCAGTTTTGCAAACTCACTCTTCGGTGTCTTTAGCCTCCATTGTGGCCCTCCCTATGTAACGCCCACCCCCATCCCACAGCACATAAGATGGTGAATCACTTTACTCATGCAAATAGTCCCCCTTGACTTCAAGAAGACTTCAAGTGAGAGGAAACTCATACACGTGCCTAAGGGGATGGCTTCACTGCAGCGTTTTAGCTTGCCCGAGTCTGAGCACTCAGGTTAGCCTAGCAATGCAGTACCTGTGTCCTCCCTGTGTGTGTCACTAGGATTCTTTGTGCTGCAGTAAGACGAGCCACTCTCTGATTTTTTCCCAGTAAATTGTGGGAGAACGTGTCGTTCTAGGTACACAGAGGGAATTGTGGGAAGGCACTGGAGGACTACCAGCCCTCAGGGTATTTAACCCGCGTCCTCCCGGCACAAAGTGGGCAGGTTCCCATCCTGAGTGAAAGGAGGATCCGAGCTGTAGCCTCGGCCCCCAGCCAGGCCAGCTTGTTTATTCCATAGGTGCCCTGCCAAAAAATAGTGGATGCTTACACCCGCTAGCAGCCAAGCTGCCCCCCCAGCGCCTCTCACGCCCCCCCGCGGCCCTGCTGATCAACTTCTCCCCCTCCCTCCCAACCCTTCAGCCCACCGCAATCAGCTGTTCCATGGTGTGTAGGAGGAGCTGGGGGAGAGGAAGGAGCGGGGACAGGGCGTGCTTGGGGAAGGGATTGGAATGGGCTGGGGAAGAGGTGGAGCAGGGGTAGGAAGAGGTAGGGTAGGACATGGGGAAAGGGTGGAGTGAGAGTGGGGCTCGGATGGAGTGGGTCTTGAGCAACCCCCAGGTAGAGAGGAAGTCAGCACCTGTGGTTTATTCCACCAGTAAACTCGTGTGAGAAGGTTTTGTGTGTAGATTGGAGGGGGCGAAGGGTAAGGGGAGTAAGACCCAGATAAGAGCTTAACGTGTTTGCAGGACTGGGACCCATGACCCACGGGTAGGCTCTCCATTGAAATGGAGAAATCCTTTTTTCCAGCCAGTTTCTACCATATTCCTGGTGTGTGTAATCTGGGTGCTGCAGGGTTTGGGAATCATTGTAATGCAAGCAAGCATTCTAATCTTCAGCCAAGAGGGGATTCGTTCCTTTCTCTAGTGACTGTAAATCCCTCCTGCACTCACCCCACCAGCCTCCAAATCCCCTGGCCACTGCGTCATCAATTACTCCGTGAGAAGGCTGATCAATCCCATGTCTAAAAGCGATAATGAGACCCTGCTTTTCCTCCCAGGAAACAAAGACCCCTTTACTCTGATTAATCTTCTCTTTTTGAGCCGGGAGCAGGAGAACAGCTTCCCACACCTGAGCCTCGCGGACTCAATTTCAGTGAGAATCGCAGACATTTCTCCAGCTGGCTGAGGGTGGCTTTCATGTCACCTTAGCCTGCTACAGCTGCTATCTACACTACAGCTTTGGCAGGGGAAAAGATCCCCTGGGAGACACACAACACACTCATTCTTCAACAGCCCGGCTCCAGCCCTGGCGTACTCCAATACACTGACTCTCCTCTTGTGCCAGAGGATAGGCAAGGCAAGACAAGTTTCTGGCCTCTTAGCAACCTTCCTGTCCTTTATTCACCAAATGTAATTCTTTCCCCCTCCCCCATCTTTCTCCTTCCTTCCCATCTGTCTCCCTACCTGTTATCTCTAACACATCTTTCCACACACACTGGGACACTGGCAGAGAAGAAAGGTTTTTCGATAGAGATTATGGAAATACCTTAGAGCTTTGTTCCTTAAGCAACTTTCTGCAAGATTCCAGTGGTGGTGCCAGAGGAATGCATTTCCTGGAGCTACAAGTTCAAATCCTACCAGGGTCAACACATCTGGTCCTCCTTCCAAGGCAGATACCCTGAGCTCACTTTACTGTGTGAGTCTATTAGGTACAACCAGAAAAATCTTCCCAAGGTCATACTTTGTGGGGACATGTCAGATCCTAGGGTATTGTCTGCGGAAACCTGTTTCTCTCATAAAACTTCCCTTTCTCCCAGCATAACAAAGTGTGGTGTTTGCTGGTTTTTTGCCCCCCAACCCGCCATCCCCAGAGGAGGCTGCATTCTCAGTGGTTCTGTCTGGAAGTGGTCAGAAGTAATTTTTGGAATCCTTTGGTTTGAAAGATGCTCTATAAACAGATAACATCACCAAACTCCCTTATTAAAGGTAGCAGAGAGGTTCACCTGCTCCTCCCAAGGACAGGAGAATTTCCTGTGGGGAGCAGGGCTCTTCTCCAGCTCTTCTGTTACAATTTAAAAGTGGCACCTTGGCTATTTAAGTTAATCCCAGATCTATTTCCCCCATGGATAGATCCAGGTGCTTCCATAGGCCCCGTTTCCTGTTTAAGGGTGACCCAGTGGCTGGTTAGGTTCATCTGGGCTGTGTTAAAGCATGTTGTGATTATTTTTTTATATTAAAGGGATGACTTGTAATGCATTCCCCACGGATACCTGGGTACATATCACCTTGTCAAGGACTTTTCCCTGCAGACTTGTGGGTGTGGCAGCAGCTTGTCTCATTTCATCTCGTTGCACTCTTCTTGTAGTGTGACTTTCCTCTGCCAGCATGACATCATTCTCAGGGTGAAATAGACAGAGGGCTGGATTTACAATACCTAATTCAGGCCCGTGGTAAATACTGGGAATGTCATGTCCGCAGCCGAACGGCACACTACTGGATGGACCCAGGAAGCTGCTGCCAAGCCCAGAAGTCAGCAATGAAAGGCCTGCAGTGGAATGAAGCGATACTGGCTATCTGTCAGATGAGAGGTATTGCTAAGGTGCCTTTCTTTGTGATCGCTCAGCCTCTATCCTGTTTCTGCTAGATCACAGGTTCTGCTTCCTATAATGAGGGAGGCTGCACCATGGTAACTTCTGAGCACTTGTCAAGATGGCTAGCTAGACCTGTAGCTCAGTGCTCCGGTTTCTCATTCTAGGGATCTTGTAGGTAAGAATTATGTTACAGAATTGTGTCTCACCCACCTGAGTCCTGGGTGCCCACCTCCACCAGCTCAGTTTAGCCCCTGGGTCTGAGTCTAGGTGTGGCATCTTCCATTCTATGCAAAGCCTCCCAAACAGACTCTGTTTCCATCACCTCCTCCCTAATAAGCAAATGCCAGCTATAGCCAAAAGGAGGTTGACACCCACCACAGCCCTGCAGATACCAACTAGCAGTGAATCACACATCACAACTTCCCCCGACCTCCTCCACATACCAAGTGGCTCTGAAGGACACTTCAGGGACCAGCCCACCCACCCACCGCCTCCAAGCAGGAAGTACTTGTCATGGTAATTGCTGCTGGACAATATAATTCAAACATTTTATAGTAAATGCTTCGTGGAAGAAGTTGTCTGAGTCACCAGCTCCTTAATCAGAATGGAAACAGTCCAGCTCTCCCAGGCACTATGCTTCTGCTTGAGCAGCAGACCAAGGTCAGATCACCAGTTGACATTTTCGCACCATCTCGTTCCTGTGTTAACTGGATGCTGTCCAGGCACTTGTCAACTCCCTCCAGTCAGGACTCTGGTTTGGGCATTGACGTAATCGTGGACAAAAGCATGAAATATTTCTTCTCATGTGGCAACGTCTGCCTCGTTAAGCCCAGGCCGGAGGAGCAGGTCTCCTGACTGGGTAGGAGATGGGAGTTCTGGTTGCAGTGGAAGGCTTGGTTTGGAGTGTCACTGAAGAGTGAGCTTCCAAAGGCTCCGTATTTGGGTTTTATGGTCACCTCATGAGTCTACAAAATTGGGCCGGGAATCTCAGGAGTTGGAGATCTCAGGAGGTTTCAGATAACGGGGGGATAGCTCAGTCCTTTGAGCATTGACCTGCTAAACCCAGGATTGTGAGTTCAATCCTTGAGGGGGCCATTTATGGATATGGGGCAAAACTGTTGGATGATTTAATTAGGGATTATTGGTCCTGCTCTGAGCAGGGGGTTGGACTAGATGATCTCCTGAGGTCCCTTCCAACCCTGATATTCTACAACTGGGTCTGAGGCTCCTCCCTGGAAAGACTGAGCAAACAAGCCTTTCTCATCATCATCATCTCTGCTTCCAGCTGGAGACTAGAAATGAATAAAACTGGGTCAGACCCTGAGAGAACGAGGCATGGGTTGAATTAGGGCTCCCACTTAGCACAGCCCTACCTCTGGACCAGTGAGCAGGGACTCCTGCGAGTAGGAGCTCAGTAGAGAGAGGGGCTTTTCCTCTCCTCTACCATCAATTGATTTTCTGTTTGAAATCCCACCATCTTTAGCTCCATCTGATTGATGTTCTCCAGAAAGTGCCCATAGAGGGACCCTGCTTTCCTGTTACCTGCATTGGAACGGTGCCTGTGAGGCATTGATAGGGCTCCTGGCCAGCGGTAGTGCCAGTGCTCACCAGTGTCAGGGTGCTAGAGGCTAGTGCCTGACTAATGCACACAAGGGCCACAGATGCATTAAACCCTCTTTACCGATGACCTCTAATGACAAAGTGTAACTCAATCCTGACCCTCTGAAGCAGCACCTGTTGCTCTAGTCCAAACAGCTTTGCCCATGTATCTCAGTCCTGCCCCGCAACACCCTGTGCTATTCCCCTGCTGGGGCCCCCTCACTGCTCTATCAATGCACTGTAATCCTGTTTACAGCCACCCTTGCTATTTCAGTACCATGTGTGTGTGTATGTCTAACAGAAATCCCCAGTCGTGCAAAACTAGGCCAAATGACCTTCGTGGTTCTTCTGCTGTAACAATAATCTGCTAAGAATGAAGGCAAACTCATCTCACTTGTGTGTGGGGATGGAAGGAAGGCAATAAGCTAGGAGCGATGAGGGACTGAAGCCTTTAGGGACACACTTAGCCCAAGCCTCATTTCTGTAGTGTCTTGGTTCCTAGTCCAGAGATGGAGCACTAGAAATGCCTGCCACAGACTGGCTGAACCTATATCCAAGGTGCTTCCCAGTAACTGAGGTGCCAGAACGTTAGCCCAGACTTCTGTCCTTAGCTCTGAGGTAAAAAAGGGGCTTTGGTTTAAAAGACCCCAGAATCTTTCCTTCCCACAGTTCATTTCCTTCGGGTTTGAAGAATGAAAGGGACCAATGTTTCTGTTGAAAAATGTGACCCTGCTCCTCTGAAGAGGCCAAGAGAGGCAGATTCCTCCTACCCGTCCATCCTGAAGTGACTCAGTGAGGGGAGGGAAACCTCCAGCTCCATGGGCCTCTTTCTCTGTGCCCTCCCACCAAAGCCACAGCAGACTTCAGAGGAGTTGCTCCCATGTAAACAGGTTGGGAAAGCGCAGTCTGGCCCTGAGTGAGTCATCTGGAGATGAGCTCCCTGTAACATGGTGAGCGCCTCTCCCTTGTCTGGCTTGTATCTTTTCTCTCACACCTTCCCTTTGTGTCTCCTGTCTTCCTCCTCCTCCTCCCTCCACCCTTCCCTTTCCACATAACTGATTAAACTGACTCGAACATTCATACTGTAAACCTCAATTAACATCAGTGTTTTGGTAGATGACCCCCATCGCCATCATCTCCCACCCTCTGTAGGTCATTAAACTACCTTCTGATGGGGTAATTTCCTGCTTCGCTTTGTGATCCAATGGGATACAGCACCGCTAACATCTGTAGCAGCTCAGAAGATGAATACCTAATGAGGACTCGAAGCTGGTCCTGTGCTGGAGAACAAACACGGCGGACAGATGGTTGATCATTATGCATTTTTATTAATTACTGCCTCTACAGTCTTTGATTTGGTCCATATGGGAGGCTCACCTCATCCAAGCACCCATTTCAGATATTCAGTGGGGGAGAAATCCTTCTCTTAGTTAAGCTGAATGTCTTGTTCCTTCTAGTCTGCTTTGAGGCCTAAAGATTGTTTTCTTTACATTAACTTTTCAGAAGAAAACGTGGAAAAAAATGTTTTATCCAGCTGTCGTCCAAGTAGACGGCCTTTCTGCTCCATCTTTCCATTGAATTGAAACTTCTGGAAGATCTGCCCAAATAAATCTTCAGGACTGATGTTTTGGTTTCTGCTTGAAATGACAGCTGGCTGGGCAGGAAGCTATCCCTGGGATGGAATGCTAGGCCATCGGGCCTTATTGGGACCAACTGGATTTCAGTGGAGCTGTGACGATTTGTGCCAGCTAGGGATCTTCCCCCTTGTTTTTCCAAAAACTGAGATGGGCCAAGACCAAACCCCTGGATCCAAACGTGTCTGATGCTGAGGACATTAGGATCCCGAGCTAACCTCGGTGCCCATGTCTCTCGCACACACCTGCATGCTTCCGAGGCTGGGGCCAGGAGATCTTGGAGAAGCCGGCTAGATGATTTGACAGCACCCCCTCCTAGCATGGGAACAAATAAAATGTAATTACTTTGCCATGTTTGTGGTAGAGCTGAAGCATTTTCATTCACCACCTCCCAACCTTCTAATTACTGCACATAGTTCAGTGCAAATGCAAGAGCAGGGCTTGATGGTCTCCCACTTGGTTCAGACCAGTGGTGAGTCATTACATTTCCCTTTGATTTTTGTTGGAGGGACATTTTTTTCCCCCCTCAGCGTCATTTCCCTGCTCATCTCCATCTCACACAAGCCAGGAAATGTATTTTCGATGTATTAATTAAAATGTCTTTGCAGCAGAACATCTGCACTGAGAGCGATAGATCACTGAGGTGTGTGCGTGTTGTGGGCTTCCAGATAACTCATTGCTTTGCATAATTTATTCTTGCCAACACAGCAATAATTTTCATAGCCTGTGATCCTCAAGTACGTGATTATAAATCAGAGGTCTGACTCCATGTGACCTAAATGCTGGATTATTGAAAGATAATTCATTTAGCAACGCAGGAAATCTGAATCTCGCTCACCTCTAGTCAAGTGGGTGAGGAAGTCTGACATCAGGCATTCTGTTTTGTTAAATCCCATTTTGTGTGAGCAATGGGGTCTTTTCAGGTATCTGTGACTGGCATTCACTTAGTGGGTAGATGCCTTCTGTCAATGATCATATTCAATTCCCTTATAGTATGGCTTGTAGCTGGCTAATTTGAAAGATAAATAGGACATGAAATACAGCATTTCCAGTCAATAAAAGGAAACCTCAGAAGCTTTTTATATCTTGCTTCTGTCATACTTTGTTGGTGGTGTAGCTGCAGACCATTTGACAGCTGATGATAAACCTTTTTGTTTCTTCCTCTGAGAGAATTAAATTAAGAACATTTAATTTGATTCCAAAGAGATTTCCCTACATCATCAGCAAAGTAGATCCTTTATTGGCAGCTACATCAAAATTGGATCACTTTAGAGGTCTCAGCCTATCCCCTTCCTCTTTTCCTCACCATGAGCCAATTACATACTCTCCATCTGGCAGTAGTGACTCATGGGGCCTGATTATGTACATTAAAGTACCTCAATTGCCTTCAGTGGAATGACTTCTGACTGGACACCGCTAAGAGTGGAGAACTAGGCCCATGGTTCTGTAAGAGAATTGCCATGCACCTGAAGGTTGTTAGACTAGTATCCCTGGAAACTGAAGTCTTTGATTTATCACCAGAGCAGGTGCACAAGCATTCCCCATAATGCCCGGCTAACTTGTCTCAAACCTTACCCAGAGGGACTACTTCTAAAGGTGAGAGTAACTGCCTTTATGGGCCATTCAGTCATTGGCTTCTCTACTAGATAATAAAGCTGGGATCCAGAACTTGATAGGATTTCTTTTGCAAGATCTGACACCAGCCATGCCCCAGATGGGAAGATCCTGTATACTTTGCTGGGTGTGTCTGAAATGTGTACCATTTCCTCCTGCAGGCAGAGGGAACACCAACTTAAAGGCATTGGGTCTGAGTGAGATAATGAGATGGAACATACCCTTCCGGCAGTGTGACCTGGTTGCCTCTCTGATGCCCCCTTATGGGCCCTCAGGGTATGACTCACCCAGCTGTGTGGTCTCTGCCAGTAGGTCACTATCTCTGTGAGGTCTGAGGCAGTAGTGCTTTTGCCTTCCAGCCAAGGCACAGTTCTGTTCTACCCCTTCCAGGTAACAGAGTCATCGGACAAACTTTTGGTGGGATCCTGCCTTTCTATCCAGGGCTTGTCTCCAAACAGTCCATGCATCACCCAGGACCTGGTCATTCCTTCTAGCAGGGGTTCATCCCGCCGGCAAGCTAGCTCATCCTTACGCTTCCCTCCCATCAAGAGAAGCTGAGCTCTACTCCCCTCCCTGGTCAGGTCTGGGCAAGTTCTCCTCCTTTTAACTCCTCTCTCCATGTCTGACCTTTGCTGCAGGTTAGCAGGGTTCATGTCCTCTCATTAACCCTCTCGTTACAAGTGGGGGACCTATCTGCCCCACCATAGACAGTTTCTGGCATGAAACACTTGCCCTTGTGTTCCAGACATTTCTCTTGCGTCTTGCTCCCAGCCAGTAGGCTGAGATGCTTCTGGTTAGGACACTGGTGTGTCTTAAAGGTGGTTGCTCTCAGTGATTTGATGAAGTAAGTAAGTTGTGGCACAGAGAAAGGGGTGTGGATTCCCAGGAGCTTAACAACTATGACAGCAGCCGCCACTCTGTCTAGGTTAGACTGTACTAAGAGAGCACAACTGTGAATTAACAAGAGTTTGTTCTTGGCTTGAAGATCAATTTTACTGGGTTGGCTGGAAGAACCTCATCCACCAATGGTCACTCTGGCTCCAGCTATTTACAGCCACCAAGGTTTAAAAGATAAATTTGGCTGTATGGGGATCCCTCCTTAACCCACAGCTCACAAAGGTTACCAAATGCTTACAGGCCTATAAATACCTTGGACAGATAGATTAGGCAATACAAATCAGTGCTTCCCAGGGTCCCATGGTAGTGGCATTTCTGCCTGTACTGCACTTGGCCTGCTGGTGGGACTCCCAATTATGTCAATAGGAATAGCTCATGCAGATCCAGGGTAGAAAACAACCATTTCATAGCATCATAGTTCTATTGCCCTGTTGATGATTCTTGTCCCATTATCCCCCTGGATGTGGAAGACCATAGGTAAAATGGGTTTAGCCATCCTCATCAACAACCCTAAGTCTTACTTACTAAGAGTAATGGTTTCTGAAATGATTTCTCGCTCTTCTTTTTTGTCTTCCCATAGCTTTCCCTGCATGCCTGTCCTCATTTGGGCAGATAAATCAGATTTCAGAATTGAGGATACAGAATTCCCCCAATTCCCCCATGATCAGAGCAATATTCTGCAAGGGTCTGACTGCAGTGGTAGATCAAGGCTCTCCAATGCTAACAGGGACTCTGTTTCTAGTGACTGCTTTACCGGTCTAAGCAGAGAAGCTGTTGTTTCTGTTTAGTTGGTTTGTTGTTCTTGCTGGTTTGTTTTGGTTACGCAGTATTAGATGAACTCAGCAGATGTAGCCAATTTTCTCAACAACACGCAATGAGTCTGTGTCAACTCTCTTTTAGTGGACTTAGCTGGATGGGTTTGCTCTCAACAGTGGCACGTTGCATCACATTGTACTAGATGGTTTTGAACACCGCAGTGTTAGTGAAAAGAAAATGACTAATGCGACACACGCAGAGGCCTAATGTTTTGTTTTTGTGTTGGTGTTTCTCCCGGGACTCTTATTTAAAAGCCTCAGTCAGATCGGCTTAAGTACAGTTGAAAAGATTAATTTTCTGGAGGTTTCCACTCCACGGTGCTTGGGGGAAAAAATGGCCTGTCTTGTGGATAAAGGTCAATCCAAATTTCCTACTTACCCTTCTGGGTATAGTAATGATTAGACTATTTCTCTAGTCAATGTTAAAATAAGAGCTGGGCCTGAACCAAATCCCTTAATGCGAAGTTTGGGGTGTTGGAAGTCTGGATTCTGATCTCAATTTCTGGCGTGGGCCCATCTCCAGTTATGATCTGTACTCTGCTCATGTTGTTTACTGCTCTCACAGTCTCCTGCTTTGCAGACGCAAAGGGCCTGATTTTTTCCAAATGCCAGAGCATCATAAATCCAAGGTTGTGGGCAAAAGTCTGGCAGCAATTGCACACTCAAGTTGTGTGCAAAATTCCAGCACTGTGTGCACAAATGGGCATTAGATGTCCAGTTGTCCATTTGCAAACACAAACATCCAACTTGCATGCACAATTGTGGTAATCAGTCATGAAAATTGAGTGTGTCATTGCATGTGCATTTTTCCACGTGGCTCTTAGCTTTCCGATGCTTTGAAAATCAAGTCTAAAGACCCCACTGGGGCTTGTCTTCCAGGAGCTGGCATCTCTGGAGTGTTTTATTAGGTGTGTAGTTACATGGCCTTCGTTGGTATTGTGCTACTTTATTTTATATGGAGACAAACCTAGAGACAGTTTAATTCAGGAACACTCACTCAAAGGTGTCCTTTCATTTACTGCTTTTATAATCAGCAATCTATAAATGCTCAGTGCACCCAAGGGGATTGCTAAGTCTGAAGAGTTTGCATATGTAGTGGAATAACTGTTCCTATTGCCAACGTGCATCAGCTGGCTTGTTTTTTCCCTATCTCAAAGAAATACCATGTTAGCTGGAGGGCTTTTCTTTGTCCTTTCACTCTCCCCACAGCTGTTGACAAGCAGTTCACATATTTATTGAACTGAGTATAACAGTTATTCTTGGGGAGGTGTTGCTTTGAACCCAGAGTTGGGAAGCAACTCCTTAATTCTAAACCCAGCTCTAACATGATTCCCTCTGTGGCTCTGTGCAAGTCATTTAAATGCCTCCATTTTTCCCTTCAACAAATGGGGCTAATAATGCGTACAGGAGTATGGATTTACAGATTGCTGAGGATTCATCAGTTAGTGATTAGAAAGGCGGTTTGAAGATCAAAAATACTATATAGGCACAAAGTAATTCTATTCTTATTATAGATTGTGTTTATATAGCCCCTTTCTTCCAAGGATCTCTAAGCATTTTACAAACATGAATTCCTGCGAGTACATATCATTATTCAAGCATACTAGATATGAGTAAAGTGAGCCCAGAAAGTTGTAATTTACCAACGGTCATACAATGAATCAAGTGAGGGTAGCCAAGCCTGGAACCCAGGAGTCCTGAGTTAAGAACCTTGCAGCTCTAGTAACTCAGCATCCTTGGAATAGTTACCTGTGGCAGGTGACTAGATCCAGAGGCCCTCTGTTGGAGGCCTTGTGGCCCTGCATTGTCCTATCTCAGAATAGAGCAGCGAGAAGTCCTCCAGACAGCCTAGAGTGGCTGCAGAGGAGCGGCCAATCAGAGGGATTGGTGGAGCAGCCAATCTGGGGCCAGAAGGGCCCCATATAAGACAAGTAGCGGCAGAGGGAAGTTCAGTTGCTGCATGGAGCTCAAGGAGTAGAGTCTGGGTGGCTGGCTGGTGGGAAGAGCAGCAGAGGGTCAGTGCAAGCAGGCTGAAGCCCAGTGGGACTGAGTATAGAACCTGGCAAGGCCAGCGAGGGTACTGAGATGAGGGCCACTAGTCTGGTTGATGACTGAGCCCAGAGAGGCCTGCTGAAATACCACCAGCTGCGGGTACTGAGATGGGCCCTGGCTGGGTGGGTGAAGAAGTAGGTGACTTTAGGAGAAGCCTTAGAGCTACAGCCCCATACCAGGGACAAGATAAGACTTTGGACTGTATACCTCAGAACGGGGACAGTCTATGTGGCTCGGCCAGGGGTCTTGAGTCGTTGAAGACCCACCAAGAGACCCCTAAGCTGCGGGTGCTGTTTTGAGAGGTGGGTGCCGTCCTGGTATAAAAACTAAAACCAAAATCAGGCTCACACTCCACCAATCAAAGGGGGCTGCCCGGGAGAAGTGGATGCTGCCCCAAAAAACACTATGATTGCAGGTATATTAGCCAGAGAAAAGGAGATGCTGGTGAAAGGTGAGTGCTGACTGTGTTACATCACCTCAGAGAAGCAGCACTAAAGTCCCTTTGATTGGGGATTTTAACCCTAGTCTGGTCTAGAGACTAGAAAATGTGTCACAAGGAACGATCTGGCAGGGCAGGGAAGGGGAGAAAATGACCTAGCAGGTCTTGTTCAGCTCCAGCTTCTGCCAGGCTGGGCCAACAGCATCAGCTCAGGTCTGTGGCAGGTTTGTAGACTTGGGCTGATGGTTTGCATGTCGCTGCTCTGATTTGGGGTGGGCTCAGTGGGAATGGGTTCAGAGGAAATAGTTCACAGACCTTTGGGTAAAGGCAAAGGGTGGGATGCTCTTTACCCTCAAAAAATGTATTTTAAAAAAGTACTAACCCTCCTGCTCCATGTCTGGTATTTATCTTCAGGTAGGGTCCAGACCTTCCAAGAATATAACGAAAGTCCCAGGGACTGAGAAAGGAAGGCACCTAGGATAGCTGCTGATAAGGATTTTGGTGGGCTTGCTCAGTCAGGTGATCAAGAAGGTTGCTCTGTTGCCAGACTTCCAATCCATGTAGCAGCATAAATGTCGACCTCTGCCACATGGGAAGGGGCAGGGCAGAGCAGATGTTTCAGAATATAGGAGCCAAATGAGAATCTCATAGCAAACCTCTGCAATCATAGGTTTAAAAGGGACTGCACAGGTCTAACCCCCTGCCAAGATGGGGGATTTGTTGGGTCTAAACCATCCAAGACAGGTGGTTGGTTATCCAGCCTCCTGTTGAAAAACTCCAGCGAAGGAGCTTCCACAACCTCCCTATCATGTGAGGCCAGCGTCTCTGCTATTCCCCTCCCTCTGGTTTTACGATGATAATGAGTCTCTCGCTGTCTGCCTTTGACCGTGTTTGCCAATTGTCAATGTCAGAAGTTCCTCCGCTATACAAGGAGCATTAACACGTTAACGAATTCCATTCTTTCCTTTAATTCAGCTGTTAAAATGCATCTTCAGCGCTGGGTGGTATTTCTGAGTGTTATGGCATCTCCCTGTAGCATGAATAGGGTGAGATGATTCTGTCCTTGCCAACAGGCATTCCATTCCGTAACAGTGATTAGACTGACACTGCCACAGGTTGGAATTCAAGGTTGTATCACGCTCCCTAAAGAAGAGCTGGGGAGCGGTGAGCCAGGGGAGAGAAAGGAAACCTCTGAACGTTCCCCTGTTAAGTGATGGTGGGTACTGCTACTGGGCCTCCCTTATGTGTTAACTCGTTTTCTCACACCTCTCAAGCATCCACACTTTTACCCTCATCTCACTCCAGTTTCCCAGGGCTGGGCGATCCAGCCAGTTGTATGTTTGGGATGGGGATAAGGTCCGCCATGTTGTCTGCTGCACCAGTCAGGAAACTCGTAGCACTGCTGACTGGCAGATGCCAGGGATGGTGGAGGAGGGGAAGGAAATGAGACCTGCACATGAGGAAGGCAATTTTCGAACTCAGATTCCTGGAGAGGACATTCAAATGCTACCTGAGCATGTTCAGATGGAGACCTAGGCATTAGCAAGAGATGTTTTCCGCCAAGGTCTCCGTTTTAACACGGGAATGCAGGATTTTGCTGTCCTGTGAAGGCGCCCAAGTTTGAAAGTTGGGCCGACAGTGTTATCACCCCCTGCCATGCTTCTACAAATGGTTTCTTGAGAATATGCTCCACTTTGGACCACACATATTAGCTAGAACAGCTACCTGCACAGGTAGCCCATAAGTCAGGTCATTCAAGTCCAGAGAGGAGATAAAAGTGTCTTGTCAGAAACTATTAATGCAGATTTGGGGCCAGTTTTCATAAGGCCCAACCAATGCTTAGAATTGCTCAGAATATGTGTGTGGGAGGGGGAGACAGATAATTATTTAGTGCGCTCTCTCTCGTGCGCGCGCACACGCACACACACACACAATGAAGCTTTTAGTAAAGCAGATATTCTCCAAACAATCGTCTCTGGAAAACGCCAGCCATTCTGGTACACTGAGCACATATCCTTCCTTCTAGGACCACCTGACTTCCATTCTACCAGCCAGGTTAACATGACAGACAACAAATACTCAGGAGGTTTGGATTCATCCCTCACTGTCAGAACAACACTTGTCCTCTAGCCGTATCCTTGGAGGAGACATTTAAGGCTGACGTTGACTGTTCACAAATAATCTTTCCATCGCACATTAGACTTTTATGAAAATACACAGGGAAGCCAAGACAAGGTGGAGAGACTGCAGAGAAGAGCTTGAATTTGCATTGCAGAATGTCCCCAAAGGAGCCGGTTGCTAGTATCCTATCGTCTCTATCTATCATACAGTATTCTGTAGTGCCTATCATGTTCTGTATGCAAACTGTCTTCTGTGTAACAACTTGCCATGAGCTGACATTCTTACCTCGTCTATGATAGTGTAATTGTGTGGGTGGGAGGAAGGAGAGTTCATGTTTCAGGGAGATTTGAGGGTTGTGGCAGTGTTGGCTATAGCTCTGCAAGCAGGAATGTGTGGGAGGCCATATGAAGGTTGTGTCACTGGAGAAAGGATTTATAGGGCAGTGTGGGAGCAGTCAATGTTTGTCTCAGTTTGAGGCTGCGGGGGGATAAGAGTTTAGGGGCAGGCGGGTGGTGGTGGGAAATGTGATGCTAGGTTGGAGGTGGGCTCCGTGTAGACGTAAGGTGGAAGAGGGTACCAGGTGTAGGTGTGGGTTTATTTAGAACTGGGTATAGGGAGAAAGGAGGGTCAGTGTGAGATTGAGCATTCAGGTCTAGGGATTGGGAAGCGTGTAAGTGGTGGGAAGTCGGCCCAAACCTTAGGCACTGTCTCCTGACAAGGCAGTGATAACCAATTGATTGCATTTATCCTTAAGCTGTGACCATTATCTAAAGGAACCTGAAGCAAGACTGGTTTTCGCCTGCTTTTGTAGCCATGTCTGTACAATAGGACGGCAGCTATTAGGAGTAATAAGAAACTTGGTTACAGTATTCACTCAAGGCCTGAGTTCTAATCCCAGCTGAGCTACTGACTCATTGTTTGGCCTCAGGAAAATCATGGGACCTCCTTGTGTGTTAGCCAACCCAGCTGAAAAATTGGGTAGAGAGCAAGAAATTGACTGCAAACCACATGCTGCCTCTGAGCCAAACATCCTGGATAAATAGATGGCAAAGCCAACTTTCATGGGGAGTTATTGGATAATTCCTCCTATTTAAAAAACAAATTATTATTATACCATGCCCAAGCCAACTCCATGAAGAGGGCCTAATCTCACAGGATGGCTTCAGCTAGCACTGCTTAATTTCTATGCAATCTCTTTCTACACAATATTACATTGCATTAATAAGGGAGTATGTGTAACTGCTCAGTATCTTTCTGTGCAATACTTCACTGTCTTACTGGCTATTATTCTGACTGCACAAAGTCCCATTGAAATTCATGGTGTAAGTCATCCATTTGTTTCCTTTGAGCTTTGCAGGATTGTTCTATGCAGTTTTATGCATATCATTTTTACTATGCAAAGTGAGGGTAATGGCTTTACCTGCTTCCTTTTAAAGCCCTGAGAACCCTGCAGGCTGATTTTTGATTATTTGTTCTAAGCTTTGGGAAGGGGTGAATCGGAGCTCCTAAGAAATTTATGATTTGATGCTGTGTAACTAAAAAAGCACTTTCCACGTGCATTTCCATAATAAAAAATGTGGTTCTTGTCTGGCAGTCTTCCAGCCAGGGTTCTGCCGGCTGCAGTGGGTGACAGCTGAGATAGCAAAGCGACTTTATGATGGAAGACAGTCTAGGTTTTATGGTGAAAGCACAGGACCGGGGAGTCCATCTGTGACACTGGCTTGCTACACAACATCTAGGCCTCAGTTTTCAAAAGTGGCCACTACATTTGGGATCCTCCATGTTTCTGTTCCCAACGTGAGACCCCTGGAGTCTAATTTGCAGAGATGGAACTCAAAACCCCACCTGTGGACAAGTTATGTCCTCAACACCTCAGACAAAAAGGTCCTAGATGTCTCAGACTAGGCACCCAAAATCAGCAGCCACTTTTGAAAATGGCCTTAATCTCGCCATGCCTCAGTTTCTTTAGCTGTCAAATGGAGCGCTGATATTGTTCCTGTTTCCCAGTTGGCTGCTTTGCAGTCCATAACAAACCAGCCTGGTAACTTGTGAACATTGCATCCAAACAGACAATCTGAAATTTGTGCCATGACAACTAGCTACAGGACATGTCTTGAATTGTATAGTTGCTTGTAGCATTCACAGTTTGAGAGGTCTTGCGAACCAAGGAAGGAATTTGTGAATAATTCTGAGCAACAAATACATTCAAGAACTTTGCATTCTCTTCACAGCCAATTTTCAAACAGGAGAAAAGGCAAAATTTATTGATTAAATTATTCACTGTGAATTATTCACTCAGCTACTTGTTTGATGGTCCTCAGGTGGAAGGTGCTATACCGTCTCTGTAATATTAACATGTTGTTTAGGCCCATAATGTAATGCATTATGTGACTCTTGTGTGCCCTAGACTCCGAATCTTTTTTAATTCATTATTCTGTCACTCAAACTTCAGAAAAACTCAAAACTTGAAACTGGTTCTTGTAGTAAATGATCACAGTTCTATGCCATTGTAGAGTGGTAGTGGGTTTATCAACTAACAAACTCCCATCCTCGGGCCTCATAAAATGTCCCCTGAAACGAATGGAAGCCATAGCATTGATTTCAATGGGTATGGGATAAATCACCCCTAGAATCATGCTGACAGTAGGGGTGACATAATGGATAATTCTTTTGCCAAAATCCGAAGTAAGGCAAAAGTACCATGTTGGTTTGGGCTCAGTAAGAATACGGGTATGGCAGGGAGATGGTAATCAACCCCTTCCAAGCTGAACAAACCCAGTTCACGCCTTTGACATTTTATTTCCAAAGTTCAAAGGATGCATTACAAACAATGGAAGAGAGAGGAATGGGCTAGCTCAGGGCGCTGGTAAGTCTTCCACCTCTAGAACCTAGGTTGGTAGGTACGGACAGTTTTTACCATCATCTGGTGACTCGGAGCCCTAGGTACAATAAGTTTAACTGGTCTCAATCCAGTTTCTAGTGAACCAGTGTCCATGCAACTGGATACTGTAGTACTTCAGAGTAGACCCCCACATCCCCCAATGGGAGGGGTTCTTCCATCTCTGTAGTATCCCAAGAGGCAGAAGTTAGGTTAGTGGAAGAATTCTTTTTTCAGCCTAGCACTGACTGCACTGGGGGCTAGGTTGGCACAGAGCCATCTCTCCAAGGTGTGGCTTTTTCACACCCCTGACAAATGTAGCTATGCCAATGTAAACTCCCCACGTAGACCAGCCCTAAGCCACTACTACAATTGATGCCAACTGCCACTCTTGCTGGCAGCCTCAGGATGTGTCTACACCACAAACACTACAGCAGCACAGTTGTAACACCGTTGCATAGACGCATATTACAGTGACGAAAGGGGTTCTTCTGTGATGAACTAAATCCACCTGTCCGCGAGGTGGTAACTAGATCGACAGAAGAATTCTTCCTCAATCTAGGGCTGTTCACACTAGGTCTTAGGTTGGCTTAACTACATTTCTCAGGGGTGTGGATTTTTTCACACCCCTCAGTGACACAGGTAGGTCAATGTAAGTTTTAGGTGTAGACGAGGCCTCTGCTATCAGACCAAGAGAATGGGCCTAGGGCTGGTTTACACTGAAAACGCATATCAGCAGAGCTACATCTCTCATGGGGTGTGAAAAGTCCACACACCCCTGAGAGAGACGAGGCTATGCCAGCCTAATCCCTGGTGCAGACAGTGCAAGGCTGATGGATGAATTCTTCCATTGACCTAGCTACTGCCTCTCAGGAAGATGGATGAACTACAGGATGGGAGACCCACTCTAATGAGTGTCTATACTGGAGTCCTACAATGCTGCAGCTGTTCCACTGTACAGTTTTAAGTGTAACTATATCGCAGAGACTAAATCATCCTCTAACCATCCTTTCAGGTCATGGTTGGGCACACTGGCAGGCCAGTGTGCTAAAGCATGCCCTGTCTTTGTCTTTGCCCAGGGTGTGCTTAAACAGAGACGCTCAGTTACCAAACCTGGCCTCTTTCACTGCCACCAAAGTGACTTTTAAAAAAAAGTTTTTGAAGACACAATGGAAAATAAAATCAAAACCAATTAAAGTCTATACAAACGCAGTCAGGCTGCCAAGTTTCTAACAGATGTGACTTGCCATGGGTGCGATATTAGCACGCTGAAAAAATGGAGTAATGAGGTACAGAAATATTTATCATCACAAAGACTGAGCATCTGAACATACAGTTTTCTGAAATACAGTTTTTGTGCAAACATGGTAACTCTTCCACAACAGCAATAGCTTGGTTGTTCTTGAAACATTTTAAAAATACTGTTGGGATCGAGTCCACTTGGAAGACTAAAAGCCTGTAAAATCACACGCACAGAGACACAGACACACACAGCATCTAATGTTGAAGAAAACCATCTTTCTAGCGTTGCACAACTCTCCTCCTCTTTGGTGTGTTGCCGCAGAGAGCATTTGGACCCTTCCATTCTGTAACAGCACCTCCTGCTGGCAGAGGAGAATTGGCTTCAGAACGTGGGCTCATTCACTCTTTCCACTAAAAGAAGAGCATGTCTGTTCCCGGTTTTTCTCAGCAGGGAGTGACTGATGGAGCTTTAAGATGCAAGGCCAGATCTTCAGCTGGTGTAAACAGACATGGCTCCAGCAGAGTCCATCATTGGAGCGCTGGCAGTTTACAACAGTTGAGGATCTAGCCTGTGGTATTTTTATTTGCTCTAGAGCTATTATGTCACAAGCCGCATTTTCCATTTTATACTGAAAGCACATTGTCAAGGCTTTTTATTATATATACACACACAATCAGTAGTTTTGTGCATTAGCCTCTTGAAACTAAAATCTGTGTCAAGGCCAATTTGACTTTCCTCTGCTAGGACCTTATCGTGGTTTGCTATTGTAATGTGTCCCACCCGTGCTGCCTTTTGGCATTTATTTTAAATTCCTTGAAGCATTTACTTCTGGGGGAGAACTCTTCTGTAATAGAGTGTGAGGTTCCTCCAACTTGAAGGTGCACAGCTATTGTGCTGATTTACCTTGGTAGCCAGACTAAGTTAGTTTCAGTCTGAGAGTATAAAAGATTGAACATTGCAGACAAAAATGTAAGGAATACCAATGTCCCCTTTTTAGTCTTGTCTGTACCAACTTTTAACGATTTTAATTTTTTCTATGAGCACAGAGGTTGTTTTATTATTATGGTAGCACCTTGACCACAACCAATCTAGATCGGGGGCTGGGAGGGGCACTGTGCTAGGTGCAGCATAAACACAGGGTAATAGACAGTCTCTGCCCTGAAGAACTTACAGTCTAAACAGCCAAGCCAAGCCAAGGGATGGGAAAAGAAACAGACACACAGAGGTGCCCAAGGTCACGCTACGGATCAATTGTATTATTCTACCCAATTTATTATCCAACCCACTTTTCACTGTTAAATGAGCCGCTGATCAGCCAGTGGTCTGTCATGTGCATCTTTTGCCAATTACTTTATCCAGTTTCACGTGGACCAATTGATGTGCAGAGGACAGCATGAGAGCTGTGACAAATAGCTCTCTCATTGCTACTCCACCTCCACGCAATCGGTAGAAACAGCAAATGTTTTATTAATCACCCTCTATTGGTTATTGCTTGCAAAATTAGGTTAGGTCTTTTTAGAACCTGCCGTGTCAACAGTGTGTCTATTGTGCTGTTAAGGGGAAACCGTCAATCCTGCTTTTTCTGACCCCTGATATCTTCATGGTGCCATCTCTTTCCTCCCCTCCGCGAGTGTAAATAGATCAGTCATCTGAACCAGACTACATCTTCTTTTACTTCTTCCTGTCTTTAATAATATTATCAATGTCTGATTTAGATCTTACTAAATATAGGGCTAGAGGCTGCCCAGTAGTCAGTTCCTGTTGGATGAATGCATTTAGAGCAGCTTATTTAGAAGTCCCTATTTTTTTTCTCCATGTATCTTGATTTGTAACAATGTTGTTCTACCAACAGGCCCTGTTCCATGCACCTGCCACCCTAACAATGTCCTTGTAAAATGGTTTCATTTATCCTGGGGGACATGGGGTGCATTTTTCAAAAATGCCTAAAGGGAAATGAAGCATTGAAAGCCAATGGGAGCTAGGTACAAACCTGACCTTTTGGAATTTCCACCCCAACAAACGGATCGTGTCCAGGGATAAATAAGGTGAATCATAAACACCGACCTTGGCTGAAACTCCCCAGCAGCCCTCCTTCTTCAAATGGCTAGGAGAAAAGATGGGCCTTACAGCCTGTTGGTCTCCAGCATGGCGACAGAGTAATACCTGTGCTTACGGTCACTTCCCAGCAGCAGCCTTCCATGGGGTTTCACGGATCTCCCATTTGAGGGCCTGATCCTCCCCGCCCTTACTCAGATGAGTAGTCCCATAAGCAGCACTGGTGTTAGGCCACCCACTAATGCTGCTGAAAGGGAAGGCTTTGATTAGCCGGCGCTATATCATAGGGAGGTAGGTTGAGGGAGAACCAAAAGAGGAAGATGCCAAAGGAAAAGTCCTGAACGCGGGCATTTGCATGGTGCAGTGAAAACATTACTACACGTAGTTCATGTAACAGTGTATCCAGAGGTGGGATCTGACTTAAAGGAGGCCTGGATCCACAGACCTCTCTGTTTAAGAGCAAGTAAAGCTTGAGAGGCACAGGACAGTGCCCTGAGCAGCAGACGGGCCGCCTAAAACCACACAGGTATCTGTGCACCTCCTTGGAACACAGGGCCTGGAATGCAGGGATCCACATCTCCAGCTACTCTCTTCTGTTCCCCCTTCCCCATGCAGACTAAATCCAGCCTTGTAGCCCACCAATGTGCACATAGTCCTGGAACGCCTTAAAGCCTGAGGTGTGAACATGACTCAGAAAGGGTAGTTGGTGAACATTGGCTTGTGTAGCCATCTTTTGAGGGCCAGTCCAGGTGGAATCCCCATGACAGCCACTATTAACCGGTTTCACGCTACTTTGTTTAGCTTTCCCCCAGTCCCTGACCAAGGCATTTATCATGCCTCAGAGATCTGTGAATCCAAGCAAAAGGCCAAAAATAGCCCATCTGCTTATGATGCCTTGAGGAAAATTACTTAGGGGCTGGATCCATCGCCCATTGAGATTATTGGGGGTTTTCTATTGACTTAACTGGGAAAAAGGAAGAACCCTGAAGTCCTCTGAGCCTTGGTTTCTTCTCTCTGTAAAATGAGGCTAACAGATTACCGTTGGGGCCCTCCCCATCTCTAAAGTACCTTCAGGCCTCTGAATGAACAATGATAGACAGCATGATCCCATGGGTATGAACTGAGTTCTACTCTTGCCTCTACCATCAGGGCAACCAGATGTCCTGATTTTATAGGGACAATCCCGATATTTGGGGCTTTGTCGTATATAGGTGCCTCTTACCCCCGCGACCTCCCTCCTAATTTTTCACACTTGCGGTCTGGTCACCCTATCAAGTATTGATATGCTGTGAGACCTTGGGCAAGTCACTTAACCTCTGTTTTCCTCCTCCACTCCCTGCAGCAAGGGGATAATTATAATTAAAATGCTTGGCGCTGAAAAGGGAGCTATAAAGGCAGGTCTGTACAATGCTCAGCCCAATAGGGCCCTGGCCCTGCAGGTGCTGCTGCTATACCAACAGCAGTGATTAATGGTCATCCTCTAGCAGTTTCAGTGACCATGAATTAGAGAAAAAACACCAAAGCCCAAAGATATCAAATAACAACACAGGGAGCAGGATCCCAGTAAGGCCAGGACAAGCCAGGGCTCTGGAGCAGAGAAGCCCTCTCAAGTAGACTAGCACAGGGTGCATCTCTCTGGTTCTCAGTCTGTGGCCTGCGGGCCACTTGCAGCCCAGTCAGCCCAGAGCTGCGGCCCATGTGCCATCGTCAGGGCCCTACAGGTAGTACAGGGTGTGGCTCACATAACACATAGGGGGGGCCGCGATGGCCTGGACAGACCCCGCCTTGCCCCTGGACAGACCCGGCCTTGCCCCCGTCCATCACCCCGTTCTGGTGTCCGTTTCATTGACTTCCTTCTGGTTTCCCCCCTCTCCCTTCCAGGCGGGCAGGGCTAACGCTGCAACGTGCCCGACCCAAAGGCTGGGGTGGCAAATGATTCCCGCGTTTGTTGGTGCGTTTGGAGGCCTCCCTGCGGTCGACACAAGTTTTCCAGTCGTGGAGAGGAAAGCGGCGCTCTCCCTCCCAGACGAGCCCGGAGCCCCTTCCCACGAGGGGATGTCTCATGGGCTGGCAGCTAACGGGGGTATCTGCGTAGCTGGGTCTCAGTGACAACGTCGGATCCGCGGCCAGGGGAGGGATTGTTGGTGGGATCTTGGCTGTCCCTTCGGCCATGGGTTATTAAAGAGGACCCTGGTCGCGTCACCACACCGAGGAGGGGGAAGGGGCCCATTCGCTTTGCATTGGGGCGGGGGGAGGAAGGAGCCAGGGCTGGGAGAGGCCCCGAGCTGCTCCGGGCGGCCAACACGTGGTGAAGCGCTTGGGACCGAAGCAGGCAGCGCCGGGGAGGGGGCAGGATTCCTGGAGCGGGGGGGGGGGTGTCGGGGATCTCCCCTCCTGGGGTGAGAGGGGCCGGATGGGATTGTGGGGTTCACAAGAAACTCCATCCTCGGGGATGGGGGGGATGTGTTTACTCCCCCTCCCCCCAGGAGATCCTAGAGACACGGGGGCTGGGGATCAATCGCCTTGTTTCTGCTCCACTCCTTGGCCCGTCCCGCCGAATAACATTCCCGCCGCGACCTGTGCGGCGAAACGTCCGCCCCGGCGCTGGGGACCAGAGAGCCCAGCCCCGCAGGGCATCCCCCCGCCGGGGCTGGGCTGCGGGGAGCCGGAGTGGCGCTGGGACTCCGGAAAGGGCGGGAGGAGCCGAGGCAATTCCCCCAGGGATCAAGCGGGGAGAAAGGGGCCGCTCCCAGCCCCGCTAGCCCCCGGCTCTAGACTAACCTCGCCACGGCTGTCCCCTCAACACCCAGCCCCCAGCCCCTCCTTTGCCAGGCCAGATCCGCCCCCCACGCCGCGCCCCCGGCCGGTGATCCCTGTCCGCTCGCCCCGGCTCATCCCCTTCTCTCCGGCCCCGTTCACTAGCCGCTGCTCCAGCCTGGCGTCTCTGCCGGAGGAGAGGGGTGGGTCGCCCGTGGCCGGCTCCGGGTCCTAGCCGGGCTCGCCTCGGACAGGAAACCGCAGCCCGGTAAAGTTCCCCGGGAAGTTTGCAGGGGAGCCCGGAGCCTGCGTCGCGGCTGGAATAGCCCCTCTGAGCCTCTCCCGAGCCCGGCCCGGCCCGGCGTTCAGCGCCCTCCCTCCTGGGCTCGAGTTGCCAGGTAAGGAGGCCGCGTGAGAACCCCCAGCCCCAGCCCGCCTGCCGGCCTCCCCCTGGGCTGGGGCCGGGAAGCGATGGGCAGGGGCGGGGGGGCTCCCCCCGTGGGGAGCGCTCCCCTCCCTCCCCTGCTAGAGGCGGCCTTGGCCAATGGCCAGACAATCTGACGAGAAGCTCTCGCTGCTTCCACTTCACCCGCGGCTCCATTGGATCCACCCGCGCCTGGTGCTGAAGTTACACCCCGCTTCCTCCCCTCCTCCTCCTCCTCCTCCTCCCCCGCCCCGCTCCCAGCCCCTCCCCACCCAGCTCGGACTCCTACATTAAACCTTTGATCACGCTCGGCAAGACCGTGCTACGACCGAAGCGCGGGGCATCGCCGCTGCCGGAGGCCCCCCCGGGCAGCCCTCCACCGCCCCGGAATCGAGCTGAAGGCACCAGCGCCCGAAGAGCGGCGCCCGGCGCTTCCCACCGCGGCTCGCCTGGCAGGAATCCCGGCGCGCTTCCTGGATCTTGGAGGTTCCTCGCTTGACGCAGTGAGGAGCTGCAGCCCGCTCGGTTCTCAGGCCGACTCCAGCCCGGGGATTTTGTCTCTTTGAAATTTGCCGTCTGGAGGGGGAGCTGCCGGCGCGGGCGGGGGTGTGGATCGGCCGGAGAACGTGTCCCCCACCCGGGCGGAGATCAAGGACCATCCGGCCCGGCCGAGGGACCCCTTCCTCCATGTCACAGGCAGGTAAGTGAGCCGGGCTGGGGGGATGGGATTGCGAGGGAGGGGAGCGGGGCCAGCAGCCGACGCCGTGTCCCTGGCTTCCTTCCCCTGCCGCAGTACCGGGGCTCGCTCGCCTTCCCCCGCCGGCTCCGGGCCGCCGGGGCTGGGATCGGCTGGGGGAAAGGGGCGCTCCGTAGGGCGGTGCGCCGGCAGCAGCCAGTGCCGGTGCCCGCCCACCCAGCTCCGCGCTCCCTTCGCAGTTCGACCCCTTTCGTGGCCAGCGCTCCCCCCCCGCCCCGTCCCGCGGCAGATGGTCCCGGAGATAAGCCCGGTCTCCCGGGGCTCTCCCAGGCGAGCGCTCCGCCTGCCGAGCCTGCCAGAGCTGCTCCTGCGCCCTAGGAGAGGCGTCCAGGCGCCGGACTGCGCCCCTCTCCCCGCCAGCTCGCCCCTCTTTGCCGGCAGGGACGCTGCAAACGCCCGGTGCAGCCCGCGGGTGGCCCCGCCGGCTCCCCCAACTTTCCGAAGCCTGGCGGGGCGAGCTGCGCTCTGAACTCGGCTTGCCCTCCGCCCAGGAGTCCCCGGGGCTCGGCGGCCTCCTTGGCGGCTACCTGGCTCCAGAGCGAGCGGGCAGGTTTCAGCACCGGAAGCCGGCGGACAGTTCCCAACGCTCCTACTCCGCGCGTCTCAGCCGCGCCGCGCCAGGCCAGGGCAGAGGGGAGGGGACCGCCCGCCCCCCCAGCAGCTAACAGGGCTCCCCAGTGCCGGAGGCTGTGGAGTATAAAGAACCGGGAAGCCGCTGTCAGCAGCCCTCCTCTTCCTCTCCAACCCCGGCTCCGAGGCTCTCCCCGCTCCGCTTCGCTGCCAACCGGAGTTCGGTTTCTCCCTGGCCTCGGTGAAGCTAATGGATCCGCCTGCATCTCCGTGCATTTTAGTCCGCCTTAAAGTAGCTCCCTGCGGCCTCGCCTCCAAGGACGGTTAATTCAACTGTTGCCTTCAGCAAGGTCTGGCGATCCGGCGCTAAGTGCGATCCGGCGCCCAGTGCTGGCTGGGGAGGGGGGAAAGTTGTAGCCCTTCGGAGGCGAGAGCAGGGCGCACCGTCTGCCGGCAGAGGAGGGAAGAGTTTTGCAGCCTCTCACTACAGTGTGTGTGTGTGTTTGTGTGTGTGTGCACACGTGTGTGTGCACACGTGTGTGTGCACACGTGTGTGTGTACACACACACCTGTGTGTGTGTGCGCGCGCTGTGGGGGCGGCTGGATAATAGCTAGATGCCAAAATGTTTCTTAACAGCCGATTGAAATCTTCCTGACGGGTTAAGTTGTGCTCAGATAAAGCTGTTTACGGATCGCTTTGGAACTTGTCGCAAATGACTAATGACCTGACGGTGACTATTCCCGAGAGCATGCGATGGCGCGCTTGTTAGTCCTGCGACTCAGGAGGGCTGGGCTTTGGGGTTTCAAAGTCGGCTTTCTCGGGGTGTGTGTGTGTCTGTCTCGCTGTGTGTTTCATTCTTTAAATCACACGTTGCTAATTTGCTTCTGAGTTGGCGGCGCTGCGCTCGAACTCCCCGCCTGGCCGCTTTCCGATGAATTCTATTTTTGCAGCCAAAAACGTGCCGCACATGTAGTTTTAATTAAACGCCCAAGCAGGAGGGGGAGAGAAACTCGCTCACAAACGTGGGCTTGGGTTTTTAATCGCCTCTTCTCCCTGGTCCAACAATATGTGACTCTAATTGGAATGAGGACTGCGGAGAGTTATAACCTTGTTGAGGAGAAACGGGACTATTGGACCTAAATGCTCGTCTCTTCTTGGCATCCCCGCCTCTCCCCCAAAAGATTGCCCTGGATTGGCTAAGTTTTGAAATAATAATAACAGCCAGGCTGTACAGCTGGACCGTCCATCTCTTTGATTGCTCTCCAGCGGGTTTTCTCTTCTAGTAGAGTGGGTAGTTTCGGGTTGTAAGAGAGATCGCGTTGCTAGCCGGTGAATGCATTGCGGCTTTAATTATAATGACAGATGTTGCTGCAAAGTTCCCCCTCGGTAAGAGAATTAACGATAAACACGGAGGACCGCGGTGTTTGCCAATCGGGGAGCCCATTGTGAAGCCGCGACCAGACTTGCCAAATAATTTCCATGATGCATTTGAATGAAGCCAGGCCGGTCCCCTCCCACCCCCAGTGCCCAGAACCCACCTCATCGTGAACTGGATCTTAAAACTGGGCCTTGACACACACCCCTCCGCTTCGTCCGGGCCCTTGGAGACTATCGGGCAAGCGATGCACAGGGATGGACCCTTGAGATCTCTTGAGATCCGTTGAAAATCCCGGTTGCTTTGCAGCTGGAGAGCCCCAGAGTTGCTGCACTTGATTGAATACACGAGTCACGCCGGTCCTTGTGTTTCCTCGAGGGGCGGTGAAGGCCCTTCGTGCCCGGTCGGCCTCGCGGCGCTGGGCCGCACCCTCGGTTTCCTTGACTTAACGCCCTCACCTCGGGGCCGCCTTCGAGTTAATAACGCCTCCAATCCTCGGCAAAAATAGCCCAGGCTGACTCGCAGGTTGCTGCTTTCCTGCCTCTGGAAATGTCAGCGTCTCTGCCAGCAACGTGCCACCTGCTCCGGCGAGGAGCGACATCAAACCCCGGCCCTCTCGCGTAGTAATTCAACCCCCGGCCCTGGACGGGGCTGTATCCCCCGCTGCAACCGGCCCCTGGGGCTGGGCTATTTGCAGCTGTTGGTGCCGTTCCGTTCCTCTAGGCAGCTCCGCGTCCCCCTTCTCCGGAAGGAATCGGTGGGAGAGCAGCATTTGCAGCTGTCTGAAGTACTCGCCTGGCTGCGCGCCTCGCTTACTCCTTCCCTGGCTTGTCGGGGCCCCCCTTCGCCTTCTCCTTCCAAGCTGGTTAACAGCCGGCCTCGCAGTAGCCCATCTCGGCATGTGCCCCGTTTGCCCTCTCCCGGGGGCAGAGTCCAGCCCCAGCGTGCTGGGCGTGTAACTTTACCGGTTTGGCTCCTGTCTTCTGCGCTCACAGACGCTCTGGGGCCTGCCGGGAAGCTCATGTAGGCCGGAGTGTTTGATATGTTGATCTGGTGTGTCACACCTCGGGGACAAGTACACTGGACTCGGGAGTAGGGCTCTTGGGGACTAGGGGGTTAATGACAACGAATGATACACTTGTCCCCTCTCCAAACGCAGTTCCGCAGCGCCCAGATCCCCTCAGGCTCTGCTCCTACTCCGAGCTGCCAGGGAAACTGCGAGGGTTGAAAAGGGAACTGGATAAATTCATGAAGGTTAAGTCCATTAATGGCTATTAGCCAGGTGGGTAAGGAATGGTGTCCCTAGCCTCTGTTTGCCAGAGGGGGAGGAAAGATGGATGGCAGCGGAGAGATCACTTGATCATTACGTGTTAGGTTCACTCACTCCAGGGCACCTGGTATTGGCCACTGTCTGGAGACAAGCTACTGGGCTGGATGGACCTTTGGTCTGACTCAGTACAGCGGTTCTTATGTTCCACCAAAGACCTTCCAAACTAGGCACTGCTCCTTACCTGACTGCCAGCCTGGGCTTTCTCCCCTGGCCTGCATCACACCCGCCTCCACCCGCCAGAGAATCTCTCCATCCCCAAATCGTTGCTCCGTGACAAGGAGCTCCGGATCTGGGATGTCAAAGGTGATTCACTGTGTTTCATCTCTTGTAATCTGTGAATTTTCAGCTTGCCAGAGGTCCCCCCCCCCATTTTCTCAGCGCCTGGGGCCCCCTCTCCCAAATCAGCCTGACCCAAAGTTTGTAGCCTGTCAGTCACGCCCAGCTTCCTAAGGACCCGAGCCCAAGGTCTGGCACGCCCTGATGTCACTGAACACACAGACGTTTCTGTTGTGGGGCTGTCGCTGAATCCACAGGTTCTGCGGTTGCAGCCCCTTTCCTAGGAAGGCGAGACAGTCTCCGGATTGGGATCCCCATCTCCTTCCCCGCTCCAGCTCTCCCGGTTAAACGCCGCGTCAACGATTCGCTCTCATCCGAGTTCGGAGCGGATCGCTGCCGCCTTAGCTCAATCTAGCCACGCATCGCGTTTCCTGACACATCTTCCAGCAGCCTGCGAACACCCAGCCGAGGTTACTCCCGGCTGGGCGGCTTTCCGCCTCTCGATCTCCGCTCGTGGAAAGGTGCTTTCAGGTTTTCAGTCTCTGCTATCCACAGGCTTGCCCTGGGCGGGGAAGGTACAAGCAGCAACTCAGACGACAGTGACCTTTCCACTCTCTCTCCATCAGAGGACACACTTTCCTTGCCCTTTCTCTACTGACGCCCCCCCCCCCC
>ML677381.1:10572899-10748492 GCA_007922305.1 Dermatemys mawii | reverse complement strand
CCTGGATTCTCTCACACTCGCAGACTGTGACACAGACACACACTCCTCGACTCTCTCACACACAGAGACTGACACAGACACACACTCCTGGATTCTCTTTCACACACATGCATTGTGCCACGGACACACGCACAGTGACACCGACACTCCCACGACTCTCTCACACTCACACACCGTGACACTGACACACGTACCCTCTCACCCTCAAAAACAACGTGACACTGGCGCACACAACCCGACTGTCTCCCACTCAAACACGCCATGACACCGAAGCGCACCCTCCTGCCCCTCTGTGTAACCCCGGGGCCTTTCAACGTAACACGGACACACCCTAAGGGCACATGCGCGAGAAGGGGCCACACCCCCGGGGTGAGCTTGGCCCTGGGCCCTCCAGCTGCTCTGTCTCCAGCCAAAGCCCCGGGCCGAGGCTGTGAGCACCGCGGCTTGCTCGGCAGCAGCTTCCTCTCCCTCGCTGACTGAGGTGCCCTGAGCAGGGCTTGCTCATGCTCTTCTGACTGGCTTCACTCCCCACGCAGAGCAGCCGCGGCACCAGGACTGGATTTTTTCCCACCTTTGAGTCCCAGCCACATTAGATGATGGATTTGGCTGATTTCATCCAACTGCGGGAGGGAGGAGTCAGAGAGCGAGAGAAACAGGATCTCCTGGGGGGGAGAGAAATCATCCCTAGATAAGAGCTTGTTCTCCGTGTCTGCTTAACGCAATCCTCTTTGATCATCGGGCGGGACAAGATCTAACGCCTCACCAGGAGGGATTCACGAGGAAAGGTCAGACTTCGGGGTCCTTTGATGTGTGAGGAGTGTTCTTCTGAAGGTTGGGGATTATTTATTTGTTCCCGGGTCCCAGCAGAAACAAACAAACCAACAGCCCTGGGGTCAGGTTCCCAAGATGTGTATCAGGATGGGATCCTGCAGTATGGGAAGGGCAACACAGCCGCATCAGTCGAGTCTTGTCTGTCCCTGAGCTGGAGTGTCGGGTGGCCAGCGATCCCTGCAGTGTCAGTGCAAAGCCCCGCGGGGCAGGGGTGTGTGTCTCTCTTTAAATCTCTCTGCTCTACCGTGGTGCGGACTAGCCTTTGCTGGCCACTAGCTACTGAACCGAGGCTAACCCCAAGGACCAAGAAGGCCTGGGATTATGTGGTTACCTAGCAAAGGCTAGTCAGTGCACAGCAAGCTGGAACAAAGAGACTTAACATATTAAATACCATAGAAATGTGTTAGTAGAGCCATTGTTGGTAGGTGTCCTGGCCCTGAAAGGAGAGCGTAATGGTCCGATGTGTCGGCTCAGGAAAGCTGCTCCCCATGGAGCGAAGGGAAGGAAATCCCATTGATTGGGCCTGTGTGAAAAGCAGACCAATAGGGTGTCCTAGGTAGCATCTGTGGTGGAATATAGGGAATGAGTGGTCTACGCAGTCAGAGATAAACTCAGAGAAGTGGGGAGAGGCTTTGAGGGCAGGGACAAGGAGGCTGAATTTGCACTGGAGAAGGAGAAGCTAGTGTAGGGATTCAGAGGTGTGTGTATGTGACACGGACTGAGAGGCCAGGTCCATCATCCTGGTGACTGCGTATTGTGCAGACTGGAAGGGCGAAGGAGAGGAAATTCCTGTGACTGGGCAGGAGAGGAGAGTTTTAGCTATCTGAACAAAATAGGGTGACCAGCCAGCAAATGTGAAAAATTGGGACAGGGGGTTGGTGGTAATAGGAGCCTATATAAGAAAAAGACCCAAAAATCGGGACTGTCCCTATAAAATCAGGACATCTGATGACCCTAGAACTGAAAGAAGCAGTTTTGATGGAAGAAGCAGCAGGACTTGGACACCACCGCATGAGAAGAGTCTGAGCTGACCACGGGGTTAAGAACCTGAGTGACAGGGATAGCGGAGATGTGATCAACAGCCACAGAGCACAACTTTGAGGGTGAGGTGGGGTCGGAAGGGGAAAAACTGGGAGTTCAGGGTTGGCTATGTCAAGTGTGAGCTGATGATGAAACTCCCAGAAGGAGATGTCAATGAGAGAATTGAAAGAGGTAAGCTGGGGAGGCATCTGCTTTGGGATGGTCAATAGATATGTGTGAACAGATGAGGGAAAGGGGGGTGAGGGGCAAGAGAATTCTAAGAGCAGACTTTGGCGGGACTGTCACTGAAAGCACCAGCAGGAGGAGGAGGACAATGACCCACCCAAAAGGCAGGGAAGGGGCATGGAGGAAAGGTAGGGGAGAGACAGAGGAGCAGAGCTGTGGGAATCTAAGGCAGGGCAAGAGGTCGAGCATGACTAACAGGGATCAAGAAGAAGGACGGCGCACTGGCCCGGAGACTTAGCCAGGAAGAATGCAGTACGCATGGTGGTGGGAGCAGGTTCAGAGGAGTGGAGAGGGTGCGAGCTGGGATGGAGTAGAGGGAGAAGCTGTGTGCTCATTTGGTGAGTGTGGAAGTGAATGTGTGTACAGCGCCTAGCGCAATGGGATCCTGCTCCATGACTGGGGCTCCATGTTACTGTAGCTGGAGAGGAAGCTGGAGAGTGAGGTGAGGGACCAAGCATTAGCTTTTTGAGGTTTGAGAAACTGGAATATGCATGGTATGGTGTGGACAAGAAGCCAGAAGGGAGTGAGAGGTGAAGTGGAGCAATGAGATCCAGAGAAAACAGGGGCAGGTGAAGGAGCATGTCAAGCTGTATATAAAAAAATCTCAGCTGGAGGGTCTCAATCTGCCATTTCAGTTTAGCCTGGCTAAGACAGCACCTTCGGTAATACCGTTCTGCATGATCCCCAACATGGGCGTTAAATGTAAAATTCAAGAGGGTACAGCAGCCTGAAAAAATATTCTGAAAGCCCTTTGTGGAAATGAAATCACAGGGAGCCACATTTGTCAGAATAGCTCCTCACTTCAACAAGGCTGAATGGTATCTCTAGCTTTGGATAGCACCAGGGAAGAATGGAAGACAGGTGTAAAATGAGATGGACAATCTGCAGTACTGGTGACAGAGGGAGGAGAAGTCGTCTTGGCTCAGACCAGAGTGACCCTCTGAAGAATATGCATTTGATAGGACCAAATCCTGCAGCCTTTACTCATGTGAATAGTCCCTGGTGTGCATTAAGAATATTCCTACTGAAGACAATTGGATTAACATGGTGGTAAGGGCTGTAGGACTTATAACTAATGCATCACAGAACACAGTACACACATGCAACATTTTAAATAAACTACAGATTTGCCCAGTGTTCATAATAACACTTAGTGAGCAAAGCCTCCGCAAGTATAAATCAAAGTAGCGCTATTGAATTCAATGTAATTATGCCAATTTACACATGCAGAAGATCAGGTATGACACAATACATTGGAAAAAATATTTACATAGTCTGCAGCCAGTTATAGCATTTAAATCTAGGAGTTGGATAAGTGTAATCTTTTGTAGCTACGTCATTTTTAAAAATCAATGGTAATAAGTATATGGAAATGTAGGTGATGTACTGTATCGGCTTCTCTCCGCTTTTAGGTTTATTACAGTAAATGCATAGATTTCTTGTGCCAAATTCATTCATTCGTCCAATTAAATTGAGTTAAACCATGGGCATATTTGGCACCCTGTTTCCCTTCCATACCTTTGTAAAATGGGCAGGAGGCGATAATAAAATTTTACACTTGGTGGCACCGTTCATGGTAAAGGTTCCCAGTATCCTTTTATAAACTATGTTCATAAATTGGCAGAGTATATATATGTATATTCATGTACATAGCAATAGGATGCATTGGCATTGTCTATGTATTTTGTTGTATACATTGTGTGTGGATATATAAATGATACATTATTTTGCTTATGCCACATTACCTAGGATGTGTTAAACAATTTTAATTGGGACTCTCCTCCTCTGGAGCATGGCGTGTTTTAGTTACCATGAGTCCAACTCCAAAGTACTCAGAGACAGGCAATACATGTGAAACTTCTCCTTATACAGCTTGAAGTAGTTTTTGTAGGCCTAAAAATGTCACAGATGCAGACTGTTATCTCTGGCCCTTCCAAGGGTAGAAGCAACTGTTGTGTGGGCCACTGGGTAGCTAGGAATCTCCCATTAATGTCCTAGAGGTAGGAACCTTAAGCCAGTAGGGAGTCCCAAGACACTGGTCCTTGAACTGCTCTAGTTCAGACTTGGATATTACCTGCTCTGGGCCCAGACCCAGAGTTCTGGGGGGTGATTCACATTTTTTGCAGGGAGGGGGGTAGAGAAGGGAAATAGATTTGTGGTAGCATGATTTATTGTTTTTAAAATGAAGCATCTGAAGCTGTTCAGATGTCTGGATTCTTTGAATAAATCCTGTGGTGAGAGGTTAGTTGGCCTAGTGTTGCAAGGCAGTTGAAGGCGAATACTAAATTAATTTATTACACAGCTCGGTAATTTATCACATGGAAGGGATGTCTACATACTGGGTGTGCGTAATTGTGGAGAGAGGATATAGATATAGAGAATATATTAAAAATGGTGAGTGACAAGGCCATAAATATATCTTGGGATTCTGGTGACATTAAAATAAATCTTGAGTAGTAAACCATGAAAGAGATGTGATGTCAAAGGAGAACCCTATAATGTATTTATATCCATGGTCAGGATTTGCTGGGTTTTTTAAAAAAATGCATTAATTCAATTACACATTTTAAATTAATATTTGCTCAAATTAGAGCAACACTGTCAACTTACTTTTACTGCCTTTTTATATTTATTTTGCTTGGTTTGTGGATTTGGTTTCCGGTTTTTTCTTCTGGCTTAGTGAGACTCGTAATACACAGCTGTGATGTGCAAAACAGGAACTGCCATTTCTTTGATAATATCTGAGTGATGCGTTATGAATATTTCTGTGCTAGCAGGCTATACAGCATGAAGCAGAGCCAATCATTAGAGAGACAGCCCAGTCTTCCAGGATTCGGAATGTCTCCTACTTAGTGGCCTTAACTCCCACAGAGCTCAATGAGCGATGAGGTGCTTCGCAGTTCCCAAGAGCACTCAGCACCCTGCAGAATTGGGCTCTGAGAGCATGAGGCACAAAGAGATGAAACCCTGTGGGCCAGATTCTCAATGAGAGAGATTTTCATGTGCTGTTTTTTCCCCTCTCCTATACCATACCCTTTGTCTTGAGCTTGGACCACATTTTTGGCTGCAACCACCAGTTCTGTGCTTGCAGCAATGTGTACTTTACGTGTGCAAGACCAGAGGGATATTTGTGACTCGCAGGTGCAGATTTGGAGACCAGTTAAAAACCAGCCTCACTGTTGCCCCATTAAAAAGCAAAGCCTTGTGCAATGTCTCACTGACTCTGGCTCTCCTGGCGCCGACGTTCACCTACCTGCAAAGGTCTCTTGAAGCGGTTTGCTTCATTTTCAGTTTATCAAATCCTTTCATTCCTCCTTTATCCAGAAATGTGTTTCTCTCTCTCTCTCTCTCCAGAGCTGCCACTTGAGGCTTTTTGAGTCCCGAAAAAAGAGAGTGGGAGAGAAGAACAGTGCACTGTGCATGCATAATTCATGGTAGCTCATTTCTGTTGTGAGTTATCCCTCCTCTCTTTGCAAGTGGAGATAAATATCACAGGTACCTACATCACTCAGGAATTATCCCTTACCCACTCGTTCCTGGAGAAAAAATGTCCTCTAGAGACATGCTATTATATTTTTGTTCTATATATCCCTCCTATGACGAAAAATAGCTTGAGATAGCTATATATCTGGCATACAACATAGCCATATAAAGGTGTTCCCTCTGTACTTACACAATTCAGTTGTGAGCAGATTGTGCTTCTCTTCCTAATCATCTTTTGTGGTCCTCCCCATCTCCTCCTTTTCACATCCTTCCTCTGGTTTTCTTCCCCATCATCTTCCTCCAATTTGGTGTCAGGAAAGAAAGACCATTTCCAAAGACCATCACAGCCTGCTTCTGGTAGAAACTAGCAGCAGCAATGAGTCAATTGACTTCAGTGGTGCGTGAATTTCAAATCATTAAACTCCAGAGACAGCTTTCAAATATGGCGAGATGAAATTCAGATCTATAATAAATATAGTGAAGAGCTGGAACTGACCAGCATGGAGTAGGGGATCCCTCTTGGGGCCCACACTAGACACAAATGTTGTGGTGACGCTCTCTCGTAAAGATATGTGTCTATCTGTGGTGTAGTTCTGGCAACTTTCCTGTATGTATGGAGAAACAGAGAGGCCCTCAGTGAAGGTGTGGGGGGAGGCATGTGTGATTTACCAAGACCTTGTCTATAACTTCCAAGTTTATAAAGCCTTCTATCTGAAGATCTGAAACCACTTTACATTAATAAGTTGATTAATTAAAGAAAACTTTACAACACCCTTGTGAGGTAGCTAATTGTTGTTGTTCTCATTTTACAGGTGGAGATAACCTCTATGTATCTAAGATAAGGCCAATGATATCAAACTAGGTGCCCAAATTAGGATCCTTGACTGGGGTTTGATTGTTTCTTCTTTTTTCTTAAGGTGTGCTGATTTCAGTAATTGTGGCTGTTCAGTATGTCCAAAAATCAGCCCAAAGTCTCTCAAGTTGGGCATCCCAACATTTAGATATCCCAAAATAGTGGAGACCTTTGAAGATTTATGTCTAAGGGACTTGATCAAGGTGTCTCAGTAAGTCTGTGGCAGGGCCAAGTCTAGAACCAAGTTATCTAGACTCCCAGTCCAATGGTTTAACAGCAATCCCTGCTAGCTAACATAAACTGTTGAAATTCCATACGTCCTATGGTATTAGTGTCATAGTCTTTATTCACCCATCTTTACCATTTAAAAAAAGTTTCCACAGACAGAATCTGGCTCCCAGCCCTATATTCCTCAAAGCTCTAGAAACTTTCTTGATTGTGTACATTTTATGCAGAAGCCGGCATGTGACTGGCTGACCCCACAGAGCAAGTCTCTTCTGTATGATAATCAGAATACAGCTTTTCAAGAATGCTACATTGAGCAAATGTCACTCTACAGCACTAAAAATTCATCAAACCGAATGACAGCAGCTGTAATCATCAATCATGTGGGCTCCTCGAAATAAAGTCACTGCAATAGAATATTGTCACAGGATAAATGTCTTGGCTTCACCTCAGCGCTGGTTCCTGTTAAATGCCGCCAGTTCGCCAAGATGTTTAGCAGACGATTGTAAACCTGTGACCTGTGTTCTAGTCCATTAACATTATTATGTATCGAGTCTATCTCCCAACGAGGCAGCCAGTTCAGTCTGCTTCCAACCCCTTTTTTCCCCCCCTATGTGTGCCCATGGCCACAGGGTTGAGATCTCTTTAGTATTCACCCACCTGACACCCTGGTAGATGAGTTTGTGGGCTGCATGGGTGAGGAAAAGCAAATGTATCCCCAGCATCATGACAGTCCAAGGCAAATCCTAAGTCAGCTCCTAAACAAATGTGGTTACTCTTCCTGGAGCACAAAAAAAGCCATCCCCTAAATCTGCTAAAATGTCTAATCCAGATAGGGCTGAGAAAGACTTTGATATGAAATAGATCCACTCTGTTGGCTACCCATGGCGTTATTGAACAGAAAATCTGGGTTTGAAGAGTGCCTATTACAGCTTCACCTTAAACCCAAATGACAAAGGGTCCTGTGGCACCTTAAAGACTAACTAGAGTATTAGAGCATAAGCTTTCGTGGGCTAATACCCACTTCGTCGGATGCAACCGACGAAGTGGGTATTAGCCCACTTGCATCCTACAAAGTGGGTATTAGCCCACGAAAGCTTATGTTCTAATACTTTAGTTAGTCTTTAAGGTGCCACAGGACTCTTTGTCACTTCTGCAATTCCAGACTAACACGGCTACCCCTCTGATTCTTAAACCCAAATGACACTTTCTTTTTTTTAGAAAGGCACTTATTCCATATCCCCTCTGTCCCCAAAGCCCAGGTGAGATGTCTCCTATAGAATCATCCCCAGCTGTAGCACAGAAAGCAGGTAGTGCGTCTAATAGGGGTTAAAGGAACAGAGTCGTTCATGCTGCTGTCACTGAACAGATTAACTCCTGCAAAAAGTAGGGGGAAAAGCACTGAGATAATGTCACTTTGAGCTTCACCTTCTCTCAGGGAAGCTGGTGGAGGGGCAAATCCCATGTCCAGCAGGCAGTGGAAGAGGAGAGGAGATAGCAGCACTACAGGTTCTGTTTAAAACCGATACGTAAAGTATAACCTTTTGCCTTTTATGTAACTCCAACCCTTGAACTTTTAACGTTGCCTGAATTTGGCTGCTAAGGGCACAGACTTACACAGCTGTCAACAGAACCAGGCTGTCAATGCTCCCCAGCCCCCGTCTGGCAGGGGAACGAACAGAATGAAATACAGACAGGCTCAGCATTAACGTTCACCTGGGACCTTCTTGCAGCGTTGGAAAGGATACTATAGAAAGCGACCGTCTGTGTCCTCTCCTTGCTCCATCCCTGCTTGTTCTATGTGTCAGGCCTACAGGAGTGCAGGCAAACCAGATCCTTAGCAGGTGTAAATGGATGCGGCTCCAAGGACTTTAAGGGTTGCTTGAGAGTCCGTGCTGGCCAGGATCTGAAAGATGTGGCCTGCTAGTTATAGCTTTGATACTTGTAGTGTGTACAACGGGAATGTAGCTGTGATATACCAAGAAACAGTTTAACTTCTTCCTGAATGGACGCTGGCTGGACCTTGGCCTCTAGCCTGGGTATCTGGGAATGACTTTGGACTGTACCTTGACTTTCATGGAAGACCTCACTGAAAATAAAAGATCAAAAAACCATCCTGATCAGCAAACTAGCTGGTTCTACCTAAACCAATGCACAGGTCCTAAGAAATTCTCAGCTTGCCTTTTGCTATACTGCTCCCCAGTGTGCCTCGGCTCTTTTTACGCAGGACTAGTAGATACCCAGCTGAATGAAACCATGCATATAACAGGTGCTGACCGATCAACCTGGCTGGGCAGCCAGTTCTGTCCAGCATCACTCTTCCTGACATCAGGTGACAAGTCCCCATGCAAAATTTGCTCCTTAAGCTGTAAGACATGCCGCATCTAGCCCTGTTTTAAAGATGGCTTTAATCCACCAAGCCACCATCTTAGCTCAAGGCATCCTGTTTAGACAATTCCTCCAAGGAACCTCGTTCGCACTGCCAGATGGTACACTAGCCAATCCCCATCTTAAGATGGATCCAACAGCCCAGCCCCTTGGCTTTGATCTTCCATGCCATCTTTGGGTAAAGCTCAATCTCTTCAGATGTGGAGTGATCCAATGACTATAAGTGGGGCTTTTGTGTCTCTTCCCCTTCCCCCCGCTTTGCCACTGTGGTCAGTTAGAAGACGTAGGTCATATATGGTGGGCTGCACCCATCAGTGAATGCTGCCTGGATTGCATAGTGCTCTTCCCTCAGCTGTTGGATGGTTCAGATATGTAGACTAACACTTTATTTGACTGCATACATGTAATCGCAATATAATATGAAGTGGGGTTGCACCCAGTTATGCCAGAGGAATATCAGATCCTGAAACTTGCTGTCCTGGCCCCAGACAGATAACAGAGGTGGAAGGTTCCAAAGGCCAATACCCTCTGTCACCTGATTGTATTTGTCACTGGTTATCTTTATACATGCCATGCAATCAGATGACCATAGAGGGGCTTCTCCCTTCTGTACTTCTGGCCCCAAATCTGTTGGTCTGCTCCCTTCTTCCTGCTGAAGTGGGGTGGAAGATTTAGGGTGCCTGACCTGGTTCCTATTTCCTATTCCCTTGTTTTTACATTTTTCATGAGTCCCAGAAATTAGTGATATGAAGTCTGGCGAGTGAAAAATAAAAGGAAACATCAATAAATCATCACATTTCATCACCTTTCCTAATTCACAAAGTAACCCAAATCAGAGCACCGTGTTTGCATAAGTGATTCATATTAAAAGAAATCAGAGTGGGCTGAAATTCTTAAAGCTTCCAAGCAAACCAGTCATAAGCAAAACCAATGACACCACAGAGACCAAACACTGGAGGTGTTTTTAACATTACTTGCTATTAGGATCGGTTTGCTAAGCCTAAATTTTGCTAATAGTTTTCTGGAGAAGGTCACCTCCATTAACCTCTCTTCTCCTTGTTCAGTTGCAAAATCATTTGTAGCTTATTTCCTTCCTACTGATTTTAAGAAAAAACTTGGAGGTTTTATTTTCCGGTGAAGATTTACTGATTGTGTCCCATCCTGTTTTGATTTCCCTCCCCAGCCATTATCTTAGTAACAGGAACAGCTATAAAAATACTAAAATGTTTACATAACCCCTAGCTGCTTTGAGAACACACTCTCTGGGGCACTGTAAATCTAATTTGCTAGGGTGAGCTGAGTAATACACTTTTCATTTTAATTAGTTCAGGATGAATTGGAACCAAGCACACTCCTAGTCTTGTTCTTCCCCTCCCACCATTCAATGATGTGGCTCCTGTTTTCTGTAGGGGAAAATCCTGTGTATTGTAATAAGCCCTGATCATAAGCCACAGAATAATATGAAGACAGATATTCAAATACCACCCACATCTGCATGTGGAATAGCCCCTCCTCTACTCGTTAGCCTGCTCGTTAAGAAGTGCATAAATGACCTGCTATAGGGAAGAGTTTAGAAGGAGCCTTTAGGTTCCATCATACCTTCTCCTTGAGAATCTCAAAGTGGTTCACAATAGTGAATTGAGCCTCGCCGCCCTCTGTGATGTAGGTGCAGCTGTTCCCATTTTACAGACAGGAAACTGAGAGAGCAGTGATTTGCCCAGTGTTATGCAGTGAATCAGTGACAGAGCTGGGGCTAGAACCTAGATCTTGTGACTCCCACTTCTGCCCTTTAACCACCAAATATGCTTCCATTCTTTTTCTTGTCTCTGTGCAGAACACTGCAGTTACTTTAATGGGATTTACGTGTGGGCTAAACTGAGGCCTAGATGGATATGTCTAAAGAGCCCGCGTGGGAGCCAGCCCTGGTCAATAGAGTCAGGCTTGCAGAGCTCACACTAGTACTAAAAATAGCGGTGTAGATGGTGCTTTGAAGTTCTGAAGCCTGGGCAGGGGGACTGGCATCAGTGCCCAAGCACCAGATCAAGCCACACCTTCAGTGCGCTGTCTACACAGCTATTTTTAGACCACTCCCGGGAGCCTGTCAACACAGGCTGGGTGGCTTGGTACTGTGAGCTGTGTAGAGGGATTCTACATGTACATGTACTAACCCGGGTACTGTTCTAGTGAGTCTTCTGTTTTATGATTCTGTAGCCCAGTGAGCAGGAGATCTTCCCTTCCCCACCCAATACGCTGCATTCTCCGTCTGCCTCGGTCATCCATAGTGTCACCGCCCCTGCAGTGCTGTGCAGAATAACAGAAATTAGAGCCGACTGGACCCGCTCGCTCCTCTGATTAATCCTTTTGCCAATTTATGATGATTTCCTCTAACACAGTCTCCAGTGCTCTGCTCACGTCACTTCTGACTGACTCAAGTGATCTATACGTGCTCATTGCATTGCTGAACTCCTTTAATCTGATCTGCATTTTGAAGAAGGGTTAGAAAGTGAAGCCACAAAGTAAGAATCCCAGTAAAGAATCCCCTAGGTTTTCTAAGGCATGAGGTTAGCAATGGTAAAGAGCTTCCTTTCTGCTGACATAAGGGGAATGATGCTGTGTAAACCACAAATTGGCATTATTCAGAAATAGTGCGCTTTCTGCATTCAAAACCCTGAGTTGTATACAGTTGGGCTTTGTGCCCCATAAATGCATCACTGAAACCATAGCAATAAAAACACTTACAAGTCAGTAACGTTTCTGTGGAATTGTTTGCTATTGTGGGATTCAGCCAGGGCTGCTTAACAGAAAATAATCTTTTCCTTAGATCAGGGTATTTGTAATGAGCTCGGTGTAGCCTTCATTGGAACATCTAGGTCTAAGCCTCACAGTGAAGATGGGAGTGGGAAATTCTCTGAGGCCTTTCCCATTATAGAATATCAGGGTTGGAAGAGACCTCAGGAGGTCATCTAGTCCAGCCCCCTGCTCAAAGCAGGACCAATCCCCAACTAAGTCATTCCAGCCAGGCCTTTGTCAAGCCTGACCTTCAAAACCTCTAAGGCAGGAGATTAGATACAGGGTATTGGACCAAATGATCTGAATGATTCCTTCCAGCCTTGTATTCCGTGACTCTAGTAGAAGTCCACCTCCTTCCCCCTTAATTCCATTAATAACATTTAGCGAAGGAAACAGGCACTTCTACAGCACCTCACATCCAGAGAACTCTGTAGACTGGCTTTTTCTCCTGCAGTTGCTCTTATAACAATGTCACTAACCACTAAAATGCAGCTACTCTCTTGTGTGTTGTGGGGAGGGGGAATGCAGCAGCTGTATAACATTGTTCAGTGACAATGCCTGTGGATCAGGGCATGTGGTGAAGAATACTTAACTGATTGTAACTGAAGGGTAATTTTTAGGCATGGAAAATGTAGTTCCCTACACTGAAATGTGGTCAGGATGTCTTTGCTAAAATTGTCATGGGCTTTTAACTGACTACCCATGGTATTGCACCCCTTCCACATGATGGTACCTTCAATCACACAATGCCCCCAACCACCATGACTGGGCCTTGGTTCAATACTGACACAGAGGTGAGAGCCGTCTAATTATTCTGCAGCATCTGGGTGTCCTCTGAGGTCTCCCATCCACATCCTAACTGGGCCATGCTGCTTAGTCTATGACCTCTATTCAGAGCCCGTAGTGGTGAGACTGTAGGACAGAAGAGTAATAAAAGAAGAAGAAGAAGATAAAGTAAAATGAAGTCAGATTTATGTGTGATGATGACTCATTTAAATGAGAACGGATAGTTATGTATAAACCATTTAAATATTTAATCCGCAGAGGAGCCCGGAAGGAAATTGTAATATGTATGCATATGTGATGAGCAAATGGCAAAGAGTTCTGTGAATACAGTGCACTAGCAAAAGTAACTTTTTAACGTTTTGTTTTAATCCAATCCACTATATTCATAGTGAAGAACAAAAGCCGGTGACCCACTGAATGACTGGTTCCTTGGCCAAGACATGTCTGTCTCCTCTTCACATCCCTCCACTGGGTTCTTCTCTTCTTCCACATCATCTGGTTCCAGGTCCTCCTCTCCTGTTCAAGGCCCTGTGCTACTCTTTTGCTTATGGGTATGTCTAGACTGCAAAAAAAGGTGTGTTCTAACTGGGCTTAGCTAACCCATATTTGCTACCTGGAGTTAAAACAGCAGTGAAGACAGAGCAACTGGGCTTTTGATTTGGGTTAAAAGCTTGAGTTTGACCCCAGGCTGCCCCATAGGCTTGAACTCCTGCTGCTAACCCAAATTAAGAACACAGCTTTTTCTTCAGTGTAGTCCTGCTCAGACCTTATATCTCTGCCTTTGTATCTCCTACTGCCCCTTCTTGCCCTTTGTGCTCTGCCCAGTTCCCTCTTGGTGTTCTCCTTCCATGCTGCAATTTGTGCCAGGCACTTCCTCCTCCTGCTGGCCTGCAGGGCTCTCTGCATTCAGATCCTTCCTCCTTAAAATTCAGGTCTTCTACCAAGCCCATCAATGCCTGCCCGCCTCAATAAACAGGCTCTGATGGACCTAATAGACAAAAAAAAGCAACCTACTGTGCTCTGAGGTCACCCTCCTGCCTCCCCCTGTCATTTTGTGTCTGTGATGGTGTGTCTGGTGAACTAGCATACACTCCTGAGCAGCACTGACTGAGACACAGGGCACCCTCAGCTCCCACGGAGTGCGGTGGGAGATGCGGGTATGTGACATCACTCAAAAAATGATGCTCAACCTCTTGCATTGTTGATTTCAATGGGAGTTGCAGGTTCTCATTAGGAACTTAGTTCCCTAAAGGATTAGGCTCTTTGTGCCCAATCCTGAGCAGTGCCAAGCACCCTGAAGTCAATGGGGGTTGGTGTTGCCCACCACCTGGTTGGAAGTGTTGGAGGGCAGGGACTGCATCATCCATCATGATCAGTACAGCATTGAGCTTTCTGTTGGCATTTAATTATGATGATCGTTCTTTTTATTTATTTCTGGGGAGCTATTGGTGATGCAGGCTGTTGAGATGCAAATTTTATGGCAGAGAAAGCTTTTATATTAAGCAAACCCCTGGATTCTAAAGTGTACCAGCAAGGTACAATAAATGGGCCAAATTCTTTCTGCCACACCAGTGCAACCCCATTGAGATTAATAAGGTCACTCTGGTATAAATGGGGGAGAATTTGGCCCAGTGTGTGTATATCTATCTATTTAGGTGATAAAATCTACCTCTATAAAACACACTTATAAGTCTAAAACAAAACGGATATAGAAACCGCACAGATTCCTTCTTGCTTCTAAAATACTTAGTTTTACTGGTTTTCTATAGCCAGAATTAAATAGATGTTCCTCATTTCTGCTGTGGAAAATGCACTCTGATATCACTAAAATGGGATTCTGTAATCTTCAGCAGCTAAAGTGGTTAGTTAGAGTCTAAGGGTATTTTTTTTTTTATCCTAATTCTGTCCATTCTTATTGAAGTGTAGGGTTCCTAGCAATGAGTGATTCAGGGCTTATCGCCTACTGTATTGCACTTTAGTGGGAAGTGCTGTGAATACCAGGCCTATACTTACATGAAAGTAGAAATGCATGAATTTTTCCAGATCAATGGGAGCTGAAGATTTTTGTTAAAGGTGTCTCCAGCTGAAAATACTGAGATACGGCTCTTACTAAGAGCTATGAGAAGTCAGAAACCCGTGTGCAAAATTTAAATATGGATTTCATGCTTCAGAATGCTGCCTGTATACAATGATACATTCCATGTGCAATCCTGCCTTTAGATACCCAACAGGCGTCTAAGGCTTTTTGGCATACCTGCGTGAGGAGGATATTTAAATTGTTCTCTTGAGTAAATTAACTTGCCCCCAAAAACCACCACAGGGGGAAAAGCTGTGTAAATCAATATCTGCAGCATAAATAAGCTAGATGAGCTCAGCCAATCCTCAGAAAGGGGAAGGGAAGTGAGGATAAGGAAGGAAGTTCACTCAAGGAATGTGCTATTCTTGTGTGCTATGATTTCAAATCAAGGGGGTGGTCTTCTGATCCTTAGTAGGTATAAATCAGGGTCAATGAATCAATGGAGCTATACTGATTTACATGATTTGGCTTCAAACATTTAGTCTCCCAACTGAATGCACAGCTTGACACTAAATTTGGTTTGATTAAACGTTTTGTCTTACAACATTTCCCACATAGTCAGGTATAGCCCTGGCTAAGTCCAGTGTGTGGACAGTCACCAGTCTGCTGTATTGGAGCCAACCATTAGATCCCATGTGCTTCCAACCCAGCCAGGTCTGGGTAGAGTCCAGACTCTGTCTCTGGCCTGGCCTCTCGGGCACAATCCTGGCATGAAGATTCTCTGTCTGGTCTTTTTCCTTGGGATGTGATTCTCTGCAGTTCAACTACCTTAAGCCCCAAGACCAATGCTGAATGTCCTAAGTCTCTCCATTGGCTTATTCATATTCTTCCACAGGACTCCACCCTAGTGGGTTTTCTGCATTATAGTTAAACTCTCTGGGGACCCGTGTCAGGTAAAGTATTGAACACAGACTTTGCAAAGGAACTTCTTGAACCCCCACACTTAACTCTCCTGCACACTTTACAAGTCATCACCCCTCTGAGTCTTCGCCACTCCTCAGAGTCCTCGGGTCTGGTCAGTGTCTTTGGGGGGAGGGGGGCAAAGCCCCTCCTGCCTCCACTCCTCCAGATGCGGAACGGCTCTCCTGGCTTACAGCACGTCTCTTTTTAAAGCAGGCTCTGACATCTTGTCACCTGGAGAAAAATTGCACCAGCTCTTCCAAGCATGTTCTCAGGCGTAGAAGGATTCCAGGCACCTCTTCCCTCCTCCCCCTACTCTCCAGGCAGGTTTCTGTGAAAAGCTAATCTACACAAAGGCCCTGCTAGCAGAAATCTTCTTGAAGCAGGTGAAAGCCATTCAAGGCTGAGGGGCCTTTGTTTGCCTTGTTACACCTTTCCAGACACAGCTCCCCACTACGTGCCAGGTTCCTGCTACCAAATGAATGATCTAATTCAGAATGACTGTTACAAGTACAAACAGCGTTCATAAAACCACATGGAATCCATAACTGCACACACACATTCCCCAGACGGTCACAGCCATATACTATATAGATGAGAGGAAATATTGTCCAGCCTATGGAACTCTGAGACCATGGTTTCCTGATCTACCACAGACTTTGTGTAACCTTAGGCTTCTCTGTGCCTCTGTTCCTCATCTGTACAATGGGGATAACAACACTTCCCTCCCTCCCAGGGGTCTTGTGGAGATAAATGCTTTAAAGATTGCCAGGCAGTAAGATACTATGGCAACGGTGGCTATATATATATATATATATACTTAAAATAGATTGGCTATATGCCAGGGAAAACTGATAAAGTTAGGGAATACCCTCCAAATTAGTGCTAGTAATGGGTACATACTGAAGCAAATATAAAGATAATAAATAAGACTGATCTATTATTTATTACCTTTAAGATTTATTTGTTCCAAGGAGCCAGACAGCAGCACATCTTGCTTAACAATAACACTTAGCTCCTTTATAGCATGTTACAGATACAAACCCATTTAAAGTGTGATTCTGCTCTGATGAGGGACTGTCTAAAAATGATCCCTCCTTACATGCAGAACGCAGATCTGTTGAGGAGAGTCTAAATTGCTCTCTCTGGTGACAAAAGTATGTTCTTAGTACTTTTTACGGCTGTTAACCCTGCACACAAGTCATCAACAGAAATTTTAGCCATGTTTCAACCGCAGGTCAAACCCCATCCTTACGTATATTTGAGTGACCCTATGGCAAACACCCAGCTGTAATCAAGGACAGGGATTTGGCTTCCAGGAGAGTCCTCACTCATCACCTGAAGCCAGCATGAGGGGCAGAGCTCGGATTCAGTTTGCAGGAGTGATGGTTAGGAAAAACCTCTTTTGACTCCTAAACTGAGCATGTTTGTTGCCCAACACTCAACGCACATGCCATATGTATTTCAAATTTGAATCTTCACGGTACCCTGAAAGGAACAGAGAAACTGAGTGGCTTGGCCGCTAGCTAGGCTGAGAGCTTAAGGGCTCCTGGTTCTTAGTTTGCTCACTAAATCACCCCACTGCCTCACTCTTACTAGCCCTACACCCACACAGGTACACATATTCATCTCTTTCCCATATACACACCAGTGCCCCATTGTTAAATATACACTGGAGCATCAGTGGAACGAGGTCAAGGCATGTCGTCTAAACCTCCACATTTTGAATGGAGCCAGAGCTGTAATCCAGCAGCACCTGCCTCCCTTAAGGCTGGTGGACTAGCATCCTCCTCCTCCAAAAGAACACATTGGTTCAGTCCTGTTCCCTCAGCCTCTCCCACAAATTACACTCCTCTGCCACCCAGCTAACGGGGGAGAGAGAGCCCAGTACAGTATGTGTGTAAGTGATTTTCACACTATTTGTACACAATGTAGCTCCATACTCCAGTTGGCAGGATCTGGTCCCAGTGTTCTTCACTGTAACTGGTCAATAGTGCCCATACAGACAACATTCTACACCTTACCTCTATCCATGTTCCTCTGCGCCTCATTTCACTCCCGCTGGTTCCCACCAGAACCCTCCCCTTCTCTCTCAGGTCAAGCAATAACCCACTGCCTTGTTCTAAGGGCAGCATCCGTCAACTATTGCCATGGGATTAAAACAATTAGCATGAAATCTTGGCCCCACTGAAGTCAATAGCAAAGCTACCATTGACGTCAGTGGGTGAGTGTTTCACTCTTAGAGTGCACAATCAGTCTTGCTTAGTTTGTAAGCTCCCTGGGGCAGGCATCTTTTCTTCCTAAATGCTTGTAAAACACCATTTATGCCTCTATTGATATATATACGATGACATGGTTTCCTTCAACCAATACACTGCATCGCTGAAGAAAGGAGTCTATAGCTTACTGGTGTTTTTAGCCTAGTGCCGTGTAATATCATACCTCTGTGCATATGGTGAGTATCCAGGATCGCTGGAATTCTCTACCTCATAGTGGCCAGGATTCGCATTACAAAACCTTCTTTATTTACTATATATATCAGCCACAAAATTCTCTACTCCTCCTCCCCGCACCTCGGAAATTGTCATAGAATTCAGATGCCCTGCTTGTAGCTAGTGATTAATAGTAAAACAATACTCCACTCCAGCATTACTTAGGGTAACCATCTATAGCATTGTACAGTGAACAGCAGCATTGATTGAAGCGATATTTAATCCCAGTGAAGCACATGATACATGGTCTAGGATTTCTAGCATATTCATCACATAATGTGCACCACTGGGATTAAATATCTCTTCTGTAAAGTCTAGATCAGTGTTTTGGTTTTCATTTTGCAAGTGATCCTGACAAAGATGCTGAATGTGATTATCCATGGTTCTTTAAAAATGACCACTATGCCACCAGTTATGAACCTCACAGGTACACAACTGTAACATAGTCGGAAGACATTGGTGGGTAAGAAGACATGTATCATAATAATGCTGTTCTTGCTATAAAATGTGGTTGGAAAGAATGTGAACTACCATCAATTGCATTAACTGACTGCAACAGTAGGTGCAATATGACATGCTGAAAAACGCTGGCTGTTTGTCATGGGGGAAAAAGAAGAGGGGGGATTGAAAATTAGAAAAAAATGTTTTGAGCCCTGTCTATGATAAACAGACAGCCTAAGGCCCTCATACATAAGCCTGTGAGTCATGTGATGGCTCAAATGCTTACAATTAGGCATGTGATTAAGTACCTTGCAGAATCCAGCCCTATATGATGTATATTAGACAATATGTGGGTCTCCGCCCTGAGCTGTGCTTAAGCTCACACTTGATCTAAATGCATGCTTGTGCCATAAACCACATGTATATTTCCCGTGATCTTTGGCCTTACTGAAAACTTCAGCATAGCTTAGAGCAGCCTAAAGACTGCTCCAGGTTGAACTGGTTAGAGCAGTTTTCTAGGAACCTGTCCACTGGCTGAGGATTGTGCAGAGCACCGTGCACTCTGGCCTTGTCCTCCCACTCAGGGCCACACCCTCCAGGAGCCTTGTGCTGAGGTATCCTCAGCTGGCTGCTAAAGGCAGATTTAAGTGCCCCTTGCCCTGCAAAGAATGGCTCAGAATGGCTGAACTTCTGGCCTGTGATATTTGATACCCTCAGCAAGATGTACAATGCTATGGATTAAATCAATTTGCCTTTGAAATGGTTATTGTACATTGTTTTTGCAATTACAAATTTTGGTGTTATACTTAGTGTTTAGGTGAATAATCATTTTGCAAGGACGTCTTTCTAAAATTTTAGGGAAAATATGCCAACGTAGTACCAGTCCTATAATGACCATGGGAAACTACTCTCATTTCTTTGGACTTCTGCTACAATATGCCCAGGGAACATAGGAAATGGAGAGGAAGCCAGTGAAGTTACTTAGATTGTAAGGTCTTTGGGGGCAGGGACCGTCTCTTTTGCTCAGTGTTTGTGCAGTGCCTAGCCCAGTGGAATCCCAGTCCATGATTGGCACTATCACAACACAGGGAAGTAATAACAACAACAATGAAGAGTTGTTTCCCTGTGATCACATTGGTGATCGACAGTAAAGCACAAAGACACCGAAAGCCTTCTTAGAGGCAAGTCTGTTCTGATGTGTTTACGTGCTCAGCAGCTTCTCACCAGGGGAAATACACATCCAGCAGTGAACACCAGCAGACATGCATGTAAATCAAGAGGGGGCAGGAATGGTCTTTACTTGTCCTCCAGGGCTGCCTTCGCCTCTGTACTCATATTTTATGGAGCTGTCCAAAGTGGTGAAATGCCAATATTTTCTGTTTATGCCATAAAATAATGAAGTACTAAGGGAGCCAACATCTCCTGCCTATAGACACCAGCGGAGCCTATTTATTTTCACCCTCTGCTCATTTGTTTTGCTCTACTGCGGCAGGTACATTTTTTTTATAGTAGCTGCAAGTTTTACAAAGAGCGTTGTATTTTGAGAATTTGGCACTTACAATGAAAGGAAGAGGCGAAGATACATCTGATTTGTGTGCCTGATAATACCCTCTAAAGATCTAATCTTGTGATTTCCATGGATTCCATTCACTCACCTTGGAAATCATTTAAAAAAACAAAGAGAGGTTTAAAAACCAAAAGGATCCAAAAGGAATGAGAGGCCCAAATACCATTGAAATTCAGTGGGACTTGCTCCCCCACTTGGTCTAAAATACCCCAGATTTGATGACCTGCTAGGCACGCTGCAAAATCTGTTCCATCCGGTTTATGGAGAGGCCTGAGGTGATGTTTCCCATAATGATGAAGGGATGGAAAAGAATTTTGGTAGGTGTGAAATGATTTTTTTTTAATGCTGGTGGTATTTTATTGGATCAATAATGATGTGTCAGGGTGCCCAGAGCCTAAATAAATCTTCCTGTCCTCCCTTTTGTGACAGCATACTCTGGGGAAATGCCACTGCTTGACTCTTGCAATAAAATGATAATTTACCTTTTCATTATCATTACAAGTTTCCTAGACATTCCCAACTCTGCCACTGACCTGCTGAGTGAACTTGGGCAAATGACTTTCCCTGACTTTGTTTCCCCTCCCACTCTGTTAGATTGTGAGCTTTCTGGAACTAAGCCTCTCTCTTGCTGTTTGTGTGCAGTGCCTACTATGATAGGGGCTGTGATCTCATGACATTAATTAGCAGTAATGATGATCACACCTCTAAAAGGTCTGTGAGACCCCAGCAGTGAACTACCCGTGGGGGAAGGTACAAATATGACAAGTGGTACCCACTGTGCAATGACTGTTGTTTCTCTCTATCTATACCATTTGACTGGTGCTTGACCTCTGTGCTTGTGTTGTTGTGCAGTAGTTTGTGGTGAGAAATGCTTTTTAGTTGCAGTTGATTATGGGGCCTTAGTCACCTTGAACCCATTGCCCAATCCAGCGGCTATGCAGACAGAAAAAGTCTCCAGGTCTACAGCCAGCACAGCAGAAGTGACGGGAGTGATTTGCTTGGCTCTTCCTTGCTCTTCTGTTTGTGGCTGACTGTTTCAGAGTTAGCTGCTGCCTGGCCCTGGGGGAGCAGAAATACTTTGAGAACAGGTCATCCCGGGAGACTTCCATCTGCAAACAAACAAGGACCAGAAATCAGGGTCTCTTGGAACCAAAAACCACAGCGGCTGGTTCAGAGCCAGGGCTTCAAAATCTCTTCTGTCCTCCCTCCACCTAAAAAAAAAAAAAAATTCAGAGAGCTTCAAAGAGGCTTGGCTTTGTCCCACTAGCATTTATCCCAATTTATTACAGCACCAAACTGACGCAGAGTCCAGGCATAGAACAGGATAAGAAATGCCCTTATCAGGAGATGAAGATGCACTTTCTCTTCGTGGAGATATGAATGGATGAGAGTATTGGCAGGGAAATGAGGTTTTCCTAGCATTTGTTTTAAATGTGGCCTAACCGAATCTCCATGATCAAAAATCTTCCCAGAAGGGATCTTTCACTTCTAAGTACCTTTCTAATAGTAGACGCTTCACAGTGACCATCTCAACACGTCTACACCTGGGAGAACGATTCTGTCTCAGCCCTGTCACACTTATTGTCTCAGCCCAGAGTAGCAGAAACGAGCACTATTTAGGTTGTTATTGTATTAGCGCTCTGTGGCACTGCGGCCGTGAGGTCTGTCACCATATATATGGATTTTAGTAAAGCAGTTGAGATTGTGTCTCATGAAATCTTGCATGAAAAATCAATTCAGATTGGTCTGTGTATCAGTACTGCTGTGCGGTTGAAAACTGGCTAAATGATCCTAAACAAAGAGCAATGATGAATAGCAATGGACTGAATTGGAGCGGAGGCCAAGACAGGTTCAGTGTTACATAGCTCTGACTGAACATCTTCAGTACGGATGGGAGGAAATAAACAGGACATTGAATGGCGTTTGCAGATGCTGCAACTCTGGGGTGAGTTGCAAATACCAACTTGAACAGAGAAACAATGCACAGGAATTTTGAGAGATCAGAAACATCAGAAAATAACCAAGTGAGAGACAGCTACAGAAAAGGAAGGTAGCGAATTTATGGGGAAATAATCTGCAACACGTTTACTTAGGCTAAGTCTACACTGCACAGTTAGCCTGAGTGACTGGCGTCTGGGTGGGAGCAGCCACCTTGCAATGCCCTACCTGTGTTCCTGAGGCCTTACTCTTTCTGCACTCACTCCTGCATGTCTGGGGGCATATTTCATGATTGTTCATGCTGAGATGCTCTAGGATTCTTTCCCAGTCAATTGTGTCCTTTGCCGGAGAACTTGTCTGTCATTCAAGGGGAACTGTGGAAAGGTGTTGGAGGACTATCAGCACTTGAGTGATTTAGCTGCATCCTCACTGCGAAGTGGGTGGGTTCCACCCTGAGTTAAAATGGAGCCTGGGTTCTAGAACCCCTGCACACACACACCCCACACACGCCCCCTGCAGCCTTGTAAGCTAGACTGGGTTTATAGCACCTGCAAATGTAGGTCGGTGGTTTTTTTGTGTGGATGGTAGAGGGGTTGAGGCTAAAACCTGGATAAGAGCCCAAGTTGACTGTGCAATGCTGATATAACCTTAACGACAAGGAGATACGTAGGAAGCAGCAATTCTGGGAAAGGCCTCTTAATGATAGTAGACACATATTAGACCTGAGTTTGCAGGTTGACTTGGAAGCAGAAAAGGCCCAAATAACTTGAGACTGCATAATGAGAGGGCATCACTTCATGGAGCAGGGAGGTGGTAGAGGAAAGCAGTCAGATCTGGGGTAAAATCCTGGTCCCACTGAAGTCAATGGGAGTTTTGCCCCAATGCACATAGGATTTCACCCCGATACCCACATTCCTGGAATAGTGGGCCAAATTGGCCCTTGTAAATCCATTGATTTCAGTGAAGTTACACGAGGGATGAATTTGGCTCATTGCATTCAATTCTGGCACCACACAAACTTTTGCTGGTGATCAAAGGAGAAAGGATCAGGAGGCTGCCGAGTGCAATTACAAGGGAAGAATAGAAGTACTAAATGGCTATAGTTTGGCCAACATAGGGGGATGTGACAACAGTTTAGAAATGTTAGAAGGCTATAAATGCAAGGGCTCACTCAGTGTGGTATATGGAGTGGGGCAATAACGGAATGGGTTGGAATGGGATTCAGAAAGGACACACTAAGGCAGGACAGAATTCCTGATAGTCAGCTTTGTTGTCAGTGCAACAGGAAGATAGTGAAAGCCCCAGAGCTTGGGGCTTTTTAAAAATTGAGACTGGCTCCCATCCTAGAGCACTCCTGCACTGGCAACAAGAGGAACTGATTTATTTTCCCTGCTGAATAGATATTTTCTATCTATTTCTCCCTTTTGCTGATTTCTGTTTGAACTCCCAGTTCTCAGGATTGATTTAAAACCACCCTGTGTTGGAATTTGTGAGCCTTGAGCACTGTCCATATGTGAGAGCGTCTAGGATCACCGGTATTGCCATGGCACCAGCTTGCTGCTGGCAGCATCCAGACATGCTCATACCATGAAGGGGTGGTGATGGCCAGGCCATGTGCCACCATGACCCTGTACATGCCCAGTTCTGGCCACCATGAGATCAGCATTAGGACTTATTAGATCAGCATTAGGACTGATGTTATACAGTGAATTCCTGCCTCTCCATGTGACCTATGCATGAGGTGGAGGGGAAGGGGCCAGATGAGGTATGCTCCAAAAGTTACCCCAGCAGTGTTTTATATGGAGCTATGGAGAGGGGGTGTTGGGTGTGTTTAGTCAACAGTGACTCTCAGTCTGAGTTTTTCCCTGGATATAATGAAAACGCAAATGTTCTACGAATACAGAGATACTGGCATTTGAAGAGTAGCTGTCAATGGTCTCTATTCCTTTTAAACTTAACTTTCAGGGCGTAAGGATTTAGCCATTTCAAATCTCACTGAGTGGAGACTTAGCATATCATTTCCTTGCCGACCATTGTTCTAAACACTTACAGTTATTTTGGATTTGGAGAGAGTAGCACAAGTGAGCCTGTTTCACTCGCACTCAGATTTCTCTCTCTGAGCCTGAGCCAAAGGAATTAGCACTCAGAGGTCAGGTCAGGTCTTGGGGTGTTTGAGAAGAAAATGTGTAAACAAACACAGTGCTTCGTGCCAGCTGCTTGCTTTGCAATGATGCTGCAGCATTAGATGGTGTCGGGTTTTACTCTGTATTTATGGGCTTTGATCTATTTTGCATCGTTAGTAGAAATCTGGTGTTTAGGATGGGTAGCTTAGGGGACTGGGGAGATTGGAGGCCAGTTCCTGGCTCCTGCCACCGACTCCCTGGCTGAGCTTGGACAAGTCTCAGATTCTCGTCTGTAAAATGGAGATAGGAGCTCTTCCTTTGCTTCTCTTAACTCTATATATGTTCAGGGCAGGAGCCCTCTCACATTTATGGGTATGGCCAGTGCCTAGCACAATGGACCCCCAATCTCAACTGCATTAGAAGTATTCCAGTAGCACCAATGTTGTTGTAGCCATGTTGGTCCCAAGATATTAGAGAGACAAGGTCGGGGAAGTAATATCTTTTATTGGATCAACTTCTGTCGGTGAGAAAGGCAAGATATTACCTCAGCCACCTTCTCTACTACTTCTAATAAGTGGTGGTGTTCTCACCTTGCAAAATCCCCTTCAAGTGAATGGACATGCTCTGTACTAAATTAAATGTGCTTTTGCTGGCAGCCAGTCATATTGCACTGATGATACTAATGGCCTAAATTTTCAAAATTGGCTAGTGATTTTGGGAACCTCAGTTTTAGGGTGTCCATTTTGAAACACTCTAAATGGGTTGATTTGCAGGGGGCTGGTGCTGAGTATTTTCTGAAAATCCGGCTCCTTTAGGTGTCTCAGGTTGGACACCCAAAACCACTACTCACTGTTGAAAATGTAGGCCATTGCATACAGCCATTAAAATAGCTGCTGACCAATACGTGGAATAAATCAATAGAACTGGACATACATACAGAACTGGTCCCTGTCTTCACTGAGGCTGAAGACAGAGGATCATTTTTATTCCATCTTTTCCCTGCCTACCTGTTGCTAGTCATCTATGAAGAAGATGATACCGGGGATCTTCTTTAAAAATGGAATATGGCCATGGCCATGAACTGCAGAGTTTGGTTTGGTTTCAGAATGAAGCACATCCAAAGTTCTGAGGTGCTAATATCTAGGATTTTGTGTCAGGTCTATTTTTAAAAACCCTGCATGACCGAGGCCTAATGAGCGGAGTTAAGGACAGATTATTATTTTAGGTATTAATCATATTTATTACAATAGTCCCTGAAGACCAACCAAGAATGGAGCCCCATTATAGATACTGTACAAACACCAAGTAGTAGACAATCCCTTCCCTGAAGAGCTTAACCTCAACCTGCCCCTCTCCTCTGAGACCCCATAAATAGAGCGTCACTCCATCCCTAACTCTAAGTATCTTGGCTTTGAGCGAGGACCATCTTATGGTTTGTTCATTGGTACAAAAAGTAGCAAATCTCTCCCACTTCATCTACTTGATATAAGCAGTCTAAATTCTGACCATGGGTACTTGCAGGCAACTCATGTTGGGCTGAATGGGAACTGTGCACAGATATTGGAGGGCAGTGAACTCAGATGCTCTACAAATACTACCAAACCCTATTGATCAAAGCTATGACTATTGTCTCTATTAATCCCAGAGTAGCTGGCTCTCCATATCCTCAGTTGTACTTTTTTTAGATTTCCATGAGTCTCTTCTGTGTATGTGCCTATAACCAGGGCAATGATTCATGAGTTTTGAAATGTGAGGTTATGTTTTGTAATGAACAAGAAAAAATCCATAGAAAAAGGGATATTGGAGTGTGTGAATATGTCTTTCAGATCTTGAAAAGAGTGAACTAGATCTTGTTCCCAGCTGCAGCGGTATTCACCTGGAGCAGCTCCGTGGCTCTCAATACAATTATTCTGAATTTACAGTGATGTAACAGAGCAGAATTTGGCCTGGTAATTTTATTTATGAAATTCCTAGCTGGGTGGACGAAAGCACTCAAAGGTCTCCGAGCCACAGATCAAGGCAAATAGCACGTCTTAATATGTTAAACGAATAATGATAATGCAAACTGCAGGAAAATAGAAAGAGGAGCAAGGAAAAATACATTCCCTGCCTGGGAAACTGTTGCATATTGAGAACCAGAGAAGACATAGCTTAGAGAGGATTTCATAGGCTCAGCTTCCCAGAACCCCTACAAATAAATTGCTGCTTGCAATAAGTCTATCGTATTTTGCATGGTGCTTTTGTGAATGATTTTTAGCTGGTGAATTAGTTCACTTGGAGGCAGGAAAATGAGAGTTAAAATGGAAATTATAGATGTAAGAGACGGAGAAAAAACCTTGTCACCATATTCAGAGAACTGCACAGTAAGAAATATTTGTTGCATTCTCATATTTTATGATGATTAGAAACCTATATATGTGAGATAGGTAATTGCTTTCCTGGAAGCCTTTCAGTTAATAATGATTATGAATGGGAGAGTACGTTCCTAATTTATAGGGGTACAGTTGAATGCAAGAATCAGTTAAAGTCATGTTAGTGGAGAGCCAATGCCTCTACTCGGGCTGTTTCTTCGCTGTTTGGGTAATAAGTTAAGACAATGAGGAAGCTTGCTGAGCTATTTGGCAGTGAAATGAATCCCAAAGGAGATCAGTACAATATTGTTTACTGGCGGGGAGCCTCATGTGCCAAAGGGTCAGGGTTTTGCAGTTCTATAAAGAATCAGGTAAACACAAAGTCCCTGTTCTTAACACTGGCTTCATTACAAGAAAATATGACGAGGATCATTAGTGCAAGGACCATCATTATCCTTCAGTCAGATTAGTTTTCTTTTGAGGCAGAAAGTCTGACAGAAATAATGGCTGGTTCCTGTTAAATCAGATACAGTCAAATACTAGTTATACCAGCGAGATGGAGGTTTGCAAGATTTAGTTCCGAAGGGAAGAGAAATTATAGCCCTGAGCCTGCTTGTGGCTACACCAGCCGTATGGTTAGGTGGCTTGCTATGCAGATGAACAGGCCAAAATAAAAGGGTTGTGCAGGAAGAGATGGCAAGAAAAATAGGAGCTAATCAGCAGAGGCAGCCACTGTAATAATGCACTAAACATGGAAAATTGCATTATATTAGCTCCTCTTTCTCAGTATATACGTGAGACACAAAATCATCAGTTGACAATTCCCAGTAACAATGCCACACTGCAGACTTCCGCGGCTTCATTTTCGCCGGGGAAAGAGTTCACGATGCTAAAGAGGAAAAGGCTCCTTCTCCCCCTTCTAATAACGAGGTGGCCAAAGCAGGGCCTGACAAATGAGCACTGCCTATCGAGTTCCAAAATGTGATACGAGGAATAAGTCAGTCTGTCTGCCTATCTTGGATGCTTCTACAGCTCCAATTATCCAAGTATCGAGGTGCTGACATGTCCTGTGACTTCACTGAATGGGGGAGGAAAAAATGGGTCCACTATAGCTTGTTTTTTTTTTGTTTTTTTTCTTTTTATAGCATGCAAATTTGTTTGGAAATTAGGTATGGCCCCTGACTCCCAGCAAACTGCTAGTACAGCCTGGGTGTTGCAAGATTCAGGAATCCTGCTGACATTTGTCTGGTATCAGACTAGTTTGCCTCTAATAAAGACAATATTCCCAGAAGGGAAGAGAGCCAAATTTATACAAATGTAGAAGCAAATTAAAAAACAGAGAAGGTAAAATCAGGATTAAAAAACATCCAAAAGTCAATATTAAAAACGCTGCTTCTCTCCCATGTTTCGATCAGCTGCTCCAACCATGATCAGGACATAAATCTGTCCGCAGCTGCGGGATGTTGGAAAGTTACCAAGAGACTGCCACATACTCACAACTGCGGGGTGTGAAAGGAAGGATGCGGCTTCAGGTACAAACTGTTATGTGTTGTCCAATCCTACGTTCCTCCTCTCCGAGGAGCAAAGCATGTTAGGTGCAACAATAACACCAAGAGGTTGTTAATAGCAGCATGAACTAACACGGAAGAGAATCTCTAAAACTGGCTCAAACAACATGTAAGCGATGTGGTCATTCTTCATGGAGAAGACAATGGGCCATTGAAAATACCTGGGAAGCACTTTGACCCTAACAAGTACTGCTTGTTCTTTTGTATATTGATAAATGCAAAGTAATGCACATTGGAAAACATAATCCCAACTATACATACTAAATGATGGGGTCTTAAATTAGCTGTTAGCACACAGGAAAGAGACCTTGGAGTGATTGAGGCTAGTTCTCTGAAAACATCTGCTCAATGTGCAGCAGTCAAAAAAGCTAACAGAATGTTAGGAATTGTTAGGAAAGGGATAGGCAACAAGACAGAAAATATCATAATCCCTCTATATAAATCCATGGTATGCCCAAATTTTGAATACAGTGTGCAGATCTGGACACCCCATTTCAAAGAAGATATATTGGCACTGGAAAAGGTACAGAGAAGGGCAACAAAAATGATTAGGTGTATGAAACAGGTTCTGTGCGAGGAGTGTTTAAAAAGACTAGGTGTTTTCAGCTTGGAAAAGAGAGCACTAAAGGGGGAATATGATAGAAGACTATAAAATCTTGACTGGGGTAGAGAAAATGAATAAGGAAGTGATATTTATTCCTTCACAGAACACAAGAACTAGGGATCACCCAATGATATTAACAGGCAGCAGGTTTAAAGCAAACAAACGGAAGTACTTCTTCAGACAACACACAGTCAACCTGTGGAACTCTTGGCCTTCTCAACATTCCCTGGAAAAAAACTAAACAGGGTTCAGAAAAGAACTAGATAAGTTCATGGAGGATAAGGCCATCGAAGACTGTTACCCAGGAAAGGCAGGGATGCACCCCATGTTCTAGGTGTCCCTATTCTCTGTTTGCCAGAAGCTGATGATGGGGGATGAGTCACTTGATGATTGCCCTACTCTGTTCATTTCCTCTGAAGCATCTGGCATTGGCCATTGTTGGAAGACAAGATACTGGGCTAGATGGACCATTGGTCTGACCCAATACAGCCCTTCTTGTGTATCTGTCATTTCTGAACAACAATATAAATTAATGGTGAAATTTTCACAAGCGTTCAATATTGGCCTAATCTGCCCCAGTTGAATTTTTTGTAAAACTCTCATTGATGTTAATAGAGGCAGAGTTTTATAGCTTGTAAGACCAGAAGGGACCATTGTGCTTATCTAGGAGGATCTGAGGTAGACCAAGGCTGACGGTTTCTGGAACTTCCATTCTAGACCAATGACCGATATAGCTTTATCTTTACTCCTGCAACATCGTTATCAAACAATGCATATTCCTTGCCATTACCACCTTCCTGGGGTCAAGTGGAACATCCTATCTAAAATTGCTGCCCCCTCTAACCTAGAAACCCCTTACAGCATCTGGTAAAGGTTAAATGGACAGAGCTATGCATGCCACTCTCATTGAACTGCATTTTCAAAGATCGGTGCCTAAAGCTGGCATTTTCAAAAGGGACCTCGATGAGTTAGATGCAATAAAACTCACACGGACGCTCCAGGCCCTTTAAAATCACAACTTGGAGTCACATGGAGACACTTACATAAAAGCATCTGATTTCTTCAGAAAAGCTGAGCGTTCAGCTTCAAGGGGGAGCTGCAGCTACATTTCTCAACCACGCCCCTTTACTGTAGGTACCCAAATATGGATTTAGATGTCCAGCTTTAAGGTTCTAGCTTTGAATGTTTTTGGCTGTTAACTCCTGCAAGAAACTGCTACAATGATATCTGGATGATGCCTACAATCTGCCTCGTCTCTTGGAGATAGGTAACATAAGGCAAACTGGCACATCAGCAAATATCACAAGCTGGAGATGGTGTCGTCTTAGCCTTCTAATACAGTCCTACCGGTTTGCTTAAAACAAAACATATTTCTGTACTGACCGGATCTCTGTCCTTGTGAACGCTATACTTTCTCTTCCTTAATCAACTAGGTGGGCCCCAGGTTGAACTAACAGCTTCAAGCTGCTTTATTCCCTGAAGATGGTCAGAACTGCTAATTGAAATATCAGAGAGAATCCAGTTTCTGTTAGACAAACTGTTACCTGGTTTTGTGTGTGTGTGTTTTTTAATCTCTCGGAGAAATGGTATATAGGTAGTATGTAATGCTTTGGTTTGTTTCCTATAGGTTTCTCTGTTGGTCTGTCTGTGTGAACAGTCATACAGTGGAACTCCATCTCTGAAAGTAATTTTCACTGAGCAGTATCACTTTAAACTGTAGGTGACAATCACTGACTGGAATTGTGATCAGGTCATTGAAATGCTTTGAAACAGAGTTCCCTATGTCTGCATTTACTCTTAACTGGATTCCACCTGTTGGCCCAATTTTCAAACCTGGGCTGATTAGTAGGACATTTAAATCCCACATATAGAAACCCAAAGCAACAACCAGCTAAGTAAAGTGTTCTTCTGTGAGTGCTGAACTTCAGCATCTGAATGTGGATTTGAATATTCTATTAAGACGTCTCAATGTTTGAGAATTGGTGGAGGAGGCTGAGTGTGTGTGTAAAGTGTAATAGATGGCTCTGAACGAAATCTATAGATTAATTTGTGAAAATGTTGGGGGTTTGAAATCCAGCTGTGGGTTTTGCTGCTTGAGATCAACTCAAACACAGTCCCATAGATACACATAGAGGCATGAAGAATTCATGAGGGTGAGCAGCAAAACAGGTTCTTTGTTTTAGTGAGAGGGGCTGTTTGCAGAACTTGAAAGGAAATGGGCTAAGCTGAAAGTGGGCTAGGGTTTGCCGTGACACTCAGACTTTAAAGCCATTGTGATCTTCTCGTCTGACCACCTGCACGCTGCAGGCCACAGAACCTCTCTGACCCACTCCTATAATAGACTCTCACCTCTAGCCTAACACCTAAACGACTAAAGTCCTCAGATCATGATTTGAAGACAGAATCTGCCATTTACTTTACTTTAAACCCACAAGTGATCCCTGCCCCAGGCTGCAGAGGAAGGCAATAAACCCCCAGGGTCTCTGCCAATCTGATCCAGGGGGAAATTCCTTCCCAATCCCAAATATGCAGATCAGTTGGACCCTGAGCAGGGGGCCAGGTGCACCAACCAGAAACCTGGGAAAGAATTCTCTGTAGTGACTCAGAGCACTCCTCATCTAGTGTCCCATCTCTGGCTGTTGGGGATTTTCACTACTGGCAGTTGCTAATGGGCCACAAATCACAGGCAGTCCCATCATCCCATCCCCTCCATATATTTATCAAGCTCAACCTTGATGTCAAGTAGGTTTTTTTGCCCCCACTGCTCCCCTTGAAAGGCAGTTCCAGAACTTCACCCCTCTGATGGTTAGAAACCTTCATCTAATTTCAAGCCTAAACAGTTTATATCAGGGGTGGGCTAAATTGGGGTTAAAAATTGTGTGGAGGGCCGAGTAGGGAAGGCGGTGCCTCCCCAAACAGCCTGGCCCTGCCCCCTATCCGACCCTCACCCAATCCCCACCCCGACTCCCCCCCTCAGAGCCCCCCACCCCTTTAAACCCCCCCCCGCTCCTTGTCCCCTCATTGACCCCCTTCGGAGACCCCCCGGTCTAACTGCCCCCCCAGAACTCCACCCCCTATTTAAGCCCCCCTGCTTTGTTCCCTGACTGCCCCCTCCCGAGATCCCTCCACCTCAATCACCACCAACCGGGGACCCCACCACCTAAGCCCCCTCCCTTACCTTACTCACCTGGGCTCTCCTTTACCGGGCTCCGCAGGGCCTGCGGCTCCCTGCGCTGCCCCCGGCCAGGGAGCACGGAGCCCAGTGGCAGCCACTTTGGGCCCGGCCAGCAAGCGCGGGGTCCAGCAGCAGCCGCGCTGGGCCCGGCCAGCAAGCGTGGGTCCCGCAGCTCCCCGCGCTCCACTCTGCCCCCGGCCAGGGAGCTCGGGGCCCCGCAGCTCCCCGCGCTGCTCCCGGCTGGGGAGCGTGAGGCCCAGCGGCTCCCAGCGCTCCATCTGGCCACTGGCCAGGGAGCGCTGGGGCATACTGGGCTGGGCCCAGCCAGGGAGGACGGCCCTGCGGCTCCCTGCGCTTGGCCTGCCCCCGGCCGGAGGACGGGGACCCGCGGTGCGGCACGCTGCACTCAGGCCGACACCTAGACCGGGAGCGTGGGGCCAGTGGCCCCCACCCCAGCCCCATCGCGTGGGCTGGATTAAAATGGCCGGCGGGCCACATGCAGCCCGTGGACCCTGGTTTGCCTACCCCTGGTTTATATCCATTTGTTCCTGTGTTAATATTAGCACATTAGTCTCCTCTCATCAGGTAAGTTTTCCATTCCTCAGATCCTCCTAGTACTATTGTGATAGAGGAGGGTCAGGGAGCTGTAGCAGAATGCTTGAGAGGAAATATGTTAACTCAAGGCTAAGGCGTGGCTCCCTGTAGACTAGGGAAGGTGGCGGCAGGTTAATTGGAGCACCTGCAATCGATAAAGGTCCTGTTAGGAACCCAATAAAAAACCCCTGCTTCAGGCAGACAGAGGAGGAGGAAGGAAGGAGAGAGGATTGGAGTTTGGAGGGATATTGCAAGACTTGGAGAATCAGAGAACCAAAGAAAGGGAGACCCTGCCCCAGCTGGGAGGGAGACTCCTTTCACCTGCATCTAAAGGACTAAAGATACTTCACCTAAAGGGGAAGAGGGTAAGAACCTGCTGGGGTTAAAAGGGGCTGGGACTCAGCGTGAGGAGCAAATCCAGACCCTTCCCTCACTGCCCTCCTTTACTACCTTCCTGGGCCACTAATGTGACCATTGGCACCCTGAGAGCAGGGGCAAGGGGTGGCACCTTAACTCCCTGCCAATTAAAGTGCAGGACCCACTATACTAACATTGGCCATCTTGTCACAATATGTATATGCATAATTTCTGAGAGCAGGAGAAGTGGGAATTAGAGGTGGAATTATGAGCAATACTATCATTCTTCCCTGCTAGAGAGGGGGATGTCTCCTCCAAGCTCTCCCACTGTTCCCCTCTATAGCAGCCACAGAGCAGTGATGGTCCATCACTAGGTATTTCATCCGTGATGCATTCTCCTCACAGTACTTTTTCCCCCTTATACTTTAAGGGTAGGTCGGGTCTGCACTGCAGCAGTGAGTCTCGGGGGGTAAAAATAGCCATGTAAACATTCCTGTTTGGGCTGGAGCCCAGGCTCTGAAACCTGGTCAGGTCGGCGGGTCCCAGAGCCGGGCTTCTGCCTGAGCTGGGAAGCCTACACTCCTATTTTTAGCCCTGTAGCCCAAATCAGTTGAGCCTCTGTTGGCAGGTGGTTTATTTTGGTGTGGATGTACCCTTACACAGCCAGAGCTGGTTTGAGGTTTCTCCATTCAAACCACTCATGAGCTGTAGCAGGCACACACAACCTCTTTTAATTAAATGTGGCATGATGAAATGTCAGTGACAAACAGTAGTGAGATAGTTTGTATGCCATCAGATGTTGGGTTCTAACCACGCTTAATTGCCACAAGCCCCAATTTTCACTTTCTATTGGTTACTTTTTTTCCATTGGTTACCATTCTTGCTATCTGTGTACACACAGGGACACATTTTCAGCCCCTGTCACCTGGTTTTGCGCACTTTGATTCACGTGTGCACCAGCTAGCATCCACAGGCATAAGGGTGCATCGGACATACACCTGGAAACCTCTTGTTTGCATACACAAATGAGGTGTAATCAGTTGCAGATCCAAAAGTGGAATCACTAAAATGGAGACCAGGGCTGAGTGTTCCAATCCCCTTTAATGTTCCAATTTATAATCCTCTCCTTAATTATCCAATGAAAAGCTCAATAAAACAAATCACTATAATTTCATACTTGTAGTCCCTGACTTTTTCAGTTTACTTAAGAATGGAAGGGTCATTAAAGAGCTCTTTCTCACTTGGGATCACTTTCAAATGGATCATACTTATAAAATGGATTTATGCTCCTATCTTGTGTTTTTTATCACAATTTTCCTTGCCAGTTTTGCTAATTACCCAAGACGTTTTGTTTAAACAAGTGCTGTCTCCCTCGCACTCCATCCTTTAATCCGGCTGTGAAGTCATAATGCTGAGTTTGTGACATTCCCATGGCAACTGACTGTGATGTCACAAACAGGGGATTACAACTTTGCCGGAGGATCAAAGCAAAGACAAGGGGGCTGGGAGGATGACACTTTTTTTTTTTCCTCACACAGATATATTTAAATAAGGAGTGAGAAAGAGAGAGAACTGAGAATTCTGAAAGTTCCTGGGAAAATAAATTGTTCTTTTAATGTTCCCCTTTCCCCTAAATTAGTCCAATAAATGGCTCTTTGTGAGGCCCAGGAAAAGACTTTATATTCCATTCAAACCAGCTGCTAATTTCATCAGGTGGAGGAATGCGTCTAGATCTCTTGTTACCTGAGAGGCAGTGGGAGTTTTTCATAAATACAGATGACAAGGTCTCCTGGATTCCTGTGGATCAGGACTGCAGGAGCAAGATCAACGACCGTTCTCTGAGCATCTCCGAGCACTTTAAAAAAACATAATTACTCCTCAGAATACCCCTGCATTGTGGATAAAGCAGGCTTGGCAGCGTTTTATTTTTTAAAATAATTTATTTTTAAGCATTTTAAAATGTTGCATTAGTTTTCACAGTTGGGCAAAATCCTGGGGTTTAAGCAGTTTTTCTTTTTATCCACTTCAATTGTCACTGTTGCAAGAAAGGAGGGGAGTGGTCAGACAATAGTGGGTGTCATGCAATGATCCTTTCATTTCAGCAGACCTTGAGTTTCAAAAAGTTGAAGCCTTATAACTGTTGAAACACAAATTGTCAACATCCCAGGTCAAACTGTGCCAAGTAAAGATTCTAACTTATACTGTAGTAAGTTCTCAAGCTGCATGTTTCTTACTTTGCCTGTCTTCACATTTTGATGATTGTTGAGGGATATTTTTGTGTGCATGTGTGTGGTGAAATCCCCATTGACTTGACATTTGACAATACAAATCTAACCCTTCCAAACCTATGGATAAGCAACATAGTCTCTGCTTTACAGAGGAGGTAAACTGAGGCAAGGGATAGGAAAGTGACTTTCCTGAGGTTTATCTGTCTCTGGCATTTTTAGGTCTCCTATCACTGTGTTATCCAGGCAGGTTGCGTAGATTTAAGATAAGCATAGCAAAGAATGAACTGGAAGAGTGGCAGTGAATGAGAGTTAAGCCCCCCTATTGCTATTGGTGCCTTTGAAAAGCTCCCCTTGGTTCTTACCATCCTGAGATCACAACAGGGATGTCCATAAAACACCTGGAGCTGGCCCTTGTCAGCTGACTGAGGGTGACGGGGCTTGGACTGTGGAGCTATCAAGTAGTGGAGTAGATGTTTGGGCTGGGGATGAAGCCTGGACATCTGCACTCCAATTTTATAGCCCCACAGCCTGACTCTGTGAGCCCGAGTCAGCCGACATGGGCCAGGCACAAGTGTTTTACTGCAGTGGTGGCATGGGACACATCAGCCTGCTGCAGACAGCAGCAAGGTCCAGGATAGGGCCCTCAACTGGCACTCAGGAGATCTGGGGTCTGCTCTGCCCCTGACCTGCTGTTACTTAGGGGAAGTCACTTAACTCCTCCGTTCCTCATCCCTCCTTGTTTAAGTTGCCTATTTAGATTGTAAGTTCTTTAGGGCAGAGACTTGTCTCTTGCTATGTATTTGTACAGCACGTAGCATAGCGGGCTCCAGATATTGCTTGGGAGTGCTGTAGTATTAATAATACACATAAGAATCCAAGAGTTCCAATCTCCAGTCCCCTGATCTAAGCGCTTATTCCCATTGTTCATCTCCTAATGTGAACAAATATAGTCATTCCTTGCTTTCCTAGTGTTTGTTGTCTTGTGTTATAGTATTAAAATAACGTAATGCCATATACACATTCCCAGCTGACATGAAAATGACTTTAGGACAATACTCCATTTCACACTTCAGGACAAATCAGGAGAGAAGGAATGGATCTAGCAACTGACTAACACAAATTAAGTGAGACATCTAAAATGACAAATCTACATAAAAATCAGTTACTTGGCTTCCCTGTGTAACTTCTTTAGCAGGCAACAGAGAATCAAGCAGACAGCAGAGTCAATCCTTTTATTTTATTTTTTCTAAGTTAGGAATAAAAACCGATATTTCAAAGCCAGCAGTGTCTCACCCAAGCAGTAACGGGGAAAAATAGGCACCGCAGCAGAACATACTGGCCTGTCTCACTGCTCCTCAGATCATAACTTCTAAGCTGGATTCAACAGAAATGAATGTTCGTTAGTTCCAGTGATGGCTTTTGGAAACACGGCTAATGGAACAAAACTGAAAAAATTGTTACAACATTTTGACAAGCGCTTAAATATTTAATGCCAGGCACAGCGAAACCCAATGGCTGGGAGTTCGTAGAACACCTGCAGAAAGCTGTGCCCTTTGTTAAGACGAAATAGAGTCCCCTTGTGTACAGAGGGTGAAAATTAAGCAAATGATATTTGAGCTGCTCGTTAGTAAACAAGCACTCCAGGCGCTGTAAGTTAAAAGCACTGAGAACAGAAAGTGCGTCCCTTCAGCCCGCTTCTGTAGTTAAACAGCAGAGCTAGCGCTTCCTGTGGATTCATGTGTCTCTTGCTGTCTATATGGCTGCTGGTTTGAAACAGAGAGTGCAAGGCCTCATGTTCTGTTGCTTAGTGGACCCTGTAGAAGAATAGATCCTGTGAGAGCAGTCCCGTTCTTAGAAGGAGATACCTGGGTGGGTGCCCTACACCAGCTGATGAGAGGGCTGAGGAAAATTCATAACACTACACACCACAGAGCCAGAGGAGCTGAAGGAACTGTGGTGATTAAATAGGATCGGCTGAAATCCTTCCAAAGCAGGCTTAAGAATTAAGAGCCAACAATGTCATAGTGAGGGTCATTCTCCCCAGGATTCCTCAGGCCCTCTGTCCAGAGTTTTGTGCCAATGCGGCTTGGTCACCCCGTTTTAGACCCCTGTGGGGAGGAAGGACCATGACTCCTGGAGAAGCCAATCTGGCTTTGTGCAATGGATCATTCACTCTTCTGCTGCTCAGAAAAGGTCATTGGCCCGAGGGGAGAGATTGGACTGTTGGTGTATGTTTCCCATTGGCTTTGAATTCAGGCATTGTTGGAAATGTAATGACGGGGAGAAGGTGGTGAATAAAGGAGTCAATAAATGTAGCTGCTGTTTGAGTCTCATTCATACCAGAAGGTGGGTGTTTCTGTAGCCCTGCCAGTAAGAGCAGACAATCAGCAACAGTGCTGAAGAAGTGTCTATCAATAACATCATGTGACTTGGAAGGTGTACAGTGTCTATTCTGAGAGATGGGGCATCCAGATCTTACTATTCTCTGTTTGTTTTGCTGTAGCACTTAGAGGCTCCATTGTGCTGGCTGTTGTACAATCCAATAACAAAGTGGTGATCCTTGCCCCAGTGATGGGGTGTCCAACCCATGCAAGGCCTGAAGTGGTAAATTAGTCCACTTAACCTATAGGCTACATCTAGAGGACAGCCAGGGAGTGCCATGGTCTAACTGGCTGACGAAGTACAGGAGTTGGCCCAGGTTTATAAAGCCAGGAAGCTGGCAACAGAAGGGGGCTGTAGGGAAACAGTCTGCAGTTACTTCATGGGAGATGTGTTTGAGGCTACAGAGTTTATAACCTGTAGTCCCTCCCTGGCAGGAGGGAGTTTGAGCTGGTACAACCGGAGTTTGGGAGGACGAGAAGAAGTCCAGGAAGGAGCAACAGGGTCTGAGGGAAAACAGTCTTCAGTTGCCAGGTATAAGGTGCCTGGATAGGAACCCAGAGTAACGGGTGGGCCTGGTTCCCCTACTGGCCACGGGGAAAGTGTACCATTAGGGCAGTGCCAGAGAAGACTGTCTGAGACTATTTGTGTAGAAGGACTTTGATACCCCCAGAGGAGGAAACTTCATAGTGATCTGGCCGGAGGGCAGAGTCATGCAGAGGAGGCTGCAACTCCTGGAATGAGAGGGGGGCCGCAGAAAGAGGAAAAGATGGAGTGCCACTGCCACAAGGGGCATCAGCCTGGGGGAGGGCTAATCCCCAGAACCGCCAGCAGGCGGCGCTGGCCAGGGGTGAATAGAGCTCTCGGATACAGCCCGGAAAAACTTACAGTACAAGACTAGATATAACAAGAAATGAGAAGGCACAAGGCACCGATAAGACAATTGTGATCAGCATGATAAGCAGTGGTCACAGCAAACCAGATGTCTAGCATCAGTGAGTTGTTTGGAGGCATCATGGCAGAGCTGAGGAGGGATTTGAGAGGACAGCCTGGTGGCTCTGCGGATATTTGATGGGGAACAACTCCCATGCATACATGTGTGGTGATGATTTTGTTTGTTTCAATACGTGTCTTGTCTCTTTCTCTATTGGACTAAATGGTCTCCAAGTCCGTCCTTTACCTGTTTGACTCTTAGTGCTCAGCTCTGACCCAATTCCACTCCCACTGCTGTGCTAATATTTTCATCTTTGCTCCAGCTGTAAGCTCCTCTGGGCAAGGACTGTGTCTTCACAGAAGGGAGCATAGTGCCCAGTTCAATCCGGAATGTAGCTTATGGGAGCTCCTGCAATAGAACTCTATTTATGTATCATGTCTGCACTGCAGAGGGCCATGCCTACCTCTGGTATTGCAGTAACAAATAATAAACAAATAATCCCTGCATTTGAAAAGAGTGCTAAGAGCAGTTGTGCTGCAAGCATCCGGAGGGATGAACCTGGAGCATAGACAGATTCCATGTATTCAGGCCTGCACAACTCGGAAAGCAGCGAGGGCCATATTACTGCAAAAAAAACCAGCTGTGGGCTGAAAAGCCCCGCCCTTGCCCCACTCCCATCCATTTCCCCCCACCCCACTGCTTGGCTTGCCCCACCCCTACTCACCCCCTGCAGGCCGCACCGTGAGCCCCTGCGGGCTGCATGTGGCCCGTGGGCCATATGTTGTGCAGGCCTGCCATGTATGAAGTCCACAACTGTTGCAGACTATCTGCCATCACTCGGTCCCTCTGATCCTCCCAGTAACCAAGCCAACCAGCTGAAGAAGCAAGCTTGATTCCTTTCATCCCCCCGCAGAGAGACAAAAACCAGCAGAAAATGATCTATTTCCCCCATCCTCCCCCCGTTCCTACTGCAGACCAAGGGCTTCGTCTTTCAGGCACACAAACTCTTGAGCATGTGAGGTCTCATTGCAAATGACGTGCTTCTCTCTCTGATCTGGGTCTCTCTGTGGAATTTTTCTCGCTGCAGCCAAGAAGCGGCGGTCACAGCGGGGAGACTTTGCCAGATCATTAGAGCTGAGTGTCCGACTTCACAAAGCCATCAGCCCCCATCAAAGCAATTTAAAAGGGAAAGTTTCCTTTAATCATCAGCAGGCACTCACATTGGTTAGCGTTGCCAAATCTGTGGAGAATCACACACATCCCTACGCACATAGGCCCCAATGCACATAAGCTAGCTCCATGGGAAAGGAAGCTTAATCAGACCACGGTAATGAAATGAAATGGCTTCATAGCCCTTCCATTATTTATTTGTAGGCCCAGCAGCGGGGTCAGAGGGGTCATCACTGCTAGCTCTGTGTTTCATCTCTGCTACCGTGTCTCACCCTACAGGGGAATATGAAGAAGGAGGCCTTTAGTTTACTGTCTCTTCAGCTGAAAGTGGGTGGACACAGGATGCTGTCGTGCTGAACAGGGCCCACAGGTTAAGACAGACGCTCCTCCTTTTATAAACCTGAGTCTCCGAGTAGGAGACAACGTGTATAAAGTTTAGAAACTGACTAATCACTGGAGCTCATCCTTGGCTAATGCCTCTGGAACACTAAGTGGAAACATTGTTCTGAGTAGAGGCAGCCGATGACTATGACCTGATTTCCAGAGAAGGTGTCAGAGAATCTTAGTTACTACAGACTCTATTCCCTCAATCCTCCCAGAGCGAGCAAGTCACCTGAAATCTTTGAGATGTGCTTTGCCTTCCACTCCCTCAGCCAGCTGCCATCTGCTCAAACATATGTGGACACATGCTCCTGTGTTCACAATACCGACTCATACACACAATCACCGAGCACTGCCTCATTCACACAGAGCCAAGCCCATGTGTGCATAGACACACAGACTGAGTGCATCCACATCCAACTGCCTCTGAAAATGTGAGATACATATGCACCTGCATTCATAAAGTGCACCTACATCCATAAGTGACAATACACGTGTGTACACACAGCTACAGTACATATAATGCACAGTCACTGTCATATATGTACACAGTAATGATATGCATATAAAACATATGAATATGCGACATATTCAAATACAGACATGAAGAACAGTCATACAGTTGCCAACATGCATCTGCATGCAAGGCCATGAAACTTGTCTTTCTGCACTCACAACAGCCAAAATGCATGTGTGGGCATCCACACAAATACATACTTCCGTAGGTATTTGCAATGTACTTGCATACAAGAAACAAGAGCTGGTTAAAAGATAACATTTTAAAAAGCATTCATTCATTTATTTATGCGAGTGAATGAGACATTTCTAAATTTCCGTGTAAAGTTTTTGGACTTTCAGTGTTGGAAGCAATGTTTAGTTTTTCAAAATCCACCAACTGATTTTTTTTTTCCCAAAAAACCTGAACAGTTTTAGAAAAATTCCAGGTTTTGTTTTCTCACTGAAAAGCCACTTTTTGGTCTTGTCAACAAAAAATATTGATTGGCTCTGCTAGAAACCTATACACATGGACAGATACACACACACACACACGTATGTGTGCCTGTGTATTACATATACGAACACATACTTGTACATATATATATATATGCAGTTACAAAACCTACATGCAACTGTCAAAAAAGCGCACATTACCAATGACAGGAAAGTCGCAATGAAAGTCTGCTATTAATGTCCACCAGCCCAGGGAACATGGCGTTGAGGTGAAACAGCCAGGTTGCCATTCTGACCTTAGCTTGTACCAGCTAAGGGTGGAAATGACACACAGGTGTAAATCAAGATGAGAGAATATTCTACTGAGTTTTCAGCTCAATCTCCGGTTTTTAGGGTTGGTCTTTCTGTCTCTCTTTCCCAATAATTGTTGTCTAAGGAAAGACAGAAAAAAACAGGTGAAACAAGCAAGTTGCCTGGAACTAGAGAGTTTCCTTTAGGAGCTGCCTTCCTCGATTGGGTAAACATGAAATTATGGTCCTTGACTGGAACTGATCCTCTAGAGCCATGTTATTCGGCTGGGGAGAGGTGTTTATCTCTGCTTTTCAATGTGGATTTTTTTTATGATGGATAGTAATAGCTGCTTTGGCGGTATTAGGGTTTATTATGTCAGGATTTATTTAGGCACAAAGTAATTGGACCACATTGCAGGCATATAACTGGCACCATTTCATTCTGCTAAAGTGAAATACAAGAGGCGATTTCCCTTTTAGTTTTCTCTGTTGCTGATTCTGAGGCAGCGGCTCTCCAATGGGCCAAGCCTACAAGATGGTGTCTGTTCACTGTCTCGGGGCTAGAGCTTCCAAACAAGTTTTCACAGGTTCTCTCAAGGATGGGGCAGTAGGTTTCAAAGCAGGAGGCCCCTCAGGGAGTGTTTGTGTTACAAACCCCACAGCAACACAGCTAGAGCTGTGCCGCTATAGCGCAGATACTTACTACAGCCACAGAAGGGGGGTTTCCATCACTGACATAAATCTATCCCCTCTTCCATCAACCTAGCAGTGTCTACACACTTAGGTTGAGTTATCGGCGTCTCTCAGGGTCACAGATCCAAGCAAGCTCCCTTTTCTGGCTGCCTGTCAGGACTGCTCTGACAGGAATCCCAGCCTCTGTGCTTGGGACCCTGAGGTGTTTCAAGCTTCTGGCGTGTGATCAGAGTCCAGCCACTCCCCCAGTCTCGAGGTCCCTAGACACACTCTCAGGGCATAGAGTTTGTATTTGTGGGCCCCCCCCCACAAGTGTCAGAACCCTCCATCAAGCCACTTAGTCCCTCTGAGGCCAGCGCTGACCCTTCATACACTCCAATACTTAACCCCCGCCTCCGCTCCCAGAACTCCACCCCGAGGAGTTTCTGATTGACAGTGTAACTCCCTTAGGGGCACGCAGCAGTTGTGAAGCAGTCCAAACACACCCACGTTGCCAGGCTAACCTCTTTATGCTCCTTTCTATTTAATCGCACGAAGCACAGGAGAGCACAGATAATAGAAAACAATCAAACATGCTAAATGCAATGCCTATCACTAGCTCACCCTTCCTTTGGGAGATCATCCGTGTTCCATCAGGCAAGCATAATCCTCCATCACCTTATCTAGCCTGTCCCTACAGCAGCTTCCCTCCTCTTTTGTGGTGCAAAATGGCTTCCCCCCGAGTTAGTTCCTCCCTTTATAGACTGCTGTTGGGGTCACTGGCTCCTTTTGTCTTCCCCCCTTCTCATGATGATGTTCCATTATCTCCAAACCTTCTCCCTTCAGAACACAGGAGGAAGGGGTTTTCTCCCAGATAGAGCAAACCTATTGTCCAAAGGTATTTAATTTTGAATAGACCATCATTGAGTGCTGATAACTCACCATTCTGTCTGGCCTGGCAAAGACATAGCGCAACCCTGTTAACTAAAAGTGGGTCCGCATAGATATAGACTTTCCATGACATAGTAATTTCATAATACAAGGCTACAGTTCAGAAGCCATATAGACAAGATTCCCCTCCCCTGAGACATCAAGCTCAGAAAGGCACATAAAGGACCATATTGGTCAAGGACCTACCTATAAGAAGCAAGAGACCCTCACATATAGGTGTTGGGGGAGGACTCAGAGAGGCTGATCACAGCTTTGAAGGAGGAACCCAAATACCCAGAAGATCTTTGGGGAAGCAAGAGGGTTTACAGCACTGGGAGATGCGCATGAGCAATATGCCGTGTCAGCACTGAGGTATCATGTTGAGCTGGATTTATTGGTCCAGATGAAGACTAACCAGTTGGCCACTGTCCTTGGTGCTGAATGAATTGCTGGAACCAAATAAGAATCAGGAAGTATTAACATTTTGTATTAGGAAAGCACTCAGTAACTCCTAGATGCCTTCAGAGATGCAGAAACTTTGGCACTGCTCCCCTGTGTCCTCAGACACAGGGATTTCGGGAACCACTCCTCACAGTCAAATATTTGTTCCCCTTTTAGACTCCACAGACAGTCAAAATGAAAAGCTGATTTTAAACCAGTCAGTGTTGAAGCAGGTGGTTGTCACCAAGTAAGCTTGAGTTGATAGGTCTGGTGGCAGCAGGGATGCATTACTCAGTGTCATGGAAGACTCTCCAGGAGTTAGGACTGTTATAAGCCAAATCGTTTTGGGCTTGAGGAGACAAGTGAGAAGATGGCTCAGATCCATTGTCTGAAAGGTTTGCATATGCCAAATAATAATAATGGTAACTCTCCCAGACACAGAATGCAGAGGGAAGCTCATCTGTGAAGGAGGTTTTGGAACATATTTCTCAGCCAGCCTCCAAATTTGCATGCTCATTTTTGCACACACAGCTGATTATTCCTTCAAAAGTGATATACACAACGTACACCACCTTGGACTTCGTGGAAGCTCCTGGGTACATGGAGCAGGGAGAGGCGCAGCTACTTTTGTGGATGAAGTCAGGTAAGGGGCTGGTGAGCACCCTTAACTCCCATTGGCTTCTGGGAGACGTCGAGAGTGCTTAGCACCTCGAAGGGTGAGATATGAAGTGAAAACCACTAACACTAGACTTTGCTCCAGAGAAGAGACGTCTTTTAGCCTTGTGAAACCCATTCCGGGTGAAGGAACTGGAAAATTGTGTTGGGGGGAGGAGTGTGCCATGTGTAATGTTATTGTTATAATTTGCATTGTTGTAACACTAAGGAGTCCCCATCACAAACTGGGAATCCACTGTGCTAGAAGCTGTACCAGTACAGAACAGAAAGACAGTCCCTGCCCCCCAAAGAATTACAGCCTCAGTAACATCATGCTGCGATTGCCTTGTACGGTCCTGGTGATGCAAAAAGATTGTCCATCCCACCAAGCGGGCCCGTTAAAGCGAGGGCAATGCCATTTGGCATTAGTTGACACCTGCGTCTTGTTGCTGGAGTGGCACAAAGTGGCAGGAGCCAGTGAGGGAACCAAGCCCTTTGTGTGTATCTGTGAGGGAATGATGCTACCACCAAGTGTCTGGGCTGGTTGAGAAGACCTGAGGCCTTCTGCTACAGAGAGCTAACCAAGTTCTCCTTCAGTGGATGGGATTAGAGGCCTGTGGCTTTGGAGCGGCCCAGTGGTCTAGTTCCAGCTCCCCGAATGTGTCTGCCTTGGCCTCAGAGACATTTGGCCCGCAGCTAGACTGGGCTACTGTCAGCGGCTCCAGTCGGTGTGACTCCAAGAGCAGGGATTCTCCAGGGCAATAGCAGGAAGAAGAACACTGCGTGCAGCAGCTGCACATTCCATTAATGTAATGAGGGCGGTGGTTGAGTTGGTTTTTTTTTTACAAGGCAGATGGTAAAATAGCTATTTTCCGTTGTCTAATAAATACCATCAGAAAGGCAGAAAATGTGCAATCTCGACAAGCCTCTTCTGAAGCCCCCCCCATTTACACATTCCCCATTCTCAGCTGGGAGCTTTGGGTAGGGGGGAGGGGTGCCTAAGACATGTCTGAGTCTGACGAGAGGCCCTGCACGGTGTCGCCGCGGCCTCCCGTGATTGGCCGGCGCCTCCACCTCCCGCTGGGAGATATGCACTCTGGCAGCCCTTGGCCGATCCAATTCTCACTTCATCTGATTGCGGTAATAACAACTTGCACAAATTTCCTGCCTCAACCTGAAATCTTCCAGCTCTGCAATGCAAATAATATAATGTGTGATGAGGAGGACGATGCCGAGGATAATAATAATAATGATGATGCCTTTATTCAGTGAATGAGTGAATCAAGCAAGCAAAAATAAATGGCATTCAGGGCCTGAAAAGCAATAGGAAGAGAAATCAGGAGGATGCTGGGGGGGAAGAGAGCTGCGGGGGAGGGTAAATCTTTAGCAATGAGATCTGCTAGAGAGAAGCAAAGAGTCCACCTGTTCTCCAAGGCGCTCCTCATCCTCACAGGATTATCACAGCCATGCACACACGTTTTCCTTTCCCTTTGCTGGGCTCCATTGGCTGGGCTGTCCCTCAGTGTGTCCGAAAACCTGGCAGGGCCCGCTCTCGGCCTGCATTCCCTTTGCCCTCCTGGTGTACTGCCTGTTGTGTGCTCTTTGGACATGTCCAGGAGTGCCGGGGTTTAGAGCTATCCTTAGATGGGATGATGGCCCCATTCCATCTCTGGTCTGTGCATTCATCCGTAAAAGCTCCAGAAATCAATCCTGCTCTTCTCTGTCATGTGATTGCCAACCATCAGGGTGATCTCTCTTCTCCTTGCTGCATTCTTGTCCCTCTCTCCTCTCTCTCCGTCTTTCTAGTCCCCTCTTGTCCCCCAGCTGCTTCCTTGTCTACATCTCCTGCCCCCTTCCTTTTACTCCTGCTGCATCTCTCTGTCTTTCTCTTTTCCACCGCCTCCATTCTTCCTCCTCTTTTCCCTTCTCCTCAGTTTCTAGATGTGGGTCATTTTGGTTTTGCACTCCCAGTCACTGCTGTGTCTGCTGTGAGTAGCGGTTTCTCTGAAATCCCAGCTCACAAGAGCTGGCTAATACGGTAATTCCACTGGAGTCCTTTTAAAAACCTAAAGCCTTGTCGGGCAGCAAAACTCTCCTTTTAACTTGGTTTCCTCTTTATCAGGGATTCATTTCAGGCAGGATTTCCTCATGCACAGCTCTGCCACTCTCTGCTAGCAGAAAAAGGATTAAGTCCTTCAACAGGTGACTACCTTTTACAGCTCTGATGAGCAGGATGGTATTTCCCACTTCCTGCAGGTACTTGGGGGATTTAATCATGCAGCACGGTGCTCCTTTTTGTCAAGTGTGGGTTTGAAAGCATCGTATTGTTCTCCTGTATTTGCACAGAGATCTCCCAATGCCCTAATTTTTACCCAGCAGGGTATTCCCATGAAACTTCTGCAAAATCTAAGGGATTTCCCTACTCTAGAGGCCTATTGTGCCTGGCTTTGAGCTGAAGTTCTGGTTTCTCAGCCAGCCCTGGGCAGGATTCTGATCTATTGAATCCTGTCCCCGCAATCCCATCGGTGTGGCCTGGTGCTCTGAAGAAAATGCACTCCCGGCCCTGCACAAAGCTGTGGGGAAACCGTGCAAAGGCAATCCTTGCACATCTGTGATCACAAGGACTGCTCCGAGTTGCTGCCTATAAGCCTCCAGAGAGAGGGGAGGATCAGAGCCTTCCTCTGCACTGGCTAACGGAGCTGATCCTGGGCAGTGGGGCTTGTACGTCCACTCTTTCCCAGGATGGTGTGGTTGACCCACCCTCACCACCCAGCTCCCTGCAGGATTGTGCCACCTCCTAGCACAATACCAGCACAACCCGAGGTCAAGGTTCAGGCACACTGGTGGGCAGTGTGGGGGCTGCATGCATTGCCCCTACCTGGCCTGTATTTGGTCTCTGGCTAAGCAGACCTCTCCTCTGTTCCTGCGCTGGCACCTTTCATGAGCTTTACAGTCACTAAGAAAAAGAGAGGGGCTCTCGGCAGTGATGGGACAGAGTTGTATTGTATTTAGATATTTGTAAATCTGCGTCTGGCTAAAATATGCAAAGAGCAGCTCTGGGAAATTGAGTCTGTCTTGCAACTGCGCTGGAGAGTGGCACTTGGTAAATTGAATCCGAGGCACGCACCCTCCCTCCCTCCTGTCACCTCACCATGACACCTGCAATGGGGTTACTGTCGGGAAACACACACAAGTAACAATCAACTCCTGAACAGAGTGGCCGGGCATGTCCCTGTTGTGGGGGTAGCAGAGTCCCTGCCCTCATGAGCCCTAAACAGTGACAGACCTTCCTGGCATCCTCTCTTCTAGGTGACACCGATGCCTCTACAGCCCCTCTGCCACCCAAGTGCAGATGCAGAGGATGGCTCTGACCATACTGATTTTGGGGTAGATCCTAGCTCCCTTGTGGAGCTGTGTAAGTGTCCAGGGAGCCCTGTGGAAGGGCAGGTGAAATCCCATTGCTCTCACTCTTTCAGTGCAACCCTGGGGTGCTAGAGCTGATAGCCATACAACAGAGGGTGAAGATGAGTGTAGGGTCCTTCCCCCTTTCTACACCAGCTGAGGGTTTGGCTTCCTGCCCCTGCATATGATCTCCTGGTGCTTTCAGAGGCATGAAGTGTGTGGGGTTAGAATGTCTGCAGCTGCTGGTGATAAGGTTCTGCTCATGTGGTCTTCAAAGCCCCATTGTGGTCCTTATTTCTCTGCTGGGTCACCAGATGCATGCAGAGCAGGCAATATTGGATGTAGAGTGCTGGTTCCTGGCTATGGGGGAGAGGGTGAAGCAGCCTTGGTAATATAGTTTACGTGCTTTTGCACTGAGTGCAAAAACAGTGGGCAGCCCAGAGGGTATATCTGGCAGTACATTCTTTTTTGCTTTGAGTGCTGTGGCAAAGGGTAGCATGGGTTAGGCAGGCTTGGCTTGCAGCCTTTTTGGCTGGGAAGACCAGATCTGGACTAGAGTTTCTTTGCTAGGCCGCTAGTTTCAGAAACAGTAAGAACAGTCCTGATGGAGTAAAGACTCTCCAGGCACTTCACAACCATTGAACAAAGTTGCCCAGCTCCTTTGTTTAATGGGGAATATTGCTGTTTCCATTGGCCAGTGCAGAAAACTCTGAGGCAAAGAAGTAACATAGCTTGCCCAAAGTCACACACTGAGTCAGGGGCAGAGTTGGGGCTAAGCTCCGGGTTTCCTGCCACTCAGTTCTGTGCTTTACATACTTATTAGTTATCCCAGCCAAGATCAAAACTCCTTGTGCTGCGTATACATAGTCAGATACAGTCCCTGCCCCAAAGAGCTCATGTTCTCAGGACACAATCCAAAGCCCAGTGAAATGAATGGAAAGACTCCCACTGAATTTTCAGAAGGGGCAAATATTCTGGGCAGAACCTTGACCCAAAGAAGTTTCTGCCTTGCTCCACAATCTGCTGGGAGGTGGGCAAGGGTCTGTTTTGTTGCCGGGATTAGCAGAAATTTTGCAAGTGTATATATTGGGCCAGATCCATTGGAGTTAATGGGGCTATGTCTATTTACTATAGCTAAGGATCTAAGGATAATACATTGGAGCTTAGTAGATCCACTAATGAATCACACCAACTTATATTTGGGAAGTACTGCAGGCATGGAGACAACAATTTTTATTGCGGGGTGGTGGGGGCGAGAAAGCTAGAGTTAAAAATTAATAGAATAATAGCTGTTGAATATACCTTTGAGTAGCTTTGTGCCATGCCTGCATTTGCCCACTTCTACTAAAGTGAAATAAGTGAGCTTCTATTCCAGACTTGGTACTTACATTATTTATTAATGCAATTTCTTAATGTGGGGGAGGGGAGCTGTCTAAATCTCCCCCAAGTCTCCAATTGTCTAAGCCCATATACTGTGTGACATAAGTCTCCTCTGACTTCCCACCAAGCTGGTGGGTAGGACACTGGACTCTACCTTGTTTAATCCTCTGCAGGCTCCATTTCAGTGTTCGCAGCTCAGTGAGCACACCCATGCTTCCAGAATAAAAGCTTTTACCCTAGGTCACACCTCAGAACAGACCAATGAGGCCCAAACTTTGGGCATGTGTTGGTTGAGCAGGAAGCCTTAGAGGGAATTCCATCTGGTTATAGCTGATAGCAGAGTTTTGGAAAAGAGCAGCAGGCCTACCTTACCATGTGTACGCAGTACAAGGAGCTTTCCTGAGGATACTGGTCCTTCAGGAGAAACTAACAGACACCAGTTGGCGGCCTCTAATGGAGTCTACTGGAATATCCCCTTGGGAATTAGCTTTGGCTCCCCACTGGAAGGGGAATCTTAAGGCTGCCTCTGGATACGGTGGCATATTTTGTCTCTCTTTGTCATGCTAAACAGACTGGCACTTTCAGGAAGACAGACCCAAGTGACGTGAGACGTGTGTGTGGAACACAGATCATGGTGTGCGTAACCTTATTAACCACATGAGTCATAGAACATCTGATTTTTAATTTGCAATTCAAAGGTGCTGATCTCCATTCATAAATCCCCACATTGTCAGCTCCTCGCTGATTGCCTGTCTCCCTCCAAAACACTGAGTTCAGCAGGGACACGTCTGTAAACAGGCCTAGGTATTTTACTGTGGGGGACTGAACACTCAATGTATTCTTCCCGGACAGCCTTTTGGTCTGGAATTCACTTCCCCGTTTGGTCTAGCAAAACAAAAACAATTGTACTGGCCTAGAGGGCTGGGCACAAGGCTCATCTGTTTGCTCTGACTCTTGAGGTCAGATTGAGGCTGTCATTCAGGGGAGATCATTTGGGCTGACAAGTATTGCTGTATATATTGCACACTAATCCAGAGAGTCTCTGATGGGTGCACTGTGATAAATATAGTCACAGCCAGGTCAGTGTCTGGGTCCTGGGTAGCCTCTGTTCCTGACCATGTGCTTCCTTTAGCTCACTAGTGCGATAATAAGGGCTATCATATTTTGGTTAGTTAGGTTCTTGTTCACTTTCACAAGCTCTGCACGACTGAGTGTTTGTAGCACAGCAAACGCCAATTAGTTCTGGAAGCCGCACACGCAGGATTGAGCTTGCAGTTATTTCACTCCCCAAGGCAACAGCAAGGAAACAAGGCTTGAAAATGGGTTGTTTTCATGGTCTGATGCAGATTGCACAGCCTATGTGGTGTCTAGGTACGCGGGACATATCTCCTTCTAAGAGAGCTGGCACTCTTTACACTGAGAGAGTCTTTCCTTTGTTGATGTTGGTTCAAGAGATCTGACCTTGGAAAATGGACTTAGGGCAGGTCTACACTACCCGCCGGATCAACGGGTGGTGATTGATCTTTCGAGGGTTGATTTATAGTGTCTAGTCTAGACACAATAAATTGATCCCCGAGCACTCTCCCCTAGACTCCGGAACTCCACCGCTGCAAGAGGCACAGGCAGAGTCGATGGGGGAGCGGCAGCAGTCAACTCTGCGGCATGAAGACACCATAGTAAGTTGACCTAAATACGTCAACTTCAGCTACACTCTTCCCGTAGCCGAAGTTGCGTATTTTAGGTTGATTCCCCCCTTCTCCGCAGCGTAGACCAGGGCTAAGCCTTTAAACTCATTCCTTCTTCTCCAATATTCACCCTTGCTCCCAAATCAGCCTCTGTCCCAGGTCAGGGAAGCAGGATAGATCTCAGTCTGCTCTGGGGCCACAAGGTGGTATCGCAGTCTGAGGACTGCTACCAGGCAGGAGCTTGTCTGGGGCGGGTGAGCATATGTGGGTACCCAAAGAAGGGGGGAGTCATAGGTGGCTGGAGCCCTGCACACCATGTTTTGTATAGGACCCAGGAAAGCGTCTGAGATACCCAATTGGCAGCATTGTACACAGAGTGGGATTGTTGGGGACACTGCTTATGTGCCTGGAAATGGTGATCCAGTATGAAATGCTCTTGTTACTGATCAGTCACTGATATCCATCCAGAAGGGGTCTTCTGGTTTATGCCTGTGGGCAGATTCGGGTAGAGGGGGGATTTCAGCACCGGGAGTGCTCTTTGGTCAGTGGCAAAAACCAAATGCAGATCCTTCAGTCAGAGATGCTCTTGACGAAGGGTAGTCAATTGTTTTTTTGTCAAGGTCCACATTTCTTGGTCAAGGTATAGTTAAGGTCCAGACTCCAGAGGAACATTTTTTTCCACACTGCAATAACAATAATCATAGGATTGGAAAGGACCTTGAAAGGTCATCTAGACCAGTTTCTTGCACTCGTGGCAGGACTAAGTATTATCTAGACCATTCCTGACAGGTTTTGGTCTAACCTGTGCTTAAAAATCTCCAAAGATGGAGATTCCACAACCTCCCCAGTGTTTATCCACCCTGAGAGGAAGTTTTTCCTAATGTCCAACCTAAACCTCCCTTGGAATTTAAGCCCATTGCTTCTTGTCCTATCCTCAGAGGTTAAGAAAAACATTTTTTCTCCCTCCTCCTGGTAACAATCTTTTAAGTACTTGAAAACTGTTATCATGTCCCCTCTGTTTTCTCTTGTCCATGCTAATCAAACCCAATTTTTTTCAATCTTCCCTCATAGGTCATGTTTTCTTGACCTTTAATCATTTTTGTTGCTCTTCTCTGAACTCTCTTCAGTTTGCCCACATTTTTTCTGAAATGTGGCACCCAGAAGTGGACACAATACTCCAGCTGAGGCCTAATCATTGCAGAGTAGAGCAGAAAAATTACTTCTTGTTCTGGTTATAACACTTCTGCTAATACATCCTAGAATGATGTTCACTTTTTTTTCCCCAACAGCGTTACACTGTTGACTAATATTTAGCTTGTAGTCTGCTATGACCCCCAGATTCCTTTCCGCAGTACTCCTTCCTAGGCAGTCATTTCCCACTTTGTATGTGTGCAACTGATCGTTCCTTCCTAAATGGAGTACTTTGCATTTGTTCTTGTTGAACTTCATCCAATTTACTTCAGACCATTTCTCTGGTTTGTCCAGATAATTTTGAATTATAATCCTATCCTCCAAAACACTTGCAACCGCTCCCATCTTGGATTCATCTGCAAACTTTATAAGTGTACTATCTATGCCATTCTCTAAATCACTGATGAAGATATTGAACAGAACTGGACCCAAAACTGATCCTTGCAGGACCCCTCTCCTTATGTCCTTCCACCATGACTGTGAACCACTGTTAACTACTCTCTGGGAGCGGTTTTCCAACCAGTTTTACACCCACGTTATCATAGCTCCATCTAGGTTGCATTTCTCTAATTTCTTTATAAGAAGATCACATGAGACAGTATTAAAAGCTTTACTAAAGTCAAGATATACCATGTCTACCACTTCCCCCCCTCCACAAGGCTGGTTACCCTGTCAAAGAAAGCTATCAGGATGGTTTGACATGATTTGTTCTTGACAAATCCATGCTGACTGTTACTTATCACTTATTATCTTCTAGATGTTTGCAAACTGATTGTTTAATTATTTGCTCCAATATCTTTCCGGCTACAGAAGTTAAGCTGACTGGTCTGTAAGTCCCTGGGTTGTCCTTATTTCCCTTTTTATAGATCTGCACTATATTTACCCTTTTCCAGGCTTCTGGAATCCTCCCATCTTCCAAAATTTTTCAAAGATAATTGCTAATGGCTTAGATATCTCCTCAGTCGGCTCCTTGAGTATTCTAAGAATGCATTTCAGCAGGCCCTGGTGACTTGAAAACATCTAATTTGTTCAAGTAATTTTTAACTTATTCTTTCTCTATTTTAGCCTCTTCTGATCCTACCTCATTTTCACTGGTTATCACTATGTTAGACGTCCAATCACCACCAACCTTCTTGGTGAAAACCGAAACAAAGAAGTCATTTAGCACCTCTGCCATTTTCACATGTTCTGTTACCCTTCATTAGGTAACGGTCCTACCCTGTGCTTGGTCTTCCTCTTGCTTCTAATATATTTGTAGAATGTTTTCTTGTTACCCTTTATGTCTCTAGCTAGTTTGATCTCATTTTGTGTCTTGGCCTTTCTAATTTTGTCCCTACATACTTATTTATATTCATCCTTTGTAATTTGACCTAGTTTCCACTTTTTGTAGGACTCTTCTTTGCTTTTTAGATCATTGAAGATCTCCTGGTTAAGCCATATAATGATAGTACTAAGTAAACAAAAAGATTTCATGGTCTATTCAAAAGTTTCTGGTGATCTGGATTTGGCTCACGGTCCGCTATTGACTACTCCTGCTCTTAGCTATCCCTGTAACAAAGATCCCTCCCTTCCCCTCACACCTCTTCTCTGGTCTTGTTATGTCAACTGCTTCTCTCTTCAATGAGTCTGATTCACTAATTTTCTGATAAGCAAGAGTTTGTTGCTGAGTCTTAAGAAATTAGCGACAATGCCAACTTCTCATCCCAGGGTAAAAGCAGTCCTAATAATTTAAGCAATTAGTTAATTAGCCTCATTCACTTAAAAGCACAAAGCAGCATAGGAAGACTTTGCCACGGATTGTTTTAGAGGAGAGTTCATGTTCCTACATTCTCTTCATTTTCTGCAACCTTTGCTTTTCCCTATCCATATCCCTTGCCCTCAGATATAGATTGCAAGACTGGGCCTAGTATCTTACTCCTGGAGGGCCTGATCCTGCTTCCATCAAAGTTAATGGCAAAACTCCCATTGGTTTTAGTAGTGCAAGACCTGGTAGTCAAAACTCCTTGAAGTCACATGGTCGATGATACTTATCACCAATTTAGCACTTCTCTGTGCATTATTTGGGGCACATGGTAGGGAATGCAAGTCATATGGTACAGTTTCTCATCCCTGATTGGAAGACTGAAACTTTTTTATCTAGGGAAAAATTAATAGTGAACAGCGCACAAGAATGGAAAAGCAAATGCCACCCTCCCACCAGTCCTAGCGATCAGAGGATTCATTCATGGCAGCTAGAAGCGGTGAAACATTTAGCACCTTCCACAATCATTTTGACATGTCAGGTGATTATGTAAATATGCATGAATAACAAATGATATGGTCCCACCGATAAAAGTTAGCTGAGCTCAGCACTTTAAACACAAAATAATCACAAATCAATTTTTTTAATATTCGACCAGCTCTAATAAAAATTTCACCAAATAAGGCCTGCAGGATTGCTCCTTCTGTTGTGATGATCCGAGAAGAGTATTGATTCAGTAACCACCCTGTCCTAAGCGGTGACAGGTTTCAGAGTGGTAGCCATGTTAGTCTGTATTCACAAAAAGAACAAGGAGTACTTGCAGCACCTAAGAGACTAACAAATTTATTTTGGCATAAGCTTTCATGGGCTAAAACCCACTTCATCAGATGTATAGCGTGGATCATATAGTAGGATGATAGAGAGAGAGAGAGAGAGATGAAAAGATGGGTGTTGCCATACCAACTCTAAGAGACTAATCAATTAAGGTGAGCCATCTTGATTATCACTACAAAAGTTTTTTTTCTCCTGCTGATAATAGCTCACTTTAATTGATTAATCTCTTAGAGTTGGTATGGCAACCTCTATCTTTTCTATATATATATTCCTACTGTATGTTCCACTCTATGTATCTGGGTTTTAGCCCACAAAAGCTTATGCCCAAATAAATTTGTTAGTTTCTAAGGTGCCACAAGTACTCCTTGTACTTTTTCCTGACCTAAATGTCTTCTGAGCCTCTTCACTTCTGTATTCTGCTTCCCATATTAGCCCTCTCTACAATTCCATGTGGGCTGCTGGTCCATGGAGCACACAGTTCCCTGCAGAGTTAGCTCTGTCATTAGAACATGAATTGGGCAGTCAGCTGTAAAGGAAAAAAAATGCAGCCAAAATGTCATCTCTACATCACACTGTGATCTCCAGACTAAGTTCTGAGAAGTCTGTGTCTGCCCTTGAATTGTGTTTTTCCATCTCATCTACACAATGCCCTATGGAATCCATTGCATCAACCATGTCTCTTTCTGAACTGTGCCCTTCCCCGTTGTCATGAGGCGTTCAGCTGACAGGGACTCCTCCTTCCACTGAATGCCCTTTCCAGAGACTCTGATTTCAGTGTGAAACCACAGCTTGGAAGCAGGACAAAGTGTGGCTTTTGCCTATAGTACTAACAGTCCTTCGTTGGCTGGCTATTCCAGCTCACTGCTTTTCACGACATCACTCCCAAAAACACCTGCCTTTTCCCAGCTAAAGCAGGTGTTCAGCCGGTTAGAACTTATTAAGAATTAAAAGGAGAAAAGACTGACATGGATTTACAAGGGAAATTATGAAAGAAATATTATTAGGGCTTGTGCTTGGGGACTATGAAAGTATAGAGGGTCAGGTCAGATTAGCCTCTCTGTCCCAAATGAATTTCATCGTCACGTCCTTCTTCTTCTTGTCCCCACTCTATGCATGTTTTAGTGTCTTGACAAATTCCAGACAACGGGCTCTCACTCCTGAGAGCGGATTTCTGGTCCAGTTTAGAAGAGCATGCAGCATTCACACACATTAAAACATACACAAGTAAAGATACACATGCTCACACTTAAACACAAAGGTGGGCAAACAGCCTCATTCAGAAGTATGCGTTTGTGCTCACACACAAATTCACACATTAACAAGTATGCCTGCCTGTTTGCACACTCACATACCTTCGACAAAGACATACACATGCGTCGGCCCAGGTACGCACAGCTCTCGGTACTGGTATGCGAGGTCCTGACACACAAGGAGAACATTTGTATTCTCCAGCACACCTGCACTTCACTCAGTCTGCCAACCTTACATCTCCACAGGCAACCCTTCCCCTATCCAGATGCAATATCATTTTCCTGGGTATCTGTCACGATTAATCCCTCCACAAGCTAGAATGGCTCCTTGAAAAGAGATTGACGGGCTGAACTGAATTGAATTCATTTCGAGCTGGGAAACTCTTGGTTGAGCAGGAAGGAAAATATGTTGAAATTTGTGAAAGGATGGGAGCCACATGCCTGTGAAAATAGACATGCTTTCTGTTCACACACATTTCTCTATGTGCATGAAGGAGAGACGCATTGCCCGCGTAGCTGAAAAAGAGGCCTTGATTAGTTTGGAGTTGCACAGAGGTCCCTGATCCGGCTTGGGAGATTTTATCTGTTCAGATCCCACTTTGCCCTTAGGCCCTGCAGGAACAGATCTTTGTGTCTGTCAGCATAGGATCACAGGGGTGTTTCATTCCTGCTGTGTTTTCCTGCCTTCCTGATCTACCCACCAAGAGCGGCTCACTTAAGTCTCACCTCCCTCTCTGTTTGTCAGTGAATGTTTGTGTGTGCCTGGGCGGGTGTTGAATGGCCCATTCGTGTTTTCTGGAGACTGCACTTGTGCAGGCTGAGCCTGGCTAGGTGAAATTTAGGAGCTTGCCTCTTCTATCGAACCTTAATTGGGAGAAGAAAAATGTTCAATTCGATTTAAAGAAACTGGGCAAAAGTCTGCTCACGGTGACTCCAGTGTAAATGCAGAGTAACTCCATTGACACAGGTAGCAATGTCAACAAGAGCAGCATTTGGCTCAGCGGAACAGGACAATGACACCTTGTTCAGCAAATAGTCCCATTTCTGATGCTCTTCCCAGGGCTAGGTTTCAGCTGTCATAACTCAAGTGCACACTGTCATGCCATCTGCTCTCCAGTCATCAGAAGTACGTGGACTCAGCCCATCAGACCCTGGCCTGATTCTAACGCTGCCTTTCTCTCCTTCCGTCTATTCTCCTCTCTCTGTCTCACCTTCTCTGTCGTTGTGCCTCTCTCTCTTCTCCTTGTTCTCCTCCTTGCTTGGTGTCGGGAGGACACGACACAGTACAGTGCTGTTAAACTCTGAGCTCACTGGAGAGATAACCCAGCTGGACATGCTTCCAAGCCAGATTGTGTCTCTGCTACTCCCCTGCTGAGTCTGCAGAGCCGTTGCTACGTTAGGGACCCTTTGACATCAATCCATTCCCCCCAGCCCCCAGCTGCTTGAGCACAAAGCCCTCTGTCTTGGCAACATGCTCTTCTACAGATGCTCCCCAAGTTACGCAAGCGTTCCGCTCCAGAAGGCCTTACACGACTCGGATTTTGCATAAGTCGGAGACATAGCTCTGACCATTACGCAGAAAAAAACAGCCCCTCCCCCCGCTATTTCTAGCTTATGGAGCTTTTTCCATAAGCTTGAAATTGCTTAACTTGGATTTGCATAACTCGGGGAGTGTCTGTAGTTGAAGACTCACTGGCGATAGGGTCACCTGCTCTACTACTCTCTTCCCTCCTGCCCTTTGAATCATTTTGTTGAGGTCAGTGTTCAAGAGTCACAGATTTGATTAATTATTCAGAGAGGGCATTGAATGAAATCTGATTTCCTGAACTATTTCTAAAGATATCCGATCTTCTCAAATGGCTCATTGTCTGTGGAAGTGACAGCTCCCAAGCACTGGGGAATAAACCTGTCATTGTAACAATTCCATTGTTTCTATTCGAAGCACCAGAAATTCCTCTAATCTACCTTCTTTACATCCCCCCTCAAAGCATGATTATATTAGCCCTACCCCCAGAGAACTTTGTTCACCTTCATCCCCTCCTCCCAAAAGGACTGGCTTTACTAGGGACTGCAGGAGATGTGCTTGAAGCCGAGGTCTTTTGACTGTGTACTACACACACACACACACACACACGCTTGCCATGACTGTGGCCTCAGTGCTTTGGGTACTGGGCGTGACTCTGAACTCACGCCTCTTTCACACCAGGGTAACCTCATTTGGGGAATCCTCCCCGGTTTACCCTGGTGTTCCTGAGAGCAGAGTTTGGCCTAGTGGCTCTACCCTCGCACCGTTTGCTGCATTTGCCGTGTCGGAGATCTCTCCCACTCTCCACAGTCCCTTGGTTTGCCGCTGAGCTGACTTCGCTCACGCTTGTCAGTACAGTTGTCGCTTGCTCCCCGCAGCAATCGGACACGGCCAGTCACTCTGCACTTGCTCTGTCCGGTGGAGCTGCTCCTTGTACAAGCACTGAACTCCTACGGGCTGACTTCCCCACACTGTATGCTACAGGCGCTGCCTTCGCCAGAGCCAAGTGTTCTATACCTGCCACCCACTACCCTGGTTCCTTACATTTCACACACACAGGGCCCAGCCCAGCTCGCAGTGTGCACTTCTCACACTCATCCTGCCCCTCTACTCTTGATGCCAGCTCAGTTCACACTCACGCTCTGCACTGCATGGACTCATCCGCAGTTTCAACTCTTAGGATGTGTCTGCATTGCATAGTTCATCCAGACTCCTACCTGGCTTTTAGCTTTAAGTTCCTACTCCCCGCCCCAGAAAAAACCCTAAACAAAACAAAACTTCTGACCTAGTTTTTGTCATGCTTTAAGCCTAGTCCAGCTTACCCATTTCGGGAGGTGGCTTAGAACCCAGGCTCTGCTTTAGCTTGGAGTCGAAACCACGCACTTTGCAGTGAGGATGCAGGCTAAATGCTAATCATCCCCTAGTGACTTCCCACAATTCCCCCAGAAGACAGACAAGTTCTCCCGCAATTGATATAGTTGACTGGGAAAGAATCCTAGAGCGTCTTAGTATAAAGAACTATGGGATATGGCCACAGACAAATGTAAGTGAGTGCAGAAAGAGTGAGGACACAGTGACGCCTTTGCGGTGAGGCTGCTCACCCTCAGGCTGGCTAGGCTAACTTCAGTGCTCAGACCCCACGTGCTGATCACCCCAGCTAATTGTGCAAAGTAGACCAAGCCGTACTCACCACAGGCCTTTGCTCTAATTCTCCACAGCTATTCACGCTGCTCACCATGTCCCTGGCTCTTATTCATTGCAAACGTGCCAATTCTCACAATTTTAGCACGACTCCTGTGCAACTGGACATTTTTCTTAAAGCCCTTGTGCCCGGAGTCACGTGAATATATGAGAATCTCAGCTTTCGTTTTAAAAAATAAGTTTCAGAATTGCAAACATCAAGTGTTAAAAAAATAGTGAGTTAGACCCCCAAAAGAACATGAAATTGGATTAAAAAACAATGAATTTAAAAAAATAAATAAATTTGCGATCCTTTTTATTTGCCTTCAGGCTTTTTCACCTTGAAGGTACACTCAGGAAACGCTTTCAAGCTTTCTTTGATGTCTATGAGTGCAAAAAACAAACCTAAGTTTCTAAAGAAAAGCTGAGGTTCTCACCTAATCACATGACTCCAGGAGCTGGCGTTCTTGAGAACACCAACTATCACATGATTCATGACTGAATTGCAAGATCCGTCCATGCTGATTAGTATATAGCCTTCGTGACTGAGGGGGAAAGTTAGATAAAGGCTCTAAAACCAGAAAACACATATAAAGAACCCAACCTTTTGGTATTTTTACCATCTCCTGATTTTGAAAGCAATCTCATAATTTTTGGATGCTTGGTTGGCCATACTGCTACGTTTGCAGTACTCAAACAGGGCCCAATCCTCCCCCTGTTGAGGTCATTGGCGCTCTCAGCTGTTCTGTCTAGACACCCTCTTCAATCACAGTGCACACACTCTGTGCTTATCTTTAGTTTCTTTGACCGGCACTAGCTTGTACTGCGTTCCCCGGGACTCCGTTCACTCCATTTCATTGCACTCCTTCTGCAAAGTGCAACATGCCAGGTCAAGGCCACCTAGTTAAATGACTTTCAGCTGCCCTTTGGTTTTTCTGGATGAGATCCTCTGGATTTAAGTAGCTAAATCAGATCTATTGCAGAGCAGTGGTTCCAAAACCGCCACCGTCAAAACAAAAGACAAAGAGACTGATTCTCTCCAAGAAAAGAGTGATGCACAGGACCCCTGGCAGCAAACTTCCTTTACTGGCCCCCGTCGCCTGCCCTGGGTCAGAGTTACAAAAGGGAACACATATGGCGACATGACATGGGTCAGAGTCCACTGCCTGCAGAGGTTACGCCTTTCTAATTCTCCCCTGCTTTTCACAGTGCCGCTCTGGGTGTTTGGCTTATCACCCCTGCTTTGCACTCCCTTCCCACCAGTGTAAAGAATGGTGCAAGGCTGTAGAGGATCATGCCATTGTGCAGTTAGCCAGGGAAAGACCTTTGCCACAAAGGTAGCTTATTTTTAGAGCTGGATTAATTTTTTTCATCTACTAGGTATTTTCCTACAAAACAGACATATTGAACTATCTGAAGATTTTTGCGGGAAGTTTTTTTTCGGGGGGGGGAATTATTCAGCATTTTTCATCAAAATGAAACATTTTGTTTGGATTAGATTTGAATCTAAATGAATTTTTTCATTGCCTCCTTTTTTCCACCGCCCGCCCCCCACGTTTTTCTATTGGAAGGGAAAGAAAGTGGGAGAAGATAGGGAACCATCCTCCCCCCAAAACCTGATCACTTTTCATTGCCATTAGAATTCAAATGGAAATGAAACAAAAAAATAATAATTTCACTGAAAAATAAATTCAGTAAAAAGTTTTGAATGAACAAACCCTTGTTTAATTTCCTGTGAACATTTCCAAAAGCAAAAACGACTATTTTTGACTGATTCTCCTCATTTTTGACCGGAAAGAGATCTTGACCACAGAATATTTCAGAGCCTCTTTTGTAGGCTCTCTGAGATGGTCTGCTCTGGAAACAAACAGGATTTCAGGACTTGTGGGTGCGAGGTGATATGGAGCTGGAGTTTGGGTGGGTGTTGGTTTCCCTCCCCATGCACTGGGATAATTTCAGCCTCCAGATTTGCAATTTCTTATTTCCGAAGGGCACAAATGCTCACCCCTGTGGTTAATAAAACCACTCACCCTGGCCGGGGCTGTGAGTGACAGTCTGGAAGTTGGAGCTATTCTCCTGGGCTCTCCTATTAATCCCCAACTATTTTTATTGCTCGGCCTGTTTTTTTATTGCTTTCCACACTTGCATTGCTTTTAGTTTTCCATGCATCATCCCCCTGTCTGCTTTCCTACACATATGTCTCTTGTTGGAATTTCTTCTCCCTGCCTCCAGCGCTTAAAGAGCTGAGCAGTGTTTGTGTGTTTCCAGCAAGTAGCCACTGAGCTTGAGAAACACATTATCTGCTTGACCTGGTTCCAGCCAGGTGTGAAAAGATTCACTAGCTCTGGCTCAGTTCCACCTTTTTAAACCCTGAGAGGAGAGGCAGAAGGTTCTTCACCTCTCCACTAGTTCGCTTAATTCATGTCCATCGATTGACTAAATAAATAAATAAAAAGAGGGTGTCGGTGAATAGAGGCTAGGAGAGAGAGCGTGTCGGGAGGAGAGCTCTGCAGATTAAAAAGCATTCACAGGGCATTCTGTACTGGGAACTAGAGAAAACCCCTTCAATTAGCCATCTGCCTGTGGACTAGAGCAGGAAGGTGGATGGCAACTGAGGGATTCCAGGGGATATGGCGATGGAAAAATATCTGGCAGCAAAGGGACTCATGGGCTCTGGTTGCAGGCGGCATCGTCAGATAGACAGAAAAGAATGTGTCTGGCTGAAAACAGAAATCCACTGGGCTACTTGGATGACCTGACTGTGATGTTCCAGACAGACAAGGGGCTTTGCTGTGGGGATGGTAGGAAAACTTAAGTCCACCTTTTCACCTTCTCATTGTCTCCTGGTATTCATCTCCCTTCCATCTCATTAGGGACCAGATCCTGAAGTCCTTAATCAGGGTTCACTCAAAGGAAGTTTGCCCGAACAAGTCCTTGTGGTCCTGTAATGGTTAACAAGGAGCTATCCTGCTTGCCTGACAACTGGCAACCAAAGCTGCTTTGGGTCAAGACTTATATTAACTGCCCAGATCTAAGAGGCAACTAGACTTCTTCAGAAGTACCAGGTGGAGTCATTTTTCTTCTCTGGAGAGATTAAGTCATGTCCCCTTCGTGCAAATTCACAGAACATCACGGGGCATAGTATAAAGCCAGAGAATAGGGACATGAGAGAAAGGGTCACAATGGGTACTTAAATAAGAGGAAGACTTTGTAGAGACTAAGGTGCTACAAAGTCTTCCTTGTCTTATTTACGGATACAGAGTAACACGGCTGCTAATCTTAATTGGGTACTTAGAAATCTGGCAAAACATGCCATGAAAGCAGATTCCTCACAGCCTGGACAAATGAAAATATTATAATTTCTCTCTCATATCGTGCTTCTCAGACTGGGTCCCTGTGTATGTGCGCGTGGAGTACAGGTCACTACACAACTGGATGAGTCAGCAGTGAGTAGGTATGATTGGATGGCAGATCCCATGCTGTTTCCAGCAGGAATTGTCCGCTCCTAGGCCCACTTTTATAGTATGCTTTGCCCACCACAGAGGTTCTGCATAATGGGAATGGTTAAACGTTTTCTGTTCTCGCCGCAATATTGGGCAAACCGGCCAGGGAAAATTTTCAGTAACTAGTGTAACTGGGGTGAGCTCACAACAGACCTGGCCCCTCTGGAGCATGCGGAGGGAGGAAAATGACATTTACCCCACCCCTGGTAGAAGGAGGCATGGCAAAGAGCCTCCCACTTCTTCTGAGTTTGCTATTTGCTACGTTTGATTTCCATTGGTAAATTGAATAAACAGCTAGGAGCGTAATGGCTTATCAGATCACCTCTGAACCTGCACAACCACGCACACTCCATCCCCCACACTTTGCATTCTCTCATGTCACTCACTATACAGGAAGGGCTATTTTTTTAAAAAAAATCTTATCACCATTTTGTGAAACAACCACAGGACCTGGGGAGAGAAGAAACAGCTGTTTTGCTTCATCAGGCTTGCTAGCGTCAGCTCTTTCCTCTTCCACACACGCTCTTCACCTAACTTAGACAATTATTTAACAAAATATGCAAATAGTATAATTACTGTTATTTGTTTAGCTGATATAAGCGTTTGAAATGCAAATGTCAAGTTGGGGGAGGGGGGTTTGTTGTGCATTTCTTGGTGGTTTTGTTGGGGGGTTTTTTCCCTACTGTTTGCAATTTGATGAGTTCCTTCTTGTCCAAGGGAAGAAAAAAAAATAATGTGATTTCTTTGCGAGTACAGCAAGAGATGCTAGAGAGGGATTACTCACAGTAACTTCTCTTACTTAGCTGACGTGAGTGGGAGGAAGGATTCATTACAGCACAGCAGAAAAACAGAGGAAATGTCTTTCACTTGACTGCTTTATGTCTGTAGAGGGAATCTCCTTCACAACCATGCTCAGGACTTCCCCTCATTAGGAGTCATGGGGTCAGGCAGAGTGGAGCTGACAGTGCCCGGACCCATGTAATGGGTTCACAGGGACCTGTCACTTAGTGCTCTAGTGTGCAGGGGAAAGGCAGGAAGTTTTAAAGCAAGCCGTAGTTCACTGGAAGGTGACTGTTTCTGTGCTTGAGGGTTGAGACTTAGAATTGTGTGGCCTTTGTGGGGTGTGTGAGTCCCTACACCAGTGCTTGGGCGTATTAGAGGTTATATGCCAGGGATCCTCCATCCATGCCTGTGACCAGGATTTTGGAACAACCAACGAGCCATCTAATCTATCTATCTCCATCACCGCAGTTCAGTCTCTGCCCCAGGAAATCCATTGCAGGTTTTCTCCTGAGCCCAGGGCACACTGGGATGGGACTTGGGGAGTTTAGTCAGTCTTTGGGGCCTTCTTTTGCCCTAGAGATTCTTGCCTAAAATTTCCTACTGTAGCTACCAGCGGCTCCGCCTCCCCACTGACAGCAGTGGTGGGAGTGCAGTTCTAGACCGGGTTCACAGAACCGCCACCACTTTTACCTTTGTGCCATGTAAACCTACTCTGAGCAGGGTTAGGGGACACAGGGGCCCTTGGAGCTCCCCAGCCCTCCCCGTAAGGTGTGTTTACACACAATGCTCATATAGACTATGTAGTTGCTAGAGCTCGTAGTTACGTCCCTGACTTTGGAAGGACGTGAGTGTCTTGATTTTGGGAGCTCCCAGTAACTGCATTCCCAGTACAAATCTTCTGGATTCATAAACTGGAAGCATGTCATCTGAGCCCTGGCGCTAGCACCATACAGTGCAGGTCTGATTGGCCTCAATGGATTAACATGCAGTTACTGTGAAAGTAGGGTGACCAGATGTCCTGATTTTATAGGGACAGTCCTGATTTTGGGGTCTTTTTCTTATACAGGCTCCTATTGCCCCTGCCTTCCCCTCCATACCGATTTTTCATACTGTCTGGTCACTCTATGTGAAAATGAAGACTGTGTCATTATTCAGGCTTCCATCCAGCTATATCCCACCCTGTGTCTCCTGAGCAAATTCTCTTCTCTTAATGGGCTTTCTGGGGTTGGGATCTCATGCTTTTAAAGACAGTACCAGGGATTATCACCAACAGGAGTGTGAGCCAGGGGACCAGGCAGAAAGAGGAAGTAAACACAGATAACTGCTTCGCGTCCTGCAGTCCCAGCAGAATGCATTCACCTCCCACTCAGCCAAGACCCTGTGAAACACAGAGAGAAACACACAGCAAATTCTGTTACTACACACAGCAAGTCTCATCCCTAAGCAGCATAATTATATCAGTACAAAAACCATGTGATGGAAAAACCTCGTTGCCTTAGGCAAATATTATCAGATGGGGCTTCTCGCATTGGTCGGCTCCGTTTCCATCGAACTTGAGATACTTTGGACCTGATCTCCGGAAGTGTGGAGTACCCAGAACTCCACTGTACACAACCTGTCATGTAGAACGGCAAGGTCTCCAAAACTGGTACCCAAGAATAGCAACAGTTTCACTGAGCTGACAATCAGGTGTGCGTTTTGCATCTGTGAGTTGGAGTTGTGACCCTTGTGCAGTGATACTTGGTTGTTTACTGAGTGGTTGTGAGGTACAATTTGTGATACACTGAGGAGACAATTGGTTGTTGGTGTACCAGGAAAGACGCAAGCTCCCAGCACTTGGGAATTGGTGACTGTTGTGCACTGGACACTCATGAGCTTGGATCCTGACGTTTGTGAATCGCAGTGCTCTGGGAGGCTGTTTAGACAGTGAGCACTAGTGGGCAGTCACGCCCTGAGACCCTCGTGTTTGGGTCCTCATCCCCCTACAGAGACTTGCTAATCAGTGCCTCGCTCTAGGTCTGAACAGTTATAACCACTCGCATTGCCACTGGCTCCTGACACACATGCTCTGGAAGACCAGGCCCTAGGTTGGAACTCGGAGGTTTGCTCTTATCTTAATTGCAAAGACATCAATCCAGTGACCTTTGGCAGATTTCACACCCCAGCAGACTCATGTAACTGGAGCCAATGATGACTTGTCAAGGCCACAGGCCTTCTTTGTCTCTCCATCTCCTTCATTTAGTCTCTTCCCTCTTCTCCTTTTCTTGCTCTCTCTGATTCTCATTTCTCCCTTGTGTTGCTCATGTTTCAGTATGGCTGAGCCTCACTCCAGGCCCTCTGTCTTACTCTCTCCCAGTTCTGCTGCTTTCCAGTCAGAGGAAAGATTTCAGGATCCATCTGGCTTTGAGAGCTATAGCTGGGTTTGTTTCATTATTGTCTCCGCTTCATGTCCATTATCCAAGCCAATCTATATCTACCTGTGACCAGGAGACTGGAACCTGCTAGAAAATTCCATCTCCAGAAGAAATCATAAATAATACATCATTACAGTCAATACCCACAAGAAAACACTGACTTTCTACCTCCGTCTGGTGAGGGATGAAGCCACATTAGTATTCTACCTATCTGTATTTAAATTCCCTCATAAGCGGCAGGTTCAGTGCTATTAACATATTTCCATTTGAACCATTCTTATTTTAATTAAGTTTAAGTAATTAGTACTAATCCATCACCATTTTTCCTCTCTACATATTTTTAGTTGTTTACATCCTTTGCTAAGTAACAATTTGCAGTCATTATGTGCTACTCGTTCTTTCTATTTACATACTCACTCACCTAAACGGGCCTTTTCCTCTGTGTAAATTTCAGCACGTCCTCTGAATTCCCTCTTAAGTTGTTTTCTGTGTTGTCAGTGATGTGGAAACCGGGACATGGAAAAGAGAAATGATCCTGCTGTCTGCCTGCTTCTTAAGCCTCTGGGGGTGCCATTGTGTTTAAGCACATGACAGGGAAGCTGACTGCTTCTGTGGAGTGGGGTGTCTCTCTGTCAGTGTACCAGTAAAAGGAGTTTGGCGAGCGTATCCTTCTTCCCATATCCTCCCACTGTGCTGCTTCTGATGGTCTGGTACAGGAAGGGCAGGATTTTCAAAAGTGACTAGTAAATATGAATGCATTATGTACTTTGATGCACCCAATTTAAGACACTTTAAGAGGGCCTGATTTTGGGGAGGTACTGAGCATCCACTCTCTGGACATCAGCTCCCTTGTAAGGCTTTCAAGCTGGGCTCCCAAAATATTACTAGTCACTTTTAAAAATCTCTCCTTTTCAAGAGTGCCTGGTACATTAATAAATCTGTCAGTTTCCCAGTGTCTTCTCCTGTGGAGAATCCCTTGTTCCATCCTCTTCCCTTACTAATCCCTCTTCTCTTTACATTTCTGAGGTTCTCAGAATTCCAGAGCAGACAGTCTCATGGTATCTGGCTGTTTAACTGGTTTGAAGCCCACTTCTCTGTCTCAAAGCTAAATTTTTTTAATGTAACTTTTTCACTGAAGTCTTGTCACTACGTCCCATTCTTGTACTGTTAGCAATTATCCCTAGCTTCCCAAATATGTACATTTGCTATATTCAGAAATGATCTGTGTTGGCCTAACTGCCCTCCTTGAAGTCAAAATAAAACTTCCATTGACTTCAAAGATAACACAGTCAGGGCAACAGTGAGTGCTTTAGAAAATCCCATCCCAAGCTACTCTCATTTTAGGTTTAACAGCAGCTGTGAGATGGAGCTAAAAACAGAGACAAGGTAAAGTGAGAACAGATCAAACAACATGAATTGAACCCAGAGTGTATAAAGGCTTGATGGCCCGTCTTAAGAGCTGGGATTCAGTTTGGGTGCAATTCCCCTCTCATGTAGAGGGCAAGGGCAAGGTCCCCCACATCACTTCAGCTCTGCCGAGGGGACGCATGAAAGGATGTGCTGGCTAAGCAGCTGCACACCACAGAAAGAGTCTCCGTGCAGGATGGTCCCATATGGGCCAACAAGAACGGCCATGCTGGGGAAGGGTCAAGGTAGGGGCCACATAGCTTTGTTTACTCAGATCTCATGACCCTAATACTCCAGCTGCCCATAGACTGGAATTGCAACTGCTTCCTCATGCTCCACCCACAAAAACCTGAATAGAGGGACTGGACACATATGGAGGGACTTTCACCCTATGCAGCTTTTAATATCCTTAGCTGTGTACAAAAGAAGCTATACCTTGCTCCACTGACAGGCACCCAAGGAATCTCTACAAGTGCACACTGGCAGCCCAATTTCATCTTAAACTGTCCATTCATGATTCATCCACTTCTCCCCTCATCGCTGCCGCAGGGTGTGAGGATATTTTGTCACGTAACCCAAGAAAGGAGACCATCGCATTTTAATGTTCTGCAGTTTGTTTTGAAATTAAGGCCAATGCTCCATTTCCACAACTTGCTGCACTGTGTTTCATAAATCCCTGCAGGAAGGCAAAGCCTTCCTTGTCCTTACTGTGGATCTGAGTCAGCAGAGCTTTTACACATACGCACAGGGTATAGTCCCATTGACTTCTGGCGTATAAATTTACGCATGTGCTGAAGTGGTATATTGAATAGGCATGTGCTTAAATTTAAGAAAGTACTTAACAATTTTTCTGAATTGGGGCATGTTCCCTCGACAAGGACAACATCTCTATAAAACTTTGTGTTTTAGCATTTGCTATTTCAGTATCACTTATTCCTTAGATTATTTCCAGCGGAGAGAACTGAATACTTTTCATTCCAGTAATATTTTTTTGTAACCGTTACTATTTTCTGACAATACATCTGTATTTTAGGACAGAACCAAATTACATGTTCTAAGCTCCCTTCTCCATTGCAGTTTCTCCAGCGCTACTTATGAGTCAGTAACATCAAGGCCCATAATCTGAACGAGTATAATAGAAGCTATATTAAGGCTTATTCTGTATTGCTATCAAATTACATGCAATAGCAGTGCTGCTGGCGCACGTTATTGTCTCACTCCATTCTTCCTCTTCCATTTGGAAGTCAATTGCTTTTTTCCCCATTTATCTTGATGGCTTATTCTGTTAATTCTGCTCAAACACTCTATGCCTTTTATAAATTCTACCTGTGGCTCCTTTCCACTGAGAACCCTGGAGTAAAATTGTCTCCAAATCAGCTAGATGTTGAGATAGTTCCATTTTATTTATTGTTTTGTTACAAACTACACAGTGAGACAGAGGTCCAAAAGAGAGTTGTGAAGAGCCTTTTCTTTTTTTATTTTAAAAATATTTTTCTGATGCCTACGAACATCTTGACAATGGTCAGGTTGCTGGTGTGCTGAGACCACTGCCTATCATGGTGGCCAATATTGTCTCATTGTTTCCTTGCACTTGTCTGTCTGTCTTTATTCTTCTATTGTCATTTGTATTATACTTGGATTGTAAGATGCTTGTTCTGTGTTTGGACAGTACCTAGCACATTGGGCTCCTGGTTCATGACTGTGGCTCCCAGATGCTATCACCATACAAATAATAATTAATATAGTATACTTTTCTCAGCTAGACTACTTTCCCAATTGTTGAGGCCTTCTGGGGCAAAAATTGGAGGCTCTCTAATTGTGGTAACTGGTTTCACCTTGTGTATTATTCCAGTTTCATTTTGTATGAGAGTTCAAGTGCCTAACTCTCTATTGCCCTGCACCTTGTGAAGTCATTTTACCCAATACAAAGTGGGTGTAACACACTGCCATTGTGATTTTATACCCACTCTACACTGCTGTAATTGACTACACATAGGGCAACAGGGAATCAGGTCTCAGATCCCTAGTGTTCCCAGAGATAAAGGATGCTTCTCAAAACTCGATTCCTTATGCTTGGTCATGGTAAAGCCTGGGAGGATTTGGAGATTCTTCTTTTGGATTCATGCAAAGCCTTTTTCATCTGTATGCCAGTCAGCTATTGTTCTTAAATTTGCTGCCTAATACTTACATTTAAGTTTGGGAAGCCTAATACCAGCCTGCTCCATAGGCGGCCATATAAATTCTTGTTAATACAAAGACTTTGCATTTTAAAGGCCTGTAAAATTCTACTTGAAGTGTTTTCTAACTTATTGAAGATGATCTTAGGGGTTTGTTTTATAGGTAGCATATAAAACTAGCAGAAAAGAGGCAGAAGCCAGTTCATACAAATGACACATCATCCATTTAGCCAGATTACATACATTTGATTCTGGGATATATCCAGTTCATTCCAAAATTGTTGTGAGAGAGATTTATGGAATTAATCAGTGGAATAAGTTAAATATATCTATAAAAGTTGTATTTTGTAGATGTGCAAAAGAACAGATATGCCTTTATATATCTGTTTTAAAATCTCTGTGGTTTAAAATAGAGGTCCCTGTAATATTCTCATCTGCTCTGATTTTCTTTGCAAGTAGCACCATTGCAAAAGCAAATAGAAGTGTCTTCCTGGGGAGTGTTTATTTGGTGAGGGAACCATCTACCAACATATTAGGTCTTTGGATAAAGTATTTGGTCTTTGTTTAGTTTCTAAATTTGAGACCAAATCCAAACAATTTGAGAGCTCATTAGGAAAGCCACTCAACCCAGTCAAATGCTTTCTGTGTATCTGCAGATACTGACAAGTTGCTGTTTCTTTACCTGGGATGAGTGGATGCAAACCATTATGCATTGTAAATTCTCTGAAGGCTGTCTTCTAGAAATATAACCTGCCTTTATGTATCAATTGTTTGTTTATGATATCCAATTTCTTTGTCAATATTTTGTCCTAAATTTTAATGTCTATGGTTAGAAGTGAAATCAGCCAAGAGAACATATGCTTGTTTGTTAGTTTTCCTTTTCTGTGTATCAGAGAAATGGAAACATGATTTTAAGTTTCCAGGAGCCTGCCCTTTTCTGTATTTCTTTACAAACCCTATTCAATAAGGAGATCTATTCCTGGAAAACATTTTTAAAAAACTTAGCACTAGAACTGTGCAGGAACCAGAATTTCCATTTTGCAGGAAATTGCATTATTTCAAATTTTGTTTTTATTGTGAAATGAAAACAAAGTATTTCAAAATTTTCCACAAAACAGAATTTTTTAAATACCATTATTCTGGATCAATCAAAATGTTTCATTTGGTTATGACATTTACCTTTTTAAAACAAAATATATTCCATAAAGAAAAATGGAAACATAAATTTAAATGTTCTATTCCAAAATTATCAGAGGAATGTTTTGATTGCATCAAAACACTATTATTTTTCAAAATGGAATTTAATCAAAATTAATTTGTTCTCACAGGAAGTTTTGGTTTTGATAAACCAGTATTTTCTGACCGGAAAAAAATTCTTTCTGAAATTTTTTTGACCAGCTCTACTTATCAGTGAAGCCATCTGGTCTCAGGTGTTTGCCTAGTTTTAAGCTATTTGTAGCCCTTTCAATTTTAGTTTGGAATAGCATTTTCTCTGACCTAATTGCATCATCTTTTCTAAATAATGTATCTCTTCTGAAGAATTTACATGTTGTGATATATATAAGTTAGCACAGAAATCCTCAATACCTGATTTCACAGTTCTCAGACTTTTTTTGTTTTGCCATATCCATTTGAATTTAATTTGACAGATAACTTTCCTAGGTGCATCCTTCTTATAAGGTAAGACAACTTCTTTTATCTTAATGCCCTTTTCATAGAAAAATCTTTTGACTAGTTTCATTTGCAGCTTTGCCATTTTACTCAGCAATATATTAAGATCTCCTTTTACCCGTATTAATGTTCTGTATTGCTTTTGTTTTCCCGTGTGTCCTCACGTTGCGCTTCCAGTTTTTTTATTTCTTTCTCAAGGAAGGCAATCCTCTACTATTGTTCTTCTGAACTCCTACAAATCTCCTTGTAATTACAGCCTTCAGTTCACTGCTTTCTGTATGGTAGCATCACTAGTAACCCAGAATCATTTAATTTTGTATATTCCAGAACATCTTTATAAATCTGTGACAGTAGCTTTGTGTTCTGTACTAGGGCACCATTTAATATCTAGTGCAGTCTTTGCTTTTCCTCCTTTATATTGTGTTGAATAGCCTACACAGGGGATTGTCTGAAAAAATAATGTCTTTGTAAGTTTTATAAACTTTTATATGAATGTTTTTAATCGACATACTTAATCTTTGTTATGGAAGATTAATATTGGATATTGAATGAAATTGTGGAGTCTTTCTCCAGAATTTAATTTTGTCCATATATCCACCAGTTGCATTTCAGAGCTTTCTTTTGACTAGTACTTATTATATTTTAAAATAAGGAAAGTCCCACACTCTTATATTCTGCTTTCCAACAATAGATTTCAAAGAGCTTTACAAAAGAGGTCAGTATCATCCCCATTTTACAGATGGGAAACTGAGGCACACAGAGGTAAAGTTAATTGTCCAAGGTCATACAGCAGGTCAGTGGCCGAACTAAGAAAAGAACTCAGCTCTTCAGTGTCCCAGTCAGTTCGCTATCCACTAAGCAACACTGCCTCTGTTAATTAAGTCTATTATAGTTCCAAGAGACTATTTTATAAGTATTATTGGTCTCATATATATGTATGTGTATATATATAGAGAGAGATAGATATAGATATATATATAGATATAGATATATAGGAGAGTCAGTGTTATGAGTCGCTAACACTGGAATTGTGTGCCTTCTGTTAAGTCAGGCCAAACGGATAGAAAATAAGTGCTTGTCAGTGGAGACAGCATTACATAGAAGCAATATCTATCCATCCTGAGATCATGCTACTGGGATGGAATAGTTGGGTTCTTTCCAAAGATAGATTATCCCTGGTGGTGAACAAATGGATCTGGCTGGTTGCCTAGCTGTAAAATAATTTTCTTTTTTTTTAAGAGTGGGTGTGGGTATTTTGTTGTTTTTAGTAAGTAGGTAGGATTAAATAATTGTGTGTGTGTGTGTGTGTGTGTATGTATGTATACATATACATGCACACACATAGACACAAAACAACTATGCTAAGAGAACACTACTAAGGTTCCAAAGTCAAGCACTCGGTATGTGATCATGTAATTAAAAACTGTCTGCATACATTATGATAATGTTGCGTGTGCAACCTTAATTCTGGCATTTCCTAACTTTCAATTTTAACGTGGGTTTTTCTTTGCCTAATTTATATGGCTTGATATTGGCAGTCATATGGTCCATCAGCTGAGCTGGAATCTTTAGATCCACCACACGGACCTCTGCCACTTGAGCTAATGTAGTCAATGATAGCAACAGTAGGTTGTCATCCTCTCTGTGGACCAGTACTAGAGGACTATGAGATCGTAGGTGAGTTTCAAAGATACTTGCTGACAGCAGAGGAATGGCAAGACTCAGAAATCTCTGGTACTATTTGAAGTTGTGACGGGAAGCGTTCCCTTGTAGGCACAGACTTTTCTGCTCATTTCCGCCAAGCCTGACCCCTTCTTTCCAACCCCTTCTTTCCAACCTGTCTCTGTCTCTTCTCCCTCCGGCTTCATTTCCCAGTTTCATTCTCCTGTCTTACACAGTCCCAGGCTTTTCATCAAGGTCCCAGTCTCCATGTCCAGACAGGCCCAGTGTTGCCCTGGAATTGAGGGGAATGTTACCCCAGAATTTGATCAAGCAGCCATATTTATTCATTGAGCCACCATGAATTAATAAAATAGAATATCACATAGTTCAGGATTAATTTGGACAAGCAGGGCTTCTGGTGGCAAGGTCAAATACTAGCTGCAGACTTGCAATTTCTGCTAATTAGAATGCGAGGAGGAGAGAAAAGAGTCAACAAATAGAGATTGAAAGAAAATAAGTGGATGGAGACCTTGATTTGGGGTGCCTTTGATATAGAAGCTTATTATGACTAAGATTATTAGGAATATTTTGTTGCTAAGCAATTTATTGAAGTTAAGAGAGGTGATGGCCCTGTAAGGGTCACTATGAGCTATGTGTTTTGTAAAAAATAGTTATAAAAAGACTAGATAAGAGCATACTTTGGTGCAGTTCTCTGAAGCTATCTAGAGAGGTTTTTTTCTAACACCATACTCCCCAGCAGGGAAGTGACTGGCCATCGCTGACCTGCTGCTAATTACTCCATCCCATCTCAGATTCTAGGTAATTATTTGGGATGTTCTAAATCTATTGCTTATGTCTGTGTGTGGTTAAATATAATAAATAATAGTTTTAGATAAGAGCACACTTACTGGTATCAATCTTTCATCAGCTGGAAGCTCTGTGTTCCCACTGATTTATTCCTGACACTGCTTGGAGTGAAACAGTTAAGTTACCACTGCTTTAGGTTCAGAAAATCTGGGGTATCACCAGTTCCCCACTCCTGGTTCCTCTTCTGATTGTTTTTTCCCTTCTCCCTTGCCTATTGGTTTCTAGTCTCCATTCTCAGGCTGCTCATCCAATCTTAGTCATGCCCACCTTCCGCCCTCCAATCACCACCACTTCCTTGTCCTAGTTCTCCCCCTGCCTTCAGCTCCTCATCTGATTTCAGTGTGTTCCCTCCAGACAAATGGCTCCCACTCACCCCGTTTCTCTCACCAGCTCCCAGTCCAAACCTCCTCTTCCTGCACTCTGAGCTCCCATTGCCAGTTTCTTTTCCCAGACCGTTCTAGTTTTTCTTCCTCCTCCTCCAGTCCGAGTCCCATGATCCTCCTTGTCCACATCTTTTCCTTTCTCTCCCCCTGGCCTGGTTTAGCTTCCTCCTTCATGATGCCTAGGTGCCAGCAGAGAGGGCTATTGAGAGCACAGCAGACACAGGCTCCTTGCTCTTAGTTCCAGTGCCCTGCCTCATCCCAGTCTGGGGCGCTGGGAAACTCAACTTCACCCCTGTAGCTCTGGGCTGGAGCATTTTCAGATGCCTTGTGGGGATGGTCAGCACTAGGAGCTCTAAAAGGCTGGAGCGTGCTCAGTAAGAATGGAATCAATGGAGGTTTCAGCTGTTAAACGCTCCAGGAATTCTCTCCTGAACGTGGGTGAATGGTGATTTTTCCAGGCTTATAAATTGGCCAAATTTGGGCAGATTTTCATCGAACGGCAAAAAGACACTTCCCTAACACAAAGGTCACTCCCCTGACAAATTTCAAGCCCCTGTTCCAAAGCATGGGATCATTAGAGCAGTTCAAAGAAAGGGTTAACAGAATTTTTTAACATGGGCAAAACAACATATTTTTTCTTAGCCTTGTTCTCAGAAATGGTTGAACTGTTTTGATTGAAATCCAAACGGTTAAAATTTGTCAGTTATAAGTAACCAAAAAAGAGTCTTGTAACGAGTTCTAAGGCAACCTTTTAATTATAGGCAGGGCTACCAGCCCAGCCTATCAGATATATTACCCACTCTTAAACAATACAAGTATTTTGCAGCTGGCCAACTAGCCAATTCCTTTCACTCGCTACTAGGGATATTATAATAGTAACTTGGAACAGTACCCAACGTTTTCATACCAGTAGCCCTATTTCAGATGTTAGTTACTGATCCAATGCAAATTTTGTATAGATGATAAAGGAAGGGGAACAAATTTGTCTTCCTCATGAATTAACGTATCTCAATATACAAGAATAACAGCATTATAAACTCGCAGCACATTCGCGTCCAACAGCTTTTCTGTGAGACTGCTATATTTTCTTTTAAAAAAACCAACCCTTCTTGACCTGCAATATACCAAAAATATAGGATTTTAAGATGAGATTTTCAGAAGCATTTAGCATTGGCCTTTTTCTGCTCCTATTTAAAAGTTGGTGCTTTTAGCTTTGGAAGTCCCTCTTTCAATTGCTACTTTGCTAGCATGGCAACCACCACACGTACCCATCCTGCTGGAGTTCAAGCAGATATTCAAGAAAAGGTTGAGGTATTCTCCGAGCTCTGGCTATTTTACACACAAACGCACGCACTCACAGAGCAGAATTAAGGTACACACCCGCCACCATCTCACACACACACTCAGTTACTCTCCCCTACCCCAACAGGAACCATGCTGTACCAGACAAACTCCTCCAGAGAGGATCCAGGCAAAGATGTTTGCTTAACACAGCAGCTCTTTGAAAAGGCAAATAAATGGACAGCGAAGCTACACAAACGTGCCACTGTGCAGTGATTTCCGTTTTGCATTTGAGTTTAGTGCCAGCAGACCCTGACTCCACGACTGAGATCTGAAGGAAAAGGAGAAAGCAATTGTTCATTATTACAGTTTCAAGTCAGGCGTGTGATGGAAATCAGTATTGGAAAATATACAATCCTACAAAGACAACGGCTGGCTCAAAACACCTGCCACTCCCCAGCCAAGTAGTAATTAAGACCCCCACCCTGCAACCTGTACCTATACAACACACCATTGATGGGGCTCTGCATAGGCTCATGAGTCGAGGGGTCTAGACACCAAGCATTGGTCCTACTGAAATCAATGGAAAACTTCCCTTAACTTCATCAGGAGCAGGATTTGGTCCTAAATATTCTTCCAGATGCCAGGCCAGATTCTGCTCTTAGCCTCACCATTGGTGTCGCTGTCAATTTAGCTGGAATTACTCCAGCTCTGCATCAGTGTAACCGACAGCAGAACCATAGTCGAGCAGGTTGGCAGAACAGCCATTTAAGAAGCGTCAGAAAGAAACAAATAGCAACCGAGAGCAGTCTTACAAGGAAAAGAATCACCCCGGCAAGAAAATCAAAACCAATGCGATGTTTTCAAAAAGGGAGCTCGTCTGTAATGGAGCCTTGCTTATGTCAAGGTGGAAAAAGCCAAAACCCATTGATCTTTCAGCCATGTGGAATATTCTCCTGTGACTCACAATTGCACTTTGATAGATGCTGAATAACAGAAACAGCAATGGGGTTGGCTCATTCGCCCTGACATAAGCAAGGCTCAATTAAATATGAGCTTTCTGTTTTCCAAGCATTTCTGGAGGTTACTTTTTTTCTTGGTAGTGATTTCTTTCCTCAGAAAGTGAGCTGGTTATCTTGGGCCAAGTTCGTGCCTGGTGTCAGTCAGCAGGGCTGAATTTGTCTCTTTGGGTGGTTGGTTGTTTTGGGGGTCATCTGGTTACACTCCAGAAGAGGTTAGGGGATGGTAGTAGATGTGAAGCAATTGCTGGGGCATTGGGGGTGGGGAGAGGGAGAAGAGGGGAAGGGGCTGTTCTACTGATGTAGGGACAGGGCTCAGTTTCACAATCTGCTGTTCACATGTCAAGCTCAGGACAGCTCAAAACAGTTAAGAACAAGAAATCCCAATTTTTTACTTACTCCAAAGCTGTCCAGCTGTGCCTTATAAGTACCAATCTATTACTTTGCAACTTGGTAATTCCAGTGCTCTCAAGACATAATGATAGCTAATCTAACAGCATGGGGTGGTGGAGCAGCTCAGCATTACACAAACATTAGACACATACTTCAGGCCCTGAAGCTGCTGGAGGAGGCCTGTATAATAGAAACGACATCACAGGAGCCCAGGGTAGCCTTGTATTCACAGGGTGGTTTCTGCCGAGAGCTAGAGGTGAATATCTACCTCTGTATCTGTTGTCTGTAGTGCCCAGCATCTGAGAATCGAAATGCTGATTTTGCCCTTTGACTCCTGCATGATGATGCACAGTTTTAACGTTCTACACTCTCAGGCCCTGATCTTAACCCCTTGAGCACAAACCATTCCCAACCAAGAAGGAGTACGTCACGGGGCTCTTGTCACCCGCAAGCCAGTTCCCACACCTCTGTGGTGTATGTAATGATCAGGGCCCATTGCATGGGAATAATTAAAACTCCTGCTGTGTTTTTAAATGGTTTGGAGTCAGCCTCGTGGCTCACTGCGTGTGGAATAGCCGGCCAGCATGTAAGCAATTCCTGCGTTCTTTGGAGGAGGCCTAGGGAGCAGCTGAGAGAGGCAGGCATCCAGGAAGGAACTAGGGGCTCAGTTCTCTTCCCAGTAAGGCTAAAAAGAGGGAGAGATGGTGGCAGCGTGCTGTGCCTTTGGGGCACGTACAATTCATACACAATGAGAGGCAATTGATGATTGAAGTGGCTCTTCCCGCCACTGAATTGAAGTGTGCCAGCATGAGGCTTGCACCCCCATCCATTTGCACTGTCCCAGCCCCTCCAGAAGATAAACAGGGTGTAAAAGAAGGCAGGATGAGCCCTTCTCGGTACTGAAGGCTGGGCTCAGTCCAGACCAGTCTGCTTACAGCATTCAGGGCAGCCATAGGGACCTGCTAAGAGGTTTTGAACAATTGGGTGTGTGCCCTTTTTGGCTTCTTTCTAATGGCTAAAGGAGGCTTGAAAGGGGTGAGTGTGTGTGTGTGTGTATGCATTCGGGTAACCAGTCAGCAAGTGTGAAAAATTGGGACAGGGGCTGGGGGTAATAAGTGCCTATATAAGATAAAGCCCCTATAAAATCAGGACAGCTGGTCACCCTAGTATGCGTGTGCCCGTTTTGGAATGGGGGGGAAGGGATGGAGAATTGCGGCGCTAGGTTCTTGTCTGTAGGTTTTTCACCTCAGAAATGTCAATGATGGTCTTCCCTGGCCTTTCTGGATGTCTCAGAGCACGAGTACTGGGAGCTCTCAGACCTTGCTGAAAATCTTTGGAGTGTTCAGTCTTTCCCAGAGACATCATTTCCGTTCTTAATTAGGCATTGAAGAGAAATAGGTTTTAACAAAAACAAGCAACAGATTGTTTCCAGCAGCCTCTCTGTGACTGAGCTCTGCCTCCACTCTCAGGATGGGATCATTTCACTAATTATCCAGCTTCCATCGCTCTAGTTCACACTAGGGTTTTCCTTAAATTCTCCCACCATTGCACGATCACCACCCAGCTCCATGTTGAAAGCCTAGCGTTCAGCAGCCACTGCCTTTGCCAAGTCATCTCCCAGTGGTGGAGCTGCACCGCTGGTGAGGCAGCGGTGGGAGAAATTATCAAAAATGCTAGTAGCAAAACAGCTGGAGAGTTTTCCCAGGGAGAGAAGAGCTGAATTTCTAATCTAAGAAAACAAGCAGGGAAAAAACCCTGTAAAGAAAAAGGAAAAAGAAACCCTTCAAGCCTTCTTTATACATCACACAGGCAGAAATAAAGAAGGACACACCCTTCCCTCCCACTTTTTCAGGTCACCTTGAAAGAGCGAGAACAATTAAGTCAGTCTTCTGTCCCTCAGCCCTCTCCCACTAACCTACTAAGGGCAACAGCTCCCATTCTCCCCAGGCTGAAACTGGAGAGTAAAAAAATTAGTCTGGTTCTCTCAGTATCACAGAGTATTATTCATCTAAAGACTTTTTAAAAAGAATTGAATCCACGTAGAGTTTGAGAAACCCTTTGAGTTCACTCGGTCTGATGAATTGGTGTGTGTGTGCGCATGAGAGAGAGAGAGAAAACACTCTTTCTGCCTCTCTCTGCATTTGTATCAGTGTGTGTTTGTTTTCCGCAGCTGCAAATCACTACGAGCCTGAAGAGGCTTTCACAAAATCCTGCTCGGAGTCAGTCGTCTGCACCAGCGTTTCCCTTCACAAATACATTGCCAATGGCAGGGGAACACCGAGAGCTTGGTGGATCATTTAAAAACAATAAGGTGTTATTAAATAACAAAACATTCTTTACCATGGTCCAGATAGAGAGAGGAATGGGAAGGATCCTGTCTCTTTGCTGCCAGCTCACTTAGTCTAATGTCTGTCCCATCCATCTCCTATGTGCTCTGCCTCAACTGCCTGGTGTACTGCCCTGGTGTTTCTCTTACCCTCTGGGTTTCTTATCTCTGCCTTATGCCTTATGTCTCATTCCATCCTACAACCCATTGTTCTGGTGACATCAGCTGTCAGACAGGAAGCTCTCACTGCCCTAGTACACCTATATGAGGGGTAGAAGTTCACCTTCCTCTGAAGAATCTGGCACACACTCCTGCCCAAGGCAGGACAACATTGACTGATCTGGCGTTGCTGTGTTGCTGGGCGGTGGTGCAGATGCCTGAAGCTGGTGCAGGGAGAGGCAAACCACACTTCCCTGAGCTGGCCTGGTGCCTCATGTCCTAGTGACGGTGGGTGGAGTTACCACAGCCCTGCAGCAGGTGCTGCGTGTGATAGACTCTGGGGTGAACTTGGACCTAGATGATCCCCTAGGACTATGACGCGTTTAAGGCCAGAAGGGGCCAGGCCCATCCAGACCTCTAGCATTACCCCAGCGAGAGCCCCTCTCACACGGTTAAAATGGCTCACACGGTTAAAATGCCTATCATTTTAGTTTAATCCATTGTTATGATGCCAAGCTCCTTGTTTCACTGCCCATTTTGGCCATGTCAATGACAGAGCTAAGCAAATCATGGCACTGGGGAGGAGGTAGGCAATGATCTGTGGATGTTCATTCAAATTTGAAAATGAATTTAATTTCAGTTGCACTTATGGCCTCCTCATGTTTGTCTTCCACGCATGGTCCAACTCCCAAGCTTCACTAGCACTGCTATGCCGGAAAAACAAACGTGATGCTCAGATACTGACCTACTCGCCAAAAGCAAATTTCAAATTGCATATTTGATTGCCAGATTTGAAATTCACAGTGCTGTGCCAGTCCATTTCATAAGTCATCCAATGAGGGAACAGAAACAGTACCACCTGGGTTATGTAACTAATCAACAGGGCATGAATTTCAAATAAAGACTGTTTCCAGTGAACTGCTAGAGCGATATTTGCACAGGGGGGAAATTGCAAATTAGTTGTAATACTAAATAACTATGAGGACTTTGCAATCTATGTGTGAACATCCCATGGATTGAAAAAGAGGGGAAAACTGACATAGATATTCATTATCAATTGTTCATTCAGCTCCAGTTGCTAAGATCTAACCCAGGGATCTCAAATTGGAGTTACCAGGAGGACCATATGAGGACTAGTACGTTGGCCCAAGGGCTCCATCACTGACACAACCCCTGGCTGCCCCTGGCCCTGCTCCACTCTACCCCTTCCATGAGCCTCTGCCCCTTCCCTGCCCCTCTTCCAACCCCTTCCCCAAATCCCCACCCCTGCCCGGCTTCTTCTTCACCTTCTCCCCTGAGCATGCGGCTCCCTGCTCCTCCCCTCTCCTTCCTGGAAAGCGCTAAGCACTGCCAAACAGCTGTTTGGCAGTGGGAAGCACCTGGCGGTAAGCAGAGGAGTGGTGACGCGGCACACTGGAGGGAGGGGAAGCGGGGGAAAGGGAGCTTGGTGAGCTGCAGGAAATAACTCGGGGGAGAGGGGTGGGAGAGGGGGCATGGGGAGCTTGGTGGGCTGCAGAAAATAACCCTCATGTTTGAGACTCCTGATCTAACTATTCTTAAAAAGACTATGCAATGTCTTTGTAAAGTGCGGTTAAGTTCTGTATAGTGACCATACCAATGACTCTGTGCTCAGCAGATCTGCTCCCTGGGTGTATTCTGCTTAGGTTAGTACCAGTAATAAATTGTACTATCTTAAACTCCAACCGTCTCTGTTGTGCCCATCCCGCTGTGGGAGAGTGAGCTGGAAATAAATCCTATTCTGGCTTGCACTAAGTTCCACTTGCAGAATCTAGAGGTATGCACGTCCATCGCACCTTAACTACAACTAGATTAGGCTTCTCGTGAGTCAAGGTTACTGATGATGAAGCGGGAGCTGGAAAATACCCAGCTTTACTTTTAGATCCTGGTGTAATTTGCAAGGCCTGCAAATCTTCATCCCTCTTTCCTAAGCAAACTTGGTATGGAATCCCTGAGAGGTAATTAACGTGGAATTCCCCCATGTCATTTTTATGGGCTGTTTCCAAAACGAAGCCACTCTTTAAAATTTTTCTTGTTCAACTTTGTTTTTTTAAAGGTGTATCTGTCTCTCAGATACTAGATTCATTATTCCAGCGTCGTTCTCATCTCGTCTATGATTTTTCGCACTGACATTTGCTATACTCCAAACACTGATCCTGCATTCAAATACCTGCATCGCCTCTCCAATAGCGGTTCCACTGTTAGAAAGCAGTCATTGCTTTTGAGTTATTGTCCTCCTATTTCCAGTTTCAATATTAGACTTCAGAACTGATCTCTAAGTATCTGTTGGCTTTCCTGATACCTCTCAACCTTGTCTTTCTGATTGATTATCCAGTTGTGTTCTCCATTGTTCTGATGACTTGCAGTTTGCCTGGTATATGTCACTGGCCTGCTACTGCTCTGTAATGTTAGCTCTTGGTCTTTCATAAGTCTCTAGTGTCTTCCAGCCTCTGTCCCGTGTCCCTGATCTCTGTCACAGGTCCATCCATCTCACAGATGCCTTTCTTTTGTCTCTTCTCCTTCGGGAGGAGGGGAGGTATGTTATCTCTCTAAAGCCCTGTCCACAATGGGTTCAGAAATGTGCTAGTTAAAACCAGCTCTAAAACACAGTTGTTTCTAATGGGATTCTAGTCTAATTTCTCTGACAAGTATGGATGTGGATTTTATGGGTGTAGACAATAAAATCATACTGCAGACTATCTGGTCAATGGCATGGTTAGGCAGGCAAAATTCACAGAAAAAATCACCATCCAGAAAGGTCAGAGGAACTGGGCCAGAACTATGTGAGCAACAACTGTATTTAAACCTCCTTGTAACTAGCATGCTCTGAGACTACTGATATGGCCTAGTACTTGTCCTAGATCTGTCTGTCTCTCGCTGCCTGTCTCAGGTTGTCCATCTCTCTGCTATTTGTTCCATGTCTGTTGATCTCTCTGTCAATCTGTTCCAGGTCTAGTTGTTGCTGTGATGTTTAATCCACTGCCCTGTTTTCCTAAATCCTGCACAGAATTTGTTTCTCCTTCTGAAATATTTTCTGTTTTTATGTCTGTCCCAGGTGTCCTTTTAGCTCCAAAGGTCTCTTTCAATTTCCTCCTCCTTCAAGGGCTGGCTTGCTTTCCTGCTAATTTACCGGGTCCAACAGTTGATCTTGTTGCTAATTGATGTCCCCTCTCTCTTATGTTGTTTCATGTCGGCTGTCTTTGCCATGGTGTCTGATCCACTGGTTGGTAGCTCTGATCTCTGTGTGGTGACTGATCCATTGCTTTCTTTGGCATGCTTGTACGTCCCCGATGTATCTCCCTCTCATATGCTTTTTTCTTGCAGTTCAAATATTGGGCTTGGTGACCCATCCTCAAGGACCCTTAATGTTGAGTCCCCTCTGTCCGTCAGCAAATGTACATGATGATTAGGCAACATTCATGACATCAGCCGGGAAAAATCCACTGAGACGCAGCTTTCTGCTGTCCGGAACCATCAGTGAGACACAGGCCCAAAGGTAAGAGGAGACTTTTTCAATCACACCATGGGAGAAGGGCGTGAACTGCGATGAACAGAGAGATGTGGGACAGCTGGGGAAGAAGCTGTGTAAGGGGATCATGTAGATATAACAAACCAGAAAGATCAAATCCATTCTTGATAGAGATCAGGTACATGGAAACAGAGCCTGGAAATGATGTACGAGCGTGACTGCTACGAGTGGACAGTGTCATAGTGACACTAACACTGTAACCCATGTACTTGGCTACACTGGCTGAAAACTGGATGGCATCTACTGGGTGGCAGCCCTGTGTGGAACCTCAAGGAGAACTGAACAAAGCTCTTTCAAAAGCATGCTGTCTGCTACCCTCTAAACCCATCCTCATAATCGCTGCATCTATCTGTGCTCACCAAGGGAACGACATCCACAGAGTCTTAGAGATGGCCCAAACCTCAGCCCTCAGTCCAAACACCCCACAAGTCTGACGGTATTCAAAATTCAAATGCTGAGCCAACTTTCAATTGAAGGCAAGGGACGGTGGCCATTTTTATGAAGTCAGCCACCCCCATAGGTAACAAAAGAGTGGCGGAGATCTCAGAATTATTGTCTCTGCTGAGTTTAGGGGAACACTGCAGCACTGCAGATTCCCCCCACCTGCCTCTGAGAGGCAGCTGGTTGAAATAGCAGTCAAGAAACGCATTCGGCAAAGTTTGCCTTTGTTATTTGCCATTCTCTTTAGTTTTCAACTGCACTTAAAGGAAATCACAAGTGAAGAAGCAGCAGCATATTCATTATACATGAAGGTGGCCAGTCTGCAGGCTTCCAAACTTGTCATTGTTGTTGGTTAATAGGTAGCTGCACATACCCTACAATACATACATTAGTTTCTGATCAAGCATGTGTATTCGCTGAGTATGAAGAGGCTAGAAAATGGACAGATCAAAGTGAACTCTTGAAATACTCATTCATTTTCCTCCTCTCTCACACACACACTATTCAAACAGCCCTGCTATGCAGTACTGGTGGATGCATCTTGATTCATGAATTATGACCCTTCTATCTGGAATGTGGCTTTTGGGAGAAAGTTGGGTGGGCTTTTTTTAAGATCGAATTTGCATTCTTTCATTGAATTTAGGGATTATGGAACAAATGATTTTTCCAAAACCGAAGTGCAGTATGTACCTTCACCCCAACTTGCACAAACTGTGTTTTTTTACAAAGCAGAAAGAGAACATTGGGTTCGCATCACCTCTATAATTTAGTTTTCTAAAATTAGTCTTTGCCATGTGTTGGCTGTTCAAATGTCTGGCTGCGTGGAGTTCTAGGAAATTTTTGTGTTTCTTGTCTCCACCCCAAGACCATTTTAAAGGTTTTCATCCATCCATTGAGAGAGATAACTGTTGTATAAAGGCGCACAGTGAAGTATTCTTTTTTTTGCAGCGTGTAATTTTTTTTCGCACTGTTATTTGAAATATGCTTTTTAAGAGGACAAAAGGGAACAATTTAATGGAAACAAATTTGTATAGGAAAAAGCACAGCTGGATAAAAAGACTCTTTTTGCATTATTGCTGGGGAAGACAGGCAAATTTGAGCAAGGGTGGAATTAAAAAGTGAGCTTAAACATTACTTGCATGGGTTCTTGAGACTGAAAAGAATAACAACTTCAGGAATAAGCTTTGCTTAGAGCCTCCATTTACAGTTGAATAAAGTTTATGGCAACTACCTTATTTTACCAAACTCCACTTTTTAATCCTTTTAAGTAAATGTAGCACTGGGGAAAGGTTGTATCGACAGCCCTGGAGACAGGTCTGGTTTACTCCTAAAACATAGGTCAACTTGGTTACGTTGCTCAGGGCTGTGAAAAATGCACATCCCCCAGAGATGTAGTTAAGCTGACTAAGCCCCACTATAGACACCACTAGGTCAATGGAGGAATTCTTCCATTGACCTAGCTACCGCCTCTTGAGGGAGTGATTTACTCCAGGGACGAAGAAAGCCTTTCCGTTGCCGTAGCAAGTGCCTAGACTAGTGCTATAGCAGCATAGCTGTAGTGTGGACAAACCCCGAGAGATGGTTATACAGTCAGCAGTCCTAGGGACAGACAAACAGAAGTCCTGGAAACACACAGACAGAGGTAGAGGCCAGATGGAACAAAGAGGTAACAGTCAGGGAGGGTAGGCAGGAAAAGATAGGAAAATTCCTTATCCAGGGGCAAAATTTCAAAAGCACCCAAGTCTCATTTTCAAAAGTGACTTAGCCAGTTAGGCTCTGTTTAATTGAAAGTCAGTAGGACTTCTGCACTTAAATCCCATTAGGTGCTTTTGGAAATTTACTCCTGGACACAAACACATGGCCACTGGCTAAGCAGGACAGACAGACAACAATCTGTGTATTGACAGAGACAGACCCAGACCCAGGCAGTGAATTACAAATATCAGTGCTAAGACAGTAGGCCTGGGACAGGAAAGACAAAAGACAGTTTTGTTATCTCAGTTTATAAGCCCTGCATCTTGAAGGCATTTACATCAAAGACTCCCGCAGGGCTTTCTCAATTGACTGTTATAAAGTCTAATGTTGAGTTATCAAGGATGTAAAATGGAATTTACAGCAAGAGCAGGATAAGGGCTTTATTCCTGGTGCAAAATAGGAGAAAATGAGCAATTTGAGAATTATTAAGCCAAACAGGTTGGGATGGGTTTCTTTGGATGCTGCAAGAGGTGGATTTTGCTCACTGCAGAATGGTTAATGATGATGAATGGCCTTCTTCTCCCGTTCGCTGTTCCACCTCCCTTCTGCCCAAGCCTCGGCAGCATCTGTGGTAAGCAAAGCTGGCCAAATGCTGCCAGCCCAGTGTCTGGGAAGATACCTTCAAATGAAAGCCACTCATTAGCTTCGGCAGATTTTCAGTCTCTCTTACATTCGTGCAAGCAAGTTTGTTTTCATGGGCTCTTTGCAGCAGGAAGGGAAAGCGCCACTTGAACAGATGAGTATTTATACAAGTATTAGCACAGCCACCCTGAGAGCAGCCAGTGCCTAGGGAGTCAGCCCAGCAGAAAACAGCAAGACTTTGTGTGACTATTGCACAGCACAAGCAGGTGAATTTTGGATAGCAAGTACAGGAGGCTGAGGAGTAACCCCTCAGGCTGACATGTTTGCATAAACCGTTTGCCAAATGATTTCACTCAAGGAACAGATTAGTAAAAGTCAAAACCTTCTTGTGGGGAATTTGCTACATTCATCAAATAAATTGTTTGCTCTAAACAGCTTTGCCCAGTCTAGCTCCAGGATTTCAGCCTTGTAATTTTGCTGGCATTGGGTACCAGCGCCACAGCCATGAAATCTCACTGCCAACCTCTTCTTCCCCCGCTTTTTCCAGGCCATCAGCAGCAAAACCCCTGCCAGTAGCCCAGACTGTGGCCCTTCCAGTGCGCACCGTTCATTTAAACTGAAGGATCTCTCAGTGACTCCATCTGCTCAGTGACGTTAGGAAAGGAAAGGTTACAGCACCAGTTAGTATGGTGCCCTCAGAATATAACCTCTCTATCTATTGGGCTGGAAGGAAGGAAGCATGTGATTGGCTGCTGGAGGTTCTGAACCACATAGGTGTCCTGGAGAACAGTCAGCCTTGTTATCTTCATTTTTATTAAAGGAATAAAAAGGCCTGGCTCAAAATCGTTGCCCTCTGACAGCAGCTTGGTAGCCTGTAGTGTGAAATGAGATGAGGGGCTCAGTCCAGATGTCCCCAGGTCAGAAACGTCACGGGTTTCACAGGGGCGACCAGCGTTTCTCGAACTGGGAGGCCTGACCCAAAAGGGAGTTTTAGGGAGGTCACGAGGTTATTTTATGTGGGGGTCATGGCAATGCTGCCCTTACTTCTGCGCTGTCTTCAGAGCTGGATGCCGGAGATCAGCGGCTGTTAGCCGGGCGCCCAGCTCTGAAGGCAGGGTCGCAGCCAGCAGCAGTGCAGTAGTAAGGGTAGCAGAACTGTAACCCCTCCTACAATAACCTCGCCACCTCCCTCCTTTCCCCCCTGCAAGTTCCTTTTTGGTCAGGAGCCCTACAATTAGAACACCATTCAATTTCAGATTTAAATAGCCGAAATCGTGAAATGTATTATTTTAAAAATCCAATAACTCTGAAATTGACCAAAGTGGATCATGAATTTGTTAGGGCCCTAGTCATGATTCTATGAAGTTACAAATGCTAAATTAGGATTATTTAAGTCATACATTCCCCTATATATATAGGCCTAATTGTGTCCCAGGCACTTCTGTAGGATGAAATTTGGCCACTACTGTGTGCATCAGGAAAACTTCCAGCTACGGAGATCTATTAGAGTGTGAGGTTAATCTCTGACAAAAATGTGGAAACTGTACTGTTAGAGACATTTAAAACCAGCCTGGACAAAGATGTCCCGAAGGAGTCAACTCTGCATTGCCAGGGGTGGGAAGGGAGATAAACTCAGTTTTCTCCTCTACAACTTGAATAAAGTCTGTGATCTCACAAATATGTGTAAAGTATTAGGGCAAATATCTGCCACTCTGGCATCATAGATAGAGAACTGCAGAAACTGGACTTGCTGCATCACAACCACCCACACTGAGTGTTAGGGTTTCGGAGTGGGATGCACACCCCTCCTGTTCTGCAGTCTGTCTTTCTGTGCTCTCCGATCAGACCCTTGTTCCCCTACATCTAGCAAGCAGGCAGTACCTGAGGCCAAACAGGAACATAAACTCTCCCACGATGCATGTAGACAAATATGCAAATAGTGTATATGCGGGGGGAATAATTCCTTCCTGATACTCACAGAGAATCAGCTTACAGCCTGAAGCTCTGATCACTTTTATCTTAGTTAAAAGATAAAACTAACAGTAACTACACATCACTCCTAAAATTACCCAGATCTTTTCAAAATGCAGCCACTCTGTTGAACTCACTGACCTCCAATGGGAGCAAATTCCACAGGCTGCCTTTATTATTATGACCTGGCCCCTAGGGGGCCCCTGCACAGACATCCAGGTAGATACAGTCCCTTTCCCCAAGCCTGTGTTTACCTCCCTGCACCAGTAAAAGAGGAGGGACACTTCTCAGTGTAGTCACCCAATCTCTCCTGGCATTCTGGCCCTGTGGATCAAACCTGGACAAGAAGGGTGTGACCATCATACTGGAGCCAACCACGCGAGCAGGCTCACCAGCAGAGAGCCCAAGCCTGGCTGCGAAAGAGCCTCTGAAACAAAAGGCAAAGAGTCAAGGGTGTCAGGTAAAATTTGGCTGATGGGATTAAACAGCAGCTCCCAACGGAGAAGCACATGGTGTCACACTGAGACCCATGTAGAGAGTGACCCAGAAGGGCACCACTTCCCTAGGGCCTGAATCTTCCTCTGAGCTTCTTTTAGTTATTTGTTAAACCAGCCTGTTTGGAAATTAGCCATCCAAGCACCTTTCCCTCCCACTCCCATCCTCTGTGTCTCTCCGCCATGGACATTAACATCGGAATGCCTGCATTGGATCTGAATGGATTTTAATAACCCCATGCGAGCCTACATTAATAAACCAGTGTGAAAGGCAGCAGGCAGCAGCTGAAAATGAGCCTCCTGGAAACATGGCTATAAAACATGTACGTTGGTCTGCCTGTCAGATAGACACAAGGATACGTATGGCGATAGAGAAATAGTCTAGTTCATCTATCTAATCTGTCACCTTTTCCATCACACTCACACTTAACTGCCTGCCTGAGGCTAACATCTAGATCCGGGGTAATCAACAGGTGGACTGCAGGCCAAATCCGGACTGCCAGATGTTTTCGAACAGACCCTGAAATCTTTTTTATTTATTTTTTTGTTATTATTATTTATTATTTTCTCTGGGAGTCTGGACCTTGACTATACTTTGACCAAGAGATCTGTACCCTAACAAAAAATAATTGACTACCCTTGATCTAGACCAGGCCTGCACAACATGTGGCCCAGGGGCCACACGTGGCCCGCACGGGCTCACTGTGCAGCCCGTGGGGGGTTAGTAGGGGTGGGGCAAGCCAAGCAGTGGGGTGGGGAGCAGCGGATGGGGGCAGGGAGAAGGCGGGGCTTTTCGGCCCGCAGCTGTTTTTTTTGTGGTAATATGGCCCTCGCTACTTTCTGAGTAGTGCAGGCCTGATCTAGACTGTGGATACAGAGCCAGGTTCACTTATGGCAGCTTCACACAGTGTAGACCCTGACATAGGGGTTTTGGGGGCAGAAAAATCTACTTGAGAAGGGTTGTGGTGGCACAAATCTGCAACTGTCCTTCCCCCAGAGGGTCCAGAAGGGGCCAGCAAGGCCTGTTAAGTGAGTGGCGCCGGCCAGGAGTGGGGGGTGTGATTGATTTGGCTACTGTCTGCTTCAGCCTCTGCTATTGTGGAGCCCCCAAATGATGCAGAAACCTGGAGGGAAGGTGGAAAGGGGAAACACAGCTGCCCTCTCCTAGTGGGAGCCTCTTTCCTATGGTCTAGCGCTCAGGCTGGCGTAGGGAGGCGGAAGCAGTGAGAGTAGCTCTGGCCAGGCGCCTGAAAAGCAGGATTGAGCGAGCAGTATTTTTATAGTTGATGATTAATATAAAATGAAGGCCTTGGTTTAATACAGCCCCATATGTCAGATGCTCAAATTAGATACAGTGTAACCCAGCTGAGACACGGGGACAGTGTATAAAATATAAGAGGAAGATTAAAAGGTGTCCCCAGGCAGAAGAGGATATTTATTTATTTACAGCCTGATGCAGTACCTGACAATCGTGTAGCGCCAGAATTGACGACGCTGAAACCTCTTCTGAGACTGTCCTGAGATATGAGAACTAGACATGCCCCTGGCCTGGACGTGATCCTATTAGCTTTCCTATGGGAGTCACCTGCACTCATTGATTGGGATGACTATAGGCTGCAGGATCAGCCCTTGCTTTGCAACCTGGCTGATACCCTGTGTCCTATCTTGCCTGCTTGAGTTGGAGGGGATGATACGCCTTGTTCGAAGGGCTTGTAGAGAGTCCTCTTGTCCTGGCTTCTTCAGCCGCAGGCTTATCACATGCTCTCCTGAGTCTCCTCTTCCTCTTCTGAGAACAGAGTGCCACAGATTTGCCCCCCTTTAAAAGAGATGCATCTTCTAAAGACTCGCACGGTTGAGCAGTTGAGGCTGCTCTAACTCATGCTGGGGACTGAACTAGCCCCACGCTGGTCCCCGGTCCTGGGCGCTGCAAACACGTGTCCTGCACCAAGCGCAACTTCACTTGACCAGAAATTATAGGTCCTTGGTGGGACCAGTATGAAAATCGATGCATTGCCTGGGGGCAGGGCGATGGTGGTTTCTAGTTGGCATGAAATGCTATAGATGTAACCAACCCTGGTATAGAACACGCAGCTGTAAAGAGTGGTTTGGGGTGTCCAATATGAGACACCTTAACTTCCTGAAAATTGGACCCTTTTTGGGTGCCTCACATGGGGCATCCAAACTCACGGGTCACTTTTGAAAATTTTGACCCAAATGGGCCTCCTTTTTTTTTTAAGACGAAATTGGCGCTAACTGCCAAGTGATATTAAAGAGGCACATTCACCATAAGTAAATGCAAAATGGTTTGATGCATGGAAAGCATTTTCCATTAAGCTTGTTTGTACATAAAGAGCTAACAGTTTGAGATTATGATTATAATGACAATGATTATTATTGCTAGTTTGCCTTTAAATGGTGCTATTTTTACCCCACAGTTCTCTCTTTGGAGGAAGTAAATAAGCCTTATTAAAGAAGTCTGTCTTCCTCTACAATTCCTCCATCTCTTTTCATTGCTTCCTGTCTCATCCCTTCTCTAGTTCCACCTCTCTCCTTTCGTCCCCATTCTTCCCTCCCACCTTACTGCCACTAGAGCAATTTTTCAGAGAGGGATTTTGACGCCTACGAGTTTTAGAAATCTTTCCCATCATCTCGGCAGTGAGGCCCGGGCAGTGCTTGGATGGGAGAATGCCTTGAGAAAATCAGATGGTACTGAAAGTGGTGTGCATGGAAGTGCAGTCTTCCCTCTGAGTATGGACTGAACTAAGGCTCCAGCACTTGGGCCTGGGGTACACTGGAGGGATGGGGGTGCTCCGACCTAAGAGACGCAACTTCAGCTATGCGAATAGACTGCTTTGAGTCTTGACCACTGGATGCGAAACAAGTCCCTGAAGTTCTCGGTGCCACTCCCTGGCTCTCTCCTGCCGTACATGCAGTGAGACAGTTGGAAAACATTTGGAGGCACAGTATCCAACCCTGAACTGAAGAGGTAGGCAGAGTTGGGGGAAGGTGAAAAAGCAGCTAAGTTCTGCCAGTGCCATCTTCCATGTTAACCAGCAGGCGGTGCTCCATGGGGGTTTCCGACTGTACAGAACGCCAGCTCCGCAGGGTGCTCCACCATGCTACCAAGGTGCTGTCTGCTTCCAAATGAGATGTTGAGGGATAGGTCCTGGGGGAACTCCCAGACCGTCTAGATCACTAGTCAAAACAGTGGTGTAAAGTCTAGAATCTGTCCTTTATTGTGGGGGTTTGCTGCCCTCCTGGATGGCAAAGAGAAAGAAGTGAAGCATGCTCAGAGAGAGGAGTCAGAGCCATAACAGCAGGTCGGATGCTCCTACCTCATTAATCCTCCATTGTCAGTAATGGTTGTTGTATTGTCTCCGTCAAGGTGTTCCTGTGTCACCTGTGCATCTTCAGAAGCCAACCTGGCAGCAATCTCAGAGCAGGGGAAAGTCAGTCCTGGAGAAAATAACCGAGGCGGTAACGAGAGAGGGGAACCTGTCAGGGAAGGGGAAGTGTGATGGAGGTGCACCGGGCTGACACTTTCCCACTGAACTTTCTCTGCTTTCCACAGCACTGTGTCATGGTGTCAGATTCAATATGGCCAGCCCCTTCCGATACACGGGGGCGATTTCACATCATTTAGATGCAATATCCTCCAAACGTCTTTTTTTTTTTTTTGGCGTGTCAGCCAAATGAAGAGTGAGTTATGCAGTCAGGCATGTGTGAAGAATTGTCACAGCTCTCAGTGCAGGCAGAAAATCCCCCTCTTGGCCACCCACCATCTCTCCACTGAGCACTACGGTTTGTCTGTAGCGAAGCAGAGAACTGCCCGGAATACACCTGTCTGATCTGGAGCTGATGGCGGCCATTGCAGAGCAAGTTAACTCTTAGCGGGGCTCAGGCAGCTAAGTGATGGTTAAAGCGATGCAGCTGCGCAGACACAAAGGTAATAGACCCTCTGTGTGTTGCTTGTACCTCTACTGCACCCTGGAAAGAAGGCATCAGTTATTTTCCCCACCTCTGAAATCGGTGGAAACAACTGTTCTTTGTCTGTCTGATAACCACACTCCCCTGACTATTAAAACAGGATTGAGTTGGGGGTTTTATAGAGTCTCTCATGCTTCAGTCTACCAATGATCTTCACATAGTAATGACTCAGATACAGGCAGCAGTGCAGAGATGGGATAGACATATTCAGCAGCCATTATATGCTTAGTAATACTGTACACATAACCTTCGATCTCCAAAACAGCCCCTTTTGACTGGTACCAGGCCACAGAACCAAGCCAATGATTCCTGCCTCAGGCGTGTAACTCTGAGCTTTGTTGGAACGCATCTTTTAGAAAGACTTCCAGTCTTGATTGTGTTCAGACTCTATGCCTGATTCTAGGAGAATGCCAATAAAGGGTCCAAAGGGGATGGTATGTTTTCTGAGGGGTTTACTTAATTGCTGAGTTCTGAAGTGAGACAACTAATTATTTCACATAACCCAATAAACAGCCATCAAATGATAATGCAGTGTTGTTGGAGCCATGTCAGTCCCAGGATATTAAAGTAACCAACTGAGGGAGATGATATCTGTCATTGGACCAACTTCTGTTGGTGAGAGAGAGAAGCTTTCGAGGTTACACAGAGCTCTTCTTCGGGTCTGCAAAACGTACAGTGGAACAGATTGTTTAGAGTAGGAAGTTAACACACAGTTCTAGGGACCACCCAAGGTGAAGTGGCCTGTTAACACTCCTCCAGTCATAGGAGGAAAGTCCATTCTGTGTCACATCAAGGCTACATGATAGCCATGTGATTCTTCTGCTGCTGCTGCAGTTTGGTGGGCACAAATAACTGCAGATACATTTTACAACACTTAGGGTGTCAGTATAACTGATTTGCTGATGCAATTCAGATGCATTCAGTTGGATAGTGAAGTGCCATAAAATGCACCTGCAGTTATTTGCAGGGGCAAAGATACAAGAGCATAACTGCAGGTTGTTCCAGAAAATTGGTCCTTGCATGCACCAGCAAAATTGTGAGAGTAAAATCTAAGATATAGTTAAGGTCAGGCTGGAAACGAGGCTCTGTATCTCATTACCAGTCCAGTTCATGATCAAATATAATCTAAGAGCAATGAATCCAGAATTCAAGGCACAGTGACCTTCAATTGTAAGAATGGGATTGAGAATTGAAAATATCAGGATCTAGCCTTTTAGGAAAGGGTATTTGGAAAGCGAGCTTAGAGGGTTTAGCACTGTAGAGTCAAGTGGGAAGTCTCTCTCATGTTTACTCAGCCCTTAGGTAAAATTCCTATTGACATTGCTTGAGTAAGGACGTCATGATGTGACCCTTAGAACTGGGTGTCTAGAGCTAAGCAGGTGGGACTCAGACCTCCAAGACCTAGCTATTGGCAGCGGGACCAAAGCAGCACAACAAAGCAGGTGAAAGCTTTTCTGCTGAAATTGCACTTCATGTTGATCTGTCTCTTCAATTCAAGACACTTGTTTTGAAAAAAAGAGTCAAAGGTCAAATTCAAGGGGCTTTGTTTCACTCCAGTTCAAAAAAATAAATAGCCAGGAGCTTAGCTGGCGCTGAATTCTCTGACAAGTCCTCAGGGCAGCCTTTCGCACTGTTACCAAGGAAGACGGGCCTGGAGAGTAGAAGACAAGGAGGGAGAGTTCTGCTTGAAGAGTTTTGGGGCTCACCTCAGGTGCCTGCCACCCCTCTACAGCTATTTGGAGGCATCCTGAATAAAATATTAGTGATCCTGGGGGCAGATGTGCATTGCTCAGGTTCTTATCCTTAATACAAGAAGCACAGCTCAACTTTCAACTCTGAATTCTCTTCAACTGATCTTCTGTGCTTGGGATCCATTGGGACCCAATATTGAGTGGTTTGTGCTTGAAAGAACAGCACAGTAATAATGAAGTTGTTTTCTTACCCTTTGTATTTTCTCGTGGTAACTGCACATCCCATCTTCACTTCTCCTGCCTTCTCCTAGCAGCTGCTGAGCTCAGAGTAGGTATGAATGGCTCTTTGTGCTGCTGGGCAGGAGTGAGGAAGGAGCCAAAGAGATGAGAACAATCTGTATGAGATCATGTAATCCATTGGTCTCTCTCTCTCTCTCTCTGTGTGTGTGTCTCTGACTGTGTCTGATCCACACAGGGCCTGGATGGAGTGAACAATGAGGGAAGTCGATTTAATTTCCACAGCCACCTTCCATCCCGATAATTTCCCAGTTTTTTCTAGGCTTCCAAATAACATGTAGGATTGAAAGGAAAAATTCCCAGCCTCCTCCTTCTCTATTAGTATTTAACTCTAGAAACTCAGTGGAGAAAGACTCGGTGCCAATTTAAAAAAAAAACAACCTCTCAAAAGTGCATGCACATTTCTGTGCACTGGTTTCTTAAACTGTGGCCTTAGTCATTTGATCCCAGGTCACTGGTTGCCACTTCCACCCACTAAGTGCCCTGCCCATGACCATTAATCATTAGACTCACAAGATGAAGAGTCTTCTCAAAGATAAAGGGCCTGAAGCAGCTGTCACTCAGTGTAAATCAGGAATAACTGCACTGAAGTCAATGGAGCTACACTGGTGTAAGTGAGGTCACAGTCAGTCTCCATGTCTTTAAACTTCTGGCCCAGGGTTTGGCCCAGCACCAGTTAATGCTGCATCCCCGAGGACACTCCAGGAATAGATTCAGATAGCAGGGAACATTAAGGCCATGTCTAAACTACTACTTATGTTAGCAAAACTTAAATCGCTCAGGGGGTTGAAAAAAACATAAGTTACACTGGCGTAAGTGATGGTGTGCACAGTGCTATGGTGGCAGGAGAGTTTCTACCACCACTCATTGGGTGTGGTTTAATTATGCCATCGGGAGAGATATCACAGCAGACCAACCACCTTGTGTCCTATATCAGGTTACTCTTGTAAGTCATGACCCATGAACATAAAGAAAGGACTGGGAGTCATGGTCTAGGATCTCAGTGGTAACAGTGGGTAGAACGAGGGGTAAAGTTGGCTCAAAGAAGATGCAAAACATCAGCTCTGGGCCTCTACGGGTATGTCTGCACTGCACATTAAGTCCACGGCTGTGGGAGCCGGGCTTGTGGACTCAGTGTTTCCAAGGAGCGTCCACACTGCATTGTAACCCTGGATTTACAACTGCTGGACCCAGGTCTCACAGGTGTGCTAGCGTAGCCATGCTGTGTTATGCCGACCTTCTGACTCGGATGTGCACTGCAGAATGACAGGGCTTGGACGTGTCCCACTGAGTCACAGTGGGACTCAGGCTCTTAACCCTCCCATCCCCTGCAGGATCCCAAGCCCCAGGGCCCAAGTGCTTGCTGACCTGAGTCAGGCTGATTTATGTATAGACAGAAGGGGGCCTTGAGCTCAAGCCAGAGCCTGCACTTAGTGTGTAGTGTAGACATAGCCTAAGGCTCTTCAGAACTGGACGCCTGCCACCATCTGTCCCTTAAACTCCTCCAAGAGCCCTCCCCAAACAAGTCACTCCTCCTTCTCCCTGCTCCCATAATTGTGGCTTCTTCCATGCTCCCTCATGTGCCTGGAGCCACAAAATCAATTTCCATGTACGTTCTTCCTTTCCCAGGTGTTGTCTTCTAGATATGGCTTTCCTCCTGGGTTTGCAATGACCAGTCTGCTCCTTCTATCGCCCCGTCCTTCCCTCGCTCTCACTCTCTCAGGACTCAAGTCTATAGATAGCAAGTTTATCTTTTCCCATCCTTTCCTTTCTCTGGCCATCCCCCTCCTGCATCTCGCAACTTTTCACCCCCCTTGTGCTGCTGTTCCTTCCGCGGCCTGATGTCTCCTCCTCTGCCTTCACCACACCAGTACCAAGTTCTCATCTTCTTCACTGTCTCTGCTGCTTGACTGGAATAGTCATTCTTTGCCCTCACCGTCGCCACAGCCTCGCCAAATCCTCTTGCAGGACAAAGATGTGATCGTGTACCACCAGCATCCCTGTCCTGAGCAAACCATGGTCACCTCATTCCTGAAAGGCCTGTGGGATTGGTGGTGATAATTGCCAGGAAGCTTTTTATTTACCGTGACCTTTCTGACATTACAGTAAATGCATTTTGGAGCCTGAGATGTATAAAAATAAACTGCAGGGAAATCAAGACAGCTAATTAGCAAAAGGTTACTGCTGGGCTCCCTGACAGTCAGCCCTTTTGAAGTTCTCCTTCACACAGCCTGATGTGCGTGCGATTCTCATGCTCAGTTTAATAACTGTCTTGGTTACCACAGTGGCGTCATAGCTGGATGTGACTCAGCATTTGTAAGCCCTGTGAAAGGCAGCCTGCCCCAGATACAAATGTCCTATAACCTCTTACTTACCAGCATTAAAAGAGATTTAATCTTACAAACTGCAGATCAGCATTCACCTTCGATTTGTTCACGGACCAATCTGGAGCATTCGGTTAATCCCTTGAACAGACGCTGCCATGTCTCACTGGGTGGAAACTAGGCAATACTGTCTCCTGATCAACTTCCTCAACAGGGACTATGAGCTGTGGGGAGACAAAGTGAGGCCAGAGAGCTTCAGTCAAGCTTTTTACATGGATCCAAGCCTTCCTCTTTGAAATGGGCCTGCCATCAGCCTCTGTTGTCACCTGCTCTGTTTTTCCACAATTCTACAAGATATTCCAAACCTTCCTTTGGATCCTCTGCCTTCATCCCTACTGTTCTGGCCACCACTTGCAAAGCTATGCTTCAGACTTCCTCTCTGCGTGCAATGGCTGAGGTTTATAATTGCGTATCCCATAGTCAGGAAAGGAATAGTCATCAAGGACCTGCTCCGGAAAGGGGATGAGCCCTGGGAGTTTGCCTGACTGAGGACCTCCAGATTTACCTCTCTGACTTTAGTGAGAGTTACAGGTGCTTGGGAACTTGATGAGCAGATTTCATTAGTCACAGTCACTGGACACTTATTTCCCCCCTAACTTGTTTCACTCTGTGGACTGATGGCAAACAGCTCACTGGGAGCATAGGATATGCAATATTCCAAATGCCAGCAACACTGTTTGTTGGTGATTGGTCAAGGTATCATTTCTGTTCCCTGCCTGAATGAACCTGCAGTTGCTGCCAAGTGAATGCACACAGATGCAAATTTAAAGTCTCCACAAACACTGGTGCTAGTGAAACTCCATCCCTCAAAAAGTGAGCCCATAAGGGCTGGGACACAATGGCAGAAGCTGTTCCTGTCGTCCCCCACCCCAGCTCTGCACCTTGTCCTCCCTGTCTACATCTAGAGTGCGGTAAACTTTGCTTGTAAAAACAAATTTTCTGGAAGACCCATGGATTGTCGCCAGAAGACTAAGGAGCAGGCTTTCTGCACAGATCCATTGCCTTTGTGCCACCCAGAAGGCGAGAAATGCTGCAATAAGCAAGCAGAAAATTATTCTGTCAGAGAGAAGCTCTCTGGCTGTGCAGATGTGCCAGGTCAAAATCCTGGAAGGGGCACGAGGGAACATGTTGGCATGCTATCCTCCACAGGTGCAGTGTATTAAATCCCCAACAGCCGTGAGGCAAGTCAAAACTGCTAGGAATCATAGACTCCTAGAATCTCAGGGTTGGAAGGGACGGGGACCTCAGGAGGTCATCTAGGCCTACCCACTGGTCAAAGCAGGGCCAATCCCCAACTAAAGGAAGCGGCTCAGGCTCTCAGGAGGGTGTGAGAATCAGGGAGTTGGAACCAGCTCCCACTCCCACCCTGTCCCAAGTAGAGCGGAGGCACAGGAGAGAATCCAGGCCAAGTCTCTAGTTAAGGGTGAAGGTTAGATTCCCACAAAGTCTATCTGAGCAGCCCAGCATTGTGTGCAAGCAAGGGAAGAGAAGCCTGAAGACTGGGCAGGGGTATTTCCTCTATCACAGCCGGTGGCTGCTGGGAACGCAGTCCTTGGAAAAGAAATCCCAGACACTGCTCAGTTTCTCTGGGCTACTCTGGCTGACCCTCACGGGCAAGTCTGTTCACAGTCTCTTCCCAAATTGTCACAGAGAAACATTTTTAAATATCCAATAGGGTTGCCCACTCTCCAGGATTATCCTGGAGTTTCCAGGAATTAAAGATTAATCTTTAATTAATTATTATGTCATGTGATGAACCCTCCAGAGATAAGTCAAGTCCAACCAAAATTGGCAACCCTGCATCACATATGAATACCTCTGGGCTGCATGTCTATCATCCTCTGTCAGATGGAAAAAGGACTTCTCTGGGGGTGGAGAGGACAGCCTCCTAAGAGCCGGAAATAGCACCAGCCCCAATGATTGCCCCAGTGTGGCCAGGAGAGAACTAGCCCAGCCAAAAGTGTGTTAAAATTACAAACGATCATTGTAAATTGTAATGGGTTTCCTGATCCCGCTTGCAGGCTACGGGGCTCTGTAGGGAAAAATGTGATCTGGGCATTGCAAGAGCAGTTAGACTACAGAGAGCCAGCATGGCGCAAAGTGGGTGAACTGGGCTTCTTAGGGGAGCAGCCTGCTTTGTCTCTTCCTGTTTTGGCGTGCTTGTGTGTGGTCGTTCTGAATTCCAAGACATAAAGGAGGGTTACTTTGCAGCCTTCCAGCAAGAATATTGTATGTTTTTATATAACTTGTCTTGTATATGCCATGAACATAGCAGAGGGAGGGACTGATTGCTAAGGGAGAGAGGTGCAGGGAGGAAAAGGAGCGAGAGATGGAAATTGCCATACAGCGGGTGGTTCAATAATGAAAAGGGGTAGGGTGGGCTAGCTAAGGAGGCACTGTGCCCTGACAGGGGACTTTAATGGGTGCATGAGGGGGGTAGAATTTTGTATGTCTTAGGGAACATTGAGTGTAACCGGACATTGGATAACAGCTAAGTAACCCCATGACTTCGTGTTTATATTGCTTCTCCATCCACCCCTACCCCTATCTCTCCACACCTAGCATTGTGCTCACTTCTTGTGCCATGGCTACCACTAGAATGTGAGATCATCAGGGCAGGGACTATATCTGGAAAGAACTCTGGATGGTTAGGACCTATACAATAGCAATGATAACAATCTCTCCCTTTCCCCAGACTCCTTCCTCCTCCTATTGCCTCTCTCTCTTTCTCTCTCTGTTTTCTCTTCCCCTTTCTCCGCTGTTCAATCCTCCTCTCTCCTCTTCCTTTTCCTGATTTTTATCTTTCTATGCCCACCCTGCAGGTTTCTTCTCCCTTTCCCCCTGCCCTTTGCTTCCTCTTTCCACTTTCTCTCTTTGCTTCTTCTCTTCCTCCCTCCTCCTGTCCCCGCTTTCTCCGAGTCCCTCTGCTGTTTCAGCATCACCTGTGCTGCTGGCATTGTCTCCTCTGGAATGTTCATTTGCCTTCTCTTTCCCTTGTAGGATTTATACCACCTCCGTGTGACTTAATTAAACAAAACACAATGAGACCAGAAAGAGACACAGGCAAGCAGCAATTTCCCGCTCTCCAAAGGCCCAGTCTGTCTCTCACTCTGAGTGCAGCCCTGGTACAGCCTGTTCACACTGCTCAGCTTTCTTATTAAGAACCTTTGAATCTCTTGACTGGATTTAACTCATCCCACTGGGACCCTGGTGTAGTAGTTCCCTTTCCCACCAGCTTTACTGCCTGAACCTGTTGCTGTTCCATCTAGTGAGGGCAAACCTCAAATAGTTCTGTGGTTTCAGTTAGACAAGCCCTAAGATGTTTGGACGCTCCTATTAATCTCTCTCTCTCTGTTCTTCCCTTCTCTATATATGGTACTATCCTGAGCCTTTCCTTTTTCTGATTCACAGCTCTCTCCCTTCAGCCCCCAACAGCCTTCCCCCCCATTAGATTCCTTTTCCAGACACCCAATTGGTTTCCTTAGCCCCCCACCAACTCTCTCTTCCTAATTTTAAGCAGGCATCCACCTTGACTCCCTCTCCCCTCCCCCAGCCAACTCCCTGCCTTTGTTGTCATCCTGCCAAGGGCTTCCAGGTTTCCCGCTCTCTGCTGGGACCAGGGCAGATGCTCTGTTCCAAATGTCGCATATCCCAGAGCCTTCCCCCGTGGTGAGAGACATGCCAGAATGCACGGCATCCCCTTACCTCACAACTCCAGAGCTTACTAGATGTGCAGACAGGAGCTGGCTGAGCCGGGTCTGAAACACATGGTGGAGTTAGGAGGGCCCCGAGGGAAATGTGTCTGGAGCAAGCACTGCTGTGGTAAGGAGATCTATAGGGTACCAGGCCACTCCAGCTGAATAGCCATGCCCTGTGCATGTCCTGTGGAAAGAACAAGAACAACGCATTGGTCATTGTCACTCTGTAGAACATGAAAAGGACTCAGCCCCAGGCCCTTGAGTAGAAATATGCTTTGCTAGAATATGTTTGCACCTTCCCTTCCACCACCCCTCAGACCCAACTCCAGGGCGGGTGCCAGAACTGTCTACCCCCCCCACCTGCACAACACCCAACATAGCAGCTGGTCCTTGAGAGTGGTGTTCCCTCATCTTCGCCTGTGTGGCTGCCCTCCCTCAGGGACTCTGTACTAACCCAGCCTCTCCCTCATTAGCGTGCCCCCTCCTCATCTGTTGTTCTCTTCCTTGCTGTTGTCCTTTTCCCCATGTCCCCAGCTCCATTCGTACCACTAGCAATAACATACCCTTCCCTTCACTTCCATCTCTCGCTCCTCCCCCTCCCCAGTCTCCTCTTTCCTCCCTCGTGGGTGTCTCTCTCTGCCACTGTTTCACTTTGCTCCTCTCTGACTGGCTCCCTGGTTCTGTAAATGAATTCTGAGAATCCACCTCTGCCCTTCAGCGAGTGGCTCGACTATACATCTGACAGTTAAAGTGGGTCAATGAGTATGCAGGGAGGGGGCCCACGGAATAGAAACAGGAAGCAAATGCGTGAGATGGCGACTGGCACGTTATCGCGTGAGTTGACAGGAGGGAAAAGAGAAGGAGAGCGAGATGAGGATGTTCTGAAAATGAAGATTTCAAGGTGTTGTTTTTTTTAAACTGTACTAACTACGGTTAATGAAATCCTGGCACTCAGTGCCTTCTTCTTAGCTGCAATGGAGAGACCAGCTCTGACCCTTGGTATAACATCACCCTTAGGTACAAAGCATTCCAAGGGCTATTGAAAGGTAGGGCTGTGTCTTGTTAATGGAGGTTAGTGTCACTGGGAAATCCCTACCTCAAGAAAACCTGCTGGGAGAGGACAATGCCTGGGGTTAACGCTCCTGGTCTCACACTGCAAGCTGGCTGTCTCCAGGCCAGCTGCTATCCAGCCACATTGAGACAGGCTGTCTCCATAAGTCTTTTCCTCAAGTGTCCCACCGTGGCAGTGGGTCAACTCCATGCATCTAACCCTAGTCCCCTCTGATTGCTAAGGAAGAGGGGTGCAGGACTAGTCCTGCGCTGTCATGCAGAAGATGGTTCGATAATGACAAGGGGGAGGGTGACCTAGCTAAGGGGGCACTGTGCCCTGGCAGGGGACTGGGGCTGGAAGGCTGTCTCTGAATTGAATTTCTAGCCCTAGGCCACCCCCCTCTTTTACTTCCAGTGCTACTTCCTTGGTATTTGGGAAGAGAGATTTATGTACTGAGGCTCCAGCATAATGGCTGGGTGATTTTCGTGGTTCTGAGGATGTTCTGCTCGTTCTCCGTGGAGTCCCTTCAGAAGGTTCCTCTGAGCTGCAGAGTTGGCAGATGTGACGTAACGCCAGGGAAGGGTTGGCTAGGGCATAGGTAGCCCTGGTTTGGGATACAGTTCCTGCTCTTCGGATGTTCTGGGTGGGCAGTTGGGAAATTGAGCATTTCTATGATGGGGCTATAGAAGGTCAGGTTCTTCTCTCAGTTACCCCAGTTTAAATCCAGAGTCATTCCACTGAGTGCCATTCCAGATTCACACTGGGTGCAACTGAGATGGAGATTCAGCCCAGATACTTGAATCCATTGAGTTGTACATATCTGATTTTGATCCCAGTGGAATTCTAGGTTTGTCTGGGCTGATGTCCCTTGCTACGAGATTGTGGAAAGCTAGCTGAGTACATGGGCCTGGCTCCTCCTCCTCCTTCCTGGGCTCAACTGCTACATCATGTTTCTAATATTACTTTTGCATGTAGCCAGTTGCTGCACTATCTCCTGGGAGGTTAGGCAAATGGGAGGGCATGATTGTGACAAGAAGGAGAAGGTGGCTGATGCAGATAGGAGAGGAGGTAGTCTACATGATAGTGAATGAGTGAGGACCTTGTGTGCCTGAATGGGAGGGGAGATAATTCAGGACACACTGTTGCTGTTCAGATGTGGTCTGTGCTATCAAAAGGCTTAAGAACCCAGCCTACTTTATTTCTAGGGTATATAGAACTGTAATGCCTGGGTACTAATATCAGCCTCCAATCTCTAATGGAAGATGAATTAATGGTGCAATCTAAAGGCTTTGAGAGTAGTAATCCCACTATAGCTGATATCCAGCATCTGCATTGTGGGACAATTGAACTTTCTTTCACCCTTATCAGTGCTCCTGTTCTCTGTTGCTAGTAAAGCAATTTAGGAGAAGGTAACCTGGATATCTCCTTTCTAATGGCAAGTATTTACAGAGCAAGAAAACCAACTTTCAGTCTGTAGAAGTTACAGGTCTACTCAGCAGATGTACTACAGTATACAGAATGTCTGTCTGTCCCAGCCACAGATATGGAATACTTGTGTTTCAGTAATAGCATTGTGAGCATCCCGCATCAGAGCCCAACAATATAGGGACTAAAGTGACTAGGGATTTGGGGTGTTTCAATGTTTAGATGCCCAGCCTAAATCCCTTTGAAAACTGGTCTCTTAAGTTGGGCACCCCCCAAAAAATGAGGCATGCAAAATTGCTAGTCACTTTTGAAAATCTTGGGCCAGAATTAGGTTACAGCAAAAGATGTAGTGGATCAGCCCATTGACTGCCCATTGGTCAATACTCAAAGCTGAAAACATCCCACAATGCCATTGGGAAGGGGCTATTCCTTCCTGCAACCAGCCCACTCCCTCAAGCATGAGGTTTGATTTCCCTGTCGGTAGTGACAGTGGCAGCTGTTACTAACATTCATGCGATTTTCCAGCCCTTAAGGAAAAATGCCTGCCACATACTTTGCCCCTCGGTGCCCCTCTGTAGCAGTGAAATCAGCCAGTTGACCCGATGCTGTGCAAATAAGCATTTTCTCTTTAAATGCGCTGTCTGCCAGTTTCATGGAGGGATGCCTTGTTCTTCCATGCTGGTTCTGGATAGAAATGCAATGATCGCTGCAGTGTCTTCCCAGTACTACAGCCACCCTAATCACACTGGGTTCTTCAGCCTCTACCTACCCCAATAACCCCTTATTAAACAAAACTCGGCTTTGGGGCTTACATGACTTAACATTATCCCTTTAGTCTTCTGGTACAGAAACTTAGAAGAGAAGACAGGAACATTGCAGCGAGCTCCAAGACAGGATCTGTGCATAAAGCGTCGTGGCTTGTAGGACTGCCATGTGTTGATTTGTAGAGCAAGTGTCCAGGCCCTGATGTTGTTGAATTCTAGCCTGCACTGAGCAATCCCCTGCACTGTTAGAAACACAACCACCACCTTTTGGCTAGTGCATGAAGCCAAGCTTGGTAAACTGCACTGAGCAGCAATATCCGAGTGGGAATTATGGTGGATCTCTGTTTTCCAATTGTGGGCACACTAACTAGATGGGGCAGGTTATTTATAATATGAGACTATTTATTTGCTGCATACCCCGTCTAACAGGGGGCGATGGTCAGCAGCGTATCCCATGTGCACCCAACTAGCATCCTCCTAAGGAAGAGGTTTAGACTCTCCTGCCACTTACCCAGAATGCTCTCAGCAGTACCATGCTAAGATTCCAGCAATGTCCAGCCAGTGTCAGGCAAAACTCCAAAGATGCATCTCCACTCAGACCAGGAACCCGGTGCTAACAATGGCAGCTGGTATGGTGTGGGTGCCAAATATCTTCAGCACCATGTCATGAAAACCTGCTTTTGATGCAGGCTTAGAGCATGAGCTTCCTTGCAGCAATTCCTGAAACAGCACCCAGGCAGGAATCCAGCATCAGAAGCTGTTTCTGCAGTAATTCGGCTTCTGGCTGCAGATGCGTTTTGTGTAACACTGGGCAGCTCTGTGACTCATGGACGAAAACTCCTAGACTCAGAGTTCAATAAAACAACATTAGTTCCACCAGCTCCAGCATCCAATCTGCTTGAGTCACTTGCTTGCCCTTGTTTGGTTCCAGGATGCTGGGTATGGTCCAGCGGTCAGGGCGCTGGCCCTGGATGTGGGAGACCTTGATCTTCCCTGGACTTCCTGTGTGACACCAAGCAAGTCACTTAGCCCCTTTGAGCCTTAGTTCCCCATCTGTACAATGGGCGTAATAGCGCTCCCCTGCCTCACAGAGGCGCTGTGCTGAGAAATACATTAACGAGCGTGAAGCGCATTGAGATCTACTGATGAAAAGTGCTAGATAGGAAATGATAATTTTATTAAGGATATGACAGATGAGATGGAGCAGCCAGCCGGCGAGCTCCGGGCTCCTTGGATGAGTGCCGTACAACGTCCTGGCAATGGAGGAAATTAAAAGCGATGCCTTGGGGCCCTGTAATTTATCAGCTTTACTTGGAAGTTTCAAAATGTTACTTATTTTTTTTCCTGTTTTTGACACTTGTGTGAAAAATCAATCTGCCTGGTGCCCGCCTGGCAGATCCCAGCGCTCCCTGGGGAGCCCAGAGACAGATGCCAGGGGGCAGTGAGGCCAGGCAGCCTCTCCTCCCTGTCAGACAATATCTGGCTGAGTGAAACCAAGGCAAGGTTGGGGGAGAACCCTTGGGGAGCGGGGGCCACATGGCCAGGCAGTCTCTTTCCTCTGGTCGGGGGCGTGGGTCTGGCTTTGCTGGCTGACTGTGCGGGTTCCTGACAGGGAGCCAAGTTGCTGTTTGTTTTCGGGGTATTTCTACAATCCCGTTGTGACAAACACGGCCCGTGCTCTCAGGGCCTGAGAGTGACCGGCACTCTCCTAGGGGCCTGGCTTTCTTCTCCGCCTGTGCACGGATGGAAGGGAAGAGCCGTTAATAGGACACAAAGCCACTTTTGCTTTCCCTGTGTTCTGCGCTTCGCCAGGCCCCGGCTGGCCTCTGAGGCTGCTCTGACTTACACTCTGCTTCCCAGAGCCCCCATCAAGATAGAGTGACCACACCCCTAATCCCATATGCTGGGGCTGGGGAGCAGACTTGAGTAGGGCCCTTATATCAATTCTAGCCCAGCCTCACAGAAGCGCTGTGCACAGTGGTATTCTCAGAGCGCCACTGCTGCCCACAAAGTAGCATCAAAGTATAACTAAGACTCGGGGCCCTATACGCCCAGTCAGCCTTCACGCTGTGAGCTCTTCCCAGGGCAAACTGGGTTCCCCATTATCTGCCAGTGCATGTGTGGCCTTCGCCCGGCACAATGGCAAGGGAGGAAGTTTGGAAGGCTGCATGGCTCAGCCATTTCATGGCTCATTCTGCTGCACTGGCTCTTGGGGTGGAGGCAGGTGGGAGTAGGAGGCCTGGGGATTGCTTGCTGATCTGTGCTAGTGTGTGGTCATTCCAGCTGGGGGAGCAAAGCAGGGAAGGGAGGGATTGCCCAGAAATGACATGAACAGTCTAGTCTTCGGTGTCTCTTTGCTCCTGGCCACCAGTCGCCCCAGCGTCCCTGGTGAGTGTGAATCCAGGCTGGCCACAGACCCTCACACCATCTGGGCATGTCTAGACAAGGGGAAATGGCTGTTTTAGTGAAGACATTCTAACTACCATAGATTCATAGAATATCCAGGTTGGAAGGGACCGCCGGAGGTCATCTAGTCCAACCTCCTGCTCAAAGCAGGACCAATCCCCAGCTAAATCATCCCAGCCAGGGCTTTGTCAAGCCTTAAAAACCTCTAAGGAAGGAGATTCCACCACCTCCCTAGGTAACCCATTCCAGTGCTTCACCACCCTCCTAGTGAAAAAGGTTTTCCTAATATCCAGCTTAAACCTTCTCCACTGCAACTTGAGACCATTACTCCTTGCTCTGTCATCTGCTACCACTGAGAACAGTCTAGCTCTATCCTCTTTGGAACCCCCTTTCGGGTAGTTGAAAGCAGCCATCTAATCCCCCCTCAGCCTTCTCTTCTGTAGACTAAACAATCCCAGTTCCCTTAGCCTCTCCTCATAAGTCATGTGCTCCAGCCCCCTAATCATTTTGTTGCCCCACTGGACTCTTCCCAATTTTTCCACATCCTTCTTGTGGTGTGGGGCCCAAAACTGGGCACAATGCTCCAGAGATGATGCTATTGTAACTATAGTGATGCTAGCATTACTATAGACATGGCTTTGCACCTCGTGTACACAGATAAGTGATGTTAGAGCATGATCAGTGCTAGACTCCTGCCTCCAGGTAAGTTTAGGTCCTGGAGCACAGGTCAAACTCCTTGCCCACAGAATTTCAAAATACACAGGGCCCTGCGCTACTGTCCCGTCTCCCCATCTGCATTCACTCAGCCAGGTTCCCAGCTCTCCGCTGGCTCAGTGCACAGGAACCTGTCCCATTCAGCATCCTACGCTGCTTTCCTTGCACTTCTCACTGCCGTACTAGTCACTCTTTTACAAAGTTCTATCAGGTCCCCTCCTGTTCATTTCCTTGCTAGACAGCCTTAGTTTTCAATCCCTCTGCAGACGTCAGTCTTTTCAGGCCTCTGATCATTTGTATTGCCCGTGTCTGAGCTGCTCTGTAGCTGCTGTGTTTTCTGTATGTAGCTATTCAGTCTGACTTCCTATATAACACAGGCCAAAGAATTTCAGCCGGTTGTCCCTAGAGCAAGGCCAAGACATTGCATACTTTTTATTTTAACTATATATCTGTGATGAATCCATTTTCTGTGAACTGCCCCTTTTAAGGTCTCAGCGTCTGCTGTCTGAAGGGGCAGTTGCCATTGTGTGAACATGTTACAGAGAAGACACCCACACCCACTGCCCTCTCGCACATAAACTTTACTTTTGTTCTTTCTTGAGTTGTTTTCTTCTCCCTTTATCCAAAGGAAAAACATTATTCTGCGTGGCATTGTATGGCTACTTCCTGGGTCACTCAGCCGCTTGCCCCCTCGCCCCGCCATCTGCTGGGGGAGCTGACCCAGCCCAACCACCATTTTGGCACCACTCCCACTATGTATGTACCCAAGCCACCAGTCCCACACAGCTCCCAGAATCTGCCTAGCTGCTCCAGTCCGGATGTAGCTCTGCCCTAACCTGGGGTCACAGTAAGGGGAGAGCAGCTAAAAGCAGAGGGGTTTCCCCCCACTTCCCAGCTTGGGTATGAAGGGCCTTCTGCATTAATCCCACTCCTTCCTCAGCTGGCACAATGAGTGTTTCCCCTCCTGTTTCCATCTGATTTAACCACTGGCCCCCACAACTTTCCCGGTGCCTCCACCCACATGTGTCAGCCTCACGCAGCTCCCCATTATGCAAGTGCCTAGACGCAGCAAGACGCTGGCAGCTTGAGGAGTCCAGGAACAGTTGGAAAAATATTTGGGTTTCTTTACATAAAAAAAAAATGCCTCTATCCCAGCAGCAATATGGTGCTTTTGTTCTGCAGGCTTTTAGCGATGATTAGTGTCGTTTTTTTTCAACCTAAAACCAGAAGTCCTATTTATAATGTATAACATACGGATTAAACCCTCTTTTTCCCCCTGTAACCAAACATGGAAGAGCTGCTCTGCATTCCACTGTTAACAATCTGAGGAAGCATAGGCAAAAACCTGTCAGCCTATTCCACCTACAAAGAACCAAGCAGCCCGAAATGTTTAACCCTGCAGTTGCCAACACGCTTGTCACCATGAGTGCTCTGATGGGGATAGGACGTGATCTGGAATGGTCAGAGAGAAAGTCTTTGGATGGTTCACAGTGGCCCAGAGCATACGTGGGGAACACTCTAGGGCACAGGCAGAAATGGTTGAGGGATGAGTTTGGGAGCTCACCAGGCCCTATGTTGGAACAATCCAGCAGTGTATGTGGGGAGCGCGCTAGGGTGTGGGTGGGAACGGTCTAGAGGCATAGATGCAAAATACTTGGAGATGTTTTAGGGATCTCTTACCTCATTTTCCCGCTTTCTACCTCCTTCTCATGTCTCTGCAGGGCTGGTCTTGCCAGGGTAAGACAAGCTCTCCTGTCCAGCATTGCCGTGGGCTGCATGCCCAGCACCCTCAGGACTGGGCACGCAGGAGGCGGGGCGATCAGGGAAGGAGTCAAACCTTTGTCTCTTGCCTGGCACTAGAGCACTTCCTCATTGGGCCACTGGGTGGGCAACCACTCTAGCTGGGCATGGTAATGTGCCGTGGGGCTCAGGCATGTTAAATGGTGATGTGGATCATTCTGGTGTGTTGGCATAGCCTTGTCAGGCACGTTAACATGGGATGTCGTGGGCGTTGGCATGGAACATGGGTTTATGGGCAGGGCATGTATTCACTAGTATATAACGCTCATTATTGGCAAGGAATGGGCTCACTTGCTGGGGGTGCAAATGTTCGGTGTCGTGACACAGCTGGCTGTAGCACGGACTCACCACATGCTCTGGGCGCTGGAGCAGACCGTGCGGCTGCAGGTGGCATAAATGCGCTGGTTTGCTGTTGCTGAATACTCTGGTACACTGGCGTGGAACATGTTGGTGCCTGGGCGCATTGATACATTGGAAAACAATTACCCTCCGGGCACCCAGCCAAGAGCCCTTCACCTGAAATAGGCATCAACCAATGAACCAACTGGGGGTAATTTGCCCACCAGGTACAACGGGATCCCATTTAGCTGTGAACGCTCCTGTACCACGCACCCACCCCAAATTGAATTCCCAGCACGCGTACCCTCTGAAGACACTTTTTTGGGCCAGCCCTTGCTGGGAACATTACTACTGTAGGCTTGGCTGCACTGAGGTCACTGGAGGGCCCCAGGGCTGTTGGCCATGGTGGGAGCTGCCACGCTGCGTGTGCCTTTTGTTACAGTAGTTATTGTATCTTATCTCACGGTGTTTCTCCTCTCCCCTCCCCCCGCTCCCTCTGTTTAGTCATTTTCTTAATTAAATATAGATTATGGCACTGGGAATAAGGGATTATTAATTATTCATAGGCTACTTAGATTTGAAAGGGAATGCGGAGCAGGCCTTAGCGTGTCTGGCTCGGCACCGTTGGCATGGCAAGAGCCAGGGCGAGCCTCTCTGGCCCATTGAGGCCTTCCCTTAATCGTCGCCCCCGCTCTGCGCTCTTCCCCGTGGGTTTCTACAGCAGGAAGTGGGCTCTCCCCCAGCCCCATGAGCCGCCCAGGGCACCGCACGGTGTCTTTGCTGAGACTCTTTCCCCTGGAGGCTGTTTTTTTTTTTCTTCCCCACTGCCATTCATGCTCCGTGGGTGTGAGAGCAGCGCCAGCGGATCTGGCTCCCCTTCCCCAGGTGGAAGAGCAGAAACGGCCTAGGCGTTGGCTTAGCAGCGGGTGCCGTTGCAAAGTTTGCGAGGTCGTGCTTCCTCGCACCTGGGTAATTGTTCCCTGAACCTGAGCTCATCCTGGGGATGTTGTTGTCGAGCTGTCAGAAGAATGCGGGGGGGGGGTGAGAAAGGAAGGCCTAAGGAGCAACCATATCTCTGTAATTATCCCCTGAAGCCAGCTGCCTGCTGGAGGCTAGCATGTTCCATAAAGAGGCCCGAGTGGAGGTGTCGGGAGGAGAGCTCCACCCCAGAGAATGGCTGGGGCAGGAGCTGCGCTTCAGGCATCTTTCTCAGCTACAAGTGTTATAAATAATGGAGCTTTCTGACATCCAGGCTGTGATGTGACAGCAGGAATCAAGACTCAGAGCCCCTTCTTCCCTTCCCCCTCTATGTAGGTTGCATGCCCGGCTCCCCTCGCCGTCCAAGTCATGGCAGATTCCAGTCAGATTTGTCATGCCCCCCAAAACGGATGAGATGGATATTGGGGGAGTTGTTGGCTTTGCTCTGTTTCAGGAACAGCCTTGAAATGGGGATGCCCACTGCCTCCGTGGGCTATGGAAGGACCATGGTGGATTTGGTTCAGATGCTCCCCAGGCCAGCGAGCAATGGAGCCGAGTGGTTTATGTGGCCTGGGGGAGCCACGTAACATTGGAAGGGGGCTGCCATGAGATTGCCTGGGCAAGGGGCCCATGTAGTACAGTGGAAGTGGAGGATGGGAGGGGTGACTTGCTCCTTAGACTGGATGTCCCCAAGAAGGATGCATGGGGCAGTGATGGGATAGATGTGACCAAAGCGCTGGGATTGTCTGCAGAGTTGATATTACAGTATCCCACATGAGTGAGGGGATGAGATACGATATCAGGACAGATCGCCTGAAGTGAATGGGAAGAGTTGACTACATGAGGCCCTGGATTCCCTCCACCTGATCTGTATGACGTAGTGGTGTGTTTGCAGATCAGTAGCTTGGGTCTTGTCAAGGGGTGAAGGCTTCAATCTACTAAAAACCCAACACACCTGGCCCTACCAGTGCACCATAGCAGTTAACTATGATTGAGCACCACAGGGACCCATTAACAGTTCCCTCCTGCTCTCCAAGCTTTTTTTCCATCTGATGCTGTTCCTGAGGCTCAGTTGGCTAGCATGTCCACCTCCATCAGTACTAGCTTGCCAGGCAGACTGTCCAGTATCTTTGCACTTCCCACTAGGCAAGGGCTGCTACACAGTGCTGGATGACAGCCCCGGGGCCTAAAGTACGTTTGTCAACACAGATCAGTGAGGGTGAAGCTTCCTGCCAATGTGCCAGTCCAGACCTGGTTCAGAGGAACCACCTCTAACGCTACCAGCAGAGTCTTGTTTCCAGTCCAACTCAGAGTAGGCCTGCTCTGCCATCTGGGGAAGGGATTGCAGCACATGTAGATATACCTGAGCTAATTTTGGCAGCAATGGCAGTAGCACGGGCTAGCCCTGCCAAGGACCCAGGGTACAGACTTCAGCAGCTAGCTTGTGCTGCTGTGGCTTCACTAATATTGCTGCTCAAGCTCGCTTTGATCTAACTGCTGCAATCACATCTCCTGAAGGCGGTGTAGACAGGCCTTCAGGCTCCCTGGCCTCTCTGCTGGGACTCCCTGTAAACAGGCCCTGGGAGATGCTGGCATTTGTGATGTGGAGTATTCCTGTCCATGGGGTCTCAGGCTGAGACCGGCTCTTTGTTTCATGCCAGCTACTGAACACCTACTGGATGGCCATGGCCAACCCAACTTGGATTCAGGCTGGTGGCCTAGAGGAAAAAAGCTTCCTGTCTCTTTGCTGATGACCTGAACCACCCTGCCCATCTGGGATTCTTGCCTAGCTTTCTTCCCAGAGCCCCGTGGGATTGCTGTTCACTACAACATTCCAGCTGAGGCTTCATTCCGCTGGGTGCTGGCGATTTCGGCTGTCTCACTCGCTGTGCTCCGGTAAATCCCGTTTGGGATCTGGGAGGGTGGAGGGAGAGGAGTGCAGCAGAGATATAGCCAGCCTGAGTTGTCCCTACTGAATCTGACATATGGGAAAGGCTGAGGGCAAGCCCGTGCCCCCCAATATTGAGCACCTCATGGCACTGAGTAGGGCCCGGCACTGCCTACAGAAACCCATCTGATTCGATTGTTATAGCCCCGGGTGCAGGCAGGAGCCCCGGGGTGCCTGTTGCATTTCACTTGCCAAAACTGCAAATGTAGGGCCTGATCCTGAGAGGTGCTGAGCACCCCAACCCCAGTGTAGTCAGTGAGAGCTGAGGGTGCACAGCCCCTTAGGAAGCACAGGGAACGCTTTAGGGTCAGGCTCCTCCAGCATGCTTGTGGCAAGGGGCTTTTTAATGTCCTTTGCACCCCTTTCCCAAATCCTCCTTCAGTGTGCCAGAGAATCCGCAGCTCCCGAGCAGGTGATCAGAGACAGTCAGTTGCTTACAGACCCCTTGGATTCCCCCCACAAACAAGACCTGACTCTCATGAGGCTATGCCAGGGAACAAAGCCGTAAATCAATAAAGCTCCATGGGCCCAGATCTATGAGGCAGCAGGGCTGCAGCAGGGCTCCAACAGCGTGAGGAACGGGGGGCAGTTTGACACGGTTATTGTTTTAAAAACTGTAGAATGCATCAGCCATTACCTCAGCCTCATATATACATGGTGAAGCAATGGATTTCTACACCCACACCCACCCACGCACCCACCCACCCACCCACTGAAGCAATGGATTTCTACACCCACACTGATTCATGCTCAGATGCAACACACACACACACACAGAGTGAAGCAATGGATTTCTACACCCAAACTCAGGCATGCACACTTCCCCCTAAAAACACACACACTGAAGCAATGGATTTCTACACCCACACTCAGCCATGCTCAGATGCAACACACACACACACACACACACACACACACACACACACACAAACATAGAGTGAAGCAGTTGGATTTCTACACCCACACTCAGCCATGCTCACATGCAACATACACACACATGCCCAAATGCTGCATTCCTACATACACTCACACACTGAGACAACACATCCCCCCCACACACAAACACACCAAAGTGATGTATTCCTACACAGCCCCTCAGACACAAACACATCCACGTGCACCCTGAGTTGAAGTATTCCTACAAATATGCTTGCGCTCTCGCACGCACCCAGTGAAGCAGTGTATTTTTCTACCCACGCTCATCAGATGCCTGCCCAAGTGAGGCATTCCTCCACACAAACACATGTGCACACTGAGGTGAGGCATTCAGACATACACACACACACGCTCTCGCTGAAGCGATGGGCCCCTTCAACAAGCTGTTTCTGAATTAGTTCCCAGTCATCAGGAAAACTGAGTTCTCTACCATCCACCTGCCGTCTGTTTGGGAGGCCTAATCACCACCCCTCCGCCCTCCTCAGTGCCCCAGCCCTGGCTGCTTGGTATTGAGTCAGTTTTTGTGACTAATCGTGTCCTAGCGCTCTCCGCCAGCTCCATCCCTTTCAATAGTCTTTCAGCTCTAATTAATGTTTGCTGTATAATTAGATTGATTTTTTTTAATGTATTCGGAGAGAGGAGGGGAATCCGCAGGGTGAGCGCGTGGTGGGGGACTGCAGCTGAGATTGCAAAGTGTGAGAGGGATGGGTCCGATGAGCGGGGTGGGGTGGTGGGAGAAGAGAGGCGTCAGATAGTCCATGTCCCTTGGGGCGGGGCAGGATGTTTGGAAGCCTGGTTGGGAGTTCGAGGTAGGGTCACTGTTACCCAGAAACACCGTATGGACAGCACATGTTTGAGGGCTGGCCGCTGCCGTGGTGGGAGGTGGGTCTGAATACTGAGGCCAGAAGCGGGCAGTGGGGTTTGCTTGCTGAAACACCTCAGCTGTCAGCCCATAGGTAGTTGAACCTGGATGAGAACTTCAAGCTCCGGCTGCAGCCGCTGAACTGAGGCCGGGTGGTCGGTATCACCGACCTGGGGACTGAGCAAAGCTCTAGCTGCATCTCTCTGCGCCATGGAGGTGGGGCACTGGCTAGAAACATCCCTGCCTGCTGCTCTTGCTGTCGAGGTTCTGCATGTCTGCCTGCCATGCTGTAGGTTTGGTGACCCTAGTCTTCTCAAATACCTGCAGCCTCCCGGCTTTCCCTGGGGATGCCACAAGCGGCAAGCCGGGTATGGAGAGGGATGGGTCATTAGTAGAGCCAGAAGGCCTGTTCTTATTACATCGCGTAGTAAGATTCGGATCTTATGTTAGGGCAGTGAATTGGAGTTCTAGGGTTCCAGGCTTATGCTATAGGCTCAAGCAATCACGCAACACCTACAGAGCTGTAGGCAAGGTGGCTACTGCCAGCAGCAAACCTCGCAGCTACCCAACTGCACACCTTGTGCACGGGCTAGGCAGCGTATTATTCACTCACTCATGCCACGGGCAATGCCATATGCAAATGCATGAGATCTCCTCGACTGCTGTAAGCAGTGTCATTCTGTGCCTGTGTAAGTAAATGTCAGAGGCAATCATCGGTGTGGACGGCTCGGCAGCGTTCCGCAGAACTGCCTTTCGACAGCGCAACTGAGATGAGCCCTGGCCGAGCCCGACGGGCAGCAGGCAGGTTTCCAGCGGGGAGAGGATTTCAAAGCCCTGCGGGCTGTTAGGCTCCTGACTCGGCCTGCCAGTGAAAGTCAATGGCTGTTCAGCATCTGTCTCCCCCTCCATAAAGCCAACCAGGCGATGCAGAACTGAGAACTGAGACGCGATCATTAGCGTTTCATCACATGGGCCGGCTGACGGGTGTTTGCAGCAGCGTCGTCATTGACTAGAGACGTGGGCGAGTGAATGTCAGTGCTGCCTTGTTCCTGTGCCCATGATGAGAATTAGGGTCCTAGTAGTAGTAGTAATAACTACCCAGGTTCCCCTTAATGCAGGTCCTCAAGGGCTGTAGTTTGAGGAGGCAAAAAATCAAGGTTCTGGCTCTTTGCCATCTAGGGCTGTCTGTGATTTAGCTAATAATTTTGTCAGTCATCCACAGCAAATGGGTTTGTTACCCCCTTGTCTTCCGCCATATGAGTTCCCGCAGCCCTTTCATGTACCTCTGCAGCCATCTGTGGGGGTGGTAACTTAGAGCAACAGGTGGGGATACCACAGAAACCTTGTGCAACTGCTAGAGTGGAGACTCTGCGTTATGGAGGGTTACCATGGAGATTTTGTGTAAATGACAGAAAGGATGTTGCATCCATGGAGCCAATGATCCGAGAGAGCTCTGGGGCAAATGCCAGCGGGTAACTCTGCTACTGGTGGTCCCACAATGGATTGGCGTAAAGATAGTTGTAACTCTCTGGCCTTGCTATGGAACGGTGCCATAAAGATTATGGGTCACACGTTCTCAGTGGCCCTGGTGTAACTGCAGGTGCATAACTCTGACAGTCAGGCCCCTAATCTGTATTGTCTTAGGAACAAGTATCACAAAGTAGTCGCTTGCTTGCCTCCGGGCTCTTCCTTGTTGCAATGGCTGCCTCTCGTAGCTTTTTTTCTCTTTTCCCCAAGCTGTGTTTTGTTTTGTGTTGCCTGTTAATTAGATGCCCTCTGAGCATCCTCCCCGCACGAATAGTTCAGAGGAGCCCACAAAGCAAGCTCAGGGCTGCCCAAAAGGAGCGCGCTGTGACAATGGGTGATGAAAAGCGACTGTGTTGCGCACAGGTGTTATTCAGCAGCCACAGATGTTAGACATTTTTCAATTAAAAAGCCCCTAAATTAAAAAAAATAATCATGAGACAAGCAGCGCATTCTGCGAAGACAAAGGAGCAATCCGTCACTAGCGAGGCGCTGGCCACGCTCTCTCTTCTGGGCATCAGAACGTTCAGCTGGTCAAACAATGCGGTCGGCGAAACATCTGTGGGGACTTTGTGTTACAATGTTGTTCTGAACATTTGCTTTCTGGTATTGGCAATGGGCCTTATCTCTGCGAGTGTGTAGATGAGGCGCGTTTGCTCATGCAGTCCTAACTCTCGGGTCCCCCCTCCTCTCTTTTATGCTTGGGTGCACGTAGCATGTAGGAACTGGGTGTATCCCTTTAAATAGTTTGTGAGCCCTCTCATAGTGCTCACCGTGTTTGCATTTTGCATATACTCAGTAGGCAATGTTATTTGCCCGCCACCATGCCCGGCATTTGTCCTGTTCTGGCTAGCTTAGGCACTTCTATAGCCACTATCACCATAGTAACGGAGCACCTTGCAACATCCCTGGGAGGCAGGGAAATATTATTATCCCCATTCTAGAGATGGCAAAGCGAAGCACCGAGAGACGAAGTGACTTGCCCAATGTCATCCAAGATGTCAGAGCAGGACTGGACCCCTGGTTTTTCACAGGCCAGGCTAGCGCTGCAACCACTGGGCAATACCTCCTGCCTTCCAGCAAAATTGTGACATAAAAGACAGCAGCATACATGGTGAGTAGCTTCAATAGAATTACCCCATGGTAGAGGTGAGGTCAGAATGAGACTTTCCCTCCTCTGTGACTTCAGGAACACATGGGTTGAATCCTCTGCCCAGGCAGGCTCGGTCTATGCTGTGTGACAGTGTAGCTCGGCAGAACAAGGAGGTGCATCTGAAGGAAATCAGTGATAGGCCTTTAAGCACTTAAACCACTTTGAACCAGCCAAAGGTGTGTGGCCCCACGCCACCAGGAACTGCTGAGTTGTATCTGACACTTAAACCGCACCCTCCTACTCCCCTCGGAAACCCCACAGTGTGTGTCATTGAAAACAGGACTGGAGAAAACTCTCATGAATATTCTGTAGGGGAAATTCTTGCATTAGCAGGGGACAGGCCAGATGGCCTAACAGGTTTTCTCAACCCTAATGTGTCTGTTTTTGTGCACATATGTACTCAGAGTCGTTTGTCGCCAGGGCACTGCTGCAAAGAAGCTCTCAGCACTGGCATTACCCGTCAGTATCTCCCCTCCCCTATGTTGCATCCAGTGCCAACAGTTACGAATAAAACAATATCCAATTATTCCTTGCTGTTTCCCCCCCCTCGTACAATATATCATTTTTTAATTTAAAAAATGCCTGGTAGAAGCGTAACAGGCTATTAAATGTTTGGATCCGTAATTAACATCAAACCCCTGACTTAAAATCTTTATGGACTGAGTGAGCTCCATTAGCTGCTACATGAATAATACCTCCGTGCTGCTAGTTCCACCAGGTTAATATTGGCTTGTTGCTATTCAGAATGTTCTAGCTGAGGGAAGGCCTCCTCCCCTCTGGCACGTCTTCCCCCAGGAGCTGAGCTCAGGATCTGGGCCATTTGCAAAAGAGTTACAAAAAACAAAACCATACCAAACACACACAATTCCGCCCCTGAGGAGAGGATGAGAGAAAATGAAATGCATGTGAATCATGTCGCTTTATGCAGGACTGGGAAGCACCCAGACGAGCACTGGATAAGACCCCATACAGAATAGGCCGTCTCCCCCAAAACAAATCACTACATGTAAATAAAGTAACCACTCTTCTCAGCCGGTGCTATGAATAGCGAGAAAAATATAACCGTGCCTCTCGCTAGATCTCACAAGGATCGGAATAATGAAGGAGAAACTCCTGTCAACATGGAAGAGAGGCAACTGATATGGCCTTCTTTAAAACAAGGATGAAGACAATGAAATGTGTTTGGGAACTCACGGCACATTTGCGGCTTGAGACCCCTCCTCCACCCCAAATAAAGGACAGAGAGAAAGCAATTTGTCTTCTGATCTGTGCTGGTGCCAGGCGAGGGGAAGGCCTGCTACAAGTGGGAAAGGACAGGCTGATTTAAAACAGAGCTGGAAGAGTTGAGGGGCTGTTTTGCACGGGTTCCAAGAACAGGTTTTGCATCATTCCCATGGTACAACACCACAGTAAAACCAGTCACAGCTGTTCCTGGGCACATTACAGTGTGTGTCAGAGGCGGTGTGATTCCATACATCTCACTTGTGGTCTGACTGGAGGGCCCAGCCTGCAATCACCCTCAAACTGTCTTTGCCTGACATGAGTCATTTATATTCTTAGACCAAAATTTGGGGTGCCACAATTTTTGGATTACCAATTTACGAGACCTCATAGGCATGGTTTTATTTTGTCACCAGAAAAGAGTATTTTTGCTGCCAAAAGTCACATCGCGATGTCCATGAATTCATTGTTTTGTTGACAAAAGCTGCTTTTTGTCAACAAAACTGTAGTGTAGACAAGCCCTCAGAGATATAGGGGATGCTAAACCTTGGCATTCGTTATAAATTCATTCAATTTAGTGTCTAGTACTTTCCGGAGGCATTTGCATTGGAAGGCAATTAGATGTCTGGCTGTATCTTTGGTGGATTTCTAAGGTGCTCATCCATGTGTTGAGCTGGAGATAACATTTGAGTTGAAAATTCATAGTTTGGTCCATAATGGCCAAATAATCTTGTTTAAGCTGGTGAATGCAGCTGGCACTGTGCCACTTGTGACATTATTTCCTTCCGGACATCCTCATTGGCTTGCCCATTCTTGCCAAGGTGTGTGAACTGACTCACCTCTTATATTCCTTTTCCTGCTAACACAAAGCTAGAGTTGGGAGTTGCTGGCATTCTCATTAGATTTGTTTTTTCATAACTGACTGCACAGTGGGACGATTCTCAGCGGCTTCAATAGACTTTAGATCAGGTGCTAAATTCACAAGGGGTAGAGACCTTGGGAATGACAGACACTCCAGGACAGAGCTATACCATGGCCACAAACACCAAGGCCAAACATAGCAATGCCCAGAAGCTAAGGGTATGTCTATAACCGTATTGGCTGGCAGTGTTTGATGTATGGAGAATCGATTTATCGCGTCTCGTCAAGACGCGATAAATCCAGAACTCCAGCTCCGCAAGAGGAGGAAGCAGAGTTGACGGGGGAGCTGCCGCAGTCGACTCACCGCTGTGAGGACGACCGGGTAAGTCAAACTAAGATACTTTGACTTCAGCTACGTGTATCTTAGTTCGTATCTTAGTTCGAACACCCCACCCAACCCAACCCCGGCCCCAGTGTAGCCCAGACCTAAGATACGCTGTATACACCACCACAGATGTGAACCAATGCAGCAGGTAGCCCTGAAATAGGACAGAGGCAGGCTGTGCACCAAGGCCTAAGCTAAATTTAGTCCAAGTTCTGACCAGACGTGCCTCTGTTTGTGGGGGTGGGGAGATGACACACCTGTCCTGTAGCATCCTGGAGGGATAAAGGATGATATTTTAATCAGCTGAGGTTTAGTAACCCTCCTCCCAGAGTTTGGCTGAGCAACGAAGCAGAAAATTAATTGCTTAAGTGGTTTATTTAGGGAGGTTTTGCTCTTTTCCCCCCATCACAGATTGATTGAACTTTAAATCAGCAGAGTGTGGACTGCACAAAACAGAAAAGGCAGAGCACGCACTGGGAACTCCACCTCTCCTCTCTCCATCGATCTCTCTGTCCACCTCTCCATTCGTTCCTCTGACTGCTGCTCTCCCACCCCCTTGAGATCAGCTGCCCTGCTCTGGGACACCGTTAAGAATGCAAAGCCAGTTGTCGGTCTGATTTCAGCTTCTCGGTTTTAATCCATGCCCAGCAGTGGTGTATATTCACTCAGGTTTAGTCGAGCGTGTTCTGCTGAGTCAGGCCCGTGTGGAACTTGGCCTTAACAGGCAACTGCAGCTCTCAGAAACAAAAGCCAAGATTTTATGGATAAATATATAATGAATTAGGAGGCAGGTTTTAGGAGAAAGAATTGCTTTGGAGTCCAAGAGTCGTATTAATTTATCTTGAGACTACAGAAACTCTTAATACCCACTAATGTAACTATGCACACTCAGCACCCCAATCCTGCCAAATGCAGGGACAGCCAAAGCCAGGCATGGTCAGTGGCACACCACCCCGACCTTGCCAAATCCAGGGATGATAAGTGTTGAAACAGCCTATTTCTTTAGGCTCCCTAGAGACAATATCCATTAGAGATAATGAAACGTTTTCCAATGTATCTAGAGCGCCCTCCTATTTAGTGTTGGGCATCGGCGTACAGTTCTCTGTGAATAGAATGAGCACTGGTTATTTTTACAGTGCTTTCGTGCCCTGGGTGCTGTACAGCAGAAACAGAAAGACGTGGCCCCTACCTAAAAGAGTTTACATCTGAGCCATGATGCAACAAACAGGGGTAACAAACAGGATGGACGATGCAGAGGAAAGGCAGAAGAGCAGTAGGATGGGGCACGTCTGGAGCAGCACAGAAGATCAGTACAGCTGACAGAGGCCTGGTGGGGAGCGAGGTGGGTGGTAGAGCCAGCCCAGGCTGGGAACGGAATGGAACAGGAGCGGGCACAGAGGGAGCCTGGCCTCTTCACCCAGCACCTCTCCTATCCTGCACACAGTGCACCTATCCTCATAGATATCCCTGCTGACACAACTCCATACTTGGGTGCATCCAACAAAGTGGGTATTAGTCCACAAAATTTTGGATTAAATATTTTCAGCTAGGCAAGCGCACATTAGGGCCTTCAATTAAAAGGGCTGTTGATGACAATTATTAGTATTGTCTCGCTTCTAGCGAGCAACAGCACAGTAAGTGCTGCCAATGAAGACACAAATACAGGCAAGAAACGTGGTCAGTTGTGTATCATGGCGGTGCATTATCTGGGCCTGAACCTCCCTTATATTGTCCCAGACAGAGGGAAGTCCATTTACAACAGTAGATGGGCATGGCCGGTGCTTAATTTATAATGAAAGAGGTGCCAGGGCCCAACCAATTAGGTGCTGGGGCTCACACTATTTTTTTCACTTTCATAAGTGATGCGACAAGCCCAGAGGTGCCGGACCTCAGCCCTGGCAAGACCTGGCACAAATTAAGCCAGGTCTTGCCAGGCTTAATGGCCCATTCCGGCAGCCCTCTAGCATGACCAACATATCTCAGGTCTCTGGAGAGAATTTGCCATAAAGCTGGCATCAGAACCAGCTAAGTCACTATCAGTTTTGTGGGTAATAGCTAGATTTTCAGTCATTCACTCAGCTGGATGTTACACAGAAAGGGTTTCCCATAACTATTTACTATTTTTCCCATAACCCAGGCTGTGCTCATATTGTCCCTGATTCAGAAAAGCACTTAAGCGTGTTAATTGGGGCCATTTGCACATCAGACTTTTTCTATATAGCGAAGAACCTCGGTTTGGTTAGTACCTGCCGTGGTGTCCGGTCCTCTTGGAAGTGATCCTGCTCTGAGTGAAGTCAATGGGCATTTTGTTATTGAGCTCAGCGGGTTCAGGATCGGGCCCAAGGATTCTCCCCTTTTTGCAGACTAACAGCTCTCATATTTTGGAGCTCTAATTGAATTGTGTATTTTGAAAATAAAAATGTCCCCCCTGGTTCTGTTGGGCAGGAAGCAGCTCCAGCATTTCAGCGTACAGGAAAGGGGAAGGAGGGTGAAGGAAAAAAGAAAGAGGAAAATTATATAAAAAGGGCAAAACAAGGCTTCTGAGTGGGACACTGAGTGCAGAGCAGGAAATCCAATGTTAACAAATAGTTTGAAAAGTTGAGTCACCACCCAGCACCAGAGCATCCCTGATATTATTGTACATAAGAAAGGCCATACTGGGTCAGACCATAGGTCCATCTAGCCCAGTATCCTGTCTTCTGACAGTGGCCAGTGTCAGGTGCTTCAGAGGGAATGAAGAGAACAGGGCAATTTTGAGTGATCCATCCCTTGTCATCCAGTTCCAGCTTCTGGCATTTGGAGATTTAGGGATGTTCAGGGTATGGGGTTGCGTTCCTGACCATCTTGGCTAATTGCCATTGATGTTTAGTTGTCTTGTGTAACCTGAACAGTCCTGGTCTTTTTATTCTCTCCTCATACAGAAGCTGTTCCATCCCTCAACCCCCGCCTCAATTATATTACATTATATTAATTATATTACAGTAGAGCCTAAAAACCACAATCAGGATTGAGGCTCCACTGTGCGAGGCGCTGATCGTACATATAATATGAGCCAGTTCCTGATCCAAAGAGCTCACAGTGTAAATAGACGAGCCAGACAAAGGAAGTGTTGTTATAATCCCTCTTTTAGAGATGAGGGTGGAGGGAGGCACAGAGAGATTAAGTGTTTTGACAAGAGTCACACAGAGAGCCTGAAGCAGAGGTGGGATTGAACTCACGTCCCCAGAGTCCTAATTTAATGCCTTCACCACAAATATCTGTTTAATCTTTCCTAATAGTCTGACAGGCTCTTTAGCCCAGCCCCCCAGAATGAAAGTGATTTTCCGAATTGTATCCGGCCAGATCTCTTTCTCTTGCCTCTCTTCCCTCAGAGCGAAGACTTGTTTTACTTCAAGTCCTTTGTGTCCAGTATCACAAGCAAACTAGCAGAGGCTAATGCTTCTTTGTAGAAATAACATTCCATTGCTTCAGCCGGCACAAAAGAACCCTCTTGTATGTAATAAGTAAGAGAACGTCTAAACCATTAGCAGTAAACATGATCTATCTTTAAAATATAGTCACGTTAACAGTTATTGATTTATAACTTTTAACCAATTTCTTTTTGACAATGTTGGATTGAGTCCTAATTTTAGCTTTTTATGTTCAGTGCTTGGCAAACTCTATTCCATCAGTAAGAAAACAGACCCTGTGGGCCAATCTGCGCCTTCCACTCGAGCTGAATGATAGAGGAGTGAAACAATATTTTTAGACAGATCAGTTCCTAACTCAGGGTAGCGGTGGCCATTATGCAAATCAAGCCATAAGAAGTTTAAAAGTCTGGAACCATCATATTTCTTTATTTCATTAACATCAGTACAAGTGGGAGAGTTAATATGAACCCATTCTGGTGTTTATACGAACAGTCTCTCTATCATTTAACAAGATTGGTGATTTCCCCTAACAAGTCCTCACAACAGCTGTATTGGGGGCACCTGGGGCATTTTATACTGCATGGAGCGGATGCGGAGTGGGAGGGAAGTGACAAACATCTCTGAACAGATGAGTCTGCAGGAATCCTCAATCCAACAGACAGCTAGGAAGGGCCTGGTCTTGACAGCGGGCAGTGACCCAGAACACCCCAGTGAGGGAGGTGGATCCAACACACAGGCCCAGTCTCCCAACACCTTCCTGTGCAGTGTTACTGACACCATCTCCCTGCATGCACAGTAGCTGCACAAACACACATATGTATTTGTACCTACCCTCACACGACCGGTTCTACACGCCGAGACAAACATGTCAGAACAAACACAGGAATACACCTATCAGCATATACCCAGAGACTTACAAAGCAATGCCTCCACACAGCAGCACTTGCACAGGTGTGTGCGTATACACACAGAAACACACACACACAAATTCTTACCCCTACAGCAAGGACATATACTCCTAATCACACACACCAGTGCTTACTCAGAGGCACACGCACACACGCACACACACACACACACGCACGCACACACATACACAGATAATAGAATAGAATTATATATATGCCATACTTTGCACTTCTGCAGCACTTCTCATTTGAAGGTCTCAAAGCATCATACAAACATCAGCTTCACAACACTCCTAAAAGGTATCGCCATTTTACATATGGGGAAACTGAAGCATAGAGCTGTTATGTGGTAACATAGAAGTGTAGGAATAGAAGGGACCTCAGTTGGCCATCTAGTCCAGTCTCCAGCATTCAAGGCACAACTACATAATAACTAGACCATTCTTGAGAAGTGTTTGTTTAACCTGTTCTTAAAATCCTTCAGCAATGGAGATTCCAACCTCTCTCAGCAATTTATTCCAGTGCTTACACACCCTGACAGCTAGGAAGTTTTTCCTAATGTCCTGCCTAAACTTCCAATTTTAGCCTATTTCTTCTTGTCCTATCCTCCGTGGTTAAAGAGAAAGCCACACGGCAGGTCAATGGGAGAGTCAGAAATGGAATGCAGGAGTCCTGAATGCCAGCTCTGCTGTACTGAGATCTCGGACAGCGATTCTCAAGCAGGGGTTCACTGCCCCCAGGGGAACCATGAGCCCTTTCGAGGGTGGGGGGAACACAGAGCCCAACATCTGAAACCCAGTGTCCCGAGCACCAGCACTGAAACCAGGCATGGCACGGGGCTCAAGCTGGCGGCCCCCGCTCCCGCTCCAGCCCGGAGCAGCGTGGGGCTGATGCAAGCCCTCCCCCCAAACCCAGAAGCCTAGAGTGACATGGGCTGAAGCTGGCAAACCTCCCTCACCCCAAGCCAGGAGCAGTGGGGGGCGGGGGGCTGAAGCCAGGAGCCCCAGAACCCCCCCGAAGGTGGGAGCCCGCCTGCCTGTAAACAGCTTCCAGCTACCCCCTGCCTGCGCACTGAGTGGTTTTCAATCTTTTTGAACTGACTCCCCCCTTTGAGCTGTATTTTTGGTTGCATCCTCAGACAGCCTAGACTGGCTGGGTGGCCTCCTGAGTGAGTCGGGGATGGAGGTGGCTCTACCTCCCTGGACCCCACTGTGCAGACCTGGTTTGAGCCCCTCCAGCTCTTGCCCCCCCTCCCCACAAATAGAGATAAACCTATGCCTATGCCCAAAGGTTCCCCAAGTTCACTCCCCACCCCCACTGAGCCTTGGTATTTTTATAGCATGGTTGGGCGGGGTGAGGGTGGGGGTGGGGTGGAGAACCCCTGATCTAGGAAACTCGGTTTCTTGAACTATGAAAGTAACTCAATGACAACTTACTGTGCTCGGGGGAGAACACCGACTGACACTTTACCAACACACTGACACTTCCTCCCCTAATACACACCAACATACTATGCAATACTTACAAGCCAAGAACAGATTACATGTACCCACTCATACATACATGTACATTTACACAGACCTTTATAAGAACGACTGCAGCATTCTACGGTAATGAGCCACCATGCTCTAGTAACTCCTATAAACAGTAATGTGCAAGAGCATTACTGAAGAATGCTGAACCTTTTAGTGTACAAACTTTTAATTGATTTTAAAATGCATAATCCATCACAATTAGGAAAGGGATCACAAAGATGCTATCATGCATAAGCACCTAAAGATAGCATTTAAAACACAATTAACAACTCAGTTAAATAATAATCGGAACAGAAACATGATTAATTATGAATCTTATAAACAAAACATAATGATGCAATAACATATGTGAGTGCTAGAGGCCAAACGTGACAATATTGTTTAACCACCAACGGACACTAGCGAAAGCTTCTATCGCGCACAATATATGGCTCAGGTTAGAAGCATCTTTCTATTTAAAGGAAGGAATTCCTTTGAATTTTTGTAGTACCTCTTAAAGGAGTGTCATCATCAGGCCCATTTTACAGATAAAGTGACTGAGGGCACGTCTTCACTGCGTTTTCAGACCTGGCAGCAGAGAGTCTCAGAGCCTGGGTCTACAGATTCAGGTGCAAAAAACAGCTGTGCAGACATGGGGCTCAGGCTATTTCCAAAGAAAGACCCCTCCTCCCTCTTACTCACTTTCCTTCTCAGGCCAGGGAGGGTGGTGTAATTCAGACCCCACGCCTGAATGGCATAACCCGAGCCCTTCAAGCCTGAGTCTGTAGCCACAGCCTCTGAGACTCGGAGCCTGGGGTTTTCAAAAACTGTGTAGACATCCCTTCAGGCATTAAGAAGTTCAGTGATTTGCCTAAGATCACAAAGGAAATCAGTGATCGAGCCAGAAGTAAAACCGAGATCTCCTGCCTCCCAGTGCCATGGGTTAGCCACAAGACCATCCTGCCTTCCGCCTCAATCAGGGAAGGCTGTTGCTACTTTCTGATTTCAGAACTAGCCCAGGGATGCACCCTGCCCATCCATAGCACTTTAGAGAGACCATCGACCAGCTCCCAGGCACTAATGCAACTGGCATCTGACTTGCAGGCATGGCTTTTAATTTTTAGGCTATTATTTAAAATTAAGACAACCTTGCAACACCTTTCCCCAGCCTATTAAAACCAACTCCTCTTGTCTGGGAGCAGAGCAAATAGCTGAGCCAGAAATCATCCATTATTTCTTCATGTAGGAACAACTTTTGACATGTATCCCCACAGGAAAAGCTCCATTAAAAGCTATCAGCACAGCCAGCCCATACAGAAGAGCACAAGGCTGGTGGGGAGGGGGCGTGGGAGGAGTAGCCTTTACTATAAAAACATTTACAGGCACTGTGTAAGAAATGGAACAGCTCAATACATCAATTCAATCCACTTTGCTCGGGGGTGGGGGGAAGGTTTAGCCCGGCTGGTGAGCAGAAAAGAGAGAATAAGGTTGAGGCGTTACAGCATCTTAAAACAAACCCTGCTAGCTGAGTGGTGGCCATGGTGAGCCAAGATTCTCTGCAAGGGGAACAGGTGAGGTTTCCATTTAGGCAGCTCTAGGCCCCCTGCAAAGGAGCGGGAGTGAGCGGGAGGGAGGGGGATTCGGTCTTTGGAAACTGCGCCAGCCGCTCTCTGTTGTTTGGCACAGGTGTTGTGCCCAGGAGTGGGCACAGAAATGTTCTTCTGAAGCAGGCTTTGATCACACGAGCACAAACACACAGGCAGTGTGACATGAACATTGATGCCCTCCCCCATGACCATATGCACACATGCAGAGTATCATCCAAGCATGCATGCATGCATAAATATGCAGGCCCACATACACAGCCAGCCATGAACACACATACACATACAAACCCACACACAGACTCATGCATACAACCCACCATACACAGATCTGCGTGCACACAAATGTACGCACACAAACACATGCAGACCACACACAGAGATGGCCTCAGACACGCACACGTCATGAAGACCTGCACACACACATGCACCCAGGTACACGCACAAAGAATGTCAGCACCCGCAAGGGTGGTTTTCACAAAGTGGTGTTCATTTTTGCTCTTCACAATGATGAACCGACAACAAATGCCATGCACCAAGTGAGCATCAACTCTCCCCTCCCTCTCCCCGGCCCCGGCAAGGGGTGCTGCACAAAAAACCCTCCCCTCCTGTTCAGAACTCCCACGCTCAGTGTTCACTGGAATGTTTGGGTGGTTTGCGGAACCAATTTGCAAATGCAGCCATTTATTTCTGCTTAATTAGGAAAAAAAACAGCACCTGGGATCCAGCTTCTAGCTTCAGCTCAAAGTCAGAACCTGACAAGGGAGCAGGAAGTGAAAGTGTGTGATGGAGATGAGGGAAGAGTGAGGGAGCGGCTGATGGGAAGAAGAAGCAGAGCGTGAGAGGAGAGAGGGCAGGAGAATGAGAGCATTAACGGAGAGCAGGCACCGGGAGGGGATGCTGGCACACAGGAGAGGTGCATGGTGAAAGGGAGGGAGACGAAATCGAGTGGAGGACAAGCAGCAAATGACATGTAATGGAAGGGAAAGGCGACAGGAAAGAGAGAGATCTGAACCAGTGGTTATTCAGTAAGTCGGATCATGAAAGTGGAGAAGGAAGAAGAAAGAGAGAAGAGATTCAGATTGAGGAAGCCAAGCCCGGCAGAGAGATGGGCAGGGTGAGAGCTGGAAGGCTGTACAGAGCAGGTGTAGAAAGAGGACATGCGTTTCTTTCCCTGAGTGCAGCTTCGACTCCTGTCTAATAGAAAGGTCACTGCAACGTAGATTTGATTAGCAGCTAAGCATAAATCATGGCCAACTCCTCCATCTTCATGAAAAGGCCCTGGCTGGCACCACGTGCTGACTGTGTGGAGGCCCATGGGCAATGAACTCACAGCCATGCTTCATTTCTTAGAAGGCAGGTGTCCCTCTTGCCAAAAAACTCCATCAAACTGGCCCCTGTGCTGGCAGACTCAACAGAGAAGCCCACGACTGTGTAGACAACTCTCTCCACTACCACATCTAGAGGGGCCTTTCCAGGTCTGGAGGGTGGCATAGAGCTGGGTGAATAACAGGCTTTTTTCAGTTCATTGGAAATTTAAAAAAAAAACAGGAAAATGTATCATTCGGGGCCAGCCCAAAAATGAGAATTTTTGAAATTTTCAGTGAATCCAAAAGTTCAAAACATTGTTTCGGCTCGAACAAAACATTTCATTTGGACTAAGAGCAGAACCATGTCACTTCACTTCTGACCGCTTCAAAGTGGTTTTTGATTTTAAAAAATCAAAGAAAAGCTTGAAGCCAAAAATCGCTTCAAACCGAAAGAAATCCAACAAGTTTCATTTCGAAAGCGTCGTGAGGAAACACTTGGATTTTTTTTTTTTAAACAATTTGCTGTCTGCGAAGGCAAAACTCACACGCAGTCACAAACGGGTCTGATGTTACACAACCTGCATTCTTTGCAAAAAACGTTTGGCCCCAAAATTTCTCCCAGCTGTAGTGTGGGGCAATGTGAGGAGCCCTTTACTCCCACAAACCTGTCCGTAGCTAGACACAAGCCTTCCACCACCAGCACGGTCCGTGAGACACCTTCAGCACCACAGCCCCGCCCTGTAATATTTTCAGTTGTCCCAAGATGCCCTCTGTGTCCTTGTTGCCCCTCCCCTCCTCTGAGGCCTAAGGGTGGAGCTCCAAAAGGGAGCCACCCATTTCTTGGAAGCCAAGTAGGCCGATGCCTCCCACCAGCCCCAAGAACGTTCCCTTTGCATATCTCCAAGCTGAGCGTTGTTCTCGGTGCTGGGTTTGATAGCGCCGTTCTCTCTAATTCTGCGCCTGCGTGCAACCTTCCTTCCCGAGGAGGATAAGGCTGCATTGCCCTAGATGAATATTAGCCTTTCCTTTAATATCTCTCCTTTATTGTTTCGTGCGTTGGCCCCAGGATGTTTTATCGCACCGAAGCACATAATACAAATGAAAAACAAAAGGGGAAAGTTTGAATCGTTTTTAATATATTCATCCTGGTGCAGAGGAACGATGAGCCGTCTGATTAAATCTGTATGCTGGAGTTTATTAAACTGCCATGGCCTTTCTGCTGCTCTCTCTTTTAAGCAGGGACAGTCTCATTAAAATGAACACGCTCTCTCCCCTCCCCTCTTCCAGTACCTGCTTAAGGCCAGCTCCGTGCTCCCGCTGCTTTGTAGCCATTAATGAGAGGCACTGAGAGCTTATGAATGAGACTTCTCGGTTGAGTTTTTCCCAGCAGCTTGAGTACAGAGGTGATCGACACCAAGGTGGACATTGCTGATATGCCCCCAAAGGCCCAGGAAGTCACCGGCCAGCACCTGATCTGGATGCAGAGAGAATGACTGAGACAGACAGCACCAGGAAAGAGGCTCATGATAGATGAGAGGAGGCAGGAAGCAGGGAGGGAGCATGGGCTAGTGGTTGGAGCAGGGGACTAGCTGTCAGCAGCCAGGGCTCTGTTCCTGATGCTGCCCATCACTCACTCTGTTATTTAACCTCTCTGTGCCTCAGTAGTCCCATCTGTAAAATGGAAATGTTGATAGTTCTCTCTCCTAAAGGGTGTTGATTAATACTGGGTAGGAAACAGTCTCCCCATCCTGCAAAGCTTATTGAGCAGTCAGAAAAATTCCTATTCTACAATGGGACAAAACCAGGGCCTTTGACGTTTTTGGTGGCAGGAGCTCCAATCTGGAGTGTGAGACACTCAGGTTCAAGGTCCTGCTCTGAATCAGGCAGAGCAAGGAACCATATGGAAAAGAGGAGACCAAGGGAGGATATGAAAGAAGTCTATAAAATCACGAGTGGTGTGGAGAAAGCGAATAAGGAAAAGTTATTTACTTGTTTCCATAATACAAGAACTTGGAGCCACCAAATGAAATTAATGAGCAGCAGGTTTGAAACAAATAAAAGAAAGTTCTTCACACAGAGCACAGTCAACCTGTGGAACTCCTTGCCTGAGAAGGCTGTGAAGGCTAGGACTATAACAGGGTTGAAAAGAGAACTGGATAAATTCATGGCGGTTAAGTCCATTGATGGTTACTAGCCAGTATGGGTAAGGGATGGTGTCCCTAGCTTCTGTCAGAGGGGGCTGATGGCTGGCTGGAGAGAGATTACTTGATTGTTACCTGTAGGTTCACTCACTCCAGGGCACCTGGCATTGGCCACTGTCGATAGACAGGATACTGGGCTGGATGGACCTTTGGTCTGACCCCATATGCCATTCTTATGTTCTTCTGTTCATCTGGGTCTTCCACATCCCAGGTGAGTGTCCAAATCACCACGCCAATGGCTATTCTGGGATAGGGGTGTCTCTGTCTCTCTCTGGACCTGAGACACCTTCTCCAATGACAGTGTCACAAAAGTGTCGCTGTCGACAAATCAGCATTTTCCAATGAAAACATATTTTGTCAGAAAATTCCTGCCCAGCTTTGGGCTACAGCGGTGTCCTAAGGAAATCAGAACAAAATAATGTAAGTAGCACAGAGCCAATGGGCAGGCCCGGCTTGTGGGATCAGATGTTACTATTGGTCTGAAATCTCTGCCTTTAGCTGGAATCTCCCCCTCCTTCCTCTCCAGTTACTGAAGTTCATACCCAGCTGTTCCTTTCTCCCAATACACAGGTTTTTCTTGACACTCACCCCATAATGTCACCCTGGCTTGCCCAGCCAGGGGTCTCTCAAAGGCAAACTGAGGTACTGCCGCGCGTGGGCTCTCGGTCCCAGCAGACCCAGGGGTGAGGGAGGCTCTGACGGCAAATGGCAGACCGGTGATCCTGCCAGCTGACCACTGATTCTGGTTCCTCTACTGCCCTCTGTGAGGGGTGATTCTACAAGAACAGACCCTGTGGATTGCACCCGCCAGAGTTACTTCCCGCTGAGGGAGCAGCTCACAGTGCAGGTTATTCATAGACATGGCAGTTCCAAAAGGCCGGTAAAGCTGCTCCTCCTCTTCCCCCGCCGCAAGCCTTCAGAGGCAGCTAAGTCTGTCACACACAAGCGATAACAGTGTTAGGCCCCATAATCCCTCCTTTACTTGACTTTGGGTTATTTTGAGCAGGAGATTAAAGGCGATTATCTGCATCACCTGAGATGCTGCACTTTCTATCTCTGCCCCCTGTCATCAGTTCCTGAGGGCCCGGCTCACTAGCGCACAGACATCTCCTCGCCCCCCTCCCTCTACCACCCCTTAGGCCAGCTGACATCCTAGTCTAGTCATGCACCTGAGTGTCTGTCACTAGCACTGGTCAGCTAGTGAAAAGCCTTAGGCCTGGCTCCTTGTCATCCTGCCTCCAATACATACCATGGCCCCTGGCATCTGTCCATTACCCGGCATTTTATGCCTGGCTTGTGCAATGGCTCTGAGGGGGGGGGGGGGGGGGATGGGAAACGAGGGAGAACCCAGCTGTCACATCTTGGCATTAATCAGGATGATCTCTCTCCAGCAACTCTCAGGAAAGAGCCAGCGGCAGCAGAGGGACTGGAGCAGATGCCTCTATTCTTAGAGCTTCAGGGTTTTTTCCCCAACTCTGGTCAGAGGGAAGCTCCCACCCAGACAATGTAAGTCGTGCCACTGGGCCTGGTGAGACATCTGATTCACCACGATGGGGTTTGCCATTCATGTCCAGAGCCAGTTGGATGGGCCCATCCCGCACGCCCTACAAGACTATGTCTACACGGGCAACCGGACAACAAAACTTTTGCTTTCAGAGGTGTTAACCCTCCCTCTGGAAAGGCAAAAGTTTTGCCGATGACAAGCACCGGGGTGAATGGCTCTTTGTCGTCAGGAGTGCGCCTGATAGTGACACAGCCAAGGCGCTAAAAGCTGTATAATGTGGATCTAGTGCCACTGACAGTCCCAGCTTTGGCAGGCTGGCTAACTCAGGGGCCTGAGACCAGCATCAGGAGGCTTTTATCGCTTGGTCACCAGTTCAAATCCAGCTCAAGTTGACCGTGTTCGAAAGCTGTGACTAGTGGTTATTGGATGGCCTGTGTTTGCTGCTGGGCACCAAACCAGATAGGCAGGTATTGGACTCAATCCAGTTCTCAAGCAGTTGGCATTAATCAGCACAGCCGCAGTAAGGAAACAAAGGGACGTGGCCTGTGAATCCCCCTCTGACTCCAGACCAGGGCCGTGGCAGGGCAGGCGGGAGTCCGGCCCATTGGCTGCCTTGTCGTGACGATTACACCTGTTGCAACACCCCGTTCCTTTTTTTGTTTTAAACTTTTACTGAATGTCAAACCTTTAAAACACAGAGCTACAGCAGGGGTGGGCAAACTTTTTGGTCCGAGGGCCACATCTGAGTATGGAAATTGTATGGTAGGCCATGAATGATCACGAAATTGGGGGTTGGGGTGCGGGAGAGGGCTCTGGCTGGAAGTGCATACTCAGGGATGGGGCGGGGGATGAAGAGCTAGGGGTGCAGGAGAGTACTCTGGGCTGGGACTTTGGGGTTCGGAGGGCGGGAGGCGATCGAGGCTGGAGCAGGGGGTTGGGATGCGGGAGGGGGTTAGAGGGGCAGGCTCTGGCCAGGCAGCTCTGTACGCTGCCCTGGTCACAGGTGCTGCCCCTGCAGATCCCATTGGCTGTGGTTCCTGGCCAACGGGAGCTGTGGGGGAGGCGCTTGGGCCAGAGGCAGAATGCGGAGCCCCCTGGCTGCCCCTATGCATAGGAGCCAGAGGAGGGACTTACCACTGCTTCCGAGGGCCACAACATACACGGAGCAGGGAAAGCCCCTGACCCCACTCCCAGGCACAAGCTTGAGGGCTGGATTAAAATGTGTGAAGGGCCAGATGTGGCCTCCAGGCCATAGTTTGCCCACCCCTGTGTTACAGAAACGGTTTTCAAATGGGATAAGACCACCTATTCTCTGCCCAATAGGAAAAATCCTACCTGACAACACCAAACCACTGAGAGCAGAACTACTGGTTCAATGAATCAGTAGTGAGCATTTACCCCACTCTGATGAGACTGTTTTCAGGTCACTAAAGTGCCAATTCAGCAAAACACCTAAGTGCGTGCTTAACTTTAAGCACACCCTGAAGTCCCAATGACCTCAATGTGCTTTGCTGAGTCAGGGCCTAAACCAGCAGAGACAGTAACAGGGAGCACAGAATTCAATTCTCCTTCCCTTTCAGAGGCGAGGACGAGATCAAGACTCAAGGGTGCGCATCAGTCAGGCAGTGGTAACTTTCCCCCAAAGCAGACACACACCTGGCGTGCCCATAGAGACACGTGTGGCGTGCACATCTGCACGCAGCGTGCATACCCAGACTCATGGCGAGCACACACCTTCACGGGCTGCTGTTCTCATTTGAAACACCACTCAACTAGAATCCATCTGCCACCTTGGAAATTAATAGCAATCATTAAACAAAAAGAGCTGGCGAACGGAAGCCTGAGGTGAAAAGCAGCTCTTTCTGCCAGAAAAAAAATTAAAACTATTTAGACATACAGCAAGTCATTTATTACTGTGGAGTCCTCCCTCCACTTGGGGTTGAAATCTCATTACAATTTGTCCAAAACAGATGTTACCCTTTTAGCAGTAGATTATTAACGATAAACTCCATTCCTCCAGAGGCGGTTGGTGTTCTGGGTTAGCTTGGTTTTTAGATCTTGGGTAACCTCTATATGAAGTGCTTATGAAAATGACAGGGATACAGGCGTATCCCAGTGCCTTGTCCTTTAGCTTTCCATGTCCTCTGGAAGTAATTGAGTTACCAAGCAGGGACACAAAGAGGCACGGAGTGTGATTCTCATTCTCTATTATGCATTTTTTGTAGTACAGCAAAGGCTCCAACCAAAGACTGAAGCTTCGGTGTGCTAGGCACGGTACATTCACACTGTAAGAGCCTGTCTGTGCCACTCAAGAGATTACAGACTAACTAGACAGAGCAGACAATGTGTGAGAGAGGAAACAGTACAGTGAGGTGAAGTGACTTGTGTAAGACCATATGGCGGAGGCGAGAATAGAGCACAAGTCAACTGAATCCCAGCCCACAGGCCCAAACTGACTCCCTGTAGCAGCACATCCACCTTTGGTTGAGGCAGCGTGAGCATTTCCTGCACAACCTCATTTTTCAGAGCTTTAACTCACACCAGATCAGTGTCCCCCAGGCTGGAATCTGGTTCACAAGCGGCCACACTCTCAGCAGGCCACTGCTTCCAACCTGACTTTTTTGCAGGTGTGTTGGGCTTGCGGCCTCAAGCTGTGAGTACCATTTAGCACCTGCGTTCACAGCTAACTAATCTGCATCAGCAAAGGTGGGGTTTTCCCCTCCCCACCCCCACAATTAAATACGTTGTACCTCAGCCACTTTGCTGTCATCCAGGATCCAGGACGTTGACAGAAGTGCTGATTGCAACATCCAGACTGGATGAGATAGAGATGCACAGCTGGGTGTTGTCAGCAAACTGGAAACACCTCACCCCTGCCTTCTTACGAGCCCTGTACGCACATGGAACAGGATGGGGCTGGAGCAATCCAGAGCAACCAAGCATCCTTCCTACAAGCGAGGCATGCAATTGCACAACAGCCCCAACACAGGGCAAGAGCACAGGGCTACCACACGCTCCGAGTAAGGGGCAGAGCACAGTCGTGCAGCCTTGGGCTAGGCCAGAGACACACGTCAGTGGCAGAAAGTCACAAATGCTCACACTTGCGCCAGCAAGGGAAGTAAGCTGACCTACCCTCTACCCAGTACCATTCACTTCCCCCACTGTGCTGGCAAGCACTTGGGTGGCAGGTAGGGGGGGGGGGGGGGTGGAGTGAAGGCACCTCCCTGCCCCTGCCCATCCACTCCCCACCACCAGTTGACTGCTCTCCTCCATGCTGGAACCTGTGATGCAGGTAACCTATGTAGGGGGGTAAAGGAGCATCTTACATTTTGTTACCTCCATATGGGGACATAAGGGGGCTCATGACTGAGCCCATCATTTTCCCCTCTGTCCTAACATACACAATCATGTCTTTTGCTAAGGAGAAGGTGGAGGGACTCAGTCAGGATTTGACTAGTAAATATTTAACACAAGGGAATTCTTTTTTTCTTCTCTTCCGCTACCTAATGGTTCACTGCCAGTTTAGGTCGGCCCCCAAAGGCAGGTTTTTGTAAAATGCTAAGTATGATGGTGGGTGGGATTATCAAGCAGAACAGGGAGATTTGGAAAGAAGACAAAAAATGTTTTTGATGGTTTTTTTTTAAATCGTCCTCTGCAGCTTTAGTCCAACGCAAGACAGAATAGCATTGTACTAGCAAACAAATCCCAGACAGTGAACCTTCAGCTTATCCTGAAGTGAACTAGACTAGCACAGGCTGAATGAAACGCACAAAAGAGAGCAAGAGCGAGACAAGTAAACTAGCTGTCTGCAGTTCTTTCCATTATAATAAGCTCCTCAGGTATTAGAAAGACAGAAAAGAAGTTTCTTAAGTATTTTTTATCATGACTGTATCCCTTTAAGGAATTGATTTCATTTCCCCAGTTGTGCCTGAGTTTGGACCTTGGTATCAAATTCTGTCCATGATTTATATACCTGTTTGTGATGCAAGATTTGCTGTTGTTGTTTTTTCTTTTAAAGCAGAACATTAAAAGGACACCATCAACTTAAAAATCAGTCTTGGGTCAGACACTTTTGTTTCAGGTAACTCTTGATAATACTAGAACTGAAAGAGATTAGCAGATTTAATATATTTCAGATTGCTTTCTTTGTGTATTTGTTAGCACTTCATCTATAATCAGGTTCACTGTTTCCCCTATAAAGTCACAAGGATCCATGCTGATGGACCCAATTGTGGGATCACAACCTGTGTCAGTTTTCCCATACCATAGGGTCTTTCACATAGCAAAAGAGAGGAGAGGATCGCTTTGTACAATACTAAGAAAATGTGATTATAAAAGCCACACAAATTTTCAGGACAACTCAGGGGCAGGTATAGGACCTAAGCCTGCTTTAAATTCATTTTAAAAAATTGACTAGCTCTTTTAATATTTTAGCTCCATTGCCAAAAATATGCTGACCAAAGAGACAAGGTGGGCGAGGTAATATCTTTTATTGGCCAAACTTCTGTTGGTGAGAGAGACAAGCTTTTGAGCTTACACAGAGCTGTTCTTCTGAACAAAAGCAGACTTTACTGTCAGGAGTGTGAATGATTCATATGGGCCTTTTACAAAAGAATAGATTTAAAAATTCAAGCAGTAAAAACACTATTCAAGTAACAGCAAAGGTTTGAGGGAAGATGACAGCACAGAGAAAAGGGACAGTTTAGCTTCTTTCACCATGAAAGAACAATAGGGCATTTGTTTCCTTGTTTACCTCTTAGCTCACTCCATTGTACTGAGGCATCGGAGGAGCCTTAAGTAAAAATGCCTTAATGTTTATCATTGTGTTATTCTGGGGGCAATATTGGGGCTGGTTTACCACTCCATTACTCCAGTTTTATGCCTGTTTAACCTCATCATAACTTTAGAGTAATGAAGCAGCAAATTAGGCACGTTATTTCTAAATACAAGACACCTGTGGTCAATTTTAGGGGAATTCTCTATTGAACAATATCTTTCCTTTCTGTAAATGTTAAACCTACAGTTCCTTGATTAGCGTTCTTGGCTTCTCCTCATCCGCGGAAATCTTTGCACCTTCCTCTAATTCTTTTCTTCTAATGGTCATGCTTGTTGCTTCCTTAAGATCAGGCAGCTCTACCATAAGCTCAATATGACATGTACTCTGCCCATGGTGATATTTCAGGAGGTTGGTTTAATGCACAGGTAACCAGCTGGTTTTAGAAGGTCAGTTACCCAGGAAGATATTCTATGCATTTACTTGATAAAAGTGTTTACTTGAACACTTTATATTATTCTACTCAGTGATCTGCAGCTGTACTATCCAGGGCTGCAATGTTGTTAGACCTGGAAAGCTAAGCAGTGTGGGGTGGAATACAGCAGTGTCAATGACTGCAGATGAGATCCGAGTGAAAATCGGTGTTTCCGTTCTTTAGGAAATTCCAATATTTTGACGTGTTTTTGTCCTGATTTGGTATGAAAACTTGAACTACTAATTTTTTCAAGGAAAAGTTATGAAACATGCCCATGCAGAAATGTCTCGTCATTTCTAAATGGCAATATTTTGTTTGGGTGTTTTGTGCCTCATGAGAGTTGTAGTCTAGCCAAGGAGTCTGGCCCATTGGAGAGAATGGGGGCATGAAGCACTTGAACTACAACTCCCATAAGGCACCGCAGCACTCTAGGCAAATGCAGTTTAATGTTGTGCTGACCCAAAATGAAATATTTTGTGTAGAAACATTTAAGCAAAATCAAAAATTTTCTGCTGAAAATTTTGATTTTATGGAAACTTCTGCAGACTGGACCCTCCACTGTGGAAAGGGACAAGTTTTGAGCTCCACAAACTGGCATTCGCTAGGCCTGATTCATCATCTAGAGCAAAGTCATGGCCACTGTCGAAAGTGAGTATGAAATGTACCAAATCACCGTTTGATCTCCATTCAGCACTTCTTTCACCAAAATGAACTTCCACTGCATGGGCATAACCCACTGGGCCCTATATTGCCCTTAGTCTATATAGAGAGCATCTGCTTGTGTCCATTTCACTTCTGCATACACGCCAAGGGCAATACAGAGAGGCCGGCCTCTGTTCCACCTCCCTGCTGCCTCCACCTCCCTAGCCCCTACCTCTTCTGTGCCCCGCCCCACAGTCTCACTAAAAGCCTTCTCTCGTGCATCAGCCTCCCTGCATCTCTCTGCTTCATTGCCTCTTCATCTCCCTTCAAACCTCAGCTGAAAACGTATCTTTCTTCCCTTGCCTCTGCCTCTTAAATAATAAATAATAGCAGGGAGAGAGAGTGAAATTGACTGGGGAACGCTATTATCTGACTCTGTGAAGCATTTGGGGATCAACAGTACTTAATTTGTAATGAAAGAGGTGCCCAGGCTCAAGCAATTTTTTTACTTTCATAACCGATACGGCAAGCCCAGAGACGCTGAGGCTATGAACTGCCAAGCTTCGAGGTGCCGGGCCTCCGCCTTGGGAAGCCCTGGCACAAAAGCCCTGGGGATCAAGTATAGATGGCAGGTTATGATATTATGCTTATAAGAGGCACATGAAAGCTTTTTCAGGGGAAAAGACAATATGCCACATTTATTGAAGATACAACAATTAGCATATGCATTCAGTCACACACTGTCCCACCAGTAGATGTTATAGTTACTGGCCCAGAGTCCGGATCAGTCGGGTGGGCAGCTGAGTTGATCACTGGTAGATAGGAGTGAAGTTCTGTTGGTCATGACACGATGCTCTGGGAAAGTCTTGGCAGGATGAACCCAAAGTTTCATGGCACGGCACCCTGTTTATGTAGTGATTTTCCTTCGTTGGGACCAATGAGTTTTGCACCAACATGCTGTAATCAATTGTTGTTTGACAAGCGCTTGTTTTCTTAAATTGTCCTCCTCATCCTTTATCTTGTTCTTTCATCAAGTCTCTCAGGGAATTATTATCCCATGCTGGTTTTGATCACAGCTATCTTGTCCCCATTGATAGGTGCCTGTCTCATCTTTAGAGTTGTCAATCTGCCCTCCTCTGTCATTTCAACAGGGGCATGTTGCAACCTCCTGTCTCTGGTTTCTCCCTAGAACATCTGGTTCAATGGTGGCCTACACATACCTCTTAACACACAGTCCTCTTTCACACACAAAACAGAATTAATTTCCACAGAACATTCTGAGCAGGAACATCGAGTTGTAACGCAAACGAAAAACAATCCTGGCATTCTTCTACTTATTTTAAAATGCTAAACCTACAACAAAATGGTGACCCTCAAAAGTCTGTTATCGCCTCGAAATCAGTCCAGACACAAAGAAATTCTGGCTGATGCATCTCTACCAATGACATATTAGGCCATTCCTTTCTGCTACTCGAAAAGGGTGGCTGGCAGGATATGGTCAAATCATACATTGAATACAGGCTACATGATTATCTTATTATTCTTTATTCTTCATTCTAAATTATACCAAATACAAACTTAAAATCCTACTACTACACCGATGCAAACCCAAGCTGTGCTGTATTGAGCTCTTAGCAAGGAATCTAAATGCTACCTTTGTACTGAAGAGGAACCTGGATTTGATTAGCCTGGGCACCTTTATTATTCGATGGTGTGGCAATGCTAACCGATATCACCAGGCAGGAGGAGTGTAAACTGATGTCGGGAATAAGAATTAGAAGAAACCCTGCCTCAGAGCACTCTTTCTGCACCTGACATATACGGAATGGACATTAAGGGGAAACTTCATCATTAATAAATGTTTTCTCTGCCATCTTAGAGCTGTCTCCTCGTATTATTTTACACATAATGAATAGCCTGGGTTCATTTTAACATTTGGTCCCCGTTAGCCAAATTTTCCCTCTCCACCTCTTTGCATGATTAAACATTTATCATTTGTAATGTATCACTGCCGCGTCGCTATTGCTCTCTTTGTAGTACGGCTCCTTCATTTATTGATAACCTGACCTGTGTGATTGTGAAAGAGGATCTCAGAGAAGCTGACATATGGCCAGATGGAGTCAGAAGGTAGGGAGACAAACAGAGGTATGGAAGAAAGGATACGCCAGAGAGAGAGAGAGGGTGTGTGCTAATCTGGCTCTTTGCCCCTAGTCCGTAAATCTAATCCACAGTTTGAAATACCTCATTCAGTAGAATAATACAATTAAGAATCAAGTGCCAGAGATGGTGTGTTATTAGATCTGCTGCCCAGATCCCTCTCCCTGCCCCTCCCCTCTCTGCTGCTTTGTTTATTTCAGTGGTGGCTTTCCGTGCAGCTGCCACTCTGGTCTAATTTACTGATGCCATTAGTCTAGAGATGGAAACAAAACCCAACCACCCTGATGGTTGTTTCTGGAGCCTGGGTGATGCCCCTTCAGTCACAAGGAACCTGGTTCTGAAGCTCTAGGAGATCAGAAGTGATGAGTTTGATGCTCTCAGTCCAGTACCTACTGGATACTTGTCAGCACCACAAACCATAGCAGTCCTTGGTTTTGGGAGGTGCCATTGACAGGGATGTGTGAAGGCCCAGGAATGGAATAATAAGGGTGTCGCAGATCAGGACTGAAAAGCATCAAAGCTGTGTGTGTATCCAGGGCTTAGCAGGGATATCTCAGGTCAGGAGTGAGGTCCATCAACAGAAGGGTGTGAGGGAAATGTACAGAGCTTGTTTCCTGCCTTTAGCATCCCATTTTCTCAAGCACCGAAGTTAAACATATTCCCTTATAAAGGGAAATACAGCAGTATCCATGCTTTGTTACCTGCAATGAGTAAAGTCCTCCTGAGATAAGCTTAGCAGAGTTAACTGGTGTCACTGACAAAGTACACCTGATAGAATGAAGCCATATTAAACCAAAGGGCAAGACATCTCTGGCTTAGATTAAATAAATCATGTCAAATCAATGGGTATTGTTATCCCAACCCTAGGGAGGCAGCGTCTTCGTTTCTTTATGATCGGTAAAAAAGATCTGAAATGTTTTATTTTTCGGGTTGGTTTTTACATTAGAAATTCAGGTTCTTTCTGGTTTTGCTGAATGACTCTGTGGATGACTGCAAAACTGGGAGAATTATGAAAGTGGAATCGTCCAGGGTCAGGGGAGGAGGGACTTATTAGTCAGGCTGGTTAAACCTGTGGAGATTTTGTTGTTTTTTCTCAACACCCACTCAAACAGCAGGGAGCAAAGATCACAGAGTGAGATTCAACCCCCTGGACCCTTTCAATGGAGGGCAGGGAGAGCTTACTTCCCCAGGTCTCCAAGGAGCCCTCCAGCAAAACAGGGCAGGTGAGATATAATAGGGCTGATTACTAGCTGGTGGAAGTTGGTGGGGCCGCCTAGACTAGGTGCTACATCATTTTACACCAGCTGAGAATCCAGCCCACTCTTTCTACAGGAAGAGCAAACGGAAGGAAACACTTTTTGTGAGAAGAACAGCCCAGAGCAGAGCAGAAACTAAACACTTCTATGCCTTCTTTATCATTATAATAAAACAAAATTAGTAACCTTTTGCAGGTCTCCTTTAACTGCAAGATTCTCAGCCCCTCGCTTGACATTGGATCCCACCCCAAAGACTGTGCCGGGAAGCACGCTCCCAAGTGCCAACGAGATGAGCAATTATCTTCTTGGTGCAAAACAACAAGGCCTGTGTCTCAGCTCCCCAGTCATGTCCCGGCAATCTAATAAAAGGGAGATTAGCCCCTCTTTCCTTTGTTACATCTCCTTAATGCTGTCATTTTATTCACACTTTGCAAAGCAAATAAACCAGCAAATTGCTTGCTTTAATGAGCTGGAATTAAACTCTGCCGCTGATAGAATGCCTTTTTCCGTTTCTGTTGTTGGAGAGAAATCAACTCATAGGCAGCACGCAGGCAGCAAAAGCAAACACCCAGCCTGAGCATTACTGAACCGGTTCAAGTCACTTACAGTCAGCCTTCTCCACCTCGGTTAGACTTGGGAGGCGCTGTGGTTTTGTCTCCAGTTTCTCCTTCCCTGGAAGCTCCTGATCCTTCAGCCAAAGTACTGTTCCGTGGACCACATGCCCCAGGGCTGAGAGATAAGCCAATATCAAGATCCAGAGCGGATCTTCCCAAGATTCAAGGGATGGGTTCAGAGCCACTCTGGGGGATTGATCCAAGCTCAGACGTCCCCAGAGTTTGAGGGTTCTGCTCAGAAGCGCTGGTTTAGGCTAAAGTGGGAGCTCAGAGATAGGGGAGGCAGAGACCCTGCCCACCAAAGAGAAGGAAGGAACTAGCTAGGATTCTTCATTCCCTGCCCTGATCTCCTGTGTTGTGCTGCTGTGCAAAGGGCAAACAGTGGGGAGTGAAGGGATTCTTGCAGTGTGTATAAGGTCAGACTATGCCTTTAATGCACAGGCCCATGTGGAGGCAGTATTGTGTTGCACCAAGGCAGCAGAAGCTCCAGGAGGTATTGGGTCTAAGGGAGGTCCCAGCACACGGGTATGTGTGTGTGTGTGTGAAGATGGAGGGGTGGGAAAAGCGCAAGTCATGGGTGTGGTGGCATGCACTGCCCTCCATGGCTTGTGGTGGGGGGACTTCTCACACCGTTTTCAGGGTGGCTGGCTCCTCAGGGAACAAGTGAGCGATCTCTGGTCCTGGACAGGGGAAAGCGAGGACCTGCAGTTGTGGCTGGCAGCTGTCCATAAACGGAGCAGAGAAGGCTCTTAGGCCAGCAGAAATCTAACCACACGAGTAAGCAAAAAATCTAAGCCTAGTCAGCCTATCGTCTTGTGAAGCACATCGAGAGCTTCTGGGTGAAAGGTGCCATATACAGCGTAAGAAACATCAGTCCTGGCTTCCAACCCCAACTTAACTTGCCTGCCCCTACTGGGGACAAGCTGTGAGCTTCTCTTCCAAGTCTGCTTTGTAACAGGCGAGCATGCAAAGGAGCAGTGCAGGGCTTACAGGAGAGGAGATGGACTCAGAGAGGAAGCCCAGAGCCCACATGGCTTGTGAACAGAGATTACATCAGTGCCATGTTTTAACAGCGTGAGCTCCAGGCAGGAGCTCCCCATCTTCTCATCAAAGGTTCCAAGCGCTTTAATTCAGCCTCCTGCCATCCTGTGAACAAGGGAAATAGTTTCATTGTCCTCATTTTACTGAAGAAGAAACAGAGGCCTGGAAAGGTTAATTGACTTGCCCAAGCCACAAGGGATACAGTGGCATATCTGTGAGTATCATTTATGTGACTCTCAGACCTGTGCTATAGTCATTAGCCTCCGGCATCTTCCATTAGCGAAGGGAGGATGTAAGATGTTTGAAGCTAATCACCGAAACACCCGAGGGCAGAATTCCTTTTCCATTCCATGCTGCATCCAAGGTCTCGTCTACACCATAAGATGGTTGCTGGCATAATTATACTGGCAAACTCTCCCCATGGAGATTCAGCTGATACCGCCATACCCCAAACAAAATAAACTTTACCAGAAAAAATACCTTTTTTGCTAGTTTAACTGCGTCCGCTCTAGGGCTTTCACTGGTATAGAAATGTCATCAAAAATGCCACTAACATTACTAGATGGACAAAAGTTTCTTGAGTAGACCTGGCCTACAAATGGGTCAGTAACGTTTGGCTTTCTCTGAAGACATTATCAACGTCTCTCCAGCTGGGGGGCCTTGTGGCTGGATATTCCCCTGTCACAAACAACTGAGCAGATTTTGTTATTCATGCAACGTAAAACAAATGGTTCCATTTTGGGATATTCATTGTTCGCTATTCAGTAAGGACAAATAAACTGTTTCACTGCTCATTATTCCTGGCCTGTTTACCAGCTACAGAGTGTGACTGGCTAACAGGGTCCTCAGCTCTGAAAAACATTCTGTTCCATATTCTGTGAGTCTGAGATGGAAAATAAGACCCAGAATTCAGCGGGACTGCTTGCAGCGTGAGATCTGGCTCACTGGGAGGAGGCAGAATCTGGCCCGAAATTCCCACTGTTGCCATGTTCTATACAACTGTTTTCTCACCTCCCCACCCAGCACAGAGACAAGTAGCTACGCCAGTGCTGGGCGGGAGGTGGGAAAACAGACTGATTAGTTAGAAGTGCATGTTAATGGGCAACAGCTCCACTACCAGACAAGTCCTAGGGAGTAATAGCAGCTTAAATTTGTCCCGGGAGCAGAGGACCCAGCCAAGCCCAGGCAGTAGGCTAGCTTTGGTGAGAGCTCTGCCAGAACGCTGAGTACAAGTATAATAAGTGAACATATGAAATCAGGGGAGCATGTCTGTTCCTAGGGACAACCACCTATGTGGTCTGCAGAGCCCTTGGGGAAAGAGAGAGACCCTCTCCTGGACCCATCTTCATTCCCACGTGGTTCTCAAGATATTTCACTATGTGGAGTTTCAGAAAGAGCTTCATGGGCCACTGAGGGGGTTCCCAGACAGCATCATGAAGACTAGTGTTCTCGCTGGCAAATATTCACAGAAACCCTTGAGCCCTGGGCCCACCCTACCTGAGCCATGGATTCCAGATTTGCTAAATTTTGCAAATGTGACAGAAGAAGACTCACAGGAGATAAATTCACAAACCACCACCCCTATTAAGGCCCAGGACACCCCACTACTTACCAATGATGCTTCACCGGGTCCTGGAAGATTCTGCTCTTCCTCCTGCTGTTTCCTGGGATGGAGAACTTCCGGACACAGCTTCAGCCCCACCAAATCTCAAGGGTCTTTTAGGTGGGCCAGGAGGCAGTTTTCTCACTCAAAGGGCAGCAGTAAAGGGAAAGCCTCTTTCTTCTTCAAGAGCACTAAGCTTAGAAGTGGTTAGTGCCCCACTGGACACAGCACACTGGCTAGTGAATCCTTCATGGGTAGAGCCGGTTTCAAAATGGGATTGTTTTTCCACTGGAAATTTCAACTCTTTGTTGAAAAGCCAAAACCTAAATGTTTTTGGACAAAAATCTGTTGGAAACAGAACAAATGTTCAAATTTCCATCTTCCAACGAGGCATCTTTCTTCGAGGAAAGCAGACACACTTTCTGTGAACATTTTCCTTTACTCAAAACCCCAGAAAACATTTCAATGGAAAATGCTGAGCAGCCCTATTCAGAACGCTGGAGCAAATGTTAACTAAGAATTCTAAGGTTTTCCTTAGTACTGTGATATTACTGGGATCCCCAGGGTGTATCCTATCCATTCTCCTGAGTCTTACAGGGAAGCTGTCTGCTCCTGGCCTTACAGCAGAGACAGCTATATGAGTGAGGGTCTTTCTTTGCCCTTTCCATAAGTGTTAGGCTACTAAAAGACTGGAGAAGTGACCACCTGGAAATTCCTCCACTCCTGACACTGAACATCCAAGGGAGGAGACACTAGAGAAGGCAAAAGGGGGAGGAGGGCTAGAAGTCACCCCCATAAAGACAAGTATGATGGGGAGTGGTGAGGATCAAGATAGTGGTGGGGCTCGGATGTTCCCTGGAAACAAACATATCCTGGAGTTACCACCCAAGTTCCTAGAAACTGCTTAGGAACCCAGTGCTGGGTTTTATCCTAGGGACCAAGTGGCTACAGGCACAGTTAGAGAGAGGCAGAATTTGAAAGAAGCCTCAACCTGCATCCAGCTGCCATCTCAAAGGCCAGGAGGTAGATGGCTAACTACCAGCTTTGTGCACACAGATGTCACATCATTAGACATCTAAATTCCAGCATCTGTGTCCAAAATTAACTGCAGGCTCCAATATGTCCCTCCTCCCCAATAAATCAATAATAGAAGCCACGTTAAAAAGCCTGGCGCTTAGTGCTAATGGAAAAGCAGGGCAGGGAAAGCCAGTCCCATCGCTGACCCAGAAGCTGCTGCAGTGTGACAAATGCCCTTAAACGTTATTTTGTCTCGCTTTTGTGTTTTTTGGTTTTGTTTGGTTTTTTTGCAGGTGAGCCTGTTGACAAAGGTGCTGAGAGGGAGGGACGGACGGACGGACGGATGCAAGGAGAGGCAGATGGAGAAGAAGCCCAGTGCCAACCTGGAGATGGGCAGCAAAAAGAAAACAAGGAGAGGCACTGTAGAAAGTGAAAGAAAAGCCTGTCTCTAAACGAGAGAGAGTCCCCTTCCAAGTACCTACCCAGTCCTGCGTGACTTCAGCGGAAGCCTGACAAGATGCCAGAAGAGCCAATGACATAGGATCGCCCCCTATAAGCCTATAGTGGTGGCACCCTGTGGGTGTTCATTGGGCAGCTTGGACAACAAGGTTCTCCTTTTCCTTTGGACACTTCCCACTGGATCCAAACCATGAGGAGAAGGGAGAGAAAAGTGAAGGTGCCCAAGGAACATTAACCCAAGATTTCCCTGCTCTCTGACCCACCACCCCTCCTCACTTCCAGCAGATAAGGGAACAACTTCTCTGCGTTGCCCTTCCAGATGGCAGGTCGTCAGTGGGCAGTGACCTCAGCGCTGTGTGTGTGTGTGGCAGCCGTCTCTCTGCTGCACACAGGTGGAGTGCGGGCAGATTGCTGGCTGATCGAGGGTGACAAGGGCTTTGTTTGGCTGGCTATCTGCAGCCAGAACCAGCCCCCCTACGAGTCCATCCCTCAGCAAATCAACAGCACCATTGTGGATTTGCGGCTGAACGACAACAAGATCAAAAGCGTGCAGTACTCCTCACTCAGCCGCTTCGGTAACCTGACATACCTCAACCTGACGAAGAACGAAATCTCCTACATCGAGGATGGTGCCTTCTCAGGACAGTTTAACCTCCAGGTGCTGCAGCTTGGCTACAACCGCCTGAGGAACCTGACCGAGGGAATCCTCCGGGGCCTAGGAAAGCTGGAGTACCTCTACCTCCAGGCTAACCTCATTGAGGCAGTCACCCCCAATGCCTTCTGGGAGTGCCCCAACATAGTGAACATTGACCTGTCCATGAACAGGATCCAGAGACTGGACAGCAACACCTTTAGGGGCCTGAACAAACTCTCAGTCTGTGAACTCTACAGCAACCCCTTCTATTGCTCCTGTGAACTCCTAGGCTTCCTGCAATGGCTGGAAGGCTTCACCAACATGACGCGCACCTATGACCGCATGCAGTGCGACTCCCCGCCAGACTACACTGGCTATTACTTGCTAGGCCAAGGCCGGACCAGTTACCGCAATGCCCTGAGCATGCTCTCCACCCTCTGCACTGGCAGCTCCTACACCATGATACCTCGCTTTATCCCACCCAGGTACCAAGTGACCACAGCTCCGTCAGAAAGCCCATGCTCCGAGGAAGAGTGTTTCTCCGGGGACGGCACGACACCCCAGGTCTCCCTCCACACACCCATGGGTGAGACAGAGATGCGCCCCAACATCCGGGTGAAGCATCTCACCCACAACTCGGCCACGCTGACGGTGCAGATCCCGTACCCGTTCAGCAAGATGTACATCCTGGCGCAGTACGAGAACGGCTTCTCTTCCGTCGTCACCAAGCTGAAGAAACAGAAGGAGGACATTGAGCTGACTAACCTTGTAGCACAAAGAGATTACACCTACTGTGTGGTCTCCCTCCACCATGTCTTAAGGTACAACCACACTTGCCTCACCCTCTCCCCAAACAAAATGAGCAGAGAGGAGCCAGTGCCCACTCCCTCCACTGCCACCCACTATATCATGACCATCCTGGGCTGCCTGTTCGGCATGGTAATTGTCCTGGGGGTGGTGTACTATTGCCTCCGTAAGAGGCGGCAGCAGGAGGAGAAGCACAAGAAGGCAGCTGGCAGCATGAAGAAGACCATCATTGAGCTAAAGTATGGGCCAGAGATGGAGACAACCAGTATCGCCCAGCTGTCCCAGGGGCAGATGCTAGGTGGGGAGACAGTGACCCGCATCCCCTACTTGCCCTCAGCTGGGGAGATTGAGCAGTACAAGTTGATAGACAGCAGCGAGACCCCCAAGGCCACCAAGGGCAACTACATGGAAGTGCGGACAGGGGAGCAGCCCGAGAGACGAGAGTGTGAGCTCTCCATGCCACCTGACAGCCAGAGCTCCGTGGCTGAGATCTCCACCATCACGAAGGAGGTGGACAAGGTGAACCAGATTATCAACAACTGCATTGATGCCTTGAAATCAGAATCCACCTCCTTCCAGGGGGTGAAATCGGGGGCGATTTCCACCGCTGAGCCTCAGCTGGTACTCTTATCGGAACAGATCTCTGGCAAACATGGCTTCCTGTCCCCCGTGTACAAGGAAAGTTACAGCCACCCGCTGCAGAGACATCACAGCATGGAGGCAGCTCCCAAACGCTCCAGCACTTCCTCCAGTGGCTCCATACGGAGCCCCAGATCCTTCCGCTCCGAAGGCTCCGGCCACAAGTCAGAAGCCAAGTACATTGAGAAGACATCCCCCACCGCAGACACCATCCTCACTGTGACGCCAGCGGCGGCCATTCTGCGAGCAGAGGCAGAGAAGATCCGACAGTACAGCGAACATCGGCACTCTTACCCAGGCTCACACCAGGGCGAGCCGCACGACAGCATGGGCGGGCGAAAGCCTTCCATTCTGGAACCTTTGACCCGGCCCCGCCCCAGAGACCTAGCCTACTCTCAGCTCTCGCCCCAGTATCACAACCTGAGCTACAGCTCCAGCCCAGAGTACACATGCAAACCATCGCACAGCATCTGGGAGCGCTTCAAACTCAACCGCAAGCGGCACAAAGACGAGGAGGAATATATGGCGGCCGGCCACGCCCTGCGCAAAAAGGTCCAGTTTGCCAAAGACGAGGATCTCCACGACATCCTAGACTACTGGAAAGGTGTGTCTGCCCAGCACAAGTCCTGAGTCCTCACGCAGCTCCTGACTTAACACTAACTGGACCAAAAGAAACCCGCAGCAGCTATTTTTATCCAGACTGTCTTTCAAACAAATAAACAAACCATAAATTATGAGAAAAAATCTATAATTAGTCTATATAATATATGAGAGCAAGAGATTACAAAAGATCTCATGTTTATGAGATACGCACCAAATCTGAACACAAGGACTCTTAAAAAAACAAACCTGTGGAGTGAGAAAAAGGTTTTGTTTTTGTTTTTTTGTTTTTTTTTTAAAAAGAAAAAAATATAAAAAGGGGTGGAGGTTGGGCAGAGATTTGAGGTCGGGCAGAGATTTGAGGTCTGGAATATTCCAATGTTGCATCGCATGATTCCCTACTCCGTGATTTCGTGGATTCTTTGTGTACCGTTTGTCCTCTTCTTTCTCCTTCCCTTCCAAACAAAACAACAACAAAAAAACCAAAAAGAGACCAGAAGGAGAAAGTTCCTTTGGGCTTTTTGCAAATGGAGTCTTCCAGCTTAGACTTTCATCCAGTCGAAGGCTCATTCATGTGTTTATTCACTGGGAGGTTTTACCACATGTTGCATTGTAAACCGAAGTTGTCCTACTGTACAGAGAAAATTTCTATATTTGCAATGTTTGCTGTATAACAAGAAAGAGAGAGAAAAAAATAATATTACATCTACTAAATATATATATATATATATATATTATAATCACCTGTTTGTACCAGGTTTTAATCATGGATTTTAGCCAGAGGTTGGATTTGATTTGGAGAGTGTTTTTGTTTGTTTGGGGAGGGGGGCTTTTTGATGCTGGTGTGAGATTTTGGAGGGTGGGCCTTGTTTTTTTTGTTTTGTTTTGTTTTGTTTTTTTCCTCCAGTGAATGTCTGTCTCAAGTTCTGATTGATTCCAAGTGCACTACGAAAAAAGGCACATTCTAATAGAAAACCAGCGTCCCTCTCATTATTCCATTCAAGGGATGGGAGCCTGCCTCCTCTGGGAGCTGGAAAGGAGACCAGAGTGGAGGGAGCTCTCTCTGCCCAGTTGGTGCAACCAACCAGTCACCATCTGATTGCCAAATAAACACACCAGTTTCTCTTTCGCTCTTTACCTGGATGTATTTAGAAGGCAGTGGGAATTCTGAAGATAAGATGGAACCCGTCTCTGTGGGAAGGGGCAATGGTAGCCAAAAGGCTAGGCTAGGGTTAAGCCATTGGTACTAGAGTATACCTTGATTTTTTTTAAAAGCCAGAAGGAACTATGACTCCATCTACTCTGCATAATACACAGGCCGGAGGATCTCACCCAGGGATTCCTGCATCTAGCCAATAGCTTGATAGACCCAGAGCATGTTTTAGCACCACCAGTTACTGGCCTATCACAGAGATATGAGCCCTGGCCCCTGCTACTGGTCCTCCTGGAGCCTGCAAGTTGTGGTGGACTAATCCTGCCCTGGGTGATGGTGAAATACTCCTCCTGTGTGTCTAAAGCATAGGAGAAGGGACCAGCAGGAATGACTTATCTGCTATTCCCCAGCTCGAGCGTACTGCGTAGTTAATGGATGGCCGTGGTTATTGTGAATGAGTCAGCCTGCCTCACCCCCTTACTCTGTAGTGTAGTCATCTGTACTTCTGGGGGTGGAAGTGAATGATCTCCCCATCTTCTCCTCCAAGAGAGATGCAGTCAGGTGATGGGTTTTCTCCCAGTATGAATGAAAAGGTGCTAAACATTCAGAGCCTGCTCCTGGTGAAAGCAACTCCAAAGTCCAGGATCAGGCCCTCAGACCCACATGCCCCTTAACCACCTCAGCTCTGCCTCTAACATTTTTTCCACTCCAACTGCATGATATAGCTCCAACGGGTATTGGCGTCTCAATCTTGCCTAGGGTACCTAAACTGAAAGGATATGAACAGGAAGGGCAATACATGGGATGTTCCAGCCCTGCCCACCTCCATGAGGCAGCACTAGCTGTCTGAGGGCAATGGACGGCCCTCTCTTCTCCGGAGCTCTGTGCTGCACAAAGGGCAGCATCCCAGACGAGAGCAGAGAGGAGAGCACCTCTGGGGTGTCTCTGGAGCAGCAGTGGAAGGGGCACGGGCACTATCGGGTCTCTCCCATGGCTCTGGAAGGTCATAGCACACGCTGCAGACAGAGCAGCTGAACTTGGTGGCATCAGCATGAGTGACATCAATGGCATTGGCAAGACGCTGCCGTGCGGTCTCATACAGAGCCTGGAGACACAACAGCCGGGGTCTCCGCCCAGCACAGACGCCGGCCTTGGGGAAGTCACTCAGCCTGGGTCTACTTTGCAGCTGGGACTGAGCCTCCCAGGCTGGATAGACGGACTCATGAGGGCAGGGCTAACTCTAGCATGCTAAGAATAGCTCTGTGGATGTTGGGGCACTGGGAGAGGCTTGGGCTAGCCACCAAGCTCTGACCCAAGCTTAGGGTGAGCTTGAGCGATCGTGGCTCGTTTGAGCATCCACTGGGGCTGCACCATCCTCCCAGCCATTTTTAGTGCACTAGAATGAGCCTGGCACATGTCCAGCTACATTAGGGTGATGAGACAGCAAGTTTGAAAAATCGTGATGGAGGGGTGGGGGATAATAGGAGCCTATATAAGAAAAAGACCCAAAAAACAGGACTGTCCCTATAAAATCAGGACATCACCCTAAGCTACATGGGCCGGGTGGCTCGCTCCCAGCTGCACTGCAGACTTACCCTGCAGCGTAGACGTGGCCACTAATTTTTCCCTGCCCAACTTGCGGCACCTTAGGGCCCATGTTTGGGTTGCTGAGCAGGAGCTGTAGATTCATAGCAGCTCTGAAAAGTCAGATTTGCAGTGTCTCTGGCTGAGTGCGCAGATAGGGAGTCACTCCAAAGCAACAGTCAGTTTTGAAAACTTGGGCCTGAATAACAGCTCCTAGCCTCAGTTTCCCTATCTCTAAAATGGGGCTGCGCTGTTTCCTACTTGGTGGGGGCATGTCTTGAGGCTCAGTTCATGAATGGATGCAATACCCTTTGAGAAGCTCAGTGGGAATGAGTTGCAGCGGGACAAACTAGCACTGAGACAATGTCCAGGTGGAGGTTAACACACCAGTGGCCCTTCACAGGCGCTAGCCTGTCTCTCAACCAGCCATTGCTCTAACATAAAACAGATGCCAAGAGCCCAAGTGACGGTCTCAGGGCTTCTCTGCACACGTGCCGCAGGGCCAGGATCTAAACCGAGTGTGTCCAGTAAGCCAAGACCTACATTCACAATATCTCTTCAGCCCCAAGAAAACCTCCACGTGACAGAGCTCACCACGTCTAGCTTGGACCTTGGGACACTGTGACAGGCACCACTGCTGAGGCTTAAGCCCATGTGCAGAGCTGATGGTGATGTCTCTGCTGGGAGAAAGGGGCTGAGTTGGAAGGGAAAAGCAGCCTTGGAGTGTAAATTCAGACCTGCTTTAACACCTGGGGAATGAGGTCTGCCCTTACTAGGAGAAGCGCAGTGGATAATCTCAGGATCTGTCATGGTGACAAGCATGATACAAAACCTGTCTAGTACTCTCGCTCTTGCTCTCTCTGCTCCTCTTGTGAGTGCGAGTCCCACACCAAGCATGGGGATCACACCTGACACTGACATTTCTGTGGTGAACAAGACTGCATGCATGGGGACACCACGCTTCAAATGAGACTTTAACACAAGCAGGTCATCTTTTGGAACTCTGTGCAATGTGTTCTCTGTCAATACAACAGTGTCAATAGATGGTGGTTGCGTGGTAAGCTCTTTCTGAGGTATATCTACACTACAGGGCCCACAGCAACAGAGCTACGGCACTGTAGCTGTGCTGGCATCACCCCCCTAGTGTAGACACAGCCTACACTGATGGAAGAGGTTTTTTCCATCAGTTTAGGACCATCCCCTCCCCAAATAGCAGTAGCTAAGTTGACCAAAGCATTCTTCCATTGTTCTAGCTGCACCTACAGTTGTGGGTAGGTTGGCATAGCTACCTTGGTTCGGTGGTGGGTGGCTATTTCACACCAGTGATTGAGGTAACTAAGTCACCCTAAATTTTAAGTGTAGACCAGGCCTAAGCCTACAATGGCCATCACATTTGCTGACATAGTCACTGCCCTGTGACCATGCTACTTAGTGATGTGCGAAGACCTGCGTATTGCAGCGAAAGCAAAGCCCTCTATTCCCAACATGTGTCTGAACACCATTGTCACGTCACCTTTGAGGAGGACACTTAGCCCAAGCTGGTAGGCACTAGGGCCCAGGAACAGGCCATGTCCTATTGTCTTATTACAATATTTCAGAGTGATTTTGACAGATGTTCTTGCAAAAGGTTATGTTTTTTCAGAAAGTGAGCTGAGCGAGGGAGACACGGAGCAGGCTGAGCTGTGCACGAGTTCATTTCCCATGGTTATTTGTGTAGACAACAAGCCATTAATGGGGTTTCATTATAAAAGACAGACAATTGCTTCAGGAAAATATTCACCCGGCATAAATAAAGGCAGATTTCATCAGCTCCTCAAAGTGCCCCAGAGTGTCTCCCAGGCACACAGCTTCCAGGACCTGCATCTGATTCACCTGTCACAGAGGTGAGCCCTGGGGGTAGAGCAGGGAAATGCATCCACCTGCCGAATCCCATCCCTGGCTCCAACCCTTTTCCCCATGGTGGTAAATAATCATCCCTTGCTTTAGTACTGCCAACAAAGTGAGTGTGTCACCCAAGTTCCGCCCTTTTCACATCTACTGAAGGCCTTCTGGAGAACAGGGACTGCAGAGGGATGCGTCAACAATAGAGACACTGACTGAGGGCAGGGCACCCTGGGCCTGCTTGCAGCATCTCCTGAGGGGCATGGATTTGGGGCAGTCAGTCTTGGGTTGCATTTATAACAGACTCAGCTGGCCCTAGGAGCTACAGCTGAGCTGTGAGTATAAGGCAAGGAAGGCAGCGCTGCCTAAGGGTTTGTGCTGTCTTCACGCCACAACCCAAGTCAAGGAGCTGTAGTGAGCCAGGCAGTTACACAAGGCAGGAAATGCTATGAAGCCAAGGCATTGCAGTGGCCATGGTGTCGTCACTGGAAACCAGTTCCAGTGAGCGCACACTGGTGTCCTACACCCTGGCACACCATGTATAGCAGACCTTGGCACAGTCTGAGGGCTCCTCACACCCCTCTAGTTCTAGACAGTGGGTGATGGGGCTGAAATACTCTGGGGCCAAGGGGTACATGGCACTGCCCCTAGCTCCCTATAGCACAGCTGTTACAAATGAAGGGGCCATTTCTCTCTTTTGGGCCTGAGTAAAAGCAAAGCTACACTCTCCAAAACCCCAGCCCCAACACAAGCTCTTGTGTTCCCCACATGCTTCCCTGGAGCTGAATCCTCAACACAAAGGGCTGAGTCCCACATTCTAGTCCCTGGCCACAGTGTTAAGGTACGTGCCCATAGGCCGTTCCCTGGTCATCGTGTAGGTACATGTTCCATATTCCACTCCCTGGTCGGTAGCCCGGGTGCAGTCCGTATTCCTGTTTCTGGAGGCAGACAACGTGCATGCCCCATCTCCTGGTTCTTTGCACAGATGAGATGTTGCTAGCAGCAATGCTTTCCTCAGACCCCGTTGCATGTGACGGAGCACTCCCCCCCCCCCCCGCGCCCCACTACTGCAGGTGGGTCTATCCATAAGCCAGTCCCCTGCCACGCAACGTGCTAGATCCCGGTCCATGGTGCAAGCCTACTCCACAGCCCTTGCGATCATTCATTGTACTTGCCTTCTTTCACCCCAAAGCACAAGGTGTCTCAGAGACAGACTGACCAAACTGGAAACAGGGGACGCCAGCTAAAAGTCCCCCTCTCCTCACTTGACCTTCCTCCTCCCCTGGGGCAATGGTGAGGTTATAGTGAATGACATAGCAGAACCCCAGGGTAGTAATCCCAACTACTTCTCCTGCACTTCCAACAATACAGCCTTGCCAGGGCTTGAGGGGCTACAGCAAATGCATAAGATGAAGGACCTGGACCCTGGAACCTCTCACTGGGGCTTTTCATAAGCAATTTTAATACAGAGGGGAACACAGAGCCTCCATACTGCAGCGGCTGTGATGGGATAAAACCACCCAGGTTTTGTGGCCCTATTAGCAATCCTTCCGGTCAGTCTCCCAAAGGAATCCCACGGCTTTCAGGGACCAAGACCAGGCACGAGAAGTACCAGGGCTTCACAGAGAGGAGAGGCAGCTTAAACCAGCCAGAAGACAAGTATTCTGCTCTCCAACTGCGCAGAGGAATGTAGCTGTCCTGTGTAGCTGTCCATCTACATAGCTGCCCCTCCCCAGCCACAGAAAGTCCAGGCCCCAGCCCATTTCTAGAATGGAGACAGTGCTCAGGGTCCCTCCATGGACCAATGAGGAGGCAGATCTGTCTGGTTCTCTGCCCAGCCCCAGAGAGCAACATAGAAGCAAGGATGGCCTTGTGATTAAGGCTCCGGGCTGGGACCCCCAACAGATCTAGGCTGTGTTTGCAGCGCTGTCCTCGAACAATCTCTTTATGACCAAAGGAAAAATCACTCGCTGGCCTGAGTTTCAGAAGTGCTGACCACCCACAAGGCCAGCTGAAGTCAGTGGGAGCCCTGGCTGCACTTCTCTGGCCTTGGACTTTACAAATTTACTTTACTTTGCTAGTCTGGCCTTGGACTTTACAAATTTACTTTACTTTGCTAGTCCCTGTAGCCCTGATCCTCAAAGATATGCAGGCCCCTCCTATTGAAATTGATGGGAGTTAGGCGCCTAAATACCTGTGCGATTCTGGGCTGGTGTGCCTCCATGTCCTATCTGTACAACAAAGCTAGGACCACTTTGTTACCTCATAGAGATACAGGGAACACACATCCAATCTGCTGTGCATAGTGTGCAGACACAACAGTGATAGGAACCCTATAAACTGCCAGCAATTGTGATGGTTTCCCCCAGTCACATGGACCCCGGATTATCCAACGGATTCTAGTGTATCACCAGCCCCTTGGCTACTAGGAGGTCTAATGTAGGAAGATTGGGTTCTAGATAGCTAAGATATTGTCCCAAGCTTGAAATCATGTGCGCCTCTGTGACATCACCCACAGTGATGGCATAAATAGAGTAGCATACGCAGTGACAATGGGCTAGAACAGGGAGCATTGTCTGCTAAGCACAGTTAGTAAGGGGAACGGGGTTCTTTTCAGGCTAGGAATGTGGATAAGTCACTTTGTGCCTCAGTGTCCTCCTTTGCAAGACACTAATAAGGCCCCCCTCGCTTCACTCGGTGGGGCAGTTGGTGAGGCTTAATTAATTAATTACTTATTTGCACCCCTTTTAGTTGCTAGGATGAAAGGCCCCATACTGAAGTGACAAGTAATTAGTAGCATAAAACAGCAGGAGCAGAGCAAATGAAATCAAAGGGAGATCCTCTTCTCATCCCATATTTTTTGAGTAAGACACCAGCAAAGAAAAAGGGGGGACACATGATACCGATGCATTGTTCAGTCTATATTAAGTGCTTGTCACCTAAGGGTCAGCAGCTCTTCAGACAAAATGGGGGCCTGAAAAATTCTAAGCAGCTTACATGTCCTGGACATGTGACTAGCTGCAGATGCCCATTCAAATCAATGGGCATCTTTCCAGTGACTTCAATGGGATTTCGGTCAGGCCTAGCATGAAAATGAGAACAAAAGGCTCTATTACAGAATTCTCAAACTCTAGTGGGGAGCTGATGATGCTCAGTGTGCAACACTTGCTATTCATCGTCTTTCTAACTTGCTACAGAGACACCCAGGAGCGTGGTCGTGTGTCACGTGGGGAGCACCAAGCTGGGAAGAGGGGAAGCAGAGCGAGAAGTGGCCACAGCACAAAACCCACTGCCCTATTTGTAGCTTCAGCAGAAAACCCAAGGGCTGGAGGGCGGCTGACTGCCTCCCCTTACTGTTAGTTGTTGTCCTTCCAGAGCAGGGTTGAGGCACTCTAGCAGGCGATGGTTTGTATGCAAAGTTTACAGGTGTGCTCCAGAACTGCTATTATGTATATAGACTGAGAGGGGACATGATACGTTTTCAAGTACATAAAAGCTGTTATAAGGAGGAAAGAGAAAAATGGTTCTCCTTAACCTCCAGGATAGGACAAGAAGCACTGGGCTTAAATTGCTGCAGGGACAGTTTAGGTTGGACATTAGGTGAAAATTCCTAAATGTCAGGGTAGTTAAGCACTGGAATAAGTTGCCCAGAGAGGCTTTGGAATCTCCGCCATTGGAGGTTTTGAAGAGCAGGTCAAACAAACACCTGTCAGGGATGGTCTAGATAATACTTAGTCCTGTCATGAGTGTGGGGGTCTAGAGTAGCTGACCTCTCAAGGTTCCTTCCAGTCCTATGATTCTATGTGCACAAATAAAGGACTCCAGCATAGACAGTAACTTCTGCCCACACCAAATCCACACAATGTCTCTAGTGCTTTAATTTAAAAATAAACAAACACATAAATAAAGAAGAGGAGAAAGAAGCGGCAAAGGCAGGAGAATGTCAGGAGCCAGCTCTGCTAAGGGGTTTGCAGCCCCATAGCCCATTTGCAGGTATCAGCCACACAGTGTGGAAGCTCTGACAGGTGCAGGAGAAAGGGTGCTTGGCGAAGGACTTCTTCCACTATCTCCTTCAGGCTTGGGCTCCTCCTAAAGGGGACCTGGGGAGCAGCGGCCTTTGAATCAAAACAGAAACAGAGCAGGTCAGCTCCTGCTGCCAGCTACAACAGCATAAACGTCCATAGAGAGGCCCCAGATTGACAGTGGCCTCTCAGTGTCTACAGAGAGAGCAGAACAATGCGGCTGTTCCTGCCCATTGTCACTACGCTTTGCAGTCTTGACTGTGCCACTGGAGAGAGGGAAAGAGCAAAGAAGGCTGTGAAAGGAGAAAGGGAGCGAGCTGAAAGGGGCAGGGAGATGAGAGAGAGATAGAGAGACTGGGAGATACAAAGGGAGAGCCAGAGGAAGCGAGAGAGAACAGCTGTGCCCTGCGTGTTGGACAGGAGGCAGTCTCCTGAGAGGCTGGGGAAGGCACAGAGTAAAGCCGTCAAAAGAGAGATTTTATGAGTGAGCAGTTGTTTCCCTGAGGCTAGGAAACAGAGGAAAGGAGCAGAGGGACCCATCCCTGGCTCTTCTTGAACAACCCCATGAAATTTCCTGACCTGCATAGGTAAGGGGAAGAGACAGTGACAGAGCCTCGCGCCTGCTCATTGGAAATACTGACTCCCAGATGAGTTTGAAGGGTGTTTTCTTCCGTCATCACTAACCCTGGGAAGGGGGCTCTTCCCCTGGATGTGCTGCCAGCTGCAGAGGACAGGAATGGTGGGGGCAGAGGTACTCACACTGAGGGGCTCTGGTACTGGGCTATCTGCGGGGGACAGAGATTTCCCAGCTAAGCAAACCTATTTCTGCCACCAACGTGAAGGATGTCGCCGTTCCAACAGCCCTCACTGTACCACAGCCTGCCACGTAATTACAGTCTCCAGTGTGGCTATGAAAGCGAGATTGCCCTTACCCGCTTGGACTTGGGAGCAGGGTGTGCACGTGATGGAAATGTGAATGCGTCGGTGACAGCCATAACCTTGTGCAGGGGTGCAAGCCACATTATAACTCCTCTAGCCGGCCACCTGACTGAGCTGGCCCGTGTGTGTAACGCAACACTGCTCCCTACTGGAGAGAATGTCAGGTGCGGTCAAGAGTGAGAGGACCTTCCTTTTGGAGCAAAGAACCCACCTTTCTTCCTATTCACTAACTCCTGGCTCCTTTCCCCTCCACTGCTCTCACATTTGCCATCACCTGGCCAAGTCTCCCCCATACGGCCCTGTCTCCACCCCCCTCCAAACGATGAGCTCATTGCATCCTGTTAAACTACAGCAATAGGTCTGTTGGAAAAGTATCATGACAATCCTATTTAATGTATTTTCAGCTGTCATTAGTGTGATCAGTGCTTTGTCCTTTCTGCGGTAAGACCAGGCATTTTGCCCATGCACAACGCGAAAGTGATCCCCATGGCACAGCCTGGGAATCTCTGCTCTAAAGGCTGCAGGAGAAAAGCCCCTAATTCTTCCACAGCTCACGGCCTTTAGCACGCGTGGCAAGGGCCCATGTTTTCCTGAGTTCTGTCCCAATGGAGCTGGCAGAGGGAACATTTGCCCGCCGTGAGGTCTGTGACCATTGAGCCCCCTGCTGGAAGAGGGGAGAATGTGGGGGCTGGGGGCAAGGGGTGAAAAGTGTGTTTGAGAGAATGGGGTGAGGGAGGTGAGCTGGGGTGGGAGGCCAGAAGAAAAGGAGGAAGAGGGGAAAACTAGTCCTCAATTGTTTGAGTCTTTTCAGAGAATGGTTCAGAAAGAAGAGTGAGGAAATGCTGGAGAGAGAAACAAGGACAAAGCTTGGTGGTGGCTAGCTCATTAGCGCAGCCGATTCTCCAAAGGTTGAAACAGACAGTCCCCCCGCCCACACAACACACACATGCTGTCCTGCATCTTGCTATTTAACCCAAATTATTTTAAACCCAGTTCCCTGATTTCCCATTCTCTTTTGTAAAATGGCTCTCTTTCCATAAGAATAAAAGGAAGGACCATCGGCACCGGAAGCTGGGAAACAGCAAAACCTTTCACAAGTTTTTGCTTTTGGTGAAACTTCTTCAGTGTGCACAACACAGTTTTCATTTAAGGCATCATTCCTCAGGAGAAATAAATGGAAAGCCCCTCATGACATCCCCTGCTATGCAAACAACAAAGGTTCTTGTTTGAAGGTAATTTGCGCCTTGCAACCGACAGCTCAGGACTCACGTGTTAACAGAGACAAAAGGAACTCAAACCTCACAGGTTTCAAGTTCTGTTCGAAATCTGGAACCCACAATTTTCAAGTGGGATCTAAATCAGACAAAAGGAATATAAATGTATAGAGATACATTTAGATACATTTAGGGCAAGCTTTTCCAAAAGGTGTGTGACTATTTGGTTTGCACAGTCCCTGTTTGGGACAAACACCCCCTCCCTCCACACACACATCCCATAGGTTGTGACTGTTAGTTGGAGTTTGGGTCTCATGGTAAGTTACTAAAGCAAAATTTCCTGGCTGAAACTACAGGCTGGCCAGCAGGGGGAGTAGAAAGCAACGTGCGCAAGGCTGGGAAGTTTGAGTTCCCAATTAGATGCTACCTTGAGAATACTCCTCAGTCACTACAGAGCAAAGCGAGAGGACTGTGGGGTTTACCCATGGTCCCCAGGGAAACAGCACTAGCAGCTGCCGCTCTCATTTCATTTCGTTATGGGAATGTGGTTGCTCTGGAGAGAGAAGTCAGCTCTTTATTCATAGATGACACAGCACAGCAAGCAGCAGCATAAGTTTCTTCCCCGAGCCCTTTCCCAGAGAGCACCCCGGGGGCAGCGTCTGGAGAGTAGTTGAGTCTCCAGGTGTGGCCTTGACCTCCCAGCTGAGTCTGCCGATGGTGATGGTGACAGCGGCTATGGACATTAGGAAATGGAGGATGGTCGCCAACTCATTGCACACATGGAGAGCTGCTGCACAGGGATCAGGCAGATACCAGCAAAATATTTGGACTGTTAACTTGCCTCAAACCAAGCCAGTGACCTGGGGCGAGGGGCAAGGGGCAGCTCTGTATCTCCCCAGCAAGTCCCCATTTCACCCACCTCACAGAGGGGGAGTGCCACTCTAGGTATTTTGACTGCACCCATCACAAGGACAGCCGAGTGCCGCTGCTTCTCTCTAGTAGCTGGAGAACATTCTGGCTTCTGTGAGTGCTGGAGGACCGACACTCCCTAGCCTACAGCCTGCCCTGGGGGAAGTGGGGGAAATTACTTTTCAGGCTTCCCCTTGCACATTTCTGACAGGTCAGCTGATACTGTTTCAGATGGGGCCTCCCAAGTGATTGTGCTGGGGCTAAGCACAGGGCGCAGACAAGGAGAGAACACAGGTCACCACAGAGCCCTCTTCCCCTCCTGACTCTGCCAAGGCTTTCGGGCCATCTGCAGCACCGCTTGCTATCCCATTGTTGGTTCCTTCTGAGTAGACCCACCCGCAGTAAAGATAGGGTGGGCAGGTGCCTAGCAGGCTTCCCCGAAACAGCTCTGTCAATGCACCGAACTCTGAACCTGAAGCACCCCTGTCGTTCCTAGCCTGAAGTTCGGATCACTCGGCAATGCATTTTTAGCTTGCTAGCTTAGATGCTTATATAGCCCCTGTAACCCTAATATCTGAGCACCTCACAATCTTTAATGTACATAGCCTCACAACCTGGCAGGTAGGGAAATGTTATCTCCATTTTACAAATGGGGAACTGGGATGCTAAGTGACTTGCCCAAGGTCACATATAAAGTCTGTGGCAGAGCATAGATTTAAACCTTGATCATCTGAATCCCAGACTAGTGCCCTGCCCATGAACCCAGTATTCCTCTCACTCACATCAGCCCTGACTTGCAGTCCCCTCTGATCTTCTCATCCTAAGTCTTGCAAACTGCTGTTTCAGCTCCGAGTCTTCTTACAGCTCTGCCAATACACCTCTGCCCTAGCCTCCTGGACCCCGCCACCTCCGCCCTGCAGCAGGGCTGGGTTACCATAGGCAGAGACCGCCAGGTGAAGGGCTGGCAACCAGACTCATCTCAGTGACAAACCTAGTGCTGTAGAAGCAAGCCACTGCTGCAAGAGCCCACGCCAGTACACTCGCCCGGCTCCACATTGCGTTCACTGTGTGCATGATAAGGAATCACCGTGTGCGAATGAGAGGCAAGTTAGCACGGGAGGAGAGGGCCAGAAGGAGAGAGATTTCTGGAGGCATGTGTGTGTGTGAGGGGAGTGTAGGTCCTGGCCGGCAGTGCTGTGCTTCTGGACCAGTCCCATGAGCAGGCAGATCAGTGAGGGTGACTGATGACAGCGCGCACTGCGCTGGTCTATTTTTAGTGCAGCCAGCAGAGCAGGAGTTTGGAACTCCCGAGTCAGACTTTATGTTCATTTCTGAGTGCCCATCAGAGGGAGGAAGGACAATGTAGGGAAAACAATCCCATCACCCCTGAATGCAGCCTGACACTCCAGCGCCCCCTGCAGGCACTCAGGGACCAGCTATGGAGGAGGCCACACCCAGAGTGGCAGGGGGCAGCAGAGTGAAATGGAGGTGGAGGGGAAAAAATGGTGATGGGGGGGGGGCAGTATCTACATATCTATAGTGACTCTTTAATTAGCCAGAGCCAATTTGTACCAAACTCATCTTTCCTGGATGGTCCTGGGAACCCCTCAGCCTCCCTGTGGCACACACCTACATACAAACAGGCAGGTCTACACATTCTACCCAGTGAAGACGAGGAAAAAATGCACAGACAGTGCAGCACAGGATCTGCCTCAGGAGATGATGTACCACAATGGAGAGGCACAAACACTGCCCCAAACCCATCACAGACAGTGGGGCAGGCCCCCTACCAGGGAACAGACAACCTTGATCAGTGACTCTTGTTCAGATATGTGATCTCTAGTGGTGGGCAGCTGGCTGTTCCAGAGAGTCCCACTGCCCAGTACACACCAACTTCTTCCCAGTCAGGGTGAGAGTGACAGGCAGAATGGACAGCCAAGGGGTTATGGGAAATGTAGCATTACTGGTAAACGGGGATTTCAAACTTGACCATTTCCCCTTCCCCCCAAATTTGCATGAGAGATACTTCAACTGCTGCTAGCTGACAAGCCTCCTGCACTGTTCCACCCCATGTGTCCCAGGGCTGAGGGGAGATCACAGCCCCTAAAAGACCATTTTCACTTGCAGACTACAAAGTACTGAGTAAGACATTAACTAGGAGACTGGAGAAGGTAGAATGCAAAGTACTGGGCAAAGAACAGGCAGGATACATTTAAGTACCATTCAGTAGGTAAATGTCCAGCCTTCCGTAGAGTGATGTGAGCAATGCTTTGGTGTGGGAGCTTTGGAAAGCCCACACAGAGGTCTGGAAGCTGCTCCCACGGGAAATACCACGTCATTATCCATTTATCAAAAGACAGTGTGAATCACAGAACACACAGAGGAAGGGAATATATATGGCCTGTTACTGAAGGTTTAGAGCCAAGGAACAATCCCCCCTGGCTTTCCTTTTACAAAATCCATCAATCAGTGTTGTACAGCTCCCACCTGCTAGCATGGGGGTGGGCAAACTTTTTGGCCCGAGGGCCACATTGGGGTTGCAAAACTGTGTGGAGGGCTGGGTAGGGAAGGCTGTGTCTCCCCAAACTGCCTAGTCCCCACCCCCTATATGCCCCCTACTACTTCCTGCCCCCCTCAGAGCCCCCCACCCATCCAACTCCCTGCTGCTTGTCCCCTGACTGGCCCCTTCCCAAGACCCCCCACCCTAACCACTTTCCCGGGACCCCGCCCCCTATTCAACCCTCTGTCCCTTGACTGCCCTCTCAGAATCCCTGACCCATCCAACCCTCCTCCCCATTCCTCAACCCCTGACTGACCCCTCCTGAGACCCCCTCCTGACCCTAATGACCCCCCAGGATCCCAACCTCTATCCAATCCCTCTGTTCCCTGACTGCCCCGACCCCTAATCACACCCCCGCCCCCTGACAGGGCCCCCACGCTTATCCAATCCTGCCCCTTCCCTGCTCCTTATCCAACCCCCCGGCTCCGGACCCCTTACCATGCCACTCTGAGCAGCATGTCTGGCTCTGGCTAGATACACTGCCGCGCTGATCCACAGGAATGAGTTTCCCCACCCCACAAAGCGCTGCTCGCATGGCACACCAAGGCTCCGGCAGAGAGGCCACAGGGAGTCTCCACAGCTGAGAGCTTAGGGGCTGGACAGGATGGGCCCGCGGGACAAATGTGGCCCATGGGCCATAGTTTGCCCACCCCTGTGCTAGCAGAAGGATGGTTAATAGCATTCACTCTCCATTCTTGAGCAGAGATAGGAGCCAGTGCTGTCCTGTCCTTATCTTCAGTGGTTTTGGGCTCAGTGGTGGAACTGTTGACATACATGGAGTGGGATTTGAAGGCAATAAAGGGCATGGGACAGACAAGTCATCGTTTTGGCGGCTGATGCCTCGCCTTTTTCAGAATAAAGGAAATCAAAACAGTGTAAGGTGCAGATGCCAGAGAGTAGAGGCAGCTTAACTAGGGGGGTAATTTATGAAAGAGCAAAAAGGAAACCCACATCAAAGTACATTATGCACCCGTGATGGAAACAGGGTGGATTTTAAGCAGCAAAAGCAGAGAGACCACTGGACCGCACCACTTCAGCCTAATATTGCAGGTAAAAGATACGGGCCGGATTGAAAAGAGCCAGAAATCAAGTGGGATTGCTGAACAGTAACTGGCACTGCATTTAATTTGGGTGGAATTTATGGAGCCAGCTCATGTAATTGGAGGGGTTATTTAAATTAAATACTTGGAAAAATGTTTTAATGGAAAATAGCAATACTTAGCACTTATTGTGTGCTTTACTACTTCAAATCTTGGCCAGCCATTAACTAATTGCTCTTCAGCTTGTCCAAAAGATAATGAGGGCTGTATTGGTTATTTCATAGCTTCTCAGTAAATCACAAGGAAAAGAACGGCTTTTGCTAATAAACGTTTTGAAGCATAAAAATGAAGAAAGCTGGCATGTTCTATCACACTCTCCAATACACCAATGTCCAGCCATGCCTAGTATCTGTTCTGAACCAGTCAACTACACTGAAGCCTATGGTAGATCTGATGCTTTAATCTTATCAACAACCTGAGACAGGCCTGAGTTGCAAACTTCACGTCCAGGTTTCAAACACACCCAACGTTCAGGGTGTCTTATTCTGGGACCCAGCTGTAGCCGCCATGTTTCCACACTGTGGAGTTTACTCAGAAGCCATTACATAGACACAGGAGTGCCCCTCACAACTGTTTTTTAGGATACAAAAAGTTATACACAATCTGATGTGTGCACATGCCCCGTTGGGCGTTATCTTGTATTTGGTGCTGCCCTGGCTTCAAAGAAGAGTCCAGAAAAAGTTAGGTCCACAACTGCTGTATATCGGTGTAGTCAATGGAACTGCACAAATTCACCCCAGATGAGGATGTGAGCGTCACTATTTTTAAAAAGGGGAAAGCAAAAGTGGGAAGACAGCTGGACTCTGCTGGGGTCATTTCCTCAGGACTAGAGAGGCAGGAGAAATGTTACCGAGTGAGGAGGTACCGTTCAGTCAGGGTTAAGAGTGACAAGACTATAGGGAAAGGACAGGTAATTGAACACTGCTGGCAGGCTGTGGGTTATAGACGATGGCTGGCTGAATTCCTAGGCAGTCCAGTGAATACTGGTCCAAATGTATTTACATCCCCTGTGATGGATGGAACAAGTGATTCAGCCTCTGGTGATGTGGCTTGATTAAGTTGCCTATTTCTCTCCCCTGCTTGGCAAACACAGGAATCAGAGGTACTGGGCAGCTTTTCAAACTGCAATAAAAAAACAGGTATTTTGTGTTTGTGTTATTGAAAACATAAACAGCTTGCAGTGTTTGATGAGCAAGCGATTTCATAAATGTTGCTGAGAAAATGGACTCTAAAGTTTCATCACAGTAATTTGCAGCCTGTTCTCTCAGCCGCAGCGGAGCAGGCGGAGATAAGAACCTGAAGGATAGACAAGTGTGAGTTCCTAAACAATCTGACACTAGCTCAGGCTTGCTTAATGGAAGCAACCAATGCACAGGTGCTAATGCTGGTTCTGATGTGAATCAAAGGGTTCTAGTGAGACCAGACCGTGTGAGACCAGACGTGAATGAGAGACTAAAAAGATCTGAAAGGCAGTTTAAGCAAAACATCACTATCCTCTCCTCATTGCCTATGACACAACATTCATTCTCGTATAGTTCCTCCATGATTTATTCCAGGTAAGCAGGCATTCCTTCTGAATACCTGTATAGCTCCATCTTCTACCTCACGTTCATTTCCCCAAGTCAACAGCCATCCCACCAACTCATCTCTACTTTATTCCATGTGCACACCAACCCAAAATGACCACCTCCTGTCAATATTGCCTACCACCCAATATCCAGCTCTGACATCTCCCCTGAAGAAATAGGTGAGAACCAAGAACAAATTCATTTACACCCTTAATCCAAAATGACAGCCACTGGGACAGAGTGCTTTCCAAAATAGCTCCCGTTGTGATCCCTAGAATGTAATGCTTCCTAAAATGGCAGCCCCTATTTCTTCTATAATACTCTCGTTTTAATAAAAAAAACCCACACAGATTGGAGTTTTATCTCAAAAGGGTTAGAATACAACATGGATGGAAAAAGCGGGCAATGTTTTGAAACAGATATCACAGACAAAGACTATGACCTGCAGAGAGGGGAATCAGCGCCAGGAGACAATGGACTCAACAGAATATGGAATGATTTTCAGAGGAACTGAGCTCCAACAATATCAGCTGAAGTCAATGGAAGCTGTGGTTGCTCAAGAGCTCTGAGATTCAGGCCCATGACTTCCAACAGAAGTCCCTGGTCATATATAATCGAGGTCAGGGAAACTGTGTGACCTACAGGAATGAATGTGAGAGCCAGAAAATCCTCAGTTCCAATATCTTCTGCAACTGATTCACTTGCCTCAGGCAGGACACTCACCTCAGCGATGTGCCCTCTCTGCTTTGCCTAAAAGCTTAGATTGTCACTACTACCATGATGACTCCAACCATCCAGGGGGAGCAGGATAGACCCCTACTCCTCTCACTCCAAAACACAGGCCTTACCACTTGAGACAGAGACTCTGTTAGCCATTAGCAGCCTGGGGCCTATCATACCCAATTGAGCAGTGCAGATTCCGTGAGTAGAGGTCAGTACCTCACATACAAATAAGCGAGTTCACAACAGGATAAAATAGTTATTGGAAGAGATTCAGGATTCAATAATAATGTTGGACATTTTACAATTACTGTCGACGAATCATGTGCACTTACAAGACATATTTGAATGTATTTGTCCCTTTGTAACAACACATTCCCTCTAATATCCCTGGCGGAATGCCTCATTTCTCTAATCAATGGCTCATTACTATGCATCCTCACACACAGTCCATATTTATAATTAAAATATCTGCCTAGTACTGTAGCATGCCACGTTGCCCGGTGCTGCATAAGAAAAAACACTCTCAATCACACAAAGGGGGTAAAGGTCAGGCCCCAGTGACCGTAAATTTGATTTTGCTGATGTGTAGGTTTAAAATCTCCAACCTTGCCCTGAAATATTTAATTGTATTAAAAGCACATGCAGAGACTATATAATGGTTACCTCCATGAATTTAGCATCATGAGCAAATCTTACGTGCAAATCCTGAACATCTTATTCAAGGCAAACTCAGGGAGTTTTGCCTGCATTAAGATTGCAGGGTTTGGACATGATTTACGGTACATGGTGCTCTCTTCTTTGTGTGTGAGAGTATTTGTGGAAAGATGTTAAGAACTGGTAAGTTAAGGAAACACGGTAGGTTCCAAAGACATGTTCCAGCGGTTAATGACATCATGCTAACTTCTGCTAAAGGCTCATGCATTGCCACTGCATAACACATCCGTGTGCTATACGATATGCGGCTAATTTTTCTCAGCAGATTTCAGGCATAACGAAGCCCATTGGGTGTGTATAAACAAAAAGCTATTCACTCCCTGGACCTCATGCATCATTTATACCTATCCTCTCTGTGGCATCAGAGCCATTTGCATATGCCGACATCAATTCCAAACTCCACTTCAAAGCCATATCTGTTTAATGAAGCCAGTGCACTGTACACAGCAACTTCCATCCCAAAAATAATTAGCAGCTAAGACATTGCCAGGAAAATGCAGCTCGCCGTTTGCTGCAGTGAGATGCATGCCTTATTTTCACTTACTAGTATGACCCAGTCTCTGACTCGGCTCTGCTCTCATCTGAGACTTATGATTGATGCAGTCACCATAACTCAGGCAGGTATAACATCTATTACACCCTGGGAGGTGACACATTCTCACTCTGTGAAGGAGTCTCTGTGCATGTGTGAGCAACTATATCTCTGAGTTTTCATAGAAGAGTCAGGATTGGACAGTGTTGGCAAGGTTAGCACCTGCTGATCTCATGACTGCAGGGGACTGCCAAGCAGGGTGCGTAGCTTGTGTTTGCTAGCAGAAGTTGCGAGGGTCCCTGTTGTGAGATTGGTAGGGTTGACCTGTGACCCTAGGCCAGGGCTGGTGTTTGATGTTAATGGACAAGCATGGGAAGACGTGAACCTGCCACTATTCCAAATTTCCTGAACAGAAGCTAACTCCAGACTAAGACATCACTTGATTCTGGAAACAAGCTGCAGCATTGCTACCATGATGATCAGACACTGAACACCTGGGAAGGGCCCTATGACATTGGGTTGAATGGCCAGTGGTGGTGGTCATTCTGGGAGCTCTGAACTCTTCAAGGATGTTGCTATGAAGGCAACTCGTCAACTTGGAGGAAAACATTGGGCACAATTATGGCTATTTTTATTAGGAGATTCATTGCAGTTCAGTCACACCTCTTCAGCATACAGCAGCATTGTTCATATGAATGTGTCAGTTTTGCTGGGATCCAAAGGGTTAAACAACTCTTCCCATGCAAATTAGATTTAATTAATCCTTTTCATCAGTTGCAAATATACCTTCTGAACCCTATTAAAAACATGAATATGCAAATTCAGACCTTTTTTAATTCTCATTTTCAAGGACTTGGAGTCAGGCTTGATTATTCGATTCCATTTAACAGCCTATAAGCCTGGTGCAAAATTTAATTTCCATTTTAAGCTACAAAAATGAATCTGTTGCTAATTAAGCTAATTACACTGTTACACTAAAGAGGGGACAAGATCAGTCATTACAGTGAACACTGGTTATAGTGATTGTTTTAGGCCTTGTCTACACTACACAGTTTTGTCGGCAAAAGTGGAGGTGTCTACACTACAAAGCTACTTTTGGCGGCATCACTCTGCTGCTTTATCGACCAAATACCTTGACAAGAGGCATAAGGTTTTTTGCGGCAAACTTGAAGCATCAGTGTAGACACTGCCATTTGTTATGTCGACATAACTGGCCTCCCCCAGTATCCCACAATGCCTGCTGTGACTGTACTGCTCATTGTTTGGGACTGGGCTGCCCTGCAGGCATGCGCCCCACACATTGCAAAGCTCCGGGAAGCTTTGACATTCCTCAGCCTGGAAAGCTCACAGAGCTGCTGAGGATGCTGCTCTGGGTAGCTGAGGAGGCTGTGGGAGAACTGGAGGGCATCAGACCCGTTACTGTGGAATGTTGCTATTGCAGGCAGGCAGCCAGAGCTGGGGAAAGGGGTAGAGAGACTGCTCAACAGAGGTGAAAGTAAGCTGGTCTGGTCCGGGCCGGTACACAGCGGACCATACTGGCAGTGGGGCAGCAGCAGCCGTAGCCTCGGGCCCTTTAAATCAGTGCCAACGCCCCACAGCCACAGCCCTCGGGCTCCCAGCCGCCGCTGCAGCTACTCCTAGCACGGGGCTCCGGCGGTGATTTAAAGGGCTCAGGGCTCCCAGACACTGCTACCGCAGCTGGAACCCCAGGCCCTTTAAATCTCAATTTAAAGGGCCCAGGGATTCAAAGTCCTCACCTCTTCTGGTTGAGGCCCCACCCCTTACACAGGACCCCGGCCCTGTGTACCAGTAAATCCATTAAGTTACTTTCACCCCTGGTGCTCAAGCTGCTGGCTGAACTTAAAGAGACAGCATGCCGACACACTTCCCCAACACACACAGTTTCTCTCACATATACATGCCCCCCACACAGTCTCTCACACACACACTTCCTCAACACACACAGTTTCTGTCTCCCTCCACAACACGCACACTCCCTGTCACACACACTTCCCCCTTCTCTCCCCACCCCATTTCCATTGAAAAGCAGCTGGCATTCTAGTAGGATGCCCGTGGAATCATGGTATTAAGAAATCTGCATCATGTGATGCTGGCTCTGCCCCCTGAGGCATTGCAAACCCTTTCCAAAGTACCCTACAACCAATTGCACAGTGGGATAGCTACCCACAGTGCACTGCTCTCTGTGTCGATGCAAGAGCTGCTAGGGTGGATGTGCTCTGCCGACACAAGGAGCATAGTGTGGACATGCAACAGCAGTTTAACTAAAGTGGCATAACTTTTGTTGACAAAACTCAGCAGTGTAGACATAGGAAAATGGGACACTATATGAGGCTAGCCCGAGCCCTCCCTCACCTGCAGGATTGGCCTGAGTGGCTGATCCAGCGCTCCCCTCCCCTCCAAGTGAAGCTAGTGCTAGAGTTGCTGCTCGCCCTGTCTGCTCCCTGCCTGAGTGCTGCCTGCTTCCCTGTGTGGGGGCTGGCATCGTTGCTCCCTCCATGTTCCTCAACATCCCACTTCTTTAACAAAAGCGGGTTTGCTCTTGCCAACAGGGACAAAACCCCACTTTTTTGGGGGAAAAACAAACAAAGTTGGGACCATCAGGAGTAGGCTAAAAACCCAGCCAAAATGGGACGTATGGTCACTCTAATCCTATAATACTCACAGGCTGGGAGCTGGAATCTCTGTTCTAGGGCCACTTTTGCACCTGTGTAAATCCATTGTTTTGTGGATTAACTCCTGATTCATACCAACCTAACAGCAAGAGGCAGGACCCTGGTATACCACTGTGCAGACCCCACTGCGCTGACAGGCTGGGAGCATGAATCTGGCGTTGGTGTCCTGGTGCATGGCTCTTAATTCACTTGCCAACCTTACCCAAACTTGCAGCGCTGCCTGAGTATAATTATATAAGAACCGCTGTTATAAACTGTTAATTATGGTTTGCCACAGCAATAATCCCTTAAAATCAGTCATTAGCCTGCTTAAGAACTATTCTGTATTTGGCATATTCTAACGAGTGAGTGTAGTTAACGAGTGATTTGTTAGCGCTGTAATCCTCTCAACATCACCTCAGGGTTGTTCACTAAAAAATGGGCAGAACGTGATGGAGCTATCTGCCAATCCAGCCTGATATCTTTCGGGGGTGGGGGGGGGGGGAGATGAATTGCAGGACCAGACACTTGACTGAGTAATATGCAAAAGATACTGTGTCAATTTCAGAAAGGCCAGAAGCCAGGGTCTGCGCTATCTGGTGGCTCTTGGCATTTAAATGGAACTGTTGTTATCCAAAGGAGAACTCCTAGCCCTCCCCTCTGTATATTTATTTTATTTCAACCCCACATGGCAGCCAGCATGAGGAGGATTTGACAAACTATAACTGCAGGTTTATTAAATCAACCCGAGAGAGGGAGATGTTATCTGGAGACCTTTTATCAACCCTTCTCGCTTCAGCGTGGCTGTCAGGTTTTTTGTTTTGCTTGTTCCTCCCCGGCGCCTCTCCCTCTTTTCAAGAAAGAAGAATTCCAATAATGCGAGCCGGAGCCCTGTCACTTCAGAGTGTGCCAATCAAATGCAACCCTGTTTGATAACAGCGCGATCAGAGTTAGAGCGGATCAAGTGTAGCACAAAGGGCTGGAGCGTGATGCCTAAAACAAGGCCAGCGAGGAGAGAGGTGTGCACACCAGAGAGGAGAGAGAGACTGAGAAGCACATTGAGGAGTGGGGATGGAGGAGGCCAGAGAGAAAGAGAATCACCAAGGGTGTGGGAAATTCATCTGCCAGAAGTTTAGATGGGAGCATTGGAGCGGGGGTGGGATGGGGTAAGATGTTACCATTAAGTATACTCTTCCTAGACATGAGGATTCAGCTTTGCAACAGAGAAGCCCCCAGGAGAGGTCTTTCCTGCCTCCATTAGTGGCCAGTGTCCGATGCGTCCCCAAGAAGTTGGCATCCTCCTTCCCTAGGCCCATCTAATGCATTTAGCTAAATGTGTAATATTTGGGGGTGGGGGGAATAAGGGGTGGAGAATTGCCTTCTCATTCCCTGCAGACAATCAGCTTGGCCCCTGAAGCATGGGATATAATTGCCCTTATTATTTTAGCTTGCATAGCAGCAAATGTTGCTAATGGTCATAAAATTATCCAGTCCTTATTGAAATCCAGCTACCGTCTGTGTGTTGATGACCTCCTGACGGGCACTGGCATCATTCCAGCCTTGGGGAGGAAAGAGGGAAGGAGGCCGAGAGAACAGACGGGGGTGAGAGAATCCAATCCCCTCCAGCCCCTCCTCCCCCAACCCAACAGCAAACAAACCAAAGAAGGAATCAATTAGAACAAAACAAATCAATCAATCAGCCAGAGACTTCAAAAGGGGAGAGTGTCAAAGAGAGATGGAAGCAGGATCAGATATAATTAGTAACACTAATAGCTATGAGGGATGGAGCTTGGGCCACGAAACAGGGTGAGGTAGAGTAGCACTGAGAAGACATATGCCTCAGCAAGCGTTATACAGTATGCGGGAAACAGGGCCAAATGGAAACCCTGCCACAACTCTCTCTCAGGTTTTGGGGGTGGCTTATCCTGCCAGTTGTTTGAGCACATGGCTTCTCCCAGGTTCTCCAGCTCTCACTTTCAGGAACGCCCTTACGTTGTTTACTATAGGTCTCAATGCTCCCTTTGGAGCCATTGGCCATCATGATTCTCTAGTCTCGCCAGCAGGGTCAATCAGCAAGATCAGCCAGCAGGAAGCAATTTTATACCCCATTCCTCCTCCCCAGCTCCACTAGCTCTGCCATGTGCCAGCTCTCCACCCATGGGAAGTGAGAGGACGGGGACAGTATCCAGCAGTACTTAATGCAATAATTCCGAGCTTTTCCCATTGCCACAGTATCTAAGTACTATATACAATATGTAGAGAGCAGCATTCTTTCGGTCTAGGGAAAGACTGCACTCTGCTTTCCTACGTGGTATCATTCCTGGGAGTTGTCTTTCAGGGTCTACACTGATAGGCTGCCGTGCACCAGGGAGGGCAAGATCATACAAATAAGGCAAGTCTTGTCCTGTGCCCTGAAAGTGACAATTCTGAACTCTAACCTGGTGAGGAAATGGCCACCACTCTTCCTATTGCTCTGCAGAGCCTGGGCTTATCAAAGGGTCGACATTCCACCACCCAGGACACCAGCAGCCCAGAGTAATGGAGGGTTTCTCCAATGATTTCACCTCAGCATCTATTTCTGGAGGGAAATCTGCCTCAATTCTTTTGGATGCTAGAGGTTCTAGATCAAAACCAATTAAAGTGACTCCTTGTCCCCTTCAGACTAACTTCTGACATTCTCCAAAATAATCAAAAATCTTCTGACAAAAATGTAAAAGAAGAATCCCCCCTACCTCATAATGCAACCAAATTCAAATACAGAATGGTAACAAACCTGAGTCACTAAGTTAAAAGTACCATCAGCACATTTCATATTAGCCAGGCCTCTTTTTCAGAACAGATCATACGTTCGTACCCTATCTTTCTAGACACTTGTGTCAATGCGATGTCATCATACACCGTTCAGTTGTTCCTCTCAGACCAAAAAAGCTTTTCCGTTGGAAAGGAGGGGATTTTAATGTTTTAAAAAGATCTGGTGAGAAAGCTTTACTGATTTTTTTAAATTGCCCCTTTCCTGGTCAGAGTGGGTGCATTTTGCAACTTTTAAATATCATGCAATTTTTAGCATTCTCGCAACTCAATTTGAATCCACCGTCATGGCAGACAGCCCAGATTGATTGATACCAAAACAGAGCACACTTTTCCTGCTGCCCTCTCAATCCACTGGGTTTCCTTGCTGGAGACTTTCAGCTGTTAGCTACAATCGTTTCATATCCAACATAACAGTCACCATCCTAACATGTTTGAATAGTGAAAACCTGTAACAGAACCAAACCTGCCTCCACTGCGTCACCAACAGTACCATGTGTTGTTGGCTGACAAGCTCTAGCATTAACTGGGTGATGTCCTAAGAATGCAATGTCCCCCATTCCCATCTTCCTTCAACTTGTTCTCCCATCAGCCCACCTCACACTGTTCTCTGGGGTCGCTAAGCCCTCAGTGGGGGAGTGAAAATGAAAAGGACTGTGGTTGCTTCTCTTTCCCTTGTTTCTCTAATGTGCTGGAACTAGCTACGGCTCTAAAAACCTGAGCCCGCCCTATATTAAAGCCACCCCTCAGCTGAGGCTGAATGGGCCACCTGGGCCCATGTCTAGCTGCAATATTTTGTTATCCCCTTTGCATGAGGTTAGCTCTTACAATATGCCAGGGCTCAGGCTGACAGAGTGGGAGAAATCCAGGCCACAAATTGCCTTCACCTTCAATCTTGCTAGTGGAACAATGAGATGATGCTAATAAACAACTCAGCTGCAGTCCGAGAAGCTCAGCACTCCACAGACATTGGTTAATTAAGTCTTAAAACATCCCTGTGAGAGAGGGAAGTGTTATTTCCATTTTACAGAGACCTTGACAGAAAGAGGTTAAGTGATTTGTCCAAGGCTGTGCCAGAGCTAGGAGTCAGAACACTGATCTCCTCTCCCCCAGTTCTGGGTTAACCCATGACCTTTCCTATGCAAGCAGTAGGGTATTATGTCTCCTTCAGGCCCTCTGCTGGACAGGGAAGGGACTGCACCGTGATTGAGTGTGGCCCCAATGTGGGTGTTAATCCCACCTCAGTGATGCTTGGAAACCCCTGCAATCTATAGAGCCCTGCAGTCATTGGAGCCTGCTGCTCCTCTCCTAAAGCTGCTTGCCTGCCCATGTCTCTGCTACTGACCTGGCTGCTGTGACAATAAACCCGGGCAATGTCAGCTCACAATGATAACCTTCAGCTTCAGCGGAGTGGTGGGCAAGGACACCAGGGGTTAGGGTTCTCCTGGTCATAGGGGAGTCAGGAAAACTACTAGGGTCTTTACTAGGGGAGGTGGGGTGCAAAAAAGACAGTGCCACCACTGGCCAAGGGCCAGATGGCATACGATGAGGGCGGTAGGAGTTAAGATACATTTTGGGTGACTGGCAAAAGGGCTCTTTGTAGTTTGTTTGCAGAGGGGTGCATGTTGAATTTGCACTTGAGAGCCCCTTTGAATATTCTTACGTCCCTGTGCTCCAAGCAATCACTTGTACTTGAGCCTAGCGCTGTCTTTCAAAATGCAGTTACAATCAGAAAAATGTGCCTGAACAAATATCATCTGGGCACCCTGTGTGGTAGGCACTATACTTTGATGATTTCCAGATCAAATTTGCTCAGATAAGATGACTGCCCTAACTGCACCAGAGTTGGAGTTCAGAGGCGTGGCAGGGCTTTGCTCCTGCCCTGCTATCAGATTTAAGAATCCACTCAAATATCAACACACAATCCAAATGAAAAGCCAATGACACACTAGAATTCGCAGGCGCACAGGCTAGGCGTTCTCCAGGAGCTCAACATCCAGAACTCACATTTCTAACGACAGGTATTGAAGCGTTCACTGCAGGTGTGTGGTGTAGAGCGCAGTCTCGACATCAGGGGTGTGCAAACTTCTTGGCCCAAGGGCCACATCAGGGTGTGAAAATGTATGGAGAGCCGGGTAGGGAAGGTGGTGCCTCCTCGAAAAGTCTGGCCCCTGCTCCCCATTCCCCCTTCCAATTCCTGCCCCCTGACTTCCCCCCTCCATCCCCATCCAATCCCCCTGCTCCTTGTACCCTGACCACCCCCTACAGAGACCTCATCCCTAACAGCTCCCTAGGATCCCACCCCCTGTTCAATCCCCCCACCACCCGCTCCTTGTCCCCTAACTGCCCTGACCCATCCACCCCCAACAGGACTCCCACACCCATCCAACCCTCCCCTGCTCCCTGTCCCCCCCTCCAAACTCCCTGCCCCTTATCCAACCCCTACTTCCCGCCCCCTTAGCATCCCATTCAAAGCAGCATATCAGGCAGCCGCACGGTCCGGCTGGAGCCAGACACACTACCGCACTGCCCCGCAGGAGCACGCAGCCCCGGCTCCCAGAGCGTGCCTGCCTGGCAGTGTGGCTGTGGGGGAAGGAGGAAGCAGGGAGGGCCCAGAGCTCCTCAGCTGGGAGCTCAGGGGCTGGGCAGGACGGTCCTGCTCCTCTCTGTCTGAGTCATTGGGAGCTTCTCAATGTTATGTCGACGGGTGATGAGTCCATTCTTTGGGAACATACAGGAACATGCCAACTTGCCGTGTTGGATTAAACCACATCCTTCAGCGGAGGCATTTGCCACCAACCATGGCCAATGTGCCATGCTCGCAAGGCAGGCAACACACCTGCCAAGCTGTGGCCACAGGTTGGGCTCCTATTGCAAATCAGCTCTAAGTATTGGAACAGCAGTCTTACAACAGAAAGTGGGTCTTTAATCTGCGTCTGAAGAGGATGGAGGCAAGAAAACAAGGCTTCTTGCTACCACACACAGTGCAGGAGACTGCCCTGGCCTAAGACAACAAGAAAGAACACCCCCCGGAATGAAAGGTTTTCAATGCTCTGCCTCCTCTCCCTTCCTAAGTATTGTATGACAAGAATAAAAGGAGAATGGGAAGTGTTTTCCTCCTCTCTTGGCTTCTGAAGCTAAAGTGACTGCTGCCCGGTCCTCTCCACCCTACTCTGTGGAGTGGCTTTTGCAGAAATAGCCCAACCAGAGACTGAGAGAGACTTTTAAATTCTTAGGGTGGGGAATGAGACAGGATGTAAAACTCAGGCCTTTTCAACCACTGCACAGAAAATAGTATTCCCCAGCTCGATCTCTATGCCAACAGGGTGGGGCTGGGACAGGAGTAGCTGAGACCTCCCCAGGAACTCCTGCGCTCTTCCATACACTCAGAGCAGTGGGGTCAGAGGATAGGGCAAGAGGGACTGAGCTCTCCCAATGCTAGTGACCCATCCCCAAATGATCCTCATTTGGTGACCCCTGTTGGGAGAGGCAGCGACTGGAGTTAGCGAGTCCCCCTCAGCCAATATTCCTCCAGTGTTCCCTACACAGACTCTGTCTCCTGTTGGGAGAGACCAAGCCTGGAATGGCCGATTTCCCCAGATCTCCCAGGACAGTCATTCAACAGTAGGACAGAGAGCATTTAGGGCCTGGTCTACACTGAAAAGTTACATCTCTCCACACTTCTGAGCAGCACAGTTAAGTCAACTTAACCCCCGGCATAGCCAGTGCTCGGTCAATGGAAGAATTCTTCCCCTGACCTAGCTACTGGCTCTGGGAGGTGGCAGAGACAGGAGAATTGGTCACTATTGTAAGTATGTGTACAGAAGCTCTGCAGCTACAGCCATGCTGCTGTAGCAGTGTAAATGGAGAGACAGCCTTAGTTTAGTTTGTTTTTTCTCCTCTTAATTAACAGATCATGGATCTTTTCCCAGTTTCTTCCATTCTCCTGCTTGTCACCATCAGTGGCCTGCTGGTCCCAACCTCCTCCTCCTCCACCTTCTCCTCATCACCACTCCTCCTCCTCATGACCCCTGACCTAATGCCCCCTCATCTCTCAGCTTCTCCTTCAACACCTATTCACCGTCCCAGTCCACCTCCCCACTTCATCACCTTCTCGCCATCCCTTATTTATGACCAGCCCATCCCTCACCACCCCTCAGCTTCTCCCGTTCTCCCACTCCTCACCCACCCTGACTTGCTGCCCCCAATATCATCCCCATCTTCCACTTCTGTTAACCATCCCCTACAGCCCCCCTCCC